>OY757935.1:80044448-80292401 GCA_963585895.1 Sepioteuthis lessoniana
AATCTTTGAATTAGTTCATTGTTTCCTCTTAAATAGATTACATATGCACTCACTTGTAAGAAATAATGATTTTAATTTGATTTCTTTAATCAGATTAGCTTTTTCTTGCTTTAATGTTTGAGTTTATGCCATATTAATGTTAACTGATTCATAATGTTAACTCATCTTTGATGACATACTTCTTTGATTTGGCAATGCTGTTTATAAACAAAAAACAATTGAGGAATGAACAAAAGGTTGCATCCTCCCCTTCCCCCCAAAAAGGTGACCTCAGAATCATTAAGAACTACAGAGGCATATCACTTACTGCTATAGATGCTAAGGTTTTTTATGCTCTATTTCTCAACTGTATCAAATCGGAAATCCAGAAAATTCCTAGGAAAAATCAAAAATGGTTTTCTGAGAAATTGATCCACAATTTTACAGATTCTGACTAGCCATCAAATCATTGAAAAAATATATGCAAAAATCTTGTGACAGCACTATTGTTTGTAGATTTCTCCAAAGCATTTGATTCCATGCAAGGAGGAAAGATGGAACAAATTCTAGTAGTATATGGTCTCCTTAAAAGAACTGTTACAACTTTAATAATGCTTTATAAAAACCCGAAAACAGTGGTTTGATCACCTGTTGGAAACACTGACTTCTTCAATATTGTTGCTAGAGTCTTGCAATGAGATATATTAGAACCATATTTATGTCACACAAGAAGAAGCCATCTCTATTTTAAGTGGCAAGCCTCTAAAATTAGTAGACAAGTTCACTTAACTCAGCAGTAATATCTCATTTTTTTGACAGCGATGTCAACATATGCCTTACAAAGGCTCAGACTGTTATTAACATGTTATTGATCATATGGAAGTCTGATCTTTCTGATAAAATAAAACGGGATTTTTTTTCAAACTGTGGCCATGTCAAGTTCTATTGTATGGATGCACCACAAAGATTCTAACAAGATGCATGGAGAAAAAGCTAGATGAGAACTACACAAGAAGGCTATATGCTGTTTTGAACAAGTCTTGGAAGCAACATCCCAGAAAACAGCAACCGTACAGCCACTTACCTCTTATCTTAAAAACCATGCAAGTTAGACAAACAAAGTATTTGGGACATTGCTGGAGAAACAAAGACAAACTTATAAGTGATGTTCTTCTATGGACCACTACACATGAAGATGCCAGTGTTGGTTAACAAGCAAGAACTTATTTTCATCATCACTCTGCCAACACAGGGTGTAGTTTGGAAGACCTGTTGGTAGCAATGGATGATTGGGAGAGATAGAGAGAGTCAGGGTAATCTGTTTGCTGTCAGCAGGACTTAATCATGATGAATGTCACCTCTGTCATATTTACATTTTATATAAAAATCCATTTCCTTTTACCTTTTCATTGTTTCTTTTATGTATGAAAATTTCAGACCAAAATTCAGGTATTTACTATGTGACAGACTGATCATAGTATATCAATGATAAGTTGAAACAAAAAAAAACTGTTCTCTGTTGGCAATGAAACTAGTGGCAGAAAAATTCAGTTTCATGTTATTCTATCAAATGATGAAAAATGATATCAGAATGTAAAACCGCTTTTTTAGTTGTTGCTTACACTTTCTTAGAATATTTCATTCTACAATAGATACAGATATGCACCTGAGGTTAAAAGTTTATATAAAATAATTTTTATTTCATTTGCTTTTTGGGAGTTACAAAAAAACAAACATACTTGGATCATAGAAAAATGACAACTATCAAAAAGATGTTACGACAGAAAAATCTTTTCAAATGTCTGTTCATCGTTGAAGTTCTATCATTTTTGGTTCAGTTTCATGGATTGTGAAGATCTTCCTTGTAAAAGTTTTGAATTATATTTGGCCAAAATTATTGAATTCTTTTACTCTCAAAGAATAAAATTTTCTATTCCTATAAAATGTTAATTGGAAGGTGACCATGATTTTTCAAAGAGATTACTAAGACATTTGACATTTTAGAGAATGAATGTCATTTTCAAAATTCTAAAAAATGCTTTCAAAATGCTAAAAAAAAGCAATGAAGGAAGTGATATAATTAGAAAATGATAATTTACTTCGTTAACTATTTTATTTATTTGTTTATTATATTCATTATTTATCTATTTTTCTTTTTACCTTAAAATACATAGCTTACATAATCTTAAATTTTTGTCAAATTTAACTACGTTTCCCCAAATTCATTCCTTTATTTTTATTAGATATGAACAAAAAGTGATGTTCATTTTTTTAATAGAATCTTCAACAGTTTATATTCAAAACAAATTAAAAATGTAAAAATGTCATTCTTAAGATTTTTATTTTTCATTTGAAAGAAACAATTCAAAATTTTTGTCTAAAAAAAAGCAAAACCTTCTTTGATCTATAATAACCAAAACTGTGTTTTGAGTACTTTGGCAAGTCATGGGCTGACACATATTATTTAGCCTTAACTTTCATATGAAGATTGCAAGAGCAATGATATTTCGTTTTCAGTCTTATGTTTAAAGATTATGCCTCTGAAATGCTAGCTCTTCTAAATTTTCAAAAAAGGGAAGGTATTTTTTGCCAAAAAAGAAACAAAAACTTGAAATGTACAAAAAATGTACTCAGACAATTTTTTTGCAACAGACGATAAGCTCATCTTATCAATCAGCCAGTTAAAGAGGGTTGTAGCTCTTTAAAGGATTTATAATAGAGACAGACTTCCATACCCAAAATATTCAATAAAAAACCAGACATAAAAAAATGAAAAATTATAGAAAATAGATGTGCCTAATATTTTTTCTCCATTTCAATCATATTTATTTATTCATCATTGTTATATTTAAATTACAAAATCTCAGTCCCTTAAATGAAAGAATTAAAAGAAAAAAGAATTGTCAGTTTCTGAAAACAAAAAAATAAAATGAAAAAATTTTTTTTTTACTGACTACATTTTTAGTAATCATATATAAAAACAACAACAAATAAAATGAAAAGAAAATGCCTTGAGAAGATTAAGATTTACTTTAATTTTTCTGTTTTTCAAGTCCGAAAATGAAGGCTTCCATTTGCTAAAAAGCATTATCTTAATTAAATTAAGCAAAGTAGACAATGCATATTTGTCCAATAAATTATCTTTCAAAAAGTTTTAAAATTATACTTTTACGTATCATTATTTTAAATTAAGGTCCTCCTAAATTATTTAAATTATTATGTTGACATATTTAAACACTAAACAAACACTACCCCCACCCCAACACTTACACATTGAAAACAAAACAAAAAAAATGTTGATTTCAAAGGTTTCAATGAAAACTTTAAAAAACTTTTCAAAAATAGACTTGACTTTTTTTTTTTTAACTTAATTACCAAAATTTATTTGGAAATTTTTTATGAACTGTAAAAAATTGGTGCGATTTTGGTGTCTAAAGAGGTATATATTTTTCTTCATACATAATTCCTTATAATATTTTTTATTGAAGAGTCAACATGTGTATACATTTCATATCATCTTTATTGACTAACTAGGTTGTTGCTTACTACAGTGTAAAACCAAAAGGAGACACTTAGGACCTTACCATACCATCACAACAATAGAGATTGCGTTTGTCTTATTTTACCAAAAGGACACATTTAGGTTCTGACAATACAATCATAACAATACAGATATTGTTTGTCTTATTTTACCAAAAGGAGACACTTAGGATCTTACAATATGGTATTTGTTGCACGCCCCTCCAAATAGGTGAGTACAGCACAAGGCCTTTTTTTAAAGTGAGTCTGGGCGCAGGGCTGTATCACAGTCATGTCTGGCATTCTCAAAAATGCCTCAGGCCCCATTGGCATTCCCCTAAAAAAGTGTGCCTCAGGTGCCAGGCAATAAACATAGCCCCTCAGAGGAGGATTTTAGTCTAGAGGGATGGCCCTTGAGGTTTGAGGAGAGTCAGCCACATGATGTGAATGCTAGGCTTTCCTGGCACCCGTGTCAGGTAGCCTCAATTGAGTAACCACCACCGTCAGAGACAATCAGCAAGTTACAATGGATGTTGCATACAATGAAAAAAACCTGGTAAAATCTAGTGGGATATTTTATAGTTGCTATACTAATTGACACCCACATTTTTCTGGTTCATGAGGTAGTGACAATCATAGCAGGAGAGGACTAAACAAAAACTTAACACACTCCACTGACAAAAACTTAAACTCACTAGAAGCTGAAGGCAACACCACCAAATCCTTCACATGTAGATGGAAATTGTAGAAGTCACTACTCTAACATGCAGAATAAACAAAGAGAACAACACTTACCAGTTCAACAGCCCCAGCTGGCAGACAAAAAATAAAATGAGTGGTAACCCAATACTGAGCCTGTAATATCGTAAGCAAGCCAGTGTATACACACACTAATATACCCATTCACTGGACCAGCAACCAATCAGTGTCCAGAGAATGGACTTGGCCATTTGAGAGCAATGGAATGCCCCAATGTCCATATAACCTTGCCTTAAGTCGTAGCATTGCTTCTTTTGCAAATGAGTACTTACTCACAGTTAATGAGCATTACGAACGAATTCCAGCATGCCGCTGTTGGCAGGATGCGAGACTGAAGAATGGTAAGACTACTTCATTGAAGCAGGCATCTCTGCCAAATCTGCCAAGAGCTATGCTGCAACCTTTGCAAGGGAAAAGCTGAGAAAAGAGAACCTCCAAATGATGGATCGAGCCATGCTAAGAGAGCTGGAAATCACAGCAATGGGAGAAGCTCTGTCTATCATTAAACAAGCCAAGGAGCCCTCTACCCAGACCATCTACACTAAGGCACCATCTGCCAATCTTCCCCAACTCCATTTTCAATGACCCTCCGACTATTCAAAAAGTTCCAAATCGATTGGGAAGTGTTTACCAGAATGACAGACATGCCAATTTCTCAAACCAACATCCAGTTATACAGTTGTGCTGATGAATCCATCCAAAATGCAATTATCAACACCTACCCTAAGTTCTTCACTACTGACCCAGACAAGATGCTAGAGATGACCGAAGCATTAGTCACTCAAAGATCGAACCACATGGTCCACATTTGTATCAACATCACATGAAGGCGAATCTATTCAACAATACCTGATTCATTTTGAACTATGGCCACAGACTGCAATTTCTCATGCCCCCACTGTCAACATGATCTGTCCAACATTTACATCAGGGACCAATTTATCAGAGGGATAGCAAACGACATACTCCAAACCAACCTACTAGCAAAAGCTGGGGTGCTCAAATCTTTCAACCAGAATGTCTGTCATGCCAAAGCATTTGAGTCAGCACTACAGGACCAAACTGCAATAACTGATACCTCAGACCTAGCTATGATCCAGATGTCAATGTATTGCAGACAAAAAAAGACAGGACTGCAAAGACTAATAGAGGCAATAATGGTACATGCACAGAAATTGAAGCCCCCAAACAAATCACATATGCATCACCATGCCTTCAATCGCTGAGAATTCCTCAAGCTCTATCCAGGCTATGACCACACAACAGACCAGATCTAAAAGAAGAGTACAGACCTCATACAACCCAGGGTACTCATGGGGGAGGGGGCAGATGTAGAAGTCACTAGTCTAACATGCAGAATAAACAACAAGAACAGCACTTACCGGTTCAACAGCCCCAGCTAGCAGACAAAAAATAAAGTGGGTGGTAACCCAATACTGAGCCTGTAACGTCTTAAGCAAGTCAGTGTATACACACATTAATATATCCATTCACTGGACCAGCAACCAATCACTGTCCAGAGAATTGACTAAGCCACGTGAGAGCAATGGAATGCTCCAATGTCCATATAATCTCGCCTCAAGTCGTAGCATTGCTTTGTATGCGAATGAGTATTTACTCACAGTTAATGAGCATTACGAATGAATTCCAACAGAAATTTTCTTTGGGCTTACAACTGCATTTATCAGAAATAAGCAGAAAGATAGCAAAGAGAAGACCACCTATCCACAGCAATTGTAATGCTGATAAATCAGCAAAAACAAGAAGACAGTGGTCTCTGTTTTTTGGGTGAAATACTTAGCTCAGCCATACTGGATGGTGGTGCTTCTGGGACCATTCATGGAACTAAATGGTATGAGTGTTTTTTGGAAATCATACCAGAAAAACAAACTATAAACATTTGGTGATGGAAACAAATTTAGTCACTCTACATAACAACTTTACCATGTGTCATTGCAGGCACTGAAGTCGGTATCAAAACTAATGTTGTGGACTCAGACATATTACTTTTATTAAGTAAAGATACTATGAAAAGAACCAGGACATGCCTTAAATTTAAAACCAACAGTGTTACCATATTAGGAAAAAAATTCCAATAAAGTGTACTTCATTTGGTCACTATCACATCCCTATTACCAGAACTCTACTAGACAAAGATAACTTTAATTAAATATTTTCAATTAAAGAAATTACAACTAGATCTGAGAATGTTAAAATTGCAACCAAATTAACTAGAAAATCCAGTCATCCTAATAATAAAAAGCTAGGTGATCTACTTAGTAGGAATAAAAGAATCTTGATTTCATAAAAATTTAACAAGAATTTCCTAATTCCTTTGAAACATTCATTAGATACAAAAAGACTGAACCAAGACCTATCATTGGGTTCTCATTAGGATTATTCTGTTTTAATGAAAGTCCTGCTGTAGACATCAAAGAAATCAATGGCAACAAAGTACAACACCTGATCAACAATGGTACAAGATAATACAGTGTCTGAGTCAGGATTCCCTGTAAGGAAAATTCTGACATTATTAGTGCTATCTTTAAGCACTGGATTGCATATTTTGTAACTTCACAATCTATGATCACTAACAATAGCAGGGAATTTAATAAGCAGTCATTTAGGGAAATGGTGCAAAACTTGAATATTGTGGTACATATCACTGCTGCTGAAAGTCCATGGAGCAATGGGTTAAATAAATGACACAAAGGGATATTAAGAAAAATGGTAAAAAAAAAAACAACCTAGAAGACACTACTTGTAGTTTTGAGGTAATACTAACATGGGCCATAAGTGCCAAAAATACACTTCACAGTGTTTATGTTTAAAGTTCTAATCAATTATTTTTCAGCAAGAATCCCAACCTGCCTTCCCTTCTAAATGACAAACTCTTGACATAAGAAGGTTTTTTCACAAATAAAGTTGTTGCAGTTCACTTAAATGCCATGCATGCTGCCAGGAAACAGTTCATAGAATGTGAATCCTCAGTTCTTGTGATGAGGAAAATATGATTTCCTCCTTGAATGATGACCTGGAAGAGGTCAGAAAGAAGGAACTGCAAAGCCGGATCGAAAATAAAGTGTACATCTAAGTAAAAAAGTAAAGTTGGCGACCTTAGTCGAGGGTGACCCGAAGGCTCCCTTTCCAATAGCTACTACACCGAGATGTAGGGAAGGGCACATCTCCATTCCCTGGATTGCTCCACTTTACTCTTGATTCTTACCTTATAATGCTGAGTGTTAAGCAAGGCAGTATCAAGTACTATTTTTTGAGTCTTTGGCATGACTCAACCTAGGATTGAACCCTTTTCCCCTGGACCATTGGTGAACACTCTACTCATTAGTCCAATGGCCCAGTACTAATATCAATCCAAAATTTCCACAAGATTCATTTGCACTAATAAAAGTTCCAATGGCAAACAAACTTGTAAAGCTAGACTTGTTAGAAGAGGCTTTTAGGACAGAGATGCTTGCAATATAAGGAATGATTCATCTACATGTTAAAAAGAAGGTTTATACATAGCATTGATAATAATGGCAGCTAACTTATTGGATGTGTAAGTCAATGGACATAAAGACAGCATTCCAACAGAACAAGAAGTTAGACTGATTGGTTTATCTGGAACCTCCTAAAGAGGCTAACATACCTCCAAGTTTTATTTAAAAACTTTCAAAATGTGTAAATGGCTTGATTAATGCCTCTAGATCCTGGTACTTAACATTTAGGGAAGAATTAATTAAGTCAGGAGTAGTAGCTTCAAAATATGATCAGCCAATATTTATATAGTATTTTGGAAACAAACTGCAGGATATGATTGATGTTCGTGTTGATGATTTTTGCTTTGCAGGATCAGAGAGCTTTCAGACTAGAATTATGAACAAGCTTCTGTTACATATTGACCCTGGCCAAGCTATCAAAAGAAGAAATGCACTTGTGTAAATAACAGGTACATCCGGTCGAGGATATCAGGGAGGCGACCTTGACTGTCGACGGGTTGAATTGAGTGCGAATTGTGACGCTCGCAGGAGGTAGGTGGGCATCAAATTATTATATAACCCCAGCGACAGGAAGTTCACATCAGTTGGAGAGAAGATGCTGGAATGAGAACCATGTCCCAGGCCCCCGGTTGAGCAGCCCAGCAGAACGGGAAAGAAACACTGTAATGGCCATGAGAGTGGGGGTCAATATGTTGCAGTTCAGTTTAGTCTCCAACTCACCTCTCACACAATAATACCCTTCGTAACCCTTTCGAACCCTTTCAAATAAAGTGAGAGGTATATTTCTCTAAAGAACTGTGTCCGCTTGTCTTTATTGTGTTGAATATGTTTCTGCATCGGCATATGTGTATGTATCGTTGTTCATGGTCATGGCTATACAACACTTAATCATGTACTTGTAGTTAAATCTGAAGAAGTTGTCAAGTTCCAATATATGGGATTAGATATAAAAAAGAATGGTGAGAACATTAAACTTGGACAGAACAAATATATAAGAAAATAAAAATATATTCCAGTAGAAGCAGAAACTTGAAAGATGCAATATTCATAAGAGAAATTACTAAAACCAGATAAATTATTGGCCAACAGGTTAGCCACCCAAACCAGAGCTGATCTAAATCATGACGTTAGTGCATTAAGCTCTATTCTAAAACAAGAAAATGTAGAATGCATCAAACAAGCCAATAGAATAGTTAAGAAAGCAAAAAAAGAAAAATCCCAGATAGATATTCCAGACTGAGGAAACTTTGAGCATTTAAAAATTGTTGTATATAGCAATGCTTTTTTTGTTAACAGATGGGAGATCCCAAGACGGCTATATACTCTTTTTGGTTTGGAGTAACAATAAATATATGCCCATTGTTTGGGAATCCAAGCATATTAGAAGAGTTGTTAAAGATACACTGGCTGCTGACACATTAGCCATGAGTGACATGTCAGAAGCCTACTTATTTGATAGAAATTTACTATTGGAACTACTGCAGCTAAAACTGAGGATATTAAAATCATATGCAAAATAAACAGTTCCTGTCTTTGTCTATTCATTAGCTCAACATTGGAATAAGAGACTTTTCATTGAGATAGCTATTTTAAGAGAAATGATCAACAGAAGAGAAATTGCAGAAATCTTGGATACCATCTGATGCACAAATTGCAAACTCTTTAAAGAAAAAAGGAGGACCATCATTCAAAATCCTTAGTTTTATATCAGTACCCAAGTAGTCCTCAATTTAATGAATTCAAATTCTTTATTTTTCTTTTCAGAAAAATATATTTTACTCATCTGAAAGGAAAAGAAAAAAAGAGGAAGGAGTACCTTCATTCAAAATCCTTGGTTTTATATCAGAGTCCAAGGAGTCCTCAATTGTAATTTAGGGTTTTTTGCACCAACGTTAGTTGATAGTTTTCCACTGGAGTCTCAGTGACAGCAGGTCAAATCTCCAGGATTCTTCTCAATATTTTGGCCAATCTCAACAATGCTGTAGTTTAGATGGTCTCGATTCGTCCTCTTATTTCCAAGTCCTCCAGTCCCTCTAACAATCCTTGGGGGACTGTACTGATTGTGCCAATTACAATTGGTATCACCATTACTTCATTTTTTAAAATTATTATCATCATTATTATTATTATTATTAAAGAATATATTTTTTGAGTTTTTTCTCGCTCTTGTGAATCTTACATATAAACACAGTTTTATAGAACAACATCTTTATATCAATAATGCAAAAACTTTTCTCTCTAAAATAAAAATAAAGATGTTAAACTATTTTTATGAATAAGCAATGTAAATATACTGTTTTTAATCTGAAACATCATGTTTGATATAAAAATTTTACCAGTTGCATAATCCAATGTAAATAACATACCTCTTCAGATAGTCATCACATAGTGATGGTTATGTGATGGCTATCTGAAGAGGTTGGTTTCTCTTATTGAGTGGTCAGCTGAAATGAATTTATAATAGCCAAATGACGGTCTGTTGAGTTTTTCTTCCAATTATATATATATATATTTATATATTTCTATGAATATAAATATTTGTTTAAAAAGAACAAATAAAAATGTCTGAATTTTTTAAAAGTTCTTGTTTACAAACATGGAAACATGAATCAGGATTAGGTGAATGTAGAAAACGTCCAAAAGATTCAGGGTATCAAGTGCTTTCATCTGTATATCTAGCTATTTTCAAGAATGGTACAGTTTGTTTTTAACGGTGTGATGAACTGCCTGTTTTATATGTTTGTCTATTTTTGCATATTTGAAGCACCAATTGACAACAGCTTCCATCATTTTGAAAATGATAACAAATATAACATAATAACAATATGACAATAACCAATAAGATTTTCATTCATTTATTTTAATAGAATCAGATACAAACTAACTACAAATACAATGAGCATGCATTAAAACATATTACATATCATTGCATTCATCTTGCTAACTCTTAAAAAAGCAACTCAGAAATTTAAGCTTAGTTTATAAAGTTAGTCACTTGCATATTCTGATTATATAAAGTTCTTTTTTTTATTATTGAATTGATATATTTATATACTTATGCTTTAATCTTCATTTACAGAGTCTATGATATTATGAGTAAATTCTCTTTTTTGACAAGCTACCTATAATATGTTAATCTCTTGAAAGCATGACTGCTTGGAATATATTGCCTTATAAAAGTATATATATATATGTGTGTGTGTGTGTGTGTGTGTGTGTGTGAATGAATATTATAGATGAGAAGAAGAACTCAGCATTGTTCAGGATAAAAAAAAATGATACATTAGCATATGTCTTGTTAAACAAAAATTCTATTTGCTTTCAGTATTAATGAGTTCTGTTTTATTGATTTTCTTCTAAAAATGGCCAGTGTCACCATGAAAATAGGTGGGGCACTTGTACAAATAGCAATTTTATTTGTGGATGAATTAGGCTTTTATGAACAATTTTAAGCTAAAATGTTCCAGTGCATCCCACTCAATATTCCTCCTTCAACAAATACCTTTATAACACACTTTAAGGTAAAAGAGTTCATAGGCCAAGTGTCTGTAAGCTTTATTCATGTTAGGACAGAGCAGGTTATTTATACCAGCATTGGCTTGTCATTCTGTTTATATTGATTGAGCACAAATTATGGACTCAAGAGGTGTGTTTGTTAAGGTAAAAAAATCAAAAATTCACATCAAGTTCAGAATTCTAAAACTGAAGTGTAGTGGCTAATATGCTAGACTGCAACATCATAGTAAGTGTGATCAAACTCCAGACGAACTATTACATTCACTTTTAGACTAATACCCCCTGGGAAAAGTATGAAAACCTTATCTCCAAGCTAGAGGTTAAATAGGTCCCCTACTGTTCTTCTACAAAGATGGCTTTGGCATTAAATAACCCATGAAAGTTGATATGTCTTTAATCATAAAAAACAAACCAAAACAAACCAAACAACAATATACATTATTGGAATTTACTCTGAGAGAAAGAGTGAGATGTGAATACTCTGTGAGAGACAGAGTGAGATGTAAATACCTTGATAAATGTATAAAAATGTATAAAAAGTAGAATCAGGTAAGTTCTGTAGGATTACAATCACTTACATGTTAGTAGCTAAAGCAAACTGCTGAAAACAAGATGTTCAGTCAGTCTATCATGAAACCAATATAAATATACAAATAACTAGCTGAAGTGCCTATTTATATTGTATAATGGTTCTTTAGTGTCTTACTTGGAGGGAAAACTTTAACTATGAATTCTTAACTATCAGTCATTGTATCTCCCTGTTTAATTAGCGTTTTTTCTATCCTTTAGATCTGAAGAAGAACCTTGGCCCCTGTGTTTGAACACTGGTCTTGATGGTTATGAGGTAACAAAATAGTTACCTTCTTCTTCTTCTTCTTCTTCTTCTTCTTCTTCTTCTTCTTCTTCACTACATCAGGGACCTTTATTTTGGACAAGTCTACCTCTTCTTCTTCCATTTCTTGCTCTTTCAAAATCTTATTTGCTCTAGACTGCTACAGTAGACAAGTTTGTCTCTTATCTTTGGTGATTTTTACTTTACTTTGGAAATATGTTACTCACACTGGCCTGACTACAACTGCTAAGCTTCAGCCAACTTCTTTGGAAAATAAGGTTCTTGTTAATCCTTATGGATACTTAGCACATGACTTCCACTTAGCAATGGAACTTGGCGTTTCTTGTTATCTGAACATAATGTCAGTTCCAACCAATCAGAAAGCCGCTTCTATAGTTTGATTTGTCCCTCTTTTACAAAATTTAGCTAAATGCTGTTAAGTAAAAACCATGCGACTTTGTGATTGTCACTGCGATCCACATCCTTGTCATACCTATATCTGCTAGACTAAGGTTATGTTGCTATTGTTCAATTCTTTCCTAGAATTGTATTTCTTTTTGGGGTTTCTTCCACATCTTTTTCAGTGAAAACAATAAAATTACCTTATTATTTGTGTTAACTGTTAACACTTTTACATCTGAAAATACACATACCTCCCAAAATTCCCCCAAAATCTACCCTCTACAATATTTTTCCACTAGATAAGAGGTTAAGACTTGAATCACAAGTGGTTTTACTGTTATTATAACAGTAAAATGAATCTTAGTACCAGTTGTGAACTGGTAAGTATTGCTTCTATCACAATCAACTTATGGTAACCTGCTGGATAGGTTTAGTTCTAAAAAATCCTAGAATCTTTTCAAAAAATTATTGTTGCCACCTTGATTATATGTTCAAACAAATAGACAAATATTAAACATTTCTTCTACTTGCTTCAATTTTGAAACAATATTTATTTTTATAATCTTTTGCCAATTAAAAATTCACATCTACTATTATCATAAAAGGTAATTCTACATAACAGAGATTTACCAATTATATTTTTTGATGTGATCTTATGAAGTTTATCTTGTTTGGTAAAAATTTTATGAAGTTTTGTAGAGAAATATTTAAAAATGTGAGTAATACTAAAAAGATTTATTAGCACAAATATTTTTGTTATTTGTCTGGGTTTTTAGTCCTAAATGACCAATAATACTATTTTACACCTTCACCTTGAAGAATTACCTATAAACCTAATTAGTTATGTCCAATTAAATGCAAATAATTATTTTAGTAAACAATTCATTAATTTTTCTTTTGAAGTTTGGAAATTTAAATTCTCAAGGATTAGTTATGTTTTGCCGCAATATGGTTTCCTGCTGATAATTATTTATTCTTAGAACCCTACCTTTGCTCTTTTCTCCCATGAGAAACAATTTTTTGTTAAAATTTCTCTACCCACATTTCCAATGAATATGCATAACAAATTTGGTCACTCTGAATCATACTATTTGGCTTTTTGTAAAAGAAAGACAGACTCTTTCCAATTATTAATGAATGAAGATTATCAAACCAGCAGCAAAAACAAATGCATCAGAATTTTCCTTTGTCACGATGAGAATGTAATGATAAACTTTATCAAATCATAACTAAACATTTCTCCACAAAGTTTTGATATGCCATTAACAAAGAAACTAAACTTAACCCTAAGCATTTCAACTGTGTGTATTGCTACTTCCAAGAATTTTGTATTTGGAATGGTATAATGTTCTTGTAATTTATAGAAAAATAGAAAATATATTAATCTGTTTATCAGTGTCAGCAATAAACTCTCTGTTTTTGTCATATTTAGAATGGTATTGTGTTCTTGTAATTTATACTACAAGAGCACAATGCTATTCCAAATGTGACAAAATTCTTGGAAGCAGCAATGTACACACAATGTATTATTCTGCGTACCCATATCAGCAATCAGCTCTCTGCTTTTGTCATATTTTTACAATAAATCTCCATCTTACCTCACCACCATCACCATTATCAAAAGAAAAGATCGAAATGCCAAAGGCCGTCATCAACACTATCTTGACGTGTAAAGTTGAATTTCTGTTATGGTAAGTCTGAGATGACCAGCAACTGCACAGTTTGCTGCATTTTACCTGACTCCGGTCACTAGACAGAATCTGCCTTCATATAAATGCACCAATTTTTTTTATTTTTAGGGTTGCTGTTCCATGATTTTGAATTCAGAGTTGTCCTTCATCTGTTTCCAACCAAAACTAGGAAGCCAAGACTATTTGACTTATCACTAAGGGGAGAAGAATTGGATTCATGCTTTTTTGAAGGCATGAATTCAGTACAAAGTGAATGCAAATAGCTCAGAATTAGAACTTGACTTGCTCATTCTATTTTCAATGCTGGTAACCATTATGATACTTAGACTTTTTGACTGATATATCAGTACTCTGATATATCAGTACTTTGATTTATAACAATGATGTCATTTCACATAATAATGCCAGAAATTACTATTATGAATATTATATTGACATTAGAGTAATTATGCTGGACATTATTATACTTTTGGTATGTGTATGTACTTGTTATAGAATATTTTGTTGTGAATTCTGACAATTTGCCAGTATGTTTATTTTCAAGTGATTTGTGCACAAATCTGAATTTTAAAAATACAGGTAAGAAAATAAAAATAAAAAGGTAATTATCTATACAAGAATTAGACAAAACTCTTTCTTATTGAATTTTATTATTTTAACAGGAATCAATTTTTAATGAAGTAATTTTGAATAGTTTTACAGAAATTAATTTTTTTTTAGGAATTTTCTTCTAGACAGGTTCAGAATTTGTGAATTGGTACTGCTGAACTGTTGACAGTTATGGTATTTACAGTGCATAGCAAAACCTGTCACAATATCTTCCTTTTCAGCAACTGATTTTTATATCAAGTTTGCAATTTTTGTTTTCACTTATTCCCTTTTGATTCCTTTTGTCTAACTTCTTTTTTTTTTTCTATTTTATCTCTCAGGGTATCACGAACAGCGAAAAGCTGTTATTGTATTGCAGACTAACTATAGGTGTATCCGTGACCGTCTCAGGTTTGTCAAGAGAAAGAAAGCTATCACCCTTTTGCAGGTAAGTTTCTAATTCTGTTTACAGAAGTTTAGCAGCTTTGTTTTCCAAGAGACTCTTTTGAAGAGATCAGAAAAAGTCTACTGATTTGAAAGTGAGCATTAAAATTGTTGGTTTTTAGAATACACACAAATGTAAGCATACATTAAAAAAATTTCCTTTATATTTCGGGGTACGCATATCACTTGTTAGTTTCTACAATCTTCAGTTAGAGCTTATTTATAATTTTACAGCCTTTTCAGGATCACAATTATTGATCCCAGCAGAGTGAAATGGCTTCATCCGGTTGACAGCAGTGTTAGTCAAAGCAAAGAAAGAGAAAAATGGAATAAAGAAAGTTCAGAGAAATAAAGGGATAACAAGAAGATAATATGGAAAATAAGAACTTGATTCCTTATTTTAAGGGAAAGGGATATAAGATAGAAAATTAGGAAAATGAAAAACAAAACTGCTAAAGATCAATTAATTGTAATAAATCTATGTATGCAAATAAAAAATTATCATAGAAATTTAATTGAAAAAAAAAGTTTTATTACTGTTAAACATTTTCACTGAAGACTTTGTGATATAAGATCAGGTCAACAAATATTATTAATCAATAGTGTTATATTGTGAGGGACTCAAAGGTTGTCAACAAAAAGTTGAGCAGATGAAGAGATTGACACTTGATCTCAGTGGCAAAAGAGAAAACAAACACGTTACAAAAAAACCCCACTCCTATTTATTTTCAATGTTACAAATTCTTTCCCAACCAGTCTCAAAAGCAGGAAAGAAAGGAAAGATTCACTCTTTTATAAATCATTGTCCTACTCTCAATGTGTAGGGGTGGTCTCACTTAACCCTCAAAATTTACATGTATTTCCTTTAGTTTTTGAAAAAAAGTCTTTTTTAATTCACATGTGACTATCATCAATCAATTACAATGAATCTCAAAGTTTTAATGTTTCTCATGGTCAGTGATTGAACTTTGTTGATCACTTCTGTGTGAATGTTTGCCCCAACCACTGATTGCCAGGGTTGTTGGTGCACCAGTAGATGTGTTCAGTTAGATGTGTTTATTATGTATTTTATCCACTAATCAATATATTTCAAATCATAAATTCAATTTTAATACCAGTGACAAGCTTAATTATAAAATAATCATTTTGGAAGAAAAATATGAATATGTGAAAACCAATATTTAATGGAATATTTATTAGTTTTGCTTTACACATAATATTTTTCTTCTATTCTATTGAACATTTATTCGCACATTTATGCAATATTTATCTTATAATTAATTGTGAATAAATGAATAAAAGAAAATACTCAATCATTAGCATTTAGTTATCTCTTCTAAAAAATCATAATGTGCAAAGTGAGCATGATATTATACTGTTATTATCATAAAGTTGGAAATTCTATTGAAATTTGCTTTATTTTCTCAATTAGATCATTTTTATGCTATTACATTAACAAAAATCTTGTTATGATGCAGCATATGTTATAGTTAGTGAGATTAGGATACTAATAATTGCTCTGTGCAATTGAATGAATGTCTTGAATGAGTTGCATCATCATAATACAGATTCTCTGTCTCACCATCAGTCTCTATCTGCCATTGCTCTTGGTTGGTCCTCTAGATGGCGCACTGTATGTATAGAGCTGATGGATGTAAGTTTGTGCTGATAAGCTTACACTGGTGTGTCCATGTGTAGGAGTCAACAAAACATTGCTTATTAGTTTATCCTAAGTTCTCTAGCAGTGTGTAGCATGTCTTGTTTGTCTTAATTGGATAGTTTATGAGATGGGAGGCTAGTGGCCGCACAGCCTCCCATCTGTGCTATAGCCTCCCATAGGTGCTACTTCCAGGATTTGTTCAAAACAGCATCTTTGTGTAGTTTCAATCTAGCTTTTTCTCCTCGTGTTTTCTTCAAGTCCAGGTGGTGTAGCCGTACAGTTGTACTGATATGGTTACAGCTTGGAAGAATTCCTATTTTATTTTATCAGAGTTTAAATTTCCTGATAGTCGATAATCTGTCAATAGCAGTCCATGTATTTTGACATCACTTTTAGTAGACAAGATATTGCTACCAAGGTATGTGAAATGGTCTGCTGATTTCAGAGGCTTGCCACCATTGTGGTTAAAACATAAGTTTTATCTGAGTTTACATAGAGACCAATGTCTCTTGCTGCCTGCTTCAGTCTATGCAACAAAGATTTGGCTTGAGCAGGTGTGTTTACAAGAACCTCTCAATCATTTGTATTGTCTATACCTGTCATAGTTTCTGCAGGATATTGTTAGCTTTTTACTCTTCTTAATGTGAAACTATTTTCTTTCATTTGATCTATTGATATTCATAGTACATAGTCTAGGCAGATTATAAATAGAAATGGTATTTATGTATCTCTTTGTAAGACACCAATGACAATGTTAAAGAAATTAGTGTTACCATCATATGAGTGAACCATTGCTTTCATGTTTTTGTAAAGCATCATTATGCTGTTAACATTTACTTTAGCAAGACCAGGTGCTGGAATTATTTCATCCATTTTTTTCCTTTTGTTTATGGAATCAAATACCCTGGAGAAATCTACAAACAATAGCATTGCTATAAGATTTTTTTGCATGTACATCTTCAACAATTTAACAAATAATCAGGATCTGTGAAGTTGTGAATTGATTTTTCCAAAAACCATTCTGATTTTTCCTAAGAATTTTTTATCTTCAGGTTAGATATGATTGAGAAACTTGGGCTTTATAAATCTTAGCAGTTATATCTGTTGTGGCTGTGGAAAGGGTCACTAATGAAAATGCAAACACGGATATTAGATAACAGATTATATTACACAAGAAAAATAGAGTTACATAAAAAAGGTAAGAAGTCTCATACTGTTCGTATAACACTGATAGTGATCTGCCTCTTGGCAGCAAAATCTCTGTACTAATAACGGTGAGAAGAGTCCATTATAGTAAGATGGGTAAGGTTCCCACAACAATATCCCCCCATAGTTCTTAGTGATTCTTAGGTGGCTTTTCTTTGTGAAGGGGAAGATGCAGCCATTTATCTATTTTATGTTTTGTTCATTCACAGCATTACATAATCAAGGAAGTATGTCACCAAATTTCTTTGCCTTCTTTTAGGAGGTGTTTCATCGAGATCTGCAGCTTTTCTGCTTTTAATTGTTTTTAGTACTGCATCGAATTCATCCTCTGTCATTTTTCACTAACAAGGTAGAAGTTACAGGAATAAAATATTTACTTAATGAACTATGTCACAAACCTTTGGAAATTCTGAATAATGAGTGAAAACTCAGGACAATTTTTAAACAATTGTCTCACTTTTCTTAGTGCTTGATTCTTGGTGTCCCAGTTTTCTTACTAATTTAAAAATAATTATATCGGGATCCTATTCTAAATTAAAAATTGAAGTGTTATTCTTTTACAAGAAAAAAAAAAGCAAAGAAAAATTGAAATTATTACTATTGCTGTCCTATAATATTTCTTACATTTAGTATTAAGGAGTTCATATACACATTTAACAACTATTATGGGGTTGAGGTAACATTTAAAAAAAATGTTAGACTTTAAAACATTTAAGCATTTCAATTTAGTATATATAGTCAGTAGTCTAATGATTAGAAATGTATAGCAAATATTTATTTTTTGATGTAGTCCCTTTCCTAGTAAATGTATTTAACCTAATACTTTTCCATTATTCATATAGATAGAATGTTATATTTTGAAAATTTCTGATCCAAACTCTCCTAATAACTGCATCAAACTTATTGATTCACACTTGTATGCCTCTTTAAAGTTTTACCTTTTAACAAGTTTCATATCAATCAGAATTTTTTCTATCATTTAAAAGAACAAAAATAAAAATAAAAATTCTAAAAGTATGAGTAGAATTAAATCTTTATATAACAAAACTATTTTTCATTGTATTTTTAGGAATCTTATTCAAACCTAAATAAGGGATTGGAATGTAATTAATAATTAATGAAACTATTTATGACATTAGTTTTTTGGTTAGTGTACAAATAAGCTAATAGTTGATTCAAATGAAAAATGTAAATAATGGATCAAATTAAGGGGAGATAATTACGATTTTCATCATACGTGTGAAAGCATGTGCAATACCCTGCTCTCATCAGCCGTCAACCAGGGGTGATAACACAGCTTCGGTAGCTCAAGGTGGTACTGCCACTCCTGGTGCTACCAAATAGTTTTTGCCACCGGACAGGGTATTTAAAAGAATTACATATATATATATATATATATATATATATATATATATACACGCCAGATTAACTAAAAGCAGAGATTACATTGTACGTTAATCTTCATTTTTAGTGCAGTTTGTGATTTTTAAAAACACGTTTACTTTCGGTCGTTGATGTCATTATGCACTTACAGTAACTGTTTCTTGCTGTTATGTAATCACATGGGAATGGTGGTTCTGCATGCATTTTATTTTCGCTCTCGACCAAATCCAACTTGATGCATATTGCATACTAATGTATGACTAAGACGTGAAATGATTGTAATTACAAAAAATATTTTCAACAGTTAATCTACTTTCCAATATTTCATTACACCCAAATAAAGATTTAGAGCAAATTGATTTTTTAAGCATACTACTGATATTTAAATTTATTAACAAATTAAAAAAAATCTATAGGTAATAATGTTTAAACTGCCTGGGCAAACAAACAAAAAATCCTTACAACTTTTCATGAATTGTTCAAACTCTTTCTTTTTGTTGTTTTTGTAGTTATCCATTTGACAGCCTTTTTCAGGTACATAATTAATATAGAAAAAAGTGAAGGTTGTACTTCATTTTTTTAATCTCTCGTGTAAGCTAGAAAATGTCATAAAACCAATGGAGAAAGAAGCCCCTGTACCTTAGTGACTAATGTGCTGGACTGTGACGTCTTTATAAGTGAGTTCTATCTCCACATTTTGTTCGAATAGTTATATTCTTACAAAATTCTTTCATGGTAAACTCAGTGGTGCTTATATTTTTATAGTGATATTTATAAGTGCATAAATATCAAACTGCATTGAGATAATATATTGTAATAAATTAAATTGCTTAACATTTCTCGTTTCATTACAAAAAAGATTATAAAAACATAGAATTTGTTATTACACATATTAAGCTGAGGACAAAGTTGGGAAAACGTAAAATGTGAAATTTTATCCTCATTTGATCGAGTACTTAATTTTACCTGAAAGAGTTATAGCCCTTAGATACTTTAACCAACATACATATTGTAGCGGTTTTCTTCATAAAATACTACATTAATGTTACTGCTTTTATAATAAATGTTACCTATTTCTATATATTATTTTCTTTTGGACGTTTAACGTAATTTTTTTCTATGAGGTATGTGAAATGGTCTACTTATTAAGGAACTTGTCATTTAATGTGGAAATGCCATCATCTTGTTTAAAACAGCATATGGTTTTTGTTTTATCTGAGTTTGTGTTGAGGCCAGTACCTCTTACTGCTTTTTCCAGGTTGTGCAGCAGACTATTTGGCTTATGCAGGTGTATTTGTAAGAAGCGCCAGATCATTTGTGTAGACTACGTCCATAATAGTTTCTGCAGGATATTGTCTGCTCCTTGTCTTTTTTTAGTGTGAGGCTGTTTTCATTCATTAGATCTACTGATATTCATAGCACATAATCTAGACAAATTATAACTAGATATGGTGCTAATGTATCTCCTTGCAGGACTCCACTGACAATATCAAAAAAGTTGGTGTCACCCTCAGGTGAGTGAACCATTGCTTTCGTGTTTTTGTAAAGCATCATTATAGTGGTCACAGTTTCTTTGTGGAGACCATCTGCTAGAAATATTTGCTCCATCTTTTCTCTGTGTATGGAATCAAATACATTGGAGAAATCTATAGACAATAATGTTGCCTCAAGATTTTTTGCACATACACCTTTGATGATTCAACAAATAGTCAAAATCAGAAAAGTTATGGTTTGATTTCTCCAAAAAACTATTCTCATTTTTTTTCAAAGTATTTTCTCATCTTCAGGTTGGATGTGATTAACAAGCTTTGGTATTTTAAATCTTAGCAGCTATAACAGTAAGAGTTATATGCCTCTA
This sequence comes from Sepioteuthis lessoniana, assembly GCA_963585895.1. Classification (NCBI taxonomy): domain Eukaryota; kingdom Metazoa; phylum Mollusca; class Cephalopoda; order Myopsida; family Loliginidae; genus Sepioteuthis; species Sepioteuthis lessoniana. The sequence goes on from OY757935.1 coordinate 80,065,786, forward strand.
TAGTTCCTAGTGATCACCTTTCTTTGTGAAGGGGAGGATGCAGCTTTTCATCCATTTTTCTATTGTGCTTTGGTTATACTCAGCATAATCAAAGAAGTATGTCATCAAATTTCCTTGTCTTCTATACTTCAGGAGATCTATTGTAAACTATATTGATGGAGTTCACAGGGATTAATGGTACTGCACATCTTCCTAAATTGTCAGAGTAAGAAGGTATGATCAACACATCTCTGTTAGGCAGTTGGGCTTGATATTATTCTTAAGGCAATTTCCTCAAGGTTCTCAATGTGTATATTTGCAATTGTTGACGATAACGGTGATCAAATTGCCATACCTTCTTTTGTTGATCAGTTGTTAATTGGTAATATGTTGTGTGCAGAATGTCATCATTTTCATTGTTCAGTTTTAACTTATGGAGTTGTGAAAAAATCATTAACCACTGGGATTCAAAAGTTTTTAGCAACCACTGCCTTTTCCTAAACACAATTTAATATTTCCAAACAAGAAGTCTTATGATTATACAAAATCCCATGTAATTTGTTATTATTCCTTTATACTAACATCATAATATTCAAACAAGGTCATTTGCATATTCAAATATAGCTACAAATGAAAATAGTTTGGAGCCATGAGTATACTGATATGTATGACAGGTCATCATTATCTTCAAAATTGAAACCAATAAATTTCTGTAAAATCAATAATATGGATTGTCTTTTTGTTAAAGCATTTGATTAAAATTTGTGTGTCTGCAGCTCAATCATCAAGTAAATTATGCTCTTTTACAGACAACTTTTATTTTGCAACAGCCAATCAAGTTCTTTTGTGATAGAATGATACTGGTTTTGAATCAAAAAGTTTTGTATTGCAATTCTAATGTTATCATTTTGTAAGCTCTAATCTTTCTGGGAGTTCTGTAGGAAAAAAATTCTAGTACTCAGAGAACAAGTCAGACAAGTAAGATGCATATAACAAAACTTTTCAATTCAATTGCACTAGTTTTGTCTAGAATCATTATACAATGGATAGAGGATGTCATTGTTATGTAACAGGTGGATTTTACACAAGCATCGGCATTTTTGGTAATTCCATCAGCCACACTTTATAGTTGTATGTAATACCCTTTCTATAGCAGCAGCAGCAGCATAAGTAATCACCTTTTCAATTTTATTTGCAATGTATTGGCATCACTTTTTATTGCCTGTGATGATGATATTTAGACATGAATGTATACACTTCAGAGAATTTTCAAATAAGCATGTTTCCAAATGACGATTTTGGTTGTCATGTTGTACTTAATGTGGCACCTAATTTCTAATTTGAGTTGGCTAATGGCAATCAAATGATTTATGATGATGGAACAAAAGCAGTTTGACTACTGTCCCGTTTCAAATCTAGTTAACTATGGATTGGCACTAATATCCCAGCATAATTCATCTTGATCCAGCTTTACTGGTCATCTACTTTAAGGCTTGTCCAATATTTTGAATACATTACAAGATTTGGTCAAGCATATATAAACTGTTTTGCTACAGATAAATCTTTCTGTAAACACTTGGTTGATTGGGCAAATTGATCTAATTGAACTGATCTAATGGCCACTTTGAAATCATATTGCAGACAAATGTGTGTGTTGTTTTTATGATATTGTAAATGCAGACTGAGAAACTGATGACTGACAGCTACTTAATGTCTGAATTTGAAAAGAATTTGCAATCATTTTACATGTAAAACTACTTCTAATTTCGTGTGTGTGTGTGTGTGTGTGTGTGTGTGCGTGCGTGCGTGCGTGCGTGCGTGCGTGAACACAAACTGCTATGGAACCATACATTTTTAAAGTCCTATGTAAATTGCTGACTGTTAGAATATTCTGTTATGACTGGAAGTCAATTCTCATTTCTTAATGTGTTTGATAACAATTGACGTAAAAGTAAAACCTCAGAGCAATAAGTTAGCATTCTCTAATGATACTCAGTTGTGTTTGTGAACAATTAAAAATGTTATATTAATAAACAAATTATTTGTCGAGAGATCTTTGTTTATGCCAGAAGATTAAAGATATGATTTCTAAAAGTCATAGATAGCATTCATAATTTAATTTATGTATACAGCATTTTTAATTGAATGCAAAATTAGTGAAAAGGATGACTATCTTGGAGAAGTCCATATTTAATCAACTCCTCCACCAAGAACAGGATGCAGTACTAAGTAAATTTTTAAAAGGAGTACAGCTAGTTTGAATTCAGAGTCTTCCTTCGAGGCTAATTGCCACATTAAAGCTAAAATATTCTCTACTATTTACCTATAGCTAAAAGGTAGAAGAGATAGATTCATGCCTTTCTCAAGGACATTAGTGGAAGGTGAAAGGCAGCTTCGTGCAGAAGTTTAATAACTAAGGGAAGTAACTCCGAAAAACTCTTTCGTTGTGAAATTTTTCTTATCTATACCTTGGAAAATTTCTGTTTATTTCATCAATTTCTATTTAAACACATCTAAAAGCCTATTTGGTTAATGACAGTTTTCTATCAAGGGAGGCAAATCTGAAATACTTATTTTGAAGAGGTTGCTCTACATTCACTTGATTTTGAATATTGGAAAAAATAAATAGACATTTCAAAACATATGTCCGAGACAACGACAATAATGATGATTATAATAGTAATAATAATAAGGATAATTGACAAACTTTATAGAGAGAGAATATTGAAATACTTTTCAGATAAACTGTAATTTTTAAAACATACAAAGAATAATAAAAGATGTGATAGAAACATAAAATAAATGTCTCAATTGTTTCTAAACTTTAACTTAATTTTCTTTGAAGTTATTTGGATAATCTTCTTTTTATTCATGAAATAGAAAACATTGAGATATTTGCTTTGTTCATTTCTGCTTTTGCAAAATACCCAGTCCTTTATCATTCAAGCATCTACTTTCATTTTCATTTCATCATTTCTATGCATCTAAATATTAATCATATTCTTAATACAATTATAAAATTGATGTGTGTATGCCACTTTGTCATAAAATACTCTATGCTTCTATTATATCCTGCACCCTTTTGATGTGTGTGTGTGTGTGTGTGTGTGTATATATATATATATATATATATATATATATATATATATATATATGAGGCCAGAGTCACCAGTATGATTTCCTTTTATATCTTATTGGTGCTAAAGGATCTTGGATATTAACCTTTCCTCAGTTTGACCTTTTTAATGAAATGCACTGATACGAAGAATGAAACATACTGACTTTGTCTTCTCAATTTGATATTTTTCTGGGTTGCATATATTCTTCAACTTTTGTCAGGTATACACACCAGACAAAAGTTGAAGAATATACTACCCAGGGAAAAAAAAAAAATATTTTGCCTCTTTTTTATGGATTATGTAGTAGATAAAGGCTCAAGTATAAATCAACTGAAGCAATACAGTTATAACATCAAGTAGATAAAGTTCAGTTGTCCCAGCAAAATAGAAGTTTAATTGCTTTTATTGAAAGTGTAGAAAATCTCAAAACCAACATTTCAATCATTCAAAATAATACATTCTATTTGTTCAGTTGTCAAAGGATGTTTTAATCATTATCATCAGAATAATACTTCCTCTGTAACAATACTTGCTTGGGAATCATTTCTGGAACCAATAAATCTTGAAAAGGCATTAACTTGTTAGGTAATTATACATTTTTATATTATTCATTTGAGTGTTCTAAGCAAAGTCAATTCACTGAAATATACAAAAGAGTGTAGAAGCAATCCAATGCTTTCTGCATAATTTATTCATGCATATAGTCATGTCAGAAATAAACATACATCATTATTTTACACTGATTTAACATTTAATAAAGGTATATTCATTAATAATTACTCAATTTACTATCATACGCTCGAAAAACAATTGTATAAGGTCTCATGTACCTGGAGCATAGGAACGGTCAGATTCTGAAAAGGGCAAATTATTATCATTGGTCAATCTGAAGGTCAAATGAACTAGCACCAAACAATACCACCACTTCTTTATTTTCTCTTCACACTTCATTTGCTTTCTTTTTCTCTCTATTTTGGCTATTTGATTATTCCTTGTTGTATTTTTTTGCTTCTATCTTTTCCTCTTTCCACTCTCAATCATTCTATCGTCCCTCTTTCTCTCTCTGTTTTATTTTTTCTTCTCCTTTTTTCTTTCCTTAAAATATATACTTGATATTTATTTGTACTTTGTGTGTAATGTTCAATTTCTATTTGTATCTCTGTTTCCATCTTATATTCTCTTTTATATTTTTCTAACTTTTTCTTCTTAATTCATGTTTAAGTTCTCTTCACTAAGATAAATGTGTACTTATCAAATAATATAAATTTAGACATGATATTTAGTCATAGCACCAAAGAGAGAATGTAACAGGTTGTTTTTAACTTGAACTCTCCTGAAAATACTTTTGGGATTATTCTATGAAATGCAAACTTCATAAAATATTCAGATCTTTTCCTTCAAGTATGGAGAGGCATTTAAATCCTGAGGACAGCTCTCTACTACCGAAGACAAAAAAATCTTCATTATATGATTTTACAAACACACTGATTTTGCATTGTACAGTGTGTGTGTGTGTGTGTGTGTGTGTGTGTATATATATATATATATATATATATATATATATATATATATATATATTTATATATATACATACATACATACATATTTGGTTGGTTGGTTGGTTGTTGTTTTTTTTTTTCACGACATCTCAACCTTTTTGGGTCATTTAACACTGAATTGATTCATTTTGATAAAAGTTCAAACAATTCAGTTTAATGTAAGTACAGATTTTTATTTAGACAGTTAAGTGTCAATATAGTTTCAAACGATTAGTAGACTTGGGAGTGATGCCAATGAAGGGGTATTCCACATTCTCCAAAGCTTCAGCATTACTGAAATCTCATCATCAGATTGTTTAGTGTCATATCCAGGACACTCGTTGGTGGTGGTGGTGGGGGTCTTACCCCTCTGCTGAGAAGTAGTCAGTGTATTCTACAGCTCCAGCTGACTGGGCAAATATATATATATATATATATATATATATATATCGAGGAATGGTGGATTTTGTGAATCCAAGGTAGGTGAAGACTTTGATGAAATTTGTTATGATTGATGGTGAGTGTAACCTCCCCTCTGTCTACTACAAGTCTATTGATGAATTCTAATTGGCTTGATAGTGGCCTTAGCCCCACCCCATCTTCTTAAGCCACACTCTTTTAGAATTCTGCATTCTTATTCTCTCTCTCTCTCTCTCTCTCTATATATATATATATATATATATAAAATAACATATTTGCCTGCTTAAATATTTGTGCGCATGAAATGTAAAAAAAATTGTGTGTGTATCTGTGTGTGTGTGTCTGTGTCTCTCTGTGTGTGTCTGTGCGTGTTCAGTCAGTTTATTAATATCTACATGTCCCTTCCCTAATTCTAACTCTGTTGTCCAAGTTATTCACCAAATGGAACCAACAGGTTTTGTCTGAGGAGGTCATCTATAAAGCAATGTCTCATAGGTGATATAAAGGTTTCAACTGATTACATCTATCAATCTATCTATAATAAGTATATGTATCTATACCTATATTTCTTCAGCACATTGAATTAAAAACCAGAGACAAAGACAAATATATAATATAATATAATATATATATGCATGTGTGTGTGCGTGTGCGCGCATGCGCGCGCACACGCACACACACACACACACACACACACATATATAATGTCATCCAGAGACAGACTGTTTCATTCTATCAGAACTCTTCAGTGTGGCTAGACACGTAGGACGCTCGAAGCCGGGATTGAAACCCGTCTAACTTTACGTTAGACTAAGTTTCAGACCTCTCGGCCACCAAGCGGACCACATTGGCTAAGGGAATTTTTAAGGTATTTATTTAGCAACAGCAGCAGCAGCCGTTTGTTTACATTTTTTATACCCTATCAGCTACCAGAGTGTCAAATTCTTTCGAAGAGCTTTGCATTACGCTAGCGGCGGCCGACAATTCCTTTGCCAGAGTGCTCAACCCCCATGAGGGAGTGTATAGTGCCCTTCCCTACAACTTCGTGTAGCAGCTATTGAAAATGGAGACTTTTGGTCACCCAAAACTACAGTTAGCCAACTTATTCATTTTATCTCTCTCTCTCTCTCTCTCTCTATATATATATATATATATATATATATATATATATAGAGAGAGAGAGAGAGAGAGAGAGAGAGAGAGAGAGAGAATAAATAAGTTGGCTAACTGTAGTTTTGGGTGACCAAAAGTCTCCATTTTCAATAGCTGCTACACCAAGTTGTAGGGAAGGGCACTATTCCTTTCCCTGGATTGCTCCACTTACCCTTGATATATATATTCTATTTCTCTTGATAATATTCTATTTCTTTTGATAACATTCTGTTTTAAATTCATTTGATGTCTTTGGCATCTCAGTTTTATCCAGTTTTGTGTTTACATAATTTTGTAATGTTATAAAAAACCTAAAAACTTAAAAAAAAAAACACTCTCTAAACATGCAAACAACCCCTGATGATGGCCTATGAAAGGTCCGAAAGTGCTTGGAACAATTTTGGTACATTCATCTACTAATTTCAACCTAAAACCAAAACACTTGTCAGAAAACTTGAAAGGATCTTAATAAAATTATAGACTAAATGTGTCTTTATTATTTAATCATAAATGCTTAAATGAAAGATTCCTGCCCAATTACACATGCACACACACATACACACACACACACACATGTATGTATGTATGTATGTATGTATTTACCTCGTTATTTCCTTTTGAACAAATTTCTATCTTTATTCTTTCTGTCTCAATTCCATTATAGCATATTAGATGTGTGCAAAAGTTCCCAGTAGTTTTATTACTGGAAATGTGTATCTAGTATCTGCTTGAAAAAAAATAAAGATGTGGGAACTTTTGAATACACCTAATATGTTATAGTGAATAGTGACAGAAAGAATGAATAATAATGACTTTCTTTTCTAATATTTACAATCTGAATTCATTTTTTTCTGCCATTAACACTGAGAAAATTTTCAAGAGCAGGTATCTTATTTTGTACATAAAAAATGAATTCATTTATTTAACTTGCTTGTTCACAACTTATTCCATTAAATGCAGCTCTTTTTACACTTACATTAACTAAGTTTATTTTTCTCTATAACATCTGATAGGCTTATTTCTCTCATTATATTTTTTCTCGCTTCTTTTATTACGGATACATTTTCAGTGATCTGTCTGGTTTTTAATTGTGCTTGTATCTTACTCTATATACACGCACATGCATATGCCCCCCCACTCACACCTACCCACACCCACAAATATATTTATATGTGTGTGTGTGTACATGTATGTATGTGTGTGTGTGTGTATACACACACATATATATATATAAATATATGTATATATATATATAAATATATGTATATATATATATATATATATATATATATATATATTTGAATAGTTTCCTTCTCTTGCATACTTAATAGTTCTGAAAACATGCTGAAATCTAACATTAATTTTCATTCTTTCAGTCACAAATGCAAATTAACTCCAAAAGTTTTGTTGTATTAATTCTCGAAATCCTGCTCTCTATTTTCATTTGTTTATAGAAGAAATAAAATAATGCGCCTGTTTATAACATTCCTTATTGTTGTAAGTAATGCCACCTATTTAATCAACCCTTCAAAAAACAATTTCTTTCAAATACCATAAGACCATGATAATTTGGAACAAAAGATTCTGGATAAGTAAATGCAAAACTGCACTGATTGTAAAGTGCTACATTTTTGAATACTTGTTAAAAACTGGTGTTTGTATTTTACCTGATAAACCGAAGAAACATCCTGAGAAGTTTAAGTTACTTAATATAAAATATTAAGGAAAATATATTGAAATTGGTGTATGAAACACTCCAATTTGAATACCATTTTTTTGTCTCTCTCATTATGTACATGTATCTCTCTCTCTCTCTCTCTCTCTCACACACACACACACACACACACACACACACACTAATAATGTTCTGGATAAATCAAAGAGTAATACTTATTTGTTGTAATGAACAAGTGCTATCTTTACTTGAGAGCTTTTGCCAAAAGAACCTTCATCCAACAATATAAGGAAGATAACTCAAGAAAGAAAGGAAAATGAAAAAGATAAAAAATGGAATACAATCATGAAACAATCATATAAAGAGAAAAGAAAAAATGTAGTAATGGAAAGGGAAAAGCAAAAAAAAAAAAAAGAAAAAAAGAAATGGCAAAGTATTTCGAATCAGGGAGAAATAGAAATTGTAAGAGAATGATAGAGGAAGAAAGAGAGACTAAAAAAAACAAGAAATGCAAATAGAAAGATCCGAAGCAGGAGAGAGAGAGGGCGGGGAAGTGAGAGAGAGGTGAAAGTGAGAAAGAAGAAAGAAAAAAGTGTAATTGGTTGATGTACAGAGGGAAAGACAGAAGAGAAGAGAATAAAGAGGAGGAAGAAAACAGTTATAGAGAGAGAAAAAGAGAGAAAGAGAGAGCTAAGGCAAGGACTGGGGGTATATAGTCAAGGTGAAGTAGATTGCAGAATCTCTTGCATTTTGTTACGAATCAATCTATTGATCTAACTGTCTGTTGAAAAGTGAACAAGAAAAATTGCAGGTTCTTGAGTGTCAGAACTTTCTTCCATCCTACAACCTTCTTGCCCACAATGGCACAGCTTTCTCTTCTCGTTTTAACACTCCTCTCCCTACTTTCTAATAAAACCCTTTTCCCCACCTTTTTCAATGGATGGAAGTCTGGAATTTGTACCAAACCATTGAATGATTCTCTAATGTGACAACCTTTTTAAAATTGGTAAGATTGTTTTATAGCTTGTTTTGTTAGAAGGAATGACCACAAAGTTCCTACCCTCCCATCTCACAAAAAATTTAGAAGTTTGTTTATATATGCTCTATATATGGCCAGACAATTAATATAGAGCAACCAAAGTTGATATGCAAACTTACTGGACTCAGAAAAATGTTTTAACATTTAAAAAAATGTCTTCTTCATGAGGAAAGGTGAGATCTCATTGAATGATTTCTAACAACTATAAGTAATGTGACTGGAAGATATAATAAAATTTGAATTTACTAGCTTTAAAAGTAATAAATTAATGAGTTTTTATATGAGAAATCTTTATATCATCCATTTAGCATGTAGCATCATAATTCATTTATTATACAGCATCATAATTCATTTATCATATAGTATCATAATTTATTTATTATATAGCTTTATGTTTGTGCATTTCTTCTTTTCAGACATTATTAACTATCTTAATCTGAACAAAGTCATAAATAACTGTACTATAATAACATAAATGTTATTATGCAATGGAGTCGACAATGACAAAAGGATAATCTAAAAGGAAAATGATTAGCTAGAAATACTATTTCTTATAAGCTATTGATAAAAATATTTCTTTGGATCAAGACTGGTTCAGTGAAGAATTATTTTGCTCATATTTATAACTCTCTTAAGACTAAAGTATAGAATAGACTGCAGTGTTGCTTATGAGGACAGAAGAGAAAATTGCAAAAAATGCAAAATAGTCCAAATTAAAAGGCAAAAATTCAATGAGAAAGTAGTTTAGAATAATCAGTTGATTTTGATATTTATTTTTCAGATGGAATATCATTGTCCTTCTGCATTAAGATAATTCAAAAGATTTGACTACATTTATAAGTTTGAATAAGTTTCAAGGGTGACCTGAAAGCTCCCTTTTCAATAGCTACTATACCGAGGTGTAGGGGAGGGTGTTACTCCATTCCCTGGATTGCTCCACTTTACCCTTGATCCTTATCTTATAGTGCTGAGTGCTAAGCAAGGCGTCATCAAGTACCATTTTTTGAGTCTTTGGTATGACTCGACTTGGGATTGAACCCCAGTCTCCTGGACCATTGGCGAACACTCTACTCATTAGGCCAATGCAGCCCAATATATTTAAGATCTTGTTAATGAAAATGCTCCCAATGATTATTTAACTGCGGGTAGCTTTTCTTTCTTCATTTTTTATTTTTAAATGAAAAACTGCTTATATTATTATAATTAGTTTGGGATTATTTTCTATTACCATCCAAATAAGACTAAAAATGAATTTGTATTGTAAAACATAAAAACACTCTATATCTGATTACATGGAGTTGTGTGTGCGTATATATATATATATATATATATATATATATATTTTTTTTTTTTTTCATCATACAACGTGTGAAAGCACATGTGATACCCTAACCTCATCAGCCGCCAACCAGGGTGATAACACAGTTTCGGTAGCTCAAGGCGGTACTGCTTCTCCTGGCGCTACCAAGCAGCTTTTGACACCGGACAGGGTATTTAAAAGAAATATATATCTATATATACACAAGATCAACTAAAAGCAGACATTACATTGGACGTTCGTTCATCTTCATTTTGGTGCAGTTTGTGATTTAAAAACGCATTTACTTACGGCCGTTGATGTCATAGCAACCGTTTCTTGATTTTGCGTAATCACACGAGAAAGATGGTTCCGCGTGTATATCATTCATGTTGAAATCCTTTCTATACCCATTATCTATTTGGTTTGTTTTCTTTCATATATGCGTTACTGTCCAAAAGCACTCGAGACAAACGTCATATATAATTCTGCTGAAAGATGTTATTTGTTGATCCATGGGCCCTCAAGATGGGTGGTGAGTAAAAAGAAAGCTCCTGGTCTAAGTTTGTCCAGGTAGTTATCTGATTACTCTTGGGCCACTAAATTCTTGGCTTGTAAGGAATGTCTCCAGGACGCTGATGGTCAGCAATGGGCTCGTGAATACTGTGGGGGTAAACTTGATTCATAGGCCCATCATTCGATTTACATTCTCCAGCAGGAGAATTACGTTGTTCGCATCAGCGTGCCTTGTGGATTCATGATCTTCGCAAGCTGTTGAATTTTCTGCTGCACTCACACGTAGCTGGGTACATATCCAGATCGTTACCATATGAGCAAGTATGATGGGTGATATATTCTCCCTCCCCGCTACAGACACCCTGAAGGCATTTTCTTTCATTGTATTATCCATATTTGTTAAAATTCCTGTCTTTCCAAGATGTCACTCCAACTTTCTGAAGAGTCACTTTGTCTTTCCAAAGAGTCATCTTGCTTTCCAGAGAGTCTTAGTGTTCAAATTTTCATCATACAACTTGTGAAAGCATGTGTGATACCCTAACCTCATCAGCTGCCAACCGGGGTGATAACACAGTTTTAGTAGCTCAAGGCTATATATATATGTAATGTTCACATATAGACATTCTGTATTTGTTTAAGTTTATCAATAAAAGAGAAAGAAGAAAAAGAAAAGAAAGATAATATCCTTATGAATAAAAGTAAAAAAAATAGTTAAAGAATAAACTTTTTTTATAAAAGTTCAAAGGAAATACTTTTTCTGTTATACTACATTATGTAGATATTTATAGAATTAAAATATTTAAAAAAAATAATGCTTACAGAAATAGTACACATTTCTTATTTAAAAGAATGTTTGAAAAATCACCCTTTATATTATAAAGGCCAGGTATTAGAATTGATCTATGGGTCACAGTGACTGTTAACTAAATATCTCTTTTCCCTAGAATGGACACAAAATAATTTCAAAATGAAGCATATTTTTCTATAAATTATTTTATAATAATTTATAATATTAATAAAATAAGGTTTAAATGCCTGTGTTTGAATGTTATGCTCTGTCATCACCTCAGTTAAATAATTGACCATTCCATTATGATAGTGAGGAAAGAATGGGAAAAAAAGGAACATGCTTTATGTCAGGGTGTGTGAGAGAGAGAGAGAGAGAGAGAGAGAGAGAGTGAGTGAGTGTGTGTGTGTGTGTGTGTGTGTGTGTGATAACACTATACACCAGATGCTTATTGTCTGCTTCAATAGAAAGAAGGAAGGAATAAAGAAAGAAAAGAGAGAGAGAGAGAGAGAGAGAGAGAGAGAGAAAAGAATGGAAAAGATACATAGAGAAAGAGAGAAATGAGTATTATAAATCAACAAGGATTTCTTATTTAGAAAATATACTTTATAAGTTTATTTTTAATCAAAAAATAATGTGATAATATAGGAATAATTATAAGATAGTTCATTATTAAATTCTATTGAAATTTTCAGTTCTTATTTATTAACATTATAAATTCATGTCTCAAATAAAAAGAAAACTTCGATAAAAAGTGGAATTTCCACAAGTACTGTTAGTATTGATGAAATACGAAAGCCAAGGCTACCAATATTTTCCACTCGAGTCTTGTAGATTTTTATAGATTTTGGTGGTGAAAATATTTGAATTCACCTAGTAATGTATTTTTTACAGTGTGGCATGCAATAAAATTGATTATGCAAAAAGAATATTAAGGAAGAATACTTAATGTATGAATTAACACTTGTTTTTAGTTCTAATCAATATAATGTACGGTGTATAAGATATAACTCTATCAGCTGTTATAGAGAAGTTGGAATAAATATATAAACTAAATAATGACATTGATTTCCCACAACCCCCCCCCCAACATATTGACATATTGACTTCCCACAAAAAAAGACATAATTATTTTATTGTTTTTTTTTATGCTTATCTAAGGACGTTACATGTATACTATTAACTTCTTATTGGTTACAGGTGATAAATCCATAAATGCAAAAAGTTATTCCTACCATTTTTGCTTAAATAAACAAGAGATGAAATAAAATCAATCTTAAAATCTACCTGAAAAAATATTATTCATACCCAAGATGATTTACTTCTATATTGATAATTAAGAATTTTTTTTTTCTATCCTTGATAGATGATAAACATTTAGTATGCATATTTATTAGACCTAGGGAATGGTTTTAATGTAAAAAAAACTTTCCTCATGGAGAAAGAGGGGGAGGGGTTCTTAATGAGATGGCATCTCTAACAATAATCAGCAGGAAGCCACATTGCTGCAAAACAACTGTACAGAATTTCAATTTTCAAACTTTAAAAGAAAAAAATTAACTAATTATTTGTTGTACTGAAATTGAAATAATAATTCCCATTTAATTGAACATTACTGATTATTGATAATTTTTCAAGCAAGAAACACAAAATCAGCCCAATCAGCTGGGTTTGTAGAATATACTGACTGTATCTCTGCAGAGGGATAAGACTCCCCCATCAAAGAGTGTCCTGTTTATGACATTAAACAATCTGACGGTGTGGCTGCAGCATTGCTGGAGCTTTGGGGAATGCAGAATATCTTTTCATTGCCATCACTCTCAGGTCCACTTTGGGCCCTATTTATGAGTCAAATAGAACTGTTTGACATTTAAACTGAGTTCAAACAAATGACTCTCACTAAATTGAATTGCTAGAAATAGAACTGTTTGATCATTTTTACTGTGTGTAAACAAATGACTGATGTTTAAATGAATTGTTAGTGATACATAGCAATACTTGGGTTAGGTTGATTGGTTTTTAAGGCATATCAACCTTTGTAGGTTATTTAACGCTAAATCCATTTTTATGTAAATATTCAGTTCTACTTCAAACAATTCAGTTTAATTGTCCAAAACATTTCTATTTCACCTAATTCAGTTTAGTATAAGTACAGATTTTGTTAACACAGTTAAATGTCAAAACAGTTCTATGTTAAACAATTCAGTTTACTGTAAATACAGTTTCAATGCCAAAAAACAGTTCTATTTCAAATAATTCAGTTTAGCATAAGCGTGCAGTTTAGATGTAAGTACAGTTTCAGTTTATCATAAGCACACTGTTTAAATGTAAGTACGGTTTAATTGTCAAAAACATTTCTATTTTAAGCTATTCAGTTTTAGTCAAACAGTTCAGTTTAGCATAAGTATGCCGTTAGTTCTATTAACCCGTAGATAGGGCCCTATCAGGTGCTATCATGCCGGGCCAGAGTGAACCTGGGAGCAATGGCAATGAAGAGGTGCTCCGTATTCCCCAAAGCTCCAGCATCATTGGAACCTCACCATCAGATTGTTTATTGACATATCCAGGACACTCATTTGGGTAGGGGAAGTCTTACCCCTCTGCAGAGGTGCAGTCAGTGTATTCTACAGCCAAGCGATATTTGGAACCATTTAACTTTGTTGACTTATGTTTACAAATCATATATATCTAATATATAAGAATGAACCAGATTTGGTATCAAATAACCTCAAATGGTTGATATACCATAAAACCCAACCCAACCAAACATAAAACATTCACATAACCATTATTAATAACAATGCAATCTAAAAAATGTTTAAATTAATTTATCTCACTGATTGGATAAATGTAAATCATTTAAATTTGAAAATAGTTTGAAAGTTTTCATAGAAAAATATGAACTTGATAATATAAAAAAAATCTCTGTGAAGAGATTTATCTTTTATAGTTTCAATTACCATTTGTTTGCTGTAAATTTTTAACTGACAACAAAAATGTCAAATAATCACCTTCAATCCAAGTCTTGACTCAGTGTAGGTTGGTACTTTAGCTAGTACAAAATATTTCAAAACCCACTTGCACAATTTCAAAGCATCAGATGAAATCAGCCAAACTTTCTTCTTCATATATTTATTTCAAAGCAACTTTTATCTTTTCATAAACGAAAATACTTATCTTTGTGTAAATTAATAAAAAGATAAAGCAGCATAGTTCAAACTGGAAATCAATCTTAAAAGCACAGTTTATCAATCAAATCCAGACAGTCCAACTGATTTTGCATAAAACTTTAGTCCACACATTTATATGTAATAACATATCCATACTGCTATTTTATCAGATCCATGTAAATCCTATGATTGTAGTTTCAGCTTTGGCTTTTCTCCAGTACTTAGTCTTCTACACTTGGGCTTTTCTCCAAGTGTCGATGCATTTTTCCATTAGAGAGAGATGTGCTTGAAATTAGAGAAAATAGGATTTCCAAGGATTAGATTACTGCAAAGATTTGGCAACTCTTCATGTTTGCTAAAACACAATGTTCTGGAATTTGTTTTTCATTGGGATACATGCATAATTGCTTTTTATTTATTCTTATTTGGATTTGTACATTTTATATTCTTCTTTGGGGTGGTAAGAGTATATGTATTTTAAATCTATATTTTTGCATTTATCATCATATATATATATATATATATACTTTTTTTTTTTTTTTTTTTTTTTTTTTTTTTTCAAAAACAAAAAACCAACTATCAGTCACATTAACATAATAAATTTATTTCCATCCTGTTAAAAAGGATTGATATAAATCACTGCTCTAAAAATTAACAGAACTTTTTGAGATCAACGAAAAAATAGATGAAAATAACTGTTTTCTGTGATTAATATTAATGTATTTTAACCGGATGGAAATAAATTTATTATCTTAATATGACCAAGCATTGGTTTTTTATTTTGAAAAAACTATTTGCTCTGTAGATTTTATTTGCATTGACCTCTTCACTGGGATGATTTAACTTTTAATATTCTATATTTAAAAATTAAAATGTCCTGCTTGGAATTGTCCCCAACTTTGGATTAACTGGATTGATTACAGACTTATACTTCAAACTGGGATTGAAACCTTGCTGACTTTATGCCAGCTGGATATCCTACCCCAGAGTCATCATCATTCTCAGCGTTAGCGAAGAAATTTTTTATGTATATCTTTTTACATACACATTATAAATGATGAATATAATAACTTTGTCAATGTCCACATGAAAGAAGCAGCAGAATGCATAGCAACAAAACTAAGAGCTAAACATAGAGTTCCATCAGAGACATTTGCAGTTAAGAAAAAATGAGACAACATGAAAACAGCATCCCTATGTAATAAAAGAAACCCAACGCATGTCAATGTTTAGAAACTTAAGAAGGCACAAAGAGAACTACTCAATGCATACCAAAAAGAACAAATAGAATACATTCAAGGCAAGATGAATGAAATTAAAAACTTGGTAGAAGATAGTAAATCTCGAATAGCATAGGAGACAGTAAATGAAGTGAATAAAAAGAGGTGCACCTTCAGAGGTAAACGAAAAGCTGCCAGCCAAGAAGAATGAATACAGATATGGAAAGAACATTTCAAGAATCTGCTTGCAAAATCCCCTAAAGTTACAGATAGACCTATCATGAAATTATTAATAACCAACTAGACATTAAACTCGTACAGTTTACTCAAGAAGAACTCGACATAGTACTAACAAAAATTAAAAACAGGAAAGCTGCCATCTTGATGAAATACCACCAGAAGTATGGAAGACAAGGAAATTTGATGACCTACTGCTCCAATACTTGAACGCTGTACATAACCAGAAGATAAAAGACAGATGGACAAAAGGCTGCATCCTCTACTTCCCTTAGAAAGGTGACCTCAGAATTGCCAAAAACTACTGAAGCATAGCTCTTACTTCCACAGCAGCTAAGATTTATTATGCTCTGCTACTGAACTGCATCAAACTAGAAATTGAGAAAATTCTTAGAAAAAATCAAAATGCTTTTTGGAGAAACTGATCCACAACATCACAGATTCTGGCAGTTTGTTGAATCTTAGGAGTTCATGCAAAAAACCTTGAGGTGATACTCTTATAGATTTCTCTGAGGTATTTGACTTTATACACAGAGAGAAGATGGAGCAAATACTTCTAGCCTGTAGTCTCCTCAAAGAAACTGTTACAGCCATAATGATGCTCTATAGTAACAGAAAGTCTAGGTTCACTCACCAGATGGAGACACAGACTTCTTTGACATTGTTCCTGGTGTTCTGCATGGGGATATATTAGCCCCATATCTGTTCATAATCTGCCTAGACTATGTACTTCGAACGTTGATAGATCCAATGAAAGAAAATGGTTTTACACAAAAAAGGCAAGAAGCAAATGATACTCCATAGTATCTTTTACAGATGCTGTTTACCCAAATGACATAGTGCTTCTTGCAAATACACCTACCCAAGCCAAATCCCTGCTGCATAGTCTGGAGCAGGTAGCGGGTGGCATTGGACTCCATGTGAATGCAGACAAAACAGAGTACTTGTGTTTTAATCAAAAAGGAGACATCTCCTCACTAAATGGTGGTTCTCTGAAATTAGGGGACAAGTTCACATACTTTGGAAGCAGTATCTCATCTACTGAAAATGACATCAATATGTGATGAGCAAAGGCATGGACTGCTATCGATAGGTTATTAATCATATAGAAGTCAGACTTATCCTCTAAAATAAAACGCAATTTCTTCCAAGCAGCAGTTGTGTCAATTCTACTATATGGATGCACCAAAGATGCTGACAAAGGAAAACAATTTTTTTTTGTTAAGAGAATTCTGTCAATCCTAGAATAAATAGTAATCTAAAAGTATAATATTTGCAGAATATAATGGAAGAATGAAAAGTTCCCAACCAAGCTGTAACATTTATTGCCTTGTTATCAAGAAACCGTGATATCAAATGATGAAATATATTAACTTTTTGTTGATTGCTGCTATCATTTGGCTTAGTTGTTGGTTTGCTTTACCAGAATAAGCTTTTTGCAGTCATTTAATTTATCACAAAGTCAGAGGTATGAAGCAGCTAGTGAGAATTGAACTCACTAACAATGGTCTGCTCGCTTAACTCATTTACTATTATATCATTGAAAGTGTCCAAAACAAACAAACCCACCATATATACAACATTACCATCTTCAAATGAAGATCAACCTTTGCTTAGTGGTGAGTTCTTTTGCTTGTACTATTCTCCCTTACATTCTATATTGTTGTATTTCCTTTTATAGCCCATTATAATTTGTTTGAAAATTTGGGACATTTAAGAATTGAATCACACTCAAAATATGACCCAAAGATTGTTTCTTTCTTTTTTATTAATTTATATGGAAGTTACACATCAAATGACTAACTTAACCATATATACTATTATAGATAATGAGAATAATTACAAAATCTTTCCCCACACAAGTCCTCATAGAGCTCACTAGATTTTTTTTCTTTTTTCTTAGTTTCCATAAAGTTTTTCCTTTTCGCTTGTAGAGCAATTAGATTCATGTAACTATGTCGCTAGTTGTTGCAGATTTCAATGCAAATAACTGGTCAGTCAAAATTGATGGTGTGCTTACATTGAAATCAAATACAAGTTCATTTGGACTATGTCCTGAGTGATTCTGAAGTGCATTTTTAGCATTAACAGCCAGCACCAAAGCTATTCCTTGTTCACCCTTTTAATGTTTTTTTCATTGCTTCAGCAACCATCAAATTATGACATTGTTAAATAGACTTTCCACAGATGTAGTGCAGATTTCAATATTCAATTTTTTATTCATCTGTTTGTAGTTTTTAATTATTAACTTCTTCCCTGTAATCCCTTAAAAAAGTTTTGAATGTCTAAAATAGAATATCCACATTAAGAATATGTCACAAATAATTTCTTTGCTCCTTTCTGTTTTAATCAATCTAGCAGCAGAGTACCTAGTGGATGTATCCATGAGGTGTAGGATCCAAAGTTGACTGTGTCCATGCTCCTTTAAGTCAAAACTATCATTAAATCTATTCTCCAATCCTATTACTAGCCATAGTGTGGGTCTTCTAAATTTTAGACAAACCTGATAAGAATTACAGACATTGTTGTAAATGCAAATGAAAAAACTCCAACAAGAAATTTATAGGGAAAAGGAATTTATAGACCACTTTGGTCATTGCATGGTGATAAAAATATGGCTACTGTTGAACTTCCTATTAAGATTGTTCCTTATTACCAGAGTGCATCCAAGGGCCACAACTCATGAGGATTAACAATTCTCTTTTTTTGCTTTTCCTTTCAGATGAGTATAATATGTTTTCCTGATAAAGAAAATTAAAGAATGTGAATTCATTGAATTAAAGACTCCTATAAAACCAAAGAATTTAAACGGTGGTACTCCTTTCTTGTTAAGAAGTCTACAATTTGTGTATCAGTTAATATCCAAGAGATCTCTGCAATTTTTCTGTCAATCATTTCCCTCAAAATGGTTGTCTCAGTCCAAACTCTGTATTGATAAATGTGCTGAGTCATAGAGACAGAAATTTTGTTTTGCATATGATTTTATTGTTCTCAGTTTATCTTTTAGCTGCAGTAGTTCCAATAGTAAATTTCTATCAAATAAGTAGGCTTCTGACATGTCACTCATGGCTAATGTGTCAGCAGCCAGTGTATTTTTAACAACTCTTCTAATATGCTTGGATTCCCAAACAATGGGCATATATTTATTGTTACTCCCAACCAAAAAGAGTATATAGCCGTCTTGGGATCTCCCATCTGTTAACAAAAAAAGCATTGCTATATACAACAATTTTTAAATGCTCAAAGTTTCCTCAGTCTGGAATATCTATCTGGGATTTTTCTTTTTTTGCTTTCTTAACTATTCTATTGGCTTGTTTGATGCATTCTACATTTTCTTGTTTTAGAATAGAGCTTAATGCACTAACGTCATGATTTAGATCAGCTCTGGTTTGGGTGGCTAACCTGTTGGCCAATAATTTATCTGGTTTTAGTAATTTCTCTTATGAATATTGCATCTTTCAAGTTTCTGCTTCTACTGGAATATATTTTTATTTTCTTATATATTTGTTCTGTCCAAGTTTAATGTTCTTACCATTCTTTTTTATATCTAATCCCATATATTGGAACTTGACAACTTCTTCAGATTTAACAGCAAGTACATGATGAAGCTTGTTTATAATTCTAGTCTGAAATCTCTTTGCCCAGTTGGTTGGGGCTGTAGAATACACTGACTGCACCTCTGCAGAGGGGTAAACCCCACCAACTAGTGTCCTGGATATGACACTAAGCAATCTGATGGTGAGGTTCCATCAATGCTGGATCTTTGGGGAATGCGGAGTACCCCTTCATTGCCATTGCTCCCAGGTCCACTCTGGCCCAGAACGGTAGCACCTGATAGGGCCCTATCTATGGGTTAAATAGAACTAACAGCATACTTATGCTAAACTGAATTGTTTGATTAAACTGAATAGCTTAAAATAGAAATGTTTTTGACAATTAAACTGTACTTTGACATTAAAACTGTATTTACACTTAACTGAATTGTTACATATAACTACTTGAATAGTTTGAAATAGAAATGTTTTTGACAAACTGTGTATTTATGCTAAACTGAATTGTTTTAAATAGAACAGATTATTTACATAAAAATGGATTTGGTGTTAAATAACCTACAAATGTTGATATGCCATAAAACCCAAAAAACCAAACCTGTAATTATACTAAACTTAATAATCTGAATTAGAACTATTTGACAAAGCTGAATAACTTGAACTTGAAATGTTTTTGACAATTAAACTGTGTACTCATGCTAAATGGAATTACTTGAAATAGAACTATTTGCATAAAAATGGATTTGGTGTTAAATAATCTACAAAGGTTGATATGCCATAAAATCCAACTAACCAACCAACTGAAAGCTCTCTGATCCTGCAAAGCAAAAATCATCAACACGAACATCAATCATATCCTACAGTTTGTTTCCAAAATACTATATAAATATTGGCTGATCCGGGACATTGGCCCAGCGGTTAGAGTGTTCGCCAATGGCCCGGGAGACCTGGGTTCAATCCCAGGTCGAGTCATACCAAAGACTTTAAAAATGGTACTTGATACCACCTTGCTTAACACTCAGCATTATAAGGTACGGTTCAAGGGTAAAGTGGAGCAATCCTGGGAATGGAGTAGCGCCCTCCCCTACACCTTGGTGTAGTAGCTATCGAAAAGGGAGCCTTCGGGTCACCCTCGACTATGGTCGCTAACTTTACTTACTTACTCCTGACTTAATTCCTTCCTAAATGTTAAGTACCAGGATCTAGAGGCATTAATCAAGCCATTTACACATTTTGAAAGTTTTTAAATAAAACTTGGAGGTATGTTAGCCTCTTTAGGAGGTTCCAGATAAACCAATCAGTCTAACTTCTTGTTCTGTTGGAATGCTGTCTTTATGTCCATTGACTTACACATCCAATAAGTTAGCTGCCATTATTATCAATGCTATGTATAAACCTTCTTTTTAACATGTAGATGAATCATTCCTTATATTGCAAGCATCTCTGTCCTAAAAGCCTCTTCTAACAAGTCTAGCTTTACAAGTTTGTTTGCCATTGGAACTTTTATTAGTGTAAATGAATCTTGTGGAAATTTTGGATTGATATTAGTACTGGGCCATTGGACTAATGAGTAGAGTGTTCACCAATGGTCCAGGGGAAAAGGGTTCAATCCTAGGTTGAGTCATGCCAAAGACTCAAAAAATGGTACTTGATGCTGCCTTGCTTAACACTCAGCATTATAAGGTAAGGATCAAGAGTAAAGTGGAGCAATCCAGGGAATGGAGATGTGCCCTTCCCTACATCTCGGTGTAGTAGCTATTGGAAAGGGAACCTTTCGGGTCACCCTCGACTAAGGTCGCCAACTTTACTTTTTTACTTAGATGTACACTTTATTTTCGATCCGGCTTTGCAGTTCCTTCTTTCTGACCTCTTCCAGGTCATCATTCAAGGAGGAAATCATATTTTCCTCATCACAAGAACTGAGGATTCACATTCTATGAACTGTTTCCTGGCAGCATGCATGGCATTTAAGTGAACTGCAACAACTTTATTTGTGAAAAAACCTTCTTATGTCAAGAGTTTGTCATTTAGAAGGGGAGGCAGGTTGGGATTCTTGCTGAAAAATAATTGATTAGAACTTTAAACATAAACACTGTGAAGTGTATTTTTGGCACTTATGGCCCATGTTAGTATTACCTCAAAACTACAAGTAGTGTCTTCTAGGTTGTTTTTTTTTTTACCATTTTTCTTAATATCCCTTTGTGTCATTTATTTAACCCATTGCTCCATGGATTTTCAGCAGCAGTGATATGTACCACAATATTCAAGTTTTGCACCATTTCCCTAAATGACTGCTTATTAAATTCCCTGCCATTGTTAGTGATCATAGATTGTGAAGTTACAAAATATGCAATCCAGTGCTTAAAGATAGCACTAATAATGTCAGAATTTTCCTTACAGGGAATCCTGACTCAGACACTGTATTATCTTGTACCATTGTTGATCAGGTGTTGTACTTTGTTGCCATTGATTTCTTTGATGTCTACAGCAGGACTTTCATTAAAACAGAATAATCCTAATGAGAACCCAATGATAGGTCTTGGTTCAGTCTTTTTGTATCTAATGAATGTTTCAAAGGAATTAGGAAATTCTTGTTAAATTTTTATGAAATCAAGATTCTTTTATTCCTACTAAGTAGATCACCTAGCTTTTTATTATTAGGATGACTGGATTTTCTAGTTAATTTGGTTGCAATTTTAACATTCTCAGATCTAGTTGTAATTTCTTTAATTGAAAATATTTAATTAAAGTTATCTTTGTCTAGTAGAGTTCTGGTAATAGGGATGTGATAGTGACCAAATGAAGTACACTTTATTGGAATTTTTTTCCTAATATGGTAACACTGTTGGTTTTAAATTTAAGGCATGTCCTGGTTCTTTTCATAGTATCTTTACTTAATAAAAGTAATATGTCTGAGTCCACAACATTAGTTTTGATACCGACTTCAGTGCCTGCAATGACACATGGTAAAGTTGTTATGTAGAGTGACTAAATTTGTTTCCATCACCAAATGTTTATAGTTTGTTTTTCTGGTATGGTTTCCAAAAAACACTCATACCATTTAGTTCCATGAATGGTCCCAGAAGCACCACCATCCAGTATGGCTGAGCTAAGTATTTCACCCAAAAAACAGAGACCACTGTCTTCTTGTTTCAGTAAAAACGAGAAGACTGTTCACTCATCAGCATAATCTTATTACATTGGTTGCAGAGCAATACGATCATCAAAATGATTTCTAAGTTAATTTCTTCAGCTGCTTTGAACACAGACAAGTATAATACTTAGAAGAAAGAGATGTAAGTTTGGAAGCTTGCTACTGAACTGGAATTACCTTCATGAATTCTCACTGTACTTTTATCCCTGGAAGGAAAAGTCATTAGAATTGAACATGACCACCCCGAATGCCAGTGATAGCATAAAATAGTTATGTGAAAAACTTGACACTTATCTTGGAAGGTGCAAGCTAGTTGGCTTTTATGGCATGTAAGTTTTTCCAAGAGTTACTGAAGACAGAGTGATGTAGCTATAGACAATTTCCTCATAAACTTCCATTGTCATTTTGGGAAATTAAAGGCCATTTTTTCCTGAGCCACTTACAGAGAATTAAAGGGTGCTAATCTCACTTCAGAGAATGAGAGGCTGGTCAAGGCCACTTTTTCCTGAGCCACTTACAGAGCATTAAAGGGTGCTAATCTCGCTTTAGAGAATGAGAGGCTGGTCAAGGCCACTATTGGAGTTCTGATGCTGTCTACCATGTTCAAACAACTTAAAAAGATGATGCACTGACAGTATTATGGGACTTCAATACTCAACATACCATCAGTCATGGAGAAAAATGAAATAGATGTTGGATACAATGAAAATAACCAGGTCGATAGTGAGATATTTTATGATTGTTGTTCTAAGCAACATCATTGTTTTTCTAGTTGGTGTGGTAGTAACATCAATAGCAGGAAGAGATGTAACAAAAACTTACCATGCTCCCCTGACAAACATTTAAACCCATTAGGACCAAAAGGTAACTCCACCAAATGCTTCACACATGAATGCAAGTTCCAATGAGCTTATAATAGCCCTTATGCCAAGAGTAGCAGAAATAACCAGAAAGACAATAAAAGGAAAAACTCCCAATGTAAATGCAAAGCTCCCAATGTAAATGCAAAGAAAGAAATTCCAACAAGAAATATGTCGGGAGAAGGCTTTTATTAGACCATCTCAGTGACTGCATGGTAATAACTATATGGCTATTGTTGAACTTCCACATAAGATTGTCCCTTGCTTCCAGAGAGTGTCCATGGAGAACAATTCATGAAGGTCAAGAGTTGTGTTATTTATTAATTTCTGATAAAGAGTATTGACATAGAATAGTCATATGTTCTTGGTCTAATTCAATGATGACATTAACATTATTTCTAAAATTGGAATTATAACTGTCTTGGGCAAAAAGTTTAACTGAATTGCATTTAAAACATAACATAATCCTACCTTGTCTGTCTGTGGGATTTGTCTTACCTCTACAATAACTCATTTGGTAAATTTTTTGTTCTCTGTAATCTTTTTATTGATTAAAATTCACTGTTTCTGTTTCCTCCTTAATAACTGGTATGGTCTTGTACTCTGACAATGAAATATCAGCAAACACTTTCTTTAATGTATCTTTCATTGTTGGATATGTCAAATTTCCACTTGTGGTTCATGCTAATTTTTCATTTTCTACAGATACATTAGCCACATTTAACACAAAAAAGGCCTGAATTCCTTCTGACAAGCTACTTCCAAACCTTAAATTATAAAGGTTTGGAAGTAGCTTGTCAGAAGGAATTCTGGCCTTTTTTGTGTTAAATGTGGCTAATGTATCTGTAGAAAATGAAAAGTTACCATAAATATGAACATTCATAACTTAGCAAAAAATCATTGATATTAGTTCTGACCATACTTCTGTAAGAATAAAAATCTTTAAATACCATGTACACCATCATGTTTTCATCCAGCAAATAAATCTTGTCCAGTTTGTAATGATTTTCCAACTGTTCTCCCAGTTAATGTCCATTACAGCTTAATGTCAAGTACATTCATATACATTCATGTATTTTCATGTACATTCAGAGACAATGTTAAAAATACCACTGATCACTGTTTTTGTGCAAATAAAACATAAATATTTTGTACATAGAAACTAAATCTGTATGTCTTGTTTCTAGTCCATCTACAATTTCTCACTTTACCAAATAACTGGCTGTTTCATAAAATAAGCCATCTTTCTTTCAAACTTGTTTCAATGTAAGTCAAATGAAAACTATTTTTGTCACATGAAAAAACAGTTCTTACTATTGATATTAGATTCACACATAATAACATACATGTAAGACATGTGTTAACTGTCCACCATATTTATTCAAATTGAAACAAATTACAAAACAAGGAACACAACTATCAGATTGATACAAAGTTAGACAACTGAAACTAGGTACCTCTGCCTTGGCATATTTCATCATTGTCATGTCACACCATTAGCACGGATATTCCTGACCCTCTCTCACCACCCCTCCCTATTTTCCATTGCTTCCAGCAGGTCTTCAGGGCTACATCCCATTTCGGCACAGAGCTGCTGTATGTAGGTTCTAGCTGGTCGTCCTGCCTTTGCTCATCCATGTGAAGGGGTCTACAAGAGTACATCACTTATGAGCTTGTCCCTACTTCTCCAGCAGTGTCCAACATGTCTGGTTCATCTAACTGTGATAGTTTTTGTGATGGGTGGTTGGTGGCCGTACAGCTGCTGCTTTGTAGGGTGCTGCCTCCAGGACTTGTTCAGTATTGCTCGCTGCATTCTTGTGTTGTTGCTGTCAAGCTTTTTCTCCATATGTTTAGTTAGCATCCATGTAGTGCATCCATATAGCAGTATCGACACGACCACTGCTTGGAAGAAACTGTGTTTTATTTTATCGGTCAGGTCTGACTTCAATATAACTGATAGCCTATTGATAGCAGTCCATACCTTTGCTAGTCAGCATATTTAATCATCCTCAAATGTCTTGATAGCTGTTAACCTCAACTGGAGCATCATTCAATGAGAAATCTCTAGTATAAAACTATACAAACCACTTTTGACATGTTTGATCATTCACAATGCCTTCTCCATAAACTGCACAAGTCTGTTGTATTTTTCAGTCATAATCTTGCTTTTCTTAAAATAAAAAAGAATAATTTGAAAATATTGATTATTTTCTTCCATCTTCAGTATGAGGATCAGTAAACAAAAATATATCAATTAAAAAAAAATGTATTTATATTTTTTCACTCACAAAAAAATTATGCATTTCATTTGATATGAAAGAAAAATAGTGCTTTAAAATTACAACCTAAATAGAAGCATTGAATGATAAAATTTTACCATTCACTTAGTTGATTTTTGACACAAAACCTGTAAACTTTCAAGATATACAAATCAAATTGTATTGAATAGTTAGGCATGTATTAGGTTTTTTATTGTAATTGAGTTATTTCTTAGACTAATACTAATGCCAAAAAGGAGAAGGAGAAAATTAATTGCTCAGAATTTTTGAAGATTATAATGCAACATCTGATGGCTCATTTTAAAAACTGAAAAAGTCAAATGTTTTCATGTTTATGTTCTTTACAATAAAAAGCTGTTTTTAATGAAGACAATTGGGCAAATAGGACTGGCTTGGAGTCTGAGTTGTGGTATAAAGTCATATTTGTAACTTTCGATCATTTCAGTTTTTTTTATTGGATAAAAATGTTATGAAAAAAAAGTAGAAAGTTATTGCTTTCTTATACTTATTTTATTTGTTGTTCTCTTTTATCTGTTTTTTTCCCTTATTCTTACACTATTCAAGTGTTCATGCATCATTTCTCTCCTTTTCCAGCTCAGTCGGGTGGGGGGAGGCTATAGAATACACCAACTGCCTCTCTGCAGAGGGGTAACCCCCCCCCCGAGCATCCTGGATATGACACTAAACAATTTGATGGTGAGGCTCCAGTAATGTTGGAGCTTTGGGGAATGCAGAGTACCCCTTCGTTGCCATTACTCCCAAATCCACTCTGGCCCAGAGTGGTTGCACCTGATAGGGTCCCATCTAAGGGTCAAATAAAACTGTTTGACATTTAAACTGTGTACTTATGCAAAATTGAATTATTAGAAATAGAACTGTTTGATCATTTAACTGTGTGTAAACGGAAGTCTAATGTTTAATTGAATTGTTGGTGATACATAACAATACTTGGAGCCATTTAACTGTGCGCAAATGAATGAGCTGTATTGAATAGAATTATTAGTGCTAGATAACAATACTTGAAACTCTGAATATGTGTGTATAGAAATTCTAGCTCATTTAAAAATGAAATTACCAATAAACTATGTATGCAAACAAATGACTGATGTTAAATTGTGACTGTTATATAACAATACTTGAAACCATTTAACTGTGTGCAAAAAATGAGCTCAGACTTGTTTAAGAATGTTATCTACAAAAATGTGTTTACAAATCATATATCCAATATATATGTATGACGAGGATTTGGCATAAATAATCTACAGTGGTTGATATGCCATAAAACCAAACCAAATTCTCTCCATTTCATTTTTCTTTTAGCCTATTTTTTCTTTTTCCTTTACTTTACAGTCATTCTGTACTCTCTAACTTTTTCTTCCTCTTTCTTTCTATGAAATACAAACACCTTTTCTTTTTCTTAGAATCTCTTTCTCTCTCTTTTCTTTTTTTGTCTCACTCATTCCACTTTGATTTTCTCTCATATTTTTTAATCTCTCTTCTCTTTTTCTTCTCTTCTTGTAATTTAATTTTTCCAGTTCTTCTTTCTCTATCATTTTCTCCAATCTTAGGACATCAAATATTTCATGTTTTTATCAAAAGATAGTTAAATGAGACTGTTTGATAAAATCTTACTTTTTGATAAAGTTATATGCATATAACCAATTATGTGAAGAAAATCAAGGAAATATATTTGGCTCCCATTTGACCTACTAAATAATTGATCAAAATAAAAATTTTATAAACTTTATTGAATCTCTTAAAAATAATAGATAAACCAAAGAAAATTGCCATATAAAACAATACGAAGGTTTTTATGTATGTCCACAAACTATTTATATAAAAACCAAAGTTTCATTGTACAAAACCTGAAAAAGTCCATTGCAATACAGCATCGAGAATAATAGCTATTGATTTCTGTAATTTTGGACTGGTTAAGAATTGATAACCTTGCAACTGATTATGATCAGTCAGGAGACAATGTGTTTTCAAAACAATGATCAGCCAAAGATGAAGCATGGTGTTTGTACCAAAATAACTGTCTGTGGATTGACTCTGTAATGACCACTATTATCAAATTAACCCCCATTGATTGCCAGCTATTTGAGCAAGTAGGAAAAGCAGTATCATATGATGTAAGGAGAATTTATGCCTGATATATATATATATATATATATATATATATATATATATATATATATATATATATATATAATGTATTCTTATTGTGTTTCCTTTTTTATCTTTAATTTTTTTCTGCTGAATCAAAGAAATGATTAACTCTTTTATTAGGTCTGTGTTTTTATTATTGCTTTTTTATTGCTTTTGTTTATTCAATCTTAAGATCTCTTTTACAGACTTTATTTTATAATTAAGTCCATCTTGTTTTCTTGCTAAGATTTTACAATTAGCCATGTTTTTTCTCTCGAGAAAAATCTAAAGGGCTTCACTCATTATTTAAAGCAGGTTCAATATTTGGAAGTTTTATTTAGCTATCATTTTTTTCAGAAATTCTTCGTAAAATTTAAATTACAAATGGTGACAAATTGTATAAAGTCACCCTAACTCACATGTTCTGTCAGATCAAAATAATTTCCTTTTGAAAATGAAAAAAACTCAATCTTGCACAT
This sequence comes from Sepioteuthis lessoniana, assembly GCA_963585895.1. Taxonomy (NCBI): domain Eukaryota; kingdom Metazoa; phylum Mollusca; class Cephalopoda; order Myopsida; family Loliginidae; genus Sepioteuthis; species Sepioteuthis lessoniana. The sequence goes on from OY757935.1 coordinate 80,094,406, forward strand.
TTTCATGTTAACTTTTGCTATGCACAGAGCTTCCAATTACCAATTTTTGATTTTTGAGTAAGCAAGGAGTACGTTTGTATGTGATAAGATTTACTTAAAAATTTGATTGACAGTATGTAATTTTTAAATTGGAGTCACAAAATCATAAGAAGCATATCTCGTTCCAAAATCTTGTTGAATCTTCTAAATTCTGGTTATTAATCTTTATTCATATTGGAATTTGATTCATATCATTCAAAACATCCAGTTCAGTCCTTTAATTGCAAACTACCTCTTATAAATTTAGTAACTTGACGATGATATTGAAATCTGTTTATAAATATTAAAGCTAATAGGCAAAGCATCAAATCATGTCAGTATATTTCAAATTATTTATTAAAAAAAAGTAAAAAATCCCTGGAGTTTAGAAATTTTTAAAATTGAACTTGTAGCTTTTTTTTTTCTTTTCTTTTTTTTGTTTTGCTACTATACTATGTAGCTGTAAACCTAAATTTGCTTGGAAAGCTTACTGTTTTCCTTATTGAGCCTCAGAGATTGGATACACAATTAATAAACACAAGCTGTTATATCAAACACTTCAGAAGCTATATAAAATTAAAAGAATATCGATTCACTCTATCACACCACATTAAGTTTTCCAAAATATTTTTCGCATTTCAAAAAAAAAGCAAGAAATTAGATATGACGAAATCAAAATTCTGTATCTGTGCAATACTTTCATTTTAAATGAATTATTCTCTTTACTGTTGCTCTTTAATGTACAAATTTCATATAAAAGTTTAATTGACATAATCAGATCTGTGATTGCAGTTTGAGAAAAGCTATAGGAATTAATAACTTTCAAAAAGAAATTTTATTCTAGAAATGCAAGATAAGCTGGTTAGTTTCTATAATCATCTGTTCTCTTATGAGCAATTTAAACTCATAATAGTATAAAATCAAAAATCATGTATTGAAAAGCTTTCTCTCTATTTGCTTTTAAAAAATGTAAAAATTAATGAAGAAATTCTGTTATATAAACAACATATCTATTATTTAAAAATTAAATCAAAAAGTATGTTTAAAATAGCAAATTTTAAACAAAAAACTGGTAATTTCATGTTAATCCAATAAAAAAGATTAGTTGTGACTAAATTCAAGTCTAAATAAGTAAGTTGGCTAAACATAGCTATTACACTGAGGTGTAGGGGATGGCACTACTCCTTTCCCTGGATTGCTCCACTTACCTTTGATCCATACCTTATAATGCAGAGTGTTAAGCAAGGAGGCATCAAATGCCATTTTTTGATTCTTTGGTATTGAACTCTGATCTCCCAAATCATTAGCAAACACTCTAACCACTATGCCATTTTTGATAAATCACATGTAAACTTAGCAGCTCAATGTCATGAACTTCAACTCTACTTTTATGTACTGGTAATTTGAAATTGTTAAATTATTTAACCAGAATAAAATGAAACTGTTTACAGAAGAAAATTATTTACTTAATCAATATATTCCTCCTTGATTTTTGCACACATTCCATTTTGATAAGTTGTTAGTTCTCTATCTAAATAATTCTTTCAAATTGTTGATGATTGAAATCTTTTATTTGATTCCTATTGTAGAAAGTTTTACTTGTAAATAAGTAATCTTGCTATATTTTTTTTAATGATAGCTATAAATCATGTTAAACTAACAATAAAATCTCTAATTGATTCAGCTTTAGTGATGATATTTTTGCAGCATAATGGTAGGCGCACTATGGTGAAGCAGAAAAGTGTTGTTTTTATTCTGCAGATTGTGTTCTGTTTGACTTATGAATGCATTATTTCAAACTAGTCTAAATATGTACATTCATTATTTGGTCAAACCATTTTTGTTCTACTGAGCACTTGCCACATCTTCCAAGGAGGATAGTTTTAATTGATGTTATGGCTTCTCATCTGCAGTCAGCTTTTGTGCACTTTTATTCCAGTTATTATAATAATATAAAATCCATTTAAGGTGATACAAAAATGGCTCAGTTCCATCCAGTTGAACATGATTAATACAGAAATCCATTTGATTTTTTGTTTCTCATCCAGTTCAAATGGAACCTATTTATTGAGATTTTTCTTCTTGCAAATAACTCTTAAGTATTTGAAATTCTTCCAATCGATGCACTAAATTTTGTGAGTTTTCTGATTAAGGTTTTGGTTTGCCCTTTCTTCTACAACCTTCAAATCTTTACCATTGATTGTTTTAACAGCTTTTTCCTGGTTTTCTAAACTGAAATCTTCACTTGTAAATTTTTTAAGCCAAAATCTCACTTTTCTTTCACTAACAATATTGTTTCTAAATGCAAAGTTTATATTACTTGAAACTTTAGCTTCATTACAGCTTAGTTTGAACTTACACAATTCTAAACTGTGAAAATCATTAATTTATAGATTTCCTATGATTGTTAAGTGTCAATCTTAATTTTAACATTATGTTGCATTTTGTTTCTATGAAAAATGTTTATTAATGAACATTTTTTATCAGGTCTCCTTGATCTAATTTAAATTATATGATACATTATTTTAAATTATCCTGTAATTTTCCTCTAATAGATATTTACTATTTCATATAGTATTTAATTTAATGAGCATATCATAAACAGTTGTTGAGTAGGGAATCTCTTCTGGATATATGTACACATTTTTCCAAGTGGTGATTGTGTTATCCCCAAACAAATTTGACTGGATACAGTTTCTGTGTTAACATCATAAAAACATGCCAACATTTAAATGGATACCTGATCCTCCATAACATGATCTTTTATAAAAAAAAAAAATGGTCACATAGAATCCTTCTTTTAAGGTGGGCTCCTCTATAAAAAATAATGATGAAATAATAAAATTGCATGTTGAAATTGTGTGTATATGTGTGCATATAACTGCGATTAAATCTTAGTATGTATGCATAGCCACCTGACACCTTACCTGCACTAAACCTCTATATCGTGGATCGTCTTGACACAACTGTATGAGTGACACCTAGAACTAGCTGAGAAATTTGAAATTAGACACAGACCACATGATTGAATTTCACTTGCTGCCAATACCGACAAAAAGCTTTCAACTACACTATCTTTCACACCAGAGCATTTTCATAGCAGTTCAACACAAGAGCACAAGCAGCTTACAAATTTTCTCTTCCTCAAATCCAGCTGCATGCAGCCAGGCATGTTGGAGATTTACCAATGGTCTGCAATTTTACTCATCTGAACATGCTGAAGTGGGCCTTACACAGGGGCAGTGCCCATCATAAGCAAACATCATCATTGTCAACCAATAACACTCCAAAGAAGGGATGCAGCAATGTTACCAGTGTCAACAAAGTGGTTACATTTACTGAAACTTCATTTCTTCATGAGGATATACCTTCTGTTAAAAAGGCCTTTACATTTACTGAAACCTCTTTTCTTGGTGAGATTGGAGACAGTGTGCAAGTTGAAGAAAGTAAAAAACTTCATGATAAAAAGGTAAGGGGCTTTCTGGCATGTGTTTTATGTAAAAACTGTTGAATTAACAGTTTAAACTTAGTGAAAAGATAAATATTAACAAGTTTAAAATTGATCAATTAGTAAATTTTTGTTTCTATTTTCAATTAATTAAGTTGACTTTCTGCTTTGAAATAATTCAGGTTTTGTAACAATCAAACAGGTTATATTATTCCAAAAAATACAAACTGATATTATTTTTATCTGTATATTATTTCCAAAAGAAAACCATGCTCTTGAGTTTTGTACAGAACAAAATCATTACAATAAATTATGATACCGAGAGTCCTACAGTAAATTGATTTGAAAATTTAAATTATTGATGTATATTTTTAATTCTTATATGTATTGAGAATTTGTTACTCTCATTAAATAAAGAGGAAATATTTCATGATTTATTTGTAAAAATTCAACATTCAGTTGACACTGCTATTATTCTGAAATATAAAAATATATGTATAAGGAAATTCTCGTTAGAATTTGTTTACACAGGCATTTTCATTTTATTTGTCTTGAAATATGTGAATTTGTAAAATTTGTTTTGGAAATAACCAGCTAATTTTTGTGCTCAAGCAGATCCTGTTGTATAGAGAATGAAAAATATCAGAATTGTATTATTACAATTTGAGAAGAGTCAGTGATATATCAGACAAATGAAATAGTAATTCCAAAATATTACAAATTCTAAAAATAAAATTCAGTGGTAAACCACGTTCTTTTTTCACAAAAATAGACATTACTTTTTAGAAAAATGTTGTTTTTATCCACCTTAGATATGTTGTAAAATTTTCTTCACAGTTTCATCTCTAAACAGTATTTGGTAACAATCAAGTTCCTCTTAAGCATATATTTGATAATAACAATAATGACTGTCTCAGTTGAAGAGTAATAGACCTGTGATTGTTGTCATTAATGAATGCAAACCATCTTGTGAAAAGTTATCTTTTATTAAGAATCTATAGTAACAGTTCTTTTCAACACAATTAATAACTTTTATTCATTTTTTAAAAACTTTTAAATTCCTCATTTGTGAAGCAAACATTCCTGTTTGAATTTTTTAAGTGTTAGAATTATTTCATTCGATTTCATTCTGGCTTATTTCCTTTATTATCTTTTTATTGAAAAATCTTCACAGTTTCAAATGACTAGCAATTGATTTCCCCCATTTATAGTCCTAACTAAGAGACAAATTAATCTTTTCATTCATTTCTGTAAAAAAGTAGTAAATGTTAAGAAGTGTGACAAATCTTTTCTGCCTCTGGACAATTTAGATCTGTAATATCTTTGTGTCTGAGTAAAATGATCTTTGTGTCTGAGTAAAATGACCTGTGCTTAAGACAAGAAGTACATATTGTTTATAAGTTATAATTTCATGTATTGATTTGAATCTCATTATCATATCATTTCGTATTCTAAAACAATGTTCTTTTGTTTGTTTTTTGGTTGCATTGGCAAAAGGATTATCCTATGCCAATTAGCATCTTATAAAACAAATTATTCTGAATGTATCTCTATACACACTTGTATATGCACACACACACACACACACACACACACACACACACACACACACACACACACACACACACACACATACATGCACATACACCTAATAGAAAACTTATTTAGTAAATATACAAGCAAAAGTTCCTGGTGTTGCCCTGAATAAAAATAATATCCTTAAGTACATTTTATAAAAAAAAAAATTCTTCTTCGAGAGAATTGGCATATTTTTTCCCAAGCATGCACATTTTGTGTGTGGTGGATGCATATTGGACTAGCACATTGAAATTATACTTCTAAAAAGAAAGTTTACTAAAATTATAACAAATAAGATGAAAACATTTCTATTAAAATCAAGTATTGTGTGTTTAGGCAGCAATCTTTCATTCATATTAGTTTGATTAAAGATAATAGACAAATGAAAAGATACTGTGTTTTATTTTATCTAGAGGATGTTCTATTTGGTAATGATATATACTTGACACATATCATCTGTCTATGGCAAAAGACATAAAAAATTGGGTGTATGCCTTCAGGTGTAGGGCATGAGAGTTTTTAAAATTTGTTTTCTAGGTGAATGACACTTGTTTCCTGGATTTATGTAGACTTCTCTCACATGCAGAAACAAATTTTATTTACTTTCTGTACAAATAATTGTACTCTATAACCTAGCAAATGAGGCACTCTGGCAGATGCTAATTTTATTTGCTTTATTTACAAATAAGAGCTTTTTGATAAAATTTATTCTAAAAAGTTCCATGTGAGGAACAATGGTTTCTTTCCCCATCCCCGTGGATGCAAATTTTATTTGCTTGTGGATGAATTGAAATTGCCTCATCACTTTTCATCCAAAATTTTCCAGGTATCCCACCCAAGGATGGATGCTTCCATACCCTTGAGGTCAAGGGAAGTCACAAGCTAAGTTTCAACAAGATTAGCTTATTAACTGCGGAGTCCTTAAATAATAAGCAAGCAAAGACAATTATATATTGGATATACATATATATGAGTCTGGTCTTTACTTAATAAGAAAATAAAAAATAGAAAGCAAATGAAATTTGGATTAGGGAGAAAGGGTGACCTTAATTTTGTGGGTTTTTCTAAATTTTCGTTAGAAATTTCTCATTATTTCTTTTTCTGAAGATGCAGATCTTACATTTTTTAAAAATATAGGATCTGCTGAGATAAATATTATTACAAAAAATAGTAATTTTTAAAGGTTTTATATATATATATATATATGTGTGTGTGTGTGTGTGTGTGTATATACATATACATATATATATATATCTGGGAAACTGGAAAAAATTCAACAGTATGAAAATGTACTAATACGAAAAAATACAAGGTCTTCAGAGGATAATTTTATTTATAGTTTGAATTATATGACCATATGAAATGTTTTTGTTTTTAAACTTTAAACCTTCATCAGGGCATTTAAACATGTGATGTATCTTCTGAATTTCATTTTAATTAAATTTATATTTTTTAAATGAAACAAAAAATGAGAAAGTTTTAAACATTTCCATTAGTAGTGTTCTGTTTCAAAGCTGATGTAATTAGTGTTTAAAAATTTGTTTTAAAAACATGTATTTCCTTAAAAAGAAAAATTCATATCATATCTATCTATCCATTTCAAACATTCCATAACACATCTTTCTATCCCTATCAATTTCTGTCAGCTTCTTTCTATCTATCTATCAATCTATCTATCTATCAAAGTATATATATATATATATATATATATATATAATGAAACCAAATTATTTTACTTAAAATAGGGTATTTTGTAACATTAATTTGACTAAGTAAGGTGAAAAGTCTGGGTCTCTGATTGTATTATGGTTTGAAATAATACTAGATTCAACAATTTTCCATGTTTTTTTTAATGATGTATATAAAATGCTCGGATGCTGACAAGCAGAGCAGTATGAAAAATAAAATAACAATTTCCCTCCCATTCAGCTGTTACTGTCAGAAAAATTAGATACTATACAGCACAAAACTGGGTGGTGGAAAAAAATTATATATTTTTCCTGAAAAATAGAGGAGTTAATTGGAAATCAAATGGAGATTGTTAAAATACTTTTAAAAAAAGAAAAAAGTAAATTTACTAAACTGATGAGGAAAACTACATTCATTTGCAAAAATTTGGACTTAATCTACTGTTAAAAAAACTGAGTGTGTTTGTTTAACAATTGGTCTTTGGTACAAAGAAGTAAAATCTGGAGTTTTTCTTCCAGCCACACAAATTGCAACTACCAGATTCTCTTTGATTAACCAATAATATTTAGACAAAGCAATAGTGTGCTCATAATTTTTATTAGAAAAACTCATATTATGAGAATACCATCTTGTTTTTAAATCATTTTACTTCAAGGTATATATATATATATATATATATATATATATGAACAGAGTGGACACTGAAATCAACTTTATATGGTGACTGTCAGTTTCATGATTCTTTATCTTAAGATTGAAAAATGTGAAACTGATTGTCAATATGTAATATTGATAACGCTGATCACACTGTTTATATCTACATACTCTTTATCCCATTTATCTTCTACCCAGTGAATGATAAACACTTTAAATGCAATAATGATCAAATTTCCCTTGGGAGACTGTGTCTCTAACAAAATAATATATATGTTGGTCTTACCACTATGAATCTTTCAAGACAACTTACTATGCTCCTTAATGATTCTAGCTCCATAGCCTTACATCTTCAAATACACTCTATTCCCAAATCCAAATTTGAAAAATTCTTGTTGAAAACACCACTATAATAGCACACAAAATTAATTAGCTCCGACGACAAATCCTAGAATCCTTACATAAAAAAAAAAAAAGAATCAGTAGAATTAATTTTGAAAATAGCAACAATGTTTTGAAATGCCTTTAGTCTTTTTTTTTAATATTCTATTTTTCTTGATAATATTCTATTTCCATTGATAGCGTTCTGTTTTTAAATTTGTTTGATGTCATCAGCATCTCAGTTTAATTCAACTTCACATTTATGTAATTTTGTAATGCTATAAAAAAAACCTAAAGAACTCTTAAAAAAAAAAACTCTTTAAAAAAAACACACTTTACACATGCAAACAACCCCTGATGATGACCTATGAAAGGTCCAAAAGCGCTCGGGACAATTTTGGTAAATTCATCCACCAATTCCAACCTGAAACCAAGACACTTATCAGTAAACTTTGTTTGTTTGTTTTGTTGTTTAATGGCATATCAGCCTTCTTAGGTTATTTAATGCCAAATCCATCCTTCTAGAAGAACTGTAGTATTATTTAACCCATAGCTGGGAGGATAAGAGGGTTCATACCTTTCTCTAGGGTCTGAAAGTGAACATAATAGTGCTACTGGAATTTGAACTCGCTTACTACGATTCTGCAGTCCAATGCTTTAACCATGATGCCAAAAGGGAACCCGCCAGGAAACTTGAAAGGATTTTAATAAAATCATATAGACAAAATGTGTCTTTATTATTTACTCAAAGATGCTTAAATGAAAGACTGCTGCTCAACTACGCACGCACACGCACACACACACACACACACACACATATATATATATATATATATATATATATGATTATAATTTAAACTTATATATTCAAGAAAACAGGTATAAATCAAAGAATTTCCATAAATACATTGTTTTCATAAAAGTTTTTAATTTGCTGTGTGTTGTGCTTTATTGCATTTGATAACATAGAAAGAAGTAACATTTCTCTTTTGATACAATAATATTTAATCTAATGTATTGAAGTACTTTTCATTTTCTTTATACTATTGCAATTTTCTATTGAGAGGTTTTAACTATGCTTAAAAAAGTTTGTATTGATATCTTAAGTTGTCTGAATTTCTTAAGTGAAGGATTGACATTATTAGTTTTAAAGTATTTTTTCTTATTAATTATAACTCAGTTACAACTGCATTTTATATTTGCTATTTTAGCTTGATTAGAAAAATGAAAACATCTAACAATGATAACTAATTCTCTTTGTATTATTACTCGACAGATTTTTAATTCTCTAGTTACAATGTTTTAATGTTAGCCAAAAATAATAAAATATGCTTTTTAAGAACTTGCTAGTTATTGCCTCAGATTTTTTTTCTCCGTTTATGGCCTCATACACAATAAATCAAATGAATATTACAGTGCATTTATTTCATTTGATTAGGTTTCTTTGTTTGCATTTATTTGAATATAATCAATTATTTTCTATTCTATAATATTTTAAAATAATGTTTTTTATTTTCTTTTTTGTATTGGCATAAGGGTTCTCATTCTGTAACCAAATATCAACTTATAAAGTAACTTGCCCGAGTTGAATAAATAAAAGAAATTACATTTTCAAAACATAGAAAATAACCTATGAGCCATAGAGAAAAAGATAGCCCTGTTGTTGACAATTTCTAAAGAGTTGAGGACCCCAAATTTGATTCTTTCTGAGTCAAACATGAACAATTTATTGTTATTATCAAATTTTGTTACTTTCTGTATATAATCTGAAATGACTGCTTTAGTTTTTCCCAACAGAAAATTAATCAAAATTTGACTGAAAATATATCGACCAAAAAGTCAGTTATAAACAGATATCGTAAACAAAATATATGGTAATTACACAAAAACATGAATTCTAGTGTAGACTCCCTAAGTAAACTTATTTAAATGATTATTACTTATATGGTCAAATCTGTCTTCCTTTGTGTGTGTGTGTGTGTGTGTGTGTGTGTGTGTGTGTGTGTGTGTGTGTGTGTGTGTGTGTGTGTGTGTATATATGCCATGCTAATAATTGAACTAATTTTGAAGAGTCTTAATTAAAAAAATACAAATGACACCTCATTAAATAAACATGATCAAAACGGACAAAATTTAAATTTTAAACTCTTCAAGTTGAAGTGATCTTAAATTGATTGAAAAGTCAAGTTTGTCTTTTGTTGGTAGATTCATTTTGGATACATTGTATGTTTTCTATAATAAGCATAATTTAAAAAACTAGCTGTATTTACTTGTATTACATACAGCTTTTGAGATGATCACTGATGTTCATAATCTGGACAGTATGACTTAGGATTAACAAATTCTAGACCAAAAGAAAAATTCAAGCATAAATCTCTTAAAGTTTCACTCACAAAAGAAATATTTTTCTACAAAACACCATAGAAATTTTTCAAAGAAGAATGTCAATGATATTCATAATATAAAAGGTATGATTGGTAAATCTTTTTATGTAGATTTATCTTCATTAGCAGGTTCAGTGGAAACTTTTAATCAACAAAAGAGCTTAAAATTTTTAAAGTAAAAAGTAATGTATTGTCTTACACATTCAATTAAATATTACTTATTTTTTGACACTCTATTTTAAAACTTAATGTCACTCTTAAGATTTTCCTTAGTTTTGCCCAAATTATAAAAGAAAAGAAAAAAAATTCATTTTTAGATTTGGACTGTTTTAAATTCAATATCTATTTTTATCAACAAATCTACCTAGTAAGCATTAGAAGAAGATGATTTAATGTATTTTTAATTTCATTTTAGTCAGTATAAGTTCATTACACTACCTTAAACTATCTTGGCTGATTTTACTGCTGAAATTGTTTTTAACTTGATAAAAAATGTCTACTAACTCTATAAATTTCTTTATCCAAAATGCTGTAGAATTTGTCCAGAATTTTAAGGTTTTATGTTGTTTCCACATGTAAGCAAATCTTCAGATAAAAATATTTCTTTGATTGTTTTAAAAAGAAACCACAAACAGATATTAATGTGTCAAAAATTTGAAAAAAATTAAAATGTAATTTAAATAAATCCATAAATTATGTAAATGTAATGAAATTTGACAAGAATTCTAAGTTTATATAAGTTGAATATAAAAATATGTAAAAGGTAAAATATTTTATATCAATTAATATAAAAAATAAATATAGATAGATAAGTAAATAATAAGTCAACATTTTCCTATAAAATAAATTATTGCTTTCTGAAAGTTTAGAAAATGATATCTATATTCTTTGAATGCCAAGTGTCTTATTTACCTACCTTGTGTTTACTTATTCACATAAGAACTAATTTCATTTTGAGGAGTTAAGTATTAGCTCATCTTGGTTAAATACTATACTTACCCTGTATTTGTGCTAGATGGGTTAAAGTTGATCACCTGCTTTCAAGGGGCCTTTCTCACCAGGCAGTATCTGCTTAACTGGGCTGAGTTTATTACTTAATGCTATTCTAAATTGCTATGCCAAGAGGACCAAGCATTTTTTAAAATGGCCACACATGAGTCTCAGTTCAAGTTGGTAGTGGGGGGCAACAAAAAATGACTTGGTGGAAAGTCAGATAAATCCATAATTGAAATCTTTTTCAAGGATGATCTTAACAATTACTTGAGTTTCGTTAAAATTGAGCAAAAAATGGTAGACCTCACTGGTACGAACAGTTGAATATTTGATGAATTGTTTTTTGCTCATGAAAATATAAAATGTGAACTATTCTAAAATTCATTTATCTCATAAATTATTACTCATAATCAAGAAGTATTTGTTAGAGATTAGTACAATATTCATTATGGTGTTTTATAATGGGTAATTTTCAGTATTACTATTTTTTATTATTTTTTTATAAGGAAAACAAAAAAAGTTGCTTTTGTCCACTTCATTTATATTTATATTGTCAATGATTTCTTCCTTAATTTCAACAATTGACATGAGAAGGTCGTCTTTGATTTGAGACTAATAGGAGGTCAACTCAAATGATGATGGTAAATATAGAACTGAACACAAATGTCTGATTCAGAATACTTCCTTTAATAAGCCTCCTCTCAAGTGTTGCAAAAGAAATACTCTAATGTCTTTCACCTATTTGCAACTCAATCATGATGTTGAATTGGTAGTGAAAATTAGTATGTGATCACTTGTTGCAATTTAGATGAACAGAATTTTTTTTTCACTTATAAATAGTTACTATAGTTTGATCATTTTTTTAAAGAAATGAGTGTTAATACTCAAGGTTTATATAATAAATCTAATTATATCATCAAATGTATACTTAGAAAGTTTGATAATGGGTGGAATAAAAATTATAGACGCTCAACAAAAATAAGACAATGAATAAAAATAAAATAATTTTAGAAATAAAAAAGAAAAAACTTGAGTATTAACACTCATTTCTTAAGAAAATAATTTTTTTTTATAATTTTTATGAAATGCTATTCATTCTCTTTTCTTACATATACATTCATGTAATCCAAGTGTCATTTTATTCTTATTTTATTGTATTCACCTCATCTTTGTTGCTTTTATCAAAAAATGAATAGACTGAGAATATAATAAAAATTTATACCAATCAAATTTACAAGTCATAATGTATTGTAATCTTTTATTCATACTTTCATAAGGTATTTAGGTATATAAACATTCACCAAAATACAAAAAGCAATCATTTAAAAATATGTATCATTCATTGAAATACATATTTATGTTCATTTCTATTTCTTTTACATGCTACGTATATACTATGAAGGCCAATAGATATAATGAAAAAAGCAACCTGTGTCACAGTTAAAAAAAAAACAAGAAACAAACAATATTCCCTGGAAACTATTACTGATGCAGACTACACAGATGATCTAGTGCTTCTTGCAAATATTCCTGCTCAAGGTGAATCTCTGCTGCATACCCTAGAGCAAATAACAAGAGGCATTACTATCCATGTGAACTTGGATTTGTGCGTTTTAATCAAAACGGTGCTATCTCCTCATTAAATAGCACACCTCTCAGATGAATAGACCAATTCATATGCCTTGATAGTAATATCTCATCTTCTGAAAGTAATTTCAACATATGCATAGACAAATCATGGACTATTATTGATATGAAATCAACAATATAGAAATCTGATCTGTCTAATAAAATAGAATGGGAATTCTTCCAAGCTGTAGGCATGACTGTACTACTGTCAAGCTGTACCACTTGAACTCTAACAAAATGTTTCGAGAAAAACATAGTTATGAACTACACAAGGATGAGATGTGTTGTATTGAACAAATCCTGGAAGTAACAGCCAATAACACAATGGCTGTACAGCCACCTACCTCTGATCTCACAAACCATCAAGACAAATAAGACATGTTGGACACTGCTGGGGAAGTAAGAATGAACTCCTACACATGGACACACCAGTGTTAGCTGACCAAAAAAAAAGTTACATTCATCTTTTCTGAGGACACTGGATATCGTTTAGAGGACCTATCAAGAGCAATGGCGAATAAAGAAGGATTGTGAGAGAGAGAATCAACGGGGATCTGTGTTTTGGCATGTTTTGATGTTGATGATATTTCCTTATACAATTCAAATATTTTTATACACACACACACACACACACATATATACACCAGCTGAAGTACTCAGTCCATGACCATACAAAAGGATTTTAGGAACACCAGTAAATCACATAGAAAGGAGGAAGAATTAAAAATATATCATTTGTAGAAAGATTTTGCTTATTAATTCCAATGAAAAGAATTCATTTATTTTATGAATTGTTTTTCCTTTTTTATTGTTTTAGTTTACATTTAAATAGTATATAAAAATATGTAACCCTAGACTGGTAAAAGGTTTAACACATTTTCATGATTTTTATTTATTTATTTATTTATTTTGGTCTCCTATATTTATTTGTTTTTTGTTTTTTTTTACAATTTTTAGTCAATTTTTGAAAAAAATTTAATTCAAATTTTTATTTACCCTCTAAAAGTTTAGCAATAAAACAATGTAAAGATTCATGTATTATGATTCTCTTTTTATTTTAGGATTTTTTTTCTGTTTACATTTAAAATATTATTTTAAAAATGTAACCCTAAACTCATGAAAAGTTTGAAACATTATTACTTTTTTTTTCAAAGACATTTTTTTTAAATGACAAAAAGTTACATTCACTTCTTTATTGTCTGTTATTTCATTCATTTTTTTTTATCCTATAAAGATGCAACAATAAAAAGAAGCTTAAAAAAATGTGTCTTTATTTTTAGATGGAAAATTTTGTGCATTAATTCAAAAAAAGTATTCATCATTCTATAAATGATTTTTTCAAAACTTTTTGAGTTACACTGATTAATAATGTAAAGTATTCATTTAAAATAACAAAATGTTCTAACATTTGTCTAAATCTTTTCCCTTTTTTTTTTTTTTGATGTACTAGTACACATCGACAACAATTATATTTCTAGATCATGCATAAATTCAATTTATGCATGATATAGAAATATATGCTGTTATGAAAATTATGGATGAAGTGATTCAAATTACGGAGGGAGTCTTTACCATATGTTCATATAAAAAAGATCATCTATTAATGAAGTTTTTTCAGGTAATAACTAAATATCAACCTTTGTTCAAGGGCATCCAAAAAGATATTAGCATAATTTTGATACTCATGGCTCTGCCCAGGACCTGGAGACAGTGGCAACTTTAGAATTCAAAATTTTTGTATGTTAGAATAAAGTGAATAATGTTAGAAATATCTTGTCTTGAAAATCATTGGGATACAAAATGTTTTTACATACATGGATTCCTTCCTCATTGGGAATATTGGGTTGTAAAGATGTTACAGTCGTTGTAATGAGGAGTGAACCATTCAGTAATTAGTTAGTCCCCTGTAGAATTTGTAAAAAGCCTGTTGTATCTTTGAAAACACTGGAAATGTTCAGTAGTAAAAGATTGATAATATTATCTACATATCCTGAATGAATTCTGCCAGGGTTCAGTCTCCAAAACAATCAGTTGACAGTTTTTGAGAGCTTGAGCTAACTCATATATTGCAAGTTGTTTGCTAAATAATATTGATAGATTTATAGTTGTGTTTTCTAATGAAAGATGGGTGAGTTTGTTAGTCACTAATTTAAGAAGTTTGTTGGATTTAGGGATAGTGTTGAAAATACCTAGTTTTGATTGTTTCAGGACTAGATTTCTGGCCTTGGCTTGTGCTTTATGACTTAATTTTTCATTTAAGTATCTAACTCTCTTTTGAAGAGTTCAGTTGGATCATGGGGAAGTTCTTCATAGATATCCTTGTTGTTAAGTTGGGATTTCAGCTATATAATCCATTGTGTTCATGATGGAGATAACACCTTGCTTATCTACTGGTTTCTTGCTAATTTTGTTTCGAAGGGATTTTATTGCCTCACATTTATTTTGAGTTTGATCGTTTTTATTTTTATTATTGTTATTTAATTTTCAGTTTTATTTTCAGTTTCTTACAATTCTTCACCAGATTTTTACCCAAGACCGTGAATGAAGGAAGGTAGTGATATATATATGTTCTATGTATTTATATTTTTTGCTGCCTCTTTTGAGTAATAATTTCCAGTCACATTGATTATACCTCCTAAAGAGATAAGCAGTTCTGCAAAGTGCAATTTTTTGTATTTCAGTTTTTGTATTATCTGGTATTTTGTTAATGTGTATATCTGTCCCTTTTCTGATCATACCCAAGACTCCTACTATTACTGGCAAGGTAGTAGTTTTAAGGTGACACATTTTTTTCAATTTTTATTTTCAGGTCTTTTCATTCTCTGTTTCATTTTTTGAGCTCCTCTCTTATCCATTTTAAGAAACTGTCACCTTGGTAAGATACTCTGGAATTAGGATCTTACCAGAGTGATTAACTCAGTATTTATTCTTTTAAGTTCCTGTTGCAGAATTAGTTTTCTCATAGATTCCTTGTTCTTCTGAAGTACTCCTTCCTGACTTTTTCCTTCATTTCTGTTCATTTAAGAATATCTGCTTCTTATATTCTCAGGTACTAGTAACTTTCTAGAGTTACGATGCTCTCCTTCATTTGGTAGTTCTATTCCTCCCAATATTTCTCTTTTTCTCTTATTCATTCCAAGCACTGTGCAAATCTTAATTCTGTCTTGTTTGATGATTTTGTTTTTATTAGAGTTTTCACTTTATTTCTGTGTTTCATCCATGTACATATTATTTTATTATTATTTAATTTTCAGTTTCACTTTTGGTTTCTTACAGTCCTTCACCAGTTCTTTACCAAAGACCTAGAATGAGATAAAGTTGTGATGATATGTATTCTATGTATTTATATTTTTTGCTGGTTCTTTTAAGTATTATTTTTCAGTCTCATTGATAATACTCTCCTAAGGAGATAAGCTGTTCTGCAAAGTGCAATTTTTTGTATTTGATTAATGCTGAGATTGTCAGGTTTTTTGTTGATGTGTTTGTCTATCTCATTCTTGATCATAAACAGGACTCCCAGTATTACTGGCTAGGTAATAGTTTTAAGGTGACACATTTTTTCATTTTTTTTTTTTAAGCTCCTTGTATTTATTATATATTTTCACTGATAAGTTATTATCAGTTGGCAATCACATGTCAATTAGAAGGCATATTTTTCTTTTATAGTCCTTAACCACAAAATCTGGTTTATTGCTCTTTATATTTCTATAAGTTTAGATAGCCAAGTTCCACAGAATATTTGCTCCTTATAATTAGTTGGCAATGACATGTGTGTGTGAGAGAGAGAGAGAGAGAGAGAGAGAGTTCAGAAAACAAAGTTCTTTGAATTTAAGTAGTTTTGAAGTTTCGTTGAATTTTCTGCTTCTGCTTAATTTAGTTGACTTTTCTGCAAAATTGTCTTTTTGGAGAATTCTCTGGTTGAATTTCCAGCGCTTGTTTAATTTTTGTTGAGTTTTCTATAAAGTTGTCTTTTAGCAGAATTTTCAGGTTGAATTTTCTTCTTTCATTTATCTTTGTTGAATTTCAATAAAGTTGTTTTAGGTTAACTTTTATTTGGATTTCTTAGAAAGCTTCTTGCCTATTTGAATAATTTTCAGCTATTCAAGAAGCAAGTGACAAAACTTATCAGCTGGTTATTTTTTCCTGCCATAACAGTCTGATATTTGAGTTTGAACAGAGGATTTGTAGCTGCTAATAAATGGTGGGAGGCAGTTTTTGGTGCCTCATCGTCTAAGCTTGCTTCTCTCTTCTCCACACTGGCCAAAATTAAAAGCCACACAAGCTCGGGGTTTGTTCTCTTGTTAGAAATAAATTTTTATATATTCCCAACAGAGAAAATGCAATTTCATTGCATTGGAATTACATATTCTCTTTTTTTTTTCTTCTTTTTTCATATTGATTATTAGCAGACCCTTTTTATATTGATTATTAGCAGGCCCTTTTCTCTTTCTTGATCTCACCTTTCTTTTTGGGCATGATGGGGGTTGAATAGTATATTGATTTTAAGTTGTTAGGTTCACATGAGAAAGGATGATAAATGTTATTTTGCATGTTCGAGAGTTGGGTCTGGAGTTCGAAATATTGTTTTTTGGAACGGCCAGTAGTTTTATATAGACAGGATTTTATATCAAATTTACCTAATCTTAGTCTTTCTACAGCTTCGGAATATAACAAAATTAATTCTTCTGTAGAATTACTTAATTAACCTAGATTATCAATGTAAAGCTTATTTAGTAAAATTTCAGTACAGGAATCAATTTGGAATCATTCAACATGACGTTTTAAAACAAAGTTTAGAATAAATGGGGGGGGGTTGCAATTAATACAAAGATTAAAGTAATGTATCTAAAGCATATTAATTCATCTTCCAACTTGAAGAAGAAACAGAATCTGTTCTTATCCTTTTCGAGGTTCATCTTAATCATCAAGAAGGTTTTTTTTGTTTTAAAAAGAAGCAGAAGTCTTGACATGTTGCTTAAAAGGTTAATTCCCAGGTAAGCTGCCTTATTAACAGCTTCCCTTGTTTTTTAATGAACAATTAAAAAACTTGTCTTATTTTCATCGTTACTTGAACATTTAACTTGACCACAGGTTTCTGTGGGATTCAGATGTAATTATAAAATTCAGAAGGATTTACTTCAATTCTTCCAATTATTCCCACACTCTTCTGTTGGTAAAAAACATCTTTATATTCTTTTATTAAATTTTCAATTTTAAAGTTATTCTTAGTTTTTTCAAGTGCGACAGAATAATTAGAAGAAACTGTTTTAATTTTATCTTCATACCACAGTAGGTCTACATTGTAGGCATTGTTTCTGTAGTGAATGGAAACACTGACAGATTTATCTTCATTAAGGGAAGATCCCAAATTATCACATTTATTGACATTTGACATTTATATATACTCACACATACATATCAGAATTTGACACTCAATGACCCTTAAGAGGTTAATTTGCCATAAAACCCAACCATCACCAACCTAAAAATTTGCATTTACAAATCATATATATATAATATATGTATAAAAAGGCTCTAGCATTAAATAACCTATAGAGGTTGATATGCCATTAAAACCAACCAACCAACCAAATTATCAACATCAAACATTTTTTCTAAATTTCTCTCAACCAAACTTTCAAACAACTCAACTATAGAATCTGAATAACTCTTTTTGGGGTTCAATATGAAATTCTTGCAAGAGGTAGGGCAATGGGAGTAATTAGATGTTATACAATGATTGTTTTCATAAATTGAATTATATCTACTTCTATAAGACCGTGAACTTGAATTACTTCCTCATTATTGGTAGTGAAGGTTAAATTGTAGTTTAGGTCTCTCATGTTGCATAAAACATTTTTGTAGTTGTTGAACTTAATTTGATGTCAAAGTCATCATCAACTAAAAAAAGTAAACACTTTTTTTTTGCCATTTACTTCAATTTCCAAAGTCACTTTTTTAACTTTAGAACCTTGAAAATTTTTTATTTTGAATTCTACTGGAGCAAGATCAGATTCACCACAAGCCAATTTATTAATGACACGTGTAGAGAAATAAGATCTCTGACTTCCAGTGTCAAGTAAACAGTTGAGATTAAAAGTTACTTTTCACTTGGTTATTTTAACAATGACTTAAGGCAAAATATATTGTTGGTCTTGTAATTCCAAACTGGTGTATACCGTCGAAAAGGTAGCTGAGTTATCTTTTTCATTTTGTGTTTGCATAAGGGTGTGACATGTTTTTTAGTTTTACATTAGTCGAATTTAAAGAGTAACTTATTAAAATTTCCTTTATTCGCTTCACTTTTATCCCATGTGCTAGAACATTGAATGCAAAGATTCAATTCTCTGCCCCTAGCTTTTCTGGACTTGACATTTGGATACTTTTTACAATAACTAATTTCATGACCATTGCTATTACACAGTTTGCAATAGGAAGTATTTTTGCATGTGTTTGGAGCAAAGTTTTCTAAAGTAGAAACAGGAGCTATTTTGTCTGTTATAGATTTACTTCTCTTTTCCAAAGGTTGGAAATTTTTTAAGGGATGAGGAGATTCAGATATCTTTTTATTCATATTTATACCACTAAATTTCATGCATTGTATATACCTTTCTAAACTTTCTAAGGTCATAGAATTCTTTTCTATTTTATCATCCAAAGAATTACTGCTAATATAAACTTATGCAACATATCATGCATTTTAGAGGTGACTGTTACAGAATAAACACTTTCTTCTATTTTGTCTTGTTCTTGGCTGCTTTCTTTTTGAGTCAAGTACCCTGCTGCACAAGTCTATAATTTTTCTATTTAATTTGTCAATTTCAGTCAACCATTCTTTAATATTTGGTTCATTGGCCTTGAAAAGAGACACTATCAGGTTTTTATGACTAGGCAAAATATCTAGCATAAAGTTTACACTTCTCTTGTAACTTTTCTCTTGAATCTATTAGAGTTTTAACACCTTTTATTTGTATTAATTTTTCCATATTGAATGTTTAAAAAGTCACCTTAATTAATATGAGGTTAACCTAACACCTATCTCACAGACAAGTTAACTATTTACTTTTCTTAAATGCTTAAATCAGATTTCTGAACATTATAGTAACATTTTGCAATATAAAAGAACTTATATCAAAATTTGATATGAAGAGAATGACAATAAAAATGTCAAATTTGTAATATAGGAGAATAATATTTTTAGGAGGCTTTAGTGTGTAAATTTAAACAGTAAGTTCCACAGTTTTCTAGTTTAGATTCTGATTCAAAAAGATAATATAGATGACAAAGTTTTAGAAACTAATTTTTATATAAAAGAAGCAAGAAAGAAAAGATAGAAAGGATAAAGTGTTGCAAAATTTAGTGTAATTTGTAGGATTTATGTGAGAGAGTGTCTGGAAAAGAAAGTTCTTTGAATTTAAGTAGTTTTTGTGGTTTCATTGAATTATAGGTTGAATTCTCTGCTTTTGTTTAATTTAGTTGACTTTTCTGTAAAGTTGTCTTTTAGCAGAATTCTCGGGTTGCATTTTCAGATTTTGTTTAATTTAGTTGAATTTCAATGAAGTTTTTTTTTTTAGGTTGACTTTTAGTAGAATTTCTTGGAAAGCTTCTTGCCTATTTGAATTCTTGTTCAAAAAGCCAGTGACAAAACCTATCTGCTGGCTATTTTTTCCTGCCTTAACAGTCTCATTGTCTAGGCTTGTTTCCCCCTTTTCCACTTGGACCAAAATTAAAAGCCATACAGGTCAGTTTTGTTCTCTTGTCAGAAATAAATTTTTATAGGAGAAATAAGTTTTTGTGAACATTAGCATAAATAAAACATTCTCTGAATGTTAGGTTTGTTGGGTTTATAGCATATGAACCTTTGATGGTTATTTAATGCCAAATTCTATTTTTACATATATATTAAATATATATGATTTGTAAAGTCATTTTGTAGATACATTTTTAAACAAGCTTAAACTCATTCTTTTGTACTCAGTTAAATGGTTTCAAGTATTTCTATCTTACACAAATAATTCTACAATTAATCATTTGTTTTCACACAGTTAAATGGTTTCAAGTATTGCTATGTAACAGTGAATATGTAACATCAGTCATTTTTTGGCACACAGTTAAATGGATACATATATATATATATATATATATATATATATATATATATATATATATATATGATTTATTTCTAATTCATTTGTTAAATGGTTCCAAGTATCCCTATGTATCACTAACAATTCAATCAAACATCAGTCATTTGCTTATGCACAATTAAATGATCAAACAGTTCTATTTCTAACAACTCAATTTAGAATAAGTTATTTGCTCTCACTGAGTTTAAATGTCAAACAGTTCTATTTGACCCATAGATAAGACCCTATCAGATGCTACCACTTTGGGCCAGAGTGGACCTGGGAGGGGTGGCAATGAAGGGGTACTCAGCATTCCCCAAAGCTCCAGCATTACTGGAGCCTCATCATCAGATTGTTTAATGTCATATCCAGGACACTTGTTGTATGTTGACTCTCTGTAGAGATGCAGTCAGTGCATTTAACAGCCCCAGCCAACCTAGCTGTCTCTGAATGTACACAATGTTTAAATAAAGTCAGTACCATATTATTTATTATCTGATCAAGTAAATGTAATTCATAGGTGAAGAACTTTAATAAACCATTTGGAGATTTATCTGCAATGTTACTCATCTCTTGAGAATTCACTGAAATAAACAGAATTAAAATAGATCTTTTTCAAATGTAAACTGAATCTTTAATTTCTATGCACTCTGTCTCTCCCTCACACTACTCTTTTTTTTATTTTTCATTTGTTGTTCTCATTATGAGTTTTTCTCTCTTTGTATTTGATTTCTCTTCATATTTTATTATATCTCTTTTTCATATATCTTTCCGTCTAAACTTTTTTATTTTTATTTTTTTCTTATTTGTTTAACCCTCTAGCCTTCTATCTTCCTCCCATTAAATTCACTATTAACTTTTCTTTTTTATCTCCTCTTTCTTTCTTTCTTTCTTTCTTTCTTTCCCAACTCTTTCGGCTCTCTTTCTACCATTCCATATGCAAACTGAAAAAATAAGGGCCAAGAATAGCAGACTATCCAGAATGATTCATCAACTTTGTTGGCCTAAAAGTTGCTTGTTGGAATGTAAAGACTCTCCTCAACAGCCAAGATAATGATACACCTCACAGGCAAATTGCTTTAATGGACTGCAAGTTGTCATGCTACAACACTGATATGACAGGTCTCTCTAAAACTCATATTTCTGATAAATATTACCTCCTGGAAGTATCCCTCGGTTATACATTCTTCTGAAAGGAAAAGCCAGTAGACTAAGAAGAGATATTAAATTAATTATGAAATTTTTAAGAACATTTATGAATTTCCTCAGGGAAAATCTAAGGGTCTGACGTACCTGCAACTTCCTTAACAAAATCAACTTTTTATCCACATCATGAATGCTTATACTCCCATCATGAGCAAAACTGAAGCCAAAATATTTTCCTTTAATCAAAACAGTTTATTACCAGTTTTTCTAAGGAAGATAAGATCCTACTTTTTGGTGATCTAGATGCCAAAATAGGGATGGGTTTTGATGTCTGGAGCTGTCTCAGTTTACATGGAAGTGGTGACTACAATAGCAATGGCATGCAGCTCTTATATCTGTATTATATGCAAGACCTGGTTTCTGGAAACACCTGGTCTTAACAGATGGATAAGTACTTAGATACATCTCCAGCCAAAGCAGTAGCACTTGATTGACGATGTAATTGCCCATTGACATGAACTGCAAGACCTACAGAATGTCAGGGTTACAAAAGATGCCGATTGTTAACCAACAATTGTCTTGCAAAAAAGAAAAAGTTGCCCTGAGAATTCATCCCAAAGCTAGATGTAGTATTTATCTCAAATGTTTTTTTTTGTTTGAAAATGTAGTAATCTGTAAGGCTATTCTTTATTTTGCTGACACATGAGCAGTCTCAATTTAAAGATGAGATAATTTTAATACTGACGTTGGCATGATGGTTAGAGTGTACACCAATGGCCCGGGAGACCTGGGTTCAATCCCAGGTTGAGTCTTATCAAAGACTAAAAAAATGATACTTGATGCTACCTTGCTTAACACTCAGCATTATAAGGTAAGGATCAAGGATAAAGTGTAGCAATCCAGGGAAAGGAGTAGCATCCTCCCCTACACCTTGGTGTAGTAGCTATCGAAAAGGGAGCTTTTGGGTCACCCCTGACTATGGTCACCAACTTTATCGTAAAAACTCCTTCAATCTGTTGTGAAATTAAAAGACACTTAGATAAAATATTAATTTCTTTTTTTTTTTTTTTTTTACACTTTCTTTCTATTTATATAGACTATAATTAGCTCTAATAAAAAAAAACAACATTTAATTAAAATTTGTTTAACTGTTATTATTACCAACAATCTTTATTTCTTTTAAATTTAAAGTTTTTCAGAAACTTCTCGTCATTAAAATTTCAATATATAAACATGGACACCCAAAATTTGAACTTAAATTATTGACTGAATCCACATTAAACTCAAGCAAATATATATTGCAAAGAATAATCTTGATTTAAGCCTTTAAAATCTCCTGCTTAATAATTACAATGAATTATAAGAAAAATTTATTTTTATGAAATTAAACTATTGCAAACTTGATTCAACAGGATTTTTGACAATTCTTCTCCATCATTATCTATTTTGGTAAATATGGATTTTAGGAAATAAATCTATCTGAATAACTTTAGTCAATCCAAAATCAAGTACTAATATTTATTATTCATTATTCTTTAATCTGAAATATGTTTCCATGTATTTGTGCCAGCTAAGTATCATCTTCACTTGATTAGTAAGTAAAGTTAGCGACCATAGTCGAGGGTAACCCGAAGGCTCCCTTTTCGATAGCTACTACACCAAGGTGTAGGGGAGGGCGCTACTCCTTCCCTGGATACTTGATTAGTACATGCTACTAATTCATATTGTTAGACTTTTTATGGCATCAGTTACGTCTATGTTAATGTTTTGGTTTTTTACTTTTGCATTTTTTAATTTCAAAAATATTTTCTGTTTCTTTTCTTTGCTTATTAAATATTTGCTTTTAATTATATTTCTTCTTTATTCATTTTGAACTTTTTTTTTTCAATTTCTTTTTTTTCTCTCCTATTTCTTTCATTCAACATGAATTATATTCTCTTTCTTGTCATCTTTGTTTTTACTCTCTTTCTTAATCCATTTTTCTCTTATTTTCTTTTTGACAAATTTATAATTTTCTTTTTTTTTTTTTTTTTACAATTCCACATTTTTTTTTTTTTTTTTGCTCTTTCTCTTTTCTTTCTTTTTCCTTAACCTTTTATTACGCTATTTTTTATTCCATTTCTTATTTCTAATATTTTTTGTTTATCTTTTATTTTCCTTCCTTACATTTTTTCTCAGTCTTTAATTTTTTTTTCTTTCATTTCTTCTTGAAATTCAGAAAGTCATGATTTCAAAGTTAGTCTTACCAAATATTACAATAATTTTCATTTACATTTCAACAGTACTGATTTCAAAATCTGCACTTATTCCTCCATTCATAATTCTTAAAAATCCTCTGAAAAAATATGTTCAACAATAAAAATAGGAATTTATAGAAAAATTAGCTGGCAGCATAATATGGCTTGGTACATTTCATAAGATATTATGTTATTTAGGCAATATATTCTTATTGTTATTTTTAATGCTATGAATAGTTTTTCTCATAATGATATCAATTTCTTGAATTAAATGTGTAATATTTTCATTTCTTTTGTTTACACGACTGATTTAATGAAATTTCTTTCAATTAATACGAATAATATCCTCTTCTAAGGTGCTGCCTCCACAGAACAATAATTTGCAAGCTAGTTTCATACACCGTTAGATGTTTTATAGATTGTTAGATGTTTCATACACTGTTAGATGTTTCATAGATTGTTAGATGTTTTATAGATTGTTAGATGTTTCATACACAGATGTTTCAGACAATGTTACATGTTTCAGACAATATTAGATGTTTTGTACTGTTAGATGTTTGATACACTGTTAGAGGTTTCATACTTAATAGAACTTGTATCAAATTAATTAAAACTTAGTTTTCCCAGTTGGTTGGGGCTGTAGAATACACTGACTGCACCTCTGCAGAGGGGTAACCCCCCCTCCACCAGTGAGTGTTCTAGTTATGACACTAAACTATCTAATAGTGAGGTTCCAGTAATGCTGGAGCTTTGGGGAATGTAGAGTACCCCTTCATTGCCATCACTCCCAGGTCCACTCTTGCCCATTGTGCTAGCACCTAATAGAACTAAATCATGGTTTCAAGAGTTGACTGTTTTTTGCAGTTAAACTGCATATTTATGCAAAACTGAATTGTTTAAAATAGAACTGTTTTGACATTTAAACTGTGTACTTATGCTAAACTGAATTATCTGAAATAAAACTGTTTTTACATTCAATTTTGTATCTTGGCCAGTCAGCTGGGGCTGTAGAATACACTGACTGCACCTCTGCAGAGGGGTAAGACTCCCAAACGAATGTCCTGATATGACACTAAACAATCTGATGGTGAGGTTCCAATGATGCTGGAGCTTTGGGGAATGCAGAACACCCCTTCATTGCCATCTTACCCAGATCCACTTTGGCCTGGAGTGGTAGCACCTGATAGGGCCCAATCTATGCATTAAATAGAGCTAAACTGCATACTTTATGCTAAACTGAACTGTTTGATTAAACTGAATAGCTTAAAATAGAAATGTTTTTGACAATTAAACTGTGTACTTACATTTAAACTGCATACTTATGCTAAACTGAATTGTTTGAAATAGAACTGTTTTTGTATGTTAAACTGAATTGTTTGAAATGGAACTGTTTTTGACATTGAAAATGTACTTATGCTAAATTGAATTGTTTAAAATAGAACTGTTTTGACATTTAACTGTGTGTAAACAAAATCTATACTTATTCTAAACTGAATTGGTTAAATTAGAACTGTTTGACTAAACTGAATAGCTTGAAATAGAAATGTTTTTGACAATTAAACTGTGTACTCATGGTAAACTGAATAATTTGAAATAGAACTGGTTATTTGTATAAAAGTGGATTTGGCATTAAATAACCTACAATGGTTATAAAAACCAACCAACCAACCAACCAATCAAAACTTAGTTTGAATTTCTGACATTGGGAATTATCATTGCTATAAACTTGTATTTGAACTAGTTTTCTCATCTTGATTGTGATAGTCACAATGTTTTGATTGTTGTGTCCTCTGGCCTTCTTTGTGTGTCTTATGGTACAATGGCTTAGTGAATAAAAGTGTTGGTTAAAGCATATCTAGCAGTTCTTAGTTCAATCCCTGGTTCAAGTAGGGTAATCTATTTTTGTTCAGTATAATATACTGACGATTAATATATAAAGAATGAATTCAAAAGGATTGGCTAATAAAAGATATCCTCTCAGCATAGGCTGTGGATAATGAGAACAATCTATCCCCATAGATTGAATAAAGGGTTACATTTGAAATTTCCAGAAGGTTACCGAATACGATAGACAGCTAAAGAAGGTTGAGATTTTATATATTTTTCTCAATGAGATGCAGATTAAAAGACTAATTAGGAACAAAAGAATCCACTCTAAAACATCCAAGTTGATTTTCTCATAATTTAAGAATATTGGTGATAGATTTGAAATCTTCAATCCTGATTTGGTTGTTGTTCAACTATTAAAATGAATTTTTGTAGTTTTCTAATCTTCTAAATCTCTAACCTCATTCAGAATCCCAGATCTCTTTTTACTTCACTGGTTCTTTCCATCATGTTTGTATTCGTCTGATCATTTTGGTATTGATAAAGAACAATGTTAATAAGGAAGAATTTCCAATAACACACACACATTTTAAGATTCTGAAATGAAATACACTCATCTTGATTTACATGGATTTTTTTTTTTTATTCAGTTTCTTTTGAATATGATTTCACTTTAACATTCATATTAAAAAAAATTTGTTTTAACACAATTAGAATCAATATTTTTAAAAACATTATTTGAGTGGTCTTACATACAGCAACTATGTGAGGACACAGGATGTAACCCTGAAGACCTGCCGGTGGTGATGAATAATAGGGAGAAGTGGCGAGAGAGGGTCAGGGATATCCATGCTGGCGGCGCGACATGATGATGATGATGATTTGAGTGGTGTTGAGAATATTTTTATTTTGTTTACATAACTTTAAATCAAGAAATTCTGTTACGTATTTTCCAATATCAAATAAATTTTATACTCAATTTGTGCAATTTTAATTTATGACAACATTTTTGATTCTTATTAACCAACTAAATTAAGAGATGGATGTATTTTCCTTATCACACAAATTTTATAATGAATTTTGACTAATATATTAATATCATCAGGGGATATCATGTATCGAATAATTTTTCCTAACTAATTCATCCTTGTGATATTGCTTGTCTCTTTCCCTGAACAAAAATATGACAATTTATTTTCAATATAAGCTCTCTTTTTTTTTCCATCTGTAGTTCACTTTATACATTTTCATTTATAACATCTTTGGTCATATAGTAAATCTCTCTAATTTCTCAACAGATCTCAGGTAAATTAAAGTAGGAATTGAAATCTTGAAAATGTAAATCTAAATCTTACCAAATAATAAATTAATAAAGTTAAAATATGTTTGAAGAGAAGGAATTTACAAGGCAAAATATCAACCAGCTTCAGTTACAGATTAGTTGGACAGTTGGCTGAATTAGAAAGATATGATTTCATACAAAATATCAGATGATATGTTTACTTTCCAATTTGGTTCCCTGACTCTTTTGAAATATAAAAAAATTTATCAGCAATAATTTACTTTTGCATTCTATTTTGAAAAAGGAAAATAAACACGTTAGCATGGTTTTTGAATGTACAATTAAGAAAACTCAATGAAATAATTATTCTTAATATATCATTAATTCACAATTAAAGTTGTAAAATAATGATACATTTCATTGCCTTTTTAATATTTAATGTTTTATCTGGTAATATTCTACAAATCTTTCACTGCCCTTAAAAAAACTAATCTTAACCTTTTTTTAAATTTCCTTTTTTTATAACAATTTTTTTTCCTTACATTTTACTTAAATATTCAACCTGAATACAAGGGACAAAACTGGAAATTACTTAAATGATTGTTATTGTAAGTTTCCATACTTTTTTCCATCTACAATTTTTTTTATCTTATATCCCTACCGATTAAATAGCGCCACACACGTACACACACACACACACACACACACACATGAAGGGGGATGAAGTTAAGTAACCTGAAAAAATCTACCCCGTTTTTTCATAAAATGACTGATGTATTATAACATTCATTCATTCATTAAAGAATGAACACTGAAAATTTTATTAAAATCGGATTATTGCCAGTTTTTTGGTGATTTTTTTTTTTTGTCAATCAGTAGTTGTGATTTGTTACTACCCGAAAGCAGCCATTTTGTTAGTGCCTAATGCTTTTCGTATATGGTTTTGGTGCATTTTATTCTTCTACCTAAGAAGAGGTGTTTTTATTTTGCTAACACAATAAACACAGAAATATTCTATCATTTCTTAATAATCCATTGAGAGAGAATTTATATCAGGTTATGAATTATATAATGAATTTATGCATTCCGGATAGTATAATTATTTCGGAGCTCCGAAGAAAAAAGTAGGGGGAGTTTACCAGTCCCAACGGACTTTAATATTTCAGGTCGGAAGTGAATCTAGGAAGAACATACAAAATAAGTTTTATGTAATAATTTAATCTTGAATAATATTAAATTATTATTTTATATATCCTTATTCTTCTTAGCTTTGCTCAATATTAATTTTAAAAGAAAAATAATAATCACACACACTCACATACTAAGAGAAGAACCGGAAAATAACTGATATATTTAAAATATATTTCGATATATCCAATAAATAAATCTGTCGATGAAAAACAAAAAATGTAAACAACTCTATTTATACTACTTCTACCAGGCAGAATATTAAATTTTCTTTACGAATGGGCGATGTTTTACTTTGATTAATAAAATTAATATCTATCTATCTATCTATCTATCTATATATATATATATATATATATATATATATATATATATATAATTAAGACATTAAAAAAAACTAATTAGAATTTTTTCATTCATTTATATTTTTAAAAATATATTCTTAAAGACGTTTTTTTATTATAAAATATGAATAGCATTAAACTTTTTACAGCTTTTCCGTAGGAATAGCAACAGAGAAAAACAAACAATAATTAACAAACTTATAATGTTAATAATGATTAAAAATAATTCTTCTTATGCATTTTATTTCAATGATATATTATAATTAAAATCTATATTAGAATTCATATATCAAAATTACTTTGAATGTTAATAAATTTATATAAAATTATTACCGTTTATTTGTTTTAACAGACAATAATACTTCACATTTCAAGTTCAATGTAATCTTGAATAATGAAATGAAAAATAATTACTCATAAGATTTATTGAATTATTTACTTAATAACACTTTTTAATAATAACGTAACATTATTTTGAATTCAAAATGAACAGAAATAAATATTAACAACTCAGACTTCCCGAATGAATTGGAACTAATAATCAAAGAACATCACTAAAAAACAAATAAATGAATAAAACTACAATTAATAAATTCATAATCTTAATTATAATAACCTAAAATAATTATGCTTTTGAATTAAATTTGAATAAAATATTATAATCAAAAACTACTTTAAATTTATGCATTAAATATTAAAAATCATACATCAAAATTATACCTCATGAATGTTAAGATATATCTAATTACAAAAAATATCAATCCTATTTACTATTAGTATTTACATTGAAATTGAAAAAAATTAATTACGATGAATATTTACATTAAAATCCTTTTAAGGCTAAAAAACATTCTAAGTTTCTTCGGAGCTTCGAAAACCGTCTCAACTCCTCGATTTTTTAACTTCTTATTCTTCTTTTACTTCTTGCGAATTTTTCGCACCGGTTTGTGGTTTTTCCTTAGAGTTTGAGTGAAAACAAATTTCCTCAGGTCTCCAGGACTCTTCTGAGTAATCTAGCCAAAACTTTAACAATGCTGCGGTCTTGATGGTCTTGATTCTTCCTTTACTTTCCAATTCGCCCAATTTCCTTTCAAAACCTTTTGGGACCATTCCAATTACCGTTACTCTATGTTCCACAATTTTTTTTTTTTTTTAGTTCTCTAGCAAGTTTAAAGTAGTTGTCTATCTTTTCACTTTCTTTTATTTACCCTTTGTTGTTTACCGGAATGGATGGCAATTTTTTTTTTCTGTTTGATTAACATGAGGTCTGATTTTTTGATTAGAATTAAATGATCTATTTTTACCACAAAATCCCAGTGAATTCTGCTTTGTGCATGTACCATTTGGTAATATGATCAAATCTTAATTCTTGCACAATTCCCTGTGGATCACATTTCCCACTCAGTCGTGCCTATTTTGCTGCATTTATTTATGTGATCACCTATTATATCTACGTCTTCACGTAATGCATACTTGCTATTCTGTGGGATATTATCAATATTTGCTTCAATATACTTGGTCCTTATGGCATTATTTTGGACTGTTATCAGAAGAGATTCAATTTCTGTCTTGAGGTTTCTCTTTTTAGCCCTATCCAGGTCATCCCATGTGCAATCTTAACAGTTTATTGCTTGAAATATCCATACAGTTGTTTTTCTTCCTATTTTTGTTTTTTAGTCTTTGTTGGCTTTATGTTGCCAATGCTGTTACTGGCTGCTGCAATTAATCTTTCTTTATTGGCATTAAATAACCCACAAAGATTTGTATACCATTAAAGGAAGAAAAATGAACCTAGTCTTTCTTTGTTCTTCTTAATGTATTCCTCAAGTCCTTGTATTGATGCATCTATGCAATTTTCAATGCTGGTAAGTCCTCTTCCTCCTTCTTTTCTTGACATATTTACAATCTGTCTATGTTATCTGTTGGGTGTAAGGTCTTGTGCATACTCTTCAATTTCTTTGTCTGAGTTCCTTCCTTGTCCTTTTTAAGAATGGTCCAGACTATCTTACAAGGGATATTACCCAGATGTTTGGTTTCTTATTCTTCTGAGGTACTTTTCTCTTATTTTTTCTTTCATCATCATCATC
The DNA here is from genome assembly GCA_963585895.1 of Sepioteuthis lessoniana. Taxonomy (NCBI): domain Eukaryota; kingdom Metazoa; phylum Mollusca; class Cephalopoda; order Myopsida; family Loliginidae; genus Sepioteuthis; species Sepioteuthis lessoniana. The sequence continues at coordinate 80,125,417 of OY757935.1, forward strand.
ATCATTATTATTGATGGTAATAATTTTGGCTTGTACTTTATAGTTCCTTTTTATCTCAGTTTTAATTTGGTCATCAATATATGGCAATGGATTAACTTAACAGTTAAAAATTCAGGTATAAGTTCTCTATTCACATTGTTGATTTGCCACTAAACCATCTGATGGTTTAGGTTCCAGTAATGCTGGAGCTTTGAGGAATGCCATCGATCCCAGGTCCACTCTGGCCCAGAGTGGTAGCACCTGATAAGGGTCCTATCTATGGGTCAAATAGAACTAAACTGTGTACTTATGCTAAACTGAATTGTTTGAAATGGAACTGTTTTTGATGTTGAAACTGTACTTATGCTCAACTGAATTGTTTAAAATAGAATTGTTTTGACATTTAACTGTGTGTAAACAAAATCTATACTTATACTAAACTGAATTGGTTAAATTAGAACTGTTTGACTAAATTGGATAGCTTGAAATAGAAATGTTTTTGACTATTAAACTGTTTACTTATGCTAAACTGAATTGTTTGAAATAGAACTGATCATTTGTATAAGAATGGATTTGGTATTAAATAACCTACAAAGGTTGATATATCATAAAAACCCAACCAACCAACAAACAAACAAACAAACCTCTGTTTTAGCTACTTCAGGAGAAATATACTTTTTAAATTAGTCATTTTAGAGGACATTAATATCATTAGCTTACTCACTAACAAGAATTTACCTACTGAAAAGGTGAAGTAAGAAAAATAAATTTGTAGAAGACTAAAAAAAAAATTTTCCAAGTTTATTATTAGCTTTTCTTTAGGTCAGTCTTCATCTTATTGTATTTCATCACAATTTTCTTGGCTAAACATCCTCTTATCATTGAAGTAAATAACATGAAGTAGAATAATGAAGTAGTTTCTGAAGAAATTTCAATTTACATCTCATATCCAAGTAGTTTATTTTTTTTCATGGACAGTAACAGAATTCTATAGCTAAACAAGATTACAAATCTAGACATATTATCATCCCTCAGTCCGAAGTCTTCATTCATGCTATATTTTTAAAGGTTTGAGGAACAACAAGAAAATTATGATAAAAAATAACAAGATTTAGAAATAAAAACGATTAACCAAAACTGAATAACAAGACTACTTCATATCGGAATTGAAATAATTTATGACTTACATTATTCTTATTTTAATTTAGTTTTTGATATATATATATATATATATATATATATATATATATATATATATTATTCAATCCAGTAAATCTGGAATAGGGAATTATTCCAATCAGGACAAATACAAAATATTTAAAAATAGAATATTAAATTGAAATTTTCCTGGTAAATAAAATCCACAGAGCAAATAAATTTTTTCCAAATTATCCTAATGTGACTGATTGTTTTTTTGTTTTTTTTTAGGAATATATATATATATATATATATATATATATATATATATATATACACACACTTTATACTTTATACTGCTATATAATAATGCTATACATTTTAGTAATCATATATTTTTCATCATGATAGCTCATATTCTTTTCAGATAATATTTATTTATTATAGAATTGACAACTTCTTAAATTTACTTATTGAAGATTTTACTTAGATGACTGTTTATCTGCTTAGCTAAGCACTACCCATCTTCAAGACCTATTGAAGAACCAGTATTTATTTCCAAATGAGTCAACAGACATTTTCTGTTGTCTTTGTGAAAGTAGTGATTTTGTGAGAAGTTCAAAGCACAATTTACTATTTAAGTAAATTTTCATGTTCATTGTAAATACAATTTGTTAGCTTCATTGTTGCAAAGAAATAAATTTTGATTGGAAATATTTTTAAAAATGCATCGCATTATTTCAATGACATGAGTTCTAAAAAAAAAAGATGGAGCAATTTTTCTTATAAAATTCTATAAAAATTAATAGTTTTATATTTATATAAGCTCTGATGGAAAAATAAAAGCAAATTTTGAATCATATGAAATAAGAGAAAATACTTTTATATATATATATATATATATATATATATAGTTAAGATAGTGTAGATACGGAGTCAGTAATGCTTGGCAACTGTCAATTTCTCACCTATGCCTTCATCAAGCCTAGTGTTTTTGGATTGTAGTTGGTGTCTTTTTATAAGTTGCATGCTTGGGTCAGGAGGCTTGACTAGTTTGTGGGTAGTTTTGCTTATCTATGTGGCTATATCATATTACCCTTGTGAATTGTTAATTCATCTTATAACTTTCTGGGTTTTTTTTCATACTATTATTGCTGTTTTTATTTTCCTAACTCTGTTGATATTTGCCTCTTTTCCCAGCTTTATTAATCCATCATTTATCCACTTAATTTGTTTATTGTTTCTATTTCCTGTTTTCTTTGTATATTTTCCTACTTATTTGTTTATTTTTCATTTTTTTGCTTATTTATTTCTTTATTTTATTCATTTTCTTCACTTTTTAAAATCTTTTTATTATTTATTTATTTATTAATTTTCTATTAGTCAATTTATTATTAACATTTTGTTTATTTTATCCAATTTAGTAAATGAATAAAAGGAAAAGTAAAGTAAAGTTAGCAAACATAGTCGCGGGTGACCCGAAGTCTCCCTTTTCGATAGCTACTGCACCAAGGGGAGGGCGCTACTCCTTTCCCTGGATTGCTCCACTTTACCCTTGATCCTTACCTTATAATGCTGAGTATTAAGCAAGGTAGCAACAAGTACTTTTTTTTGAGTCTTTGGTATGACTCGACCTGGGATTGAATCCAGGTCTCCCGGGCCATTGACAAACACTCTAACTATTATGTCAGTGGCTAGTATTTTTTTAAGTCACCAAAGAAACACTAAGCAATATTATGGTCTTTCTCTTAAATAATTCTGGATATTTTTCCATTGAATGCTACTTTTAATTTATCTGGTTAGGAACAGTACTTGTTTTTATCAATTATGTGCTTTTCTGGAAGGAGCATATAGTTGAGGATTCCCATTCAATCTTACTTTATATATAAGTTGGCCAACCATAGTTGAGGGCGACCCAAAGCTTCCTTTTCAATAGCTATTTCAATGAGGTATAATGGAGGGCCCTACTCCTTTCCTTGTATTGCTCCATTTACCCTTAATCCATGCCATATATGCTGTGTTAAGCAAGAAGACACCAAGTACCATTTTTTTCGTCTGAAATTGAACCCTGGTCTCCCAGAGCATTCATCTTGTTTGGATGACTGTCAAACATTATATCATATAGAATAGATATCTTTGTATGAAAAAGTATATAAAATGTTTATATAGGCAAACTTCAAACACAAATCAAGCTTACTTCAGTTTTAAAGCCATTAATAACCAGTGATGTTATGATATCTATCATAATTTTTTAAAGTATCTGAGACCCACATATTTTGGACACCCTGTTAGATGGGGCAGAACAACGTACTCACTGTACTTCTGCACAGTAGCAAGACCCTTCACCCAATAATTCTACCCTGTTGGCCATGGGTGGCAACCTGATATTTGTTGAGTGCTCCTCTTACATGCGAGTATGGTAGAAACCTTTTTATGGTAGAAACCAAGTGTAGGACCATAGCCCACACACGCCCATGGGTGGCAACCTGTGATGCTTCACGATGGGATCATACTGGCTGAGCAGTCTTTAACCTGGCAACCAAAGTGGTCATATGACCTACATCACTCCATTTTGGCCCTTAAAGTGTTAGATGAGGGGTCAGAGAGACCCAATTCAATTAATTGGCTGGCTATGTCAAGCACAAGTTCCCATATGATTTTCCTGACTGTATTCTTCAAATTACTCTTGTGGCAAACAAGTATCCAACCCTATTTTATTTTGAAGAGAAAGCAATGACTGGGGATCATTTATGCTGAGATAGCAATACTTGAAACCATTTAACTGTATACAAACAAATGAGCTCTAACTTATTTGTAATAAAAATTTACAAACAAGCATACACATACCAACAAATACACACATACAAATATATAAACAGTATTTGGCATTGAATAACTCACAAGGGTTGATATGCCATTGAAGGAAATAATCATCAACTACATACTCTGGAAACTTTTCCTCAGACCTACAACTCTATTGTTAAAAAATTCTATATCTTCTTTTTCCTTCAATAGTATGTCCATAACCTCATAGACCATTGTATCTTCTAGTAAGTAATACATTGATTCAATGCACAATTTTAAATATTTCTGTCAGCCCAGACTTTTTTTTACTTTTAAATGTTATTAAACTTAATTCTTTCAATCTTTTCTCATAACATATGAATTAGGTTTTTTGTTTACATCTTTTAACTTTTTCTATTAGATTTTTTTATTCTTTTGCATATATGGTGACTGAATTCATATATAATACTCAGTGTGGCTGTGCATAACTATAAAACAGCATTTAGAAAGAATCCTTGTCAGTGTATAAATATATATTTTATTCACTAATTTTTTCTGTTTTTACTCTTTCCTCTTTTCCTCATACCTTTCCTGTCTGTTTCTACATTCCATTAAACGAATCCTTCCTTCAATCACTCTCTTTCTTTGTGTCACCTTTTCTGCTTTTCTCTTTTTACCTTCATAATCAATTTGCTTATCTTACTATTCCAATTTTTCTTGAATTTCAAATAATTTTTTCTTTGATTCTTTCTCTCCTACACTCTGAATGTGTGTGTGTGTGTGTGTGTGTGTGTGTGTGTGCGTGCGCGCGCGTGTGTGTATGTGTGTGTGTGCGCGCGCGCGTGTGTGTGTGTGTGTGTGTGTGTGTGTGTGTGTGTGTGTGTGTGTGTGTGTGTAAAACTGTCAATAATAATAATTTCAGTTTAATCCTTTCTTTGTCATGTATCATTTCTCTTCTTCATGTGATATGGAAATTGGATAAAGATAATCACTTAGTTTTAGTATTTTGTTTATTTAATTTTACATTACATAATTATCACTTACAAAAAGATTTTGAAAAATTTAAATAATTAATAGTTACTCAATACTATGACTTTACAACTTGTATTTTCATTTTTAAAATTATCTTTGTTTTCGTAATTGTTATAAATAAAAGAAGGAACACAAGATTTTTATGTTCAGCTTAACAATGTAAAAGTAAAGTAAAGTTAGCGACCATAGTCGAGGGTGACCCGAAGGCTCCCTTTTCGATAGCTACTACACCAAGGTGTAGGGGAGGGCGCTACTCCATTCCCAGGATTGCTCCACTTTACCCTTGAACCGTACCTTATAATGCTGAGTGTTAAGCAAGGTGGTATCAAGTACCATTTTTAAAGTCTTTGGTATGACTCGACCTGGGATTGAACCCAGGTCTCCTTGGCCATTGGCGAACACTCTAACCGCTGGGCCAATTGGAAAAAATTCAATTTGCAAAAGAAATGATATAACAAATGATAAGAAAGGTTAAGGCTAGTTATCAAAAGTTTTAGGGCTTTCAAGGACTCAGCCAGTTCATAGGTAAAACTAGGGTAAATTGTTAGAGACAAAACTTCTATTGGTTTACAGATATAAGAAGATTTTTAACACTCACCTCATTGTTGTTTACACTGGCTGCAACTTTGATTTAGATGTTTTTCTTCTATATTATTTTATTCATACTGAGGGTTCCAATAGTAATTCTCAACAAATAGTGGGAGGTAGCTTTTTGGTGCCGTATTGTCTGGGATTACTTCCCCCTTTTCCACTCTGAATAAATCAAGTGCCACACATGGTTAGTTTGATTTTTTCTTAGAAATACATTTTTATACATTTAGTCTTTTGATCTTCTGGATAGTTTGATAAGATGGAAGTAAAATAACCCTAGGTCATTTGCCTAAATTTGATGCTTCTTATATCACAGTGAGTGAGAATGAAAGAGTGTGGATTTTTTTGAATTTTGCTTTTATACTAGTTAACTTTGCTGATAGGTTTTCATAGTTACAATGTTCATTTGATATGCAAAAAATGGTGTCAAGATTTTTATACTGTGGTAAGTTATTGAGTAATTCAATTAAATACTTGGTTGAGTGAAAGTTTTACAATATTTTGGTAGTACATGGGGCACAATTGAGCAGCAGATGATTTTGCTGTGTTTGTGAAGGCAATAAATTATCCTGGGCTGAGAGATGTTGAACTTGTAAAAGCAATGAACAGTGCTGGACTATGAGATGCTAAGTTTGTAAAGACAATGAACTATGCTGGGCTGTGAGATGCTAAGTTTGCTTGGTGCTCTCAGAGCGCTTCTCACTGGATTTAACACTGTGCCTTGGATCATGGTCTTGGAATTCCTGTCTTTACACCTCTCTGACTTTGTCTGAGGTTCTTACACCCCCCTAAAAAAAAAATTCTTGAATCATCAAGTTACTCTACTTTGATCAACTGTCCCTTCACCTTTCATTCAACAAATGTTTTTGGTTGTTTTTGTAGCATAATATCCTAGTTAAAACTTGTGAAGCATAAGTTTCTAAATCAAACTGTTTTGCACATTCATCTGTGTAGCTTTCAAATCACAGAATGAAGCAATGTGCAATGTGTAAGCACACCAGCTACCACAATACTACCAACCACTGCAGGTACTATCCACAGCTTGAACATCTTCAGTCATGTGAAATGTGCACTGCAAACTAGCATATACCAAAACATTGCAAAAGTTTTTACTTCCCACAAGGAATATCATCATTAGATAAGGCAAGAAGCATACATATTATGCTCAGTTCCTTTGAAAAGTTTTAAATTGTAATCTTTGTGAATCTATAAAGTGTGTTTCAAAAGCGTATTTGTAAGACTGAAATTCAGCATTTAAACAAGAAGTGTGACAGAAATATTAACTGAGTGTCTTTACTCATATTTGATCTTTACATTTGATTTTTGTTTCTATTTATTTTTTCTATTTATAGTTTTATTTTCTGCTTATTTCCTCTTTTAGCTGCAATGCGTGATTTCTAAAACAAAACATTTTTAAATCTGAACAAAATTGTTTATATATAAACATGAGATTTTGATATTCAAAATTCAACATTTACTTAGAATACAGATTTTGATTTTAAAAAATGATATTGATAGCGTACAAAATTTTTATATATATATATATATATATATATATATATATATATATATATATATATTCTTTAAAAGGAATAGGTCCATGAGGAGATTTATTTTTCAAGTTATTCATTTTTCTTCAACATGTGTTTCTAGTGTTTTTCATTTTCTTCAGGAAGTTATAGTGACTATACATTTACTTTTTTCTCTCATTGGACTAACTACAAAAATTTTTATATATATATATATATATATATATATATGTATATTTAGGCAGCATTTCTTCGTTAATGCAAATTTCATTAAACATAATAGACATTTTATGTCTACATATTTTCTTTTGGATCCGTTCGAATTCCCGTATTACTTTTATTGTATTCTGGGGGAATTGATTTATGTATTGTCCATAGTTGCATGTATCCCTAGTACTTTCTGCCCGACTTTGGGCCATCATCAGGGGAGGATCTACTACAAAAGTGATGTAACTTTTGTTTTAGCATATTACAACTGTGTAAGGGCGTCTTTGCCGTTGAAGGTTTTGGCGTTTGTTTTTGAATGTGATTCTATATTTAGTGCCAGTAGCTAAAGACATTTAAGTACATTAGCACTGGTTTGAAAATTAATTCTATTAAGTGTTGGCTGCAGGTTTCTGATATGTAATGCTTCGAGAATCTGAAGTTTTTGTTTATTATTTTGATGTTCTAATATTGTTGTGTTGTCGGTGAGAATTTTCCGTAGCTGTGCCGTTGGGCATGAATGTTTTTTTTACACAGTTGTAATATGCTAAAACAAAAGTTACATCACTTTTGTAGTAGATCCTCCCCTGATGATGGCCCAAAGTCGGGCAGAAAGTACTAGGGATACATGCAACTATGGACAATACATAAATCAATTCCCCCAGAATACAATAAAAGTAATACGGGAATTCGAACGGATCCAAAAGAAAATATGTAGACATAAAATGTCTATTATGTTTAATGAAATTTGCATATATATATATATATATATATATATATATATATATATATATACATATATATATATACATATATATATATATTAGTACAATGCATTTCAGCATTTTTTCAAATATCTTTTTATTGACTATTTGCCACTTGTATGTTTATAAGAGAGCAAGCAATTTGTATCTAAATGAAGAGAAGGAAAATTAGCTGTATACTCCTGAAAATCCTGTAGAAATTCTGAGTTTAACTTAACAGTAAAGCGAACACATTATATCTGTAAATAGTTTTATTTTACTGTTGACCCAAATTGTCATGAATAATTTTGTATATCATTCCTTTGAATGATTTATTCCTGGGTTAGTTATTGGCTTTCATTTTTTATTGTTCCATAGTTTCACATAGTTTGTTTTTTTTCAGATGATTGCATAGATTGCATGGAATGGTCTAAAATATTTCGCATATATTGAAGCATAAACTCAATTCTATTTCATGGTGCAACCTAAGATTTTAAGATAATTTATATTCAAAAAAGATTTATTATTGGCCCAAATTTTGTGACTTTTTATGAGGTTTATAGTTATTTATTTGTATAAAATGTTTGAATACCCTGTAAATAGATTAGTTAATCTGTCCTTTCTCCACCTCCTTTGAGTAACACATAGCAAATCTCAAGGACAAAGAAAGGCAGGTAGTTACAATGGTATTAATATATAATCATCCTTTTTTTACTCTTAAGGAAAATAAAAAAATTGTGCTGCTGCTGTGTGTGTGTGTGTGTGTGTGTGTGTGTGTGTGTGTGTGTGTGTGTGTGTGTGTTTACATGCACACATTTTGTTATAAGAAAGTATTATGAAAATTGATATTCAAAACTAATGATGATTTTTTTCTGCTTTTCCTTTTTTATTGATGTTTATTTTTTAATCTTTTATTTCATATATTTTCCTCTTTCTTTGTTCTTTTTGTTTCTTTGGTCTCTTTTCATATATTTTCTCAATTGACAAATAACCAACAATTCATTAAAGCCTCTGAAAATAATTACCTCTTATCTTGGTATATCTCAGGTATATCTTCACTTATGTCAATTGGTAATCTATTTGTTGTGAAGACCACGGATTATTCTCATGATACAAATATGAGGTGCATACGATAAGTTTCCAGACTTTTTTTGTATAGGCATTTGAAATTATCGTTGACTCTTGGAAATTCAGTATGTTATTGCTATACATCTTATGAGATGACTGACCAATTTTCATGATTTCAGGTTCAAATCAACACCTACAGCAGCAGTTGGAATACACCCTACTAAAGCCTGATGATCACAGCTCGTGAATTTCAAAAATGCAATCTGACACTTTAGAAGAATGATATGCAATAAAATTCTGTTTTAAACTTGGAAAAAATGCCATAGACATGTATGGAATCCTTCGAACTGCTTTTGGACCATCTTGCATGAATCGAGCATGAGTTTTTGAGTGGCATAAGAGATTCAAGGAAGGCAGGGAGTCTGTGAGAGATGATGAGAGGTGTGGGAGGAGTAAGGAAGTCAGAACACCAGAGTTGATTGGCCAAAGGTTTAGGGTTAGAGTTACTATGTTGAGGTTTTAAGGGTGTTCAGGGAGAGATTCCGTCGGAGGAGGCCAGCACTCTTCAAATTGGGTCAGTGGCATTTCCACCAGGACAGTGTACCAGTCCATAACTCCACCCTTGTCACAGACTATTTGACCAAGATGGGCATCAAGACAAATCCTCACCCTCCCTATAGTCCATACCTTGCTCCCAGTGACTTTTGGTTATTCCCTAAGCTCAGAGGCTGTTGTTATGAGACAACCGAGGAGATGAAAGAGGCTGTGATGAAGGTCATTGATACACTCACACAAGAGGACTTTCTTGGGGCCTTCCAGAAGTTGTTGGAATGGTAGAACAAGTGCGTTGGGCCCGTAGGAGATTACTTTGAAGATGAGTAGAGTTTTATGTGTGTACTATCAATAAAAGTGCCCATACAAAAAAAAGTCTGGAAACTTATCGTGTGCACCTCGTAAATCAAATAAAATGTTTACTCAGTAAAATATTCATTCATAATCTGAGCAAGCCATTTAGATTAATAGGTCAGTGTAACCTTGCCATTCATTTGATGAAAATACTGCTTTGTAAAGTGTCTATTAACATTTTATACTTGAGGATTATTTCAAGGATTAGTTACTCATTATGATTATTCCCAGTTCAGCAGAACTTCTGTCTACTTTTAATTATATTCTTTATGTACTTTTTCCCAAAATATAATAGAATAGTCCAAATACTTGTGCATAATAAATGTTTATTGTGATTGTTGTACCATTTAATGTAGCAATTTTAATTTGATGTATATGTTATATATTTATGTCACTTCATTTCTCAAAATCTCCCTGAATGAATTATTTGTGTGCATATTATCTATCTACAGAGAATACACACACACACACACACACACACACACACACACACACACACACACACACACATATATATATGTATATATTATTCGGTCCAGTTAAACCAGAGTTGGGAGTAATTCCATCAGGACAAAAAAAAAATTCAACAGTGAACATTTGAATCTTCCTGGTGGCTCAATGTAACTGATATTACAGAGCAATAATTTCTTTAAGAAAAAACAAAAACTGGTCACATTAGGATTATAAATTTATTTCCATCCTGTTATGGGTTTGATATAAATCAAAAACACCAAAAAAACTAACAGGACTTCCTCAGATCTTATGGATGAAATAATTCAGAATAAATATATATATATATATATATATATATATATATATATTATGACAGTATACATATATATATATATATATATATATATATATATATATATATATATATATATATACACACACTATTAATTGTTGTTATTTGTTTCCAGTTTCATTATTTACTTAGTTATTGGAATACCTATTGGTAATTTTATATATTTAGATTATTATCTAAATTTATGTACAGCATGATTTTATTTCTGCTGCATATTATTTTATGTGTAAGAAATTATATAGTTTCATTTCTTTCTTTTTTTCCATAATGGAAATCATATCAACTATCATATGGGTTTCTGGATTTCTATCTGTTGAGAATGTTATCAGAACAGACTAAAATGATTTGCTGCAAGCTTGATGAAAATGGCATAATTGCAGGTTTTGAATCAAACCAAAGCAATTTTCTAAAATTTTGCTAAATCAAAACAGTGACATTTATTAGCATTACTTAATAAAAAAAATTCTAGCAATCTGTTTGATTCAAATCATGAGACTAAAATAAAAATTTCCAGACCAAATGAAAATACAAAAGTACTTGACTAAGATGTACTTGAACTATATCAGAACAATTTGGCAAGTGTCTACTGAAATTTTAAAAAAATAGTAGAATTGCTGGGGAAAATATCATGGAGAGAAAGACAACAACAGAAATCATTTTGTATGCAGAAAAGCAGAACCATGTGAACATGTTCTCAAGTCATAAAAGATGTAAGCTGTTGGCAAAGTCTGTCAACCCTGACATAATTGTCACAGATTGATGTCACTGCCACCTGTAAAGCACTTACTCTTCCCAACCCTCTCTATATGTTATCTGTTTTCAAGGTGATAATGTTGACTCTTCTAAGCATGTCAATTGATTTTTCTTGCAAAAAGATCAGGGGTAAACAATTTCAACAAAATATAACTGAAATGTTCTAAGAAAATATCTGCTATATTCCAATGAGACTATATTTTTGGTTTATATTGGACTAGATCGGTTTTGGTGCCAGACCTTATTTGTGAAGAATAAAACATTATCAACAGTTTATTAGACTAAATCAGTGAAATTGTATGACAGCTGATATTCTATTAGGTTTTAGACTCAACTACATAAATAAAATGGCTACAATCATATTATATATACAAATAAATAAATACACATGCAGTTCTCCGCCTTGAAAATTTCTAAAGAAAAGTGATAAAAAATTTTAGAAACGTCTTGATTTGGTCTGTGTTCTCTCCTGAATTCTGGAGAGTATACAGAGAGTACACTTAATTCTGGATAGTATACAGACAGACCAAATCAAAACATTCCCCAATTTTTTAAAATTAATTTCTTATTTTTGTACCTCTTGTAAATACTTGTTTATATATTTAATAATAACAAAGAAAAAATGAAAATAAATAGATGTTACTTCATATGTATAAAATACAATGTAATTTGATACATTTTTCTTAGTCCTACAAACTAGTTTCCCCTTTTGAGTAATGAGAGTAATGTTGTTATACTAACACAAAGCCTTATTTTATGGACGCCTCTAATGAGATGTAGTAATTGAATTTAGGTTATGTCAAATTTGATGAATGAAATTCCATAATTATTCAGAGCTGAATAAAATATTATTTGTCAATTTTTAAGGGTTGCATCAGAATATTTTTATATGAGAAGCCAAACAATGTGTATAGAACTTATTTTCTTCTGATGATTCATTCAAATATTTTATATTTCTTTCTTTTTTTCTCAATACACATCTACCTCTAAAACAGATTGCTTAAATTTTGGCTTTATGGATAATAAACTTTTAACATGATATGATATGTTTAAGTTTATTTATATATTAAAATGTGATTATCTATATATATATATATATGTATGTATGTATTAAAAATCAGTTTGATTCCTTATAATTGTTTTCATTTATAACAAAAATAGAGGTTCAATTTTAAACTAAATTCAAACTTTAGTATATTATTAAAAAGAATATTCATTAAGAAAATGCACAGCATTTGGTTTTGGTTCTTTATAATGAAATTGCCAAATTAGGTTTAAAGCTCCAAGTGATCACTGCCAAATTGTCTTAGTTGATAAAAGTGTTGGTTAAAATAAGTTGGGTTGAGTAAAAAGTAAGATACTCTTATTCAATTGAAGGTGCTGCTTGCATATTAACTAGAAATAATTAAGTTAGGAATAATTAGCTCAGGAATAATTAACTTATAAAACATATCCTCTAAAGATGGATGATGAAATGAGAACAATCAACCCTTGTTGATTGAATAAAGGCCTTGGATAAAAATTCCCAAAATGTTACTGATTCTGATAAACACTTAAGTAGGCCAGAAGGTACAACAACTGAAATATTTTGATAATAACAATCAAATTGAGGATACTAGTCTAAGTACAACAATGTAATCAATTTTTTGATTTTCTTGGCATCTTTCTTATTTTTTTTCATGATATGTCTACATATATCTTTCTTTCTTTCTTTTTTTTTTATCCATACACACCTTCTACCTCTACTTCTTTTCATACTTCTCAAATCTTTTTCACTTAATATCTCTTCTATATTTTCTGTATTTTCCTAATTCTCTCTCTGTATTTTCTCTTTATTTTTTTGTCCTTTACTCAGTTTTTTTTTATTATTTTCATAAATAGATTAATTCACGTTTTTTTTTTACAATTAAAACTAGAGTTTTAAGAATATTTAATTATCTCGCACTGAAAAAAAGATACTGAAATGTTTTTTCTTTATTTTCTTAGGATGTGTTTATCATTCTTTCTACCTTATCATAATATTTGTTTCTATTCACTTTTTTTTCATTCTGTTTTTCTTTCCTTTTTTCCTTTTCATAACATTATGCATTAATTTCTACTCTCCCTTCTTTTTCTTTTCCATCTTTCCATAATTTTCCTCCCTGTTTATCACTTCATTTTTTCCCTTTCATCTCTCTCTTTTCAGTTTTCTTGGTTTCCATTGCTTTCTTCCTCCTAATCTTCTTTTCGACTTTTGCCTGATTTCCACTGAATGGTTATTGATCTGCTGGCTCTTAGAGATTCTCCAGCATTCTCTTGTAAAGAAAGAAAACCTCTTTGCTTCAAGATGCTAATATTGCCTGTGCTAAAGCAGAAAGTCTTACATATTTTTCAGAGGTTGGTGTGTTGGTTAGGATGCTGCTTTTTTGTCATTTAATACACATTCTACAGCTACTCATTCTGAATATGCTTCTCCTCAGTTGAAAACAGGATAATTCCCTATTTTTTATTTAGCTTGCAAATAATATATATAACAGGCAAAAAGAATTGCCTTTTAATTTCACTTCAGTCTTCAAGGATTTTATCAAGTTTTAAGCTGTGAACTTTTCATCAGGAGTTTTAGAAATATTATCCTCCTTTCATTAGCTTTCTCTTTCAAATACCTCTTCATCTTCTCTCTCTCTCTCTCTCTCTCTATATATATATATATATAGGTACATAGGTTTCTGTGAGTCCAGTCTCTCTAGTATCACATTCTTCATATGTTGAAATTTTTCTCTAAGATCCTGTCTCCTACTTTATCTATTTCTTGTCCTTATTCTTGATTGATTGATTTTTTTTATTACATTGGTCCTTTAAGATCAACAGTGAAAATGAGGTGGATAACCAAGTTGCTAAAGCAAACAGTTGCATTTGACAGACTTTACAAGTATCTAGAAATGCAACAACATTAGTCATGCCACCAATGTAAATGTTTACTCTCTCCTGAATGACACAGAGACCTACAAGACTTATCACTTCTCTGTCCACTTCCTTAAAGAATTATATCTATGTTGCATCTGTGCCAACCTCAATATCGATTGGAACAATTTCATCACAATCAACAAAGTCCTCAAAACTGCCCAAATCACAAGTATTGAAGCAATGTTGCTCAAAATACAGTTTTGCTAGGCAGGTTATGTTGCTAGAATGGAAAACCACTGCCTCTAAAAGATTATGCTTTTCAGAGAGCAGTTCAATGGTCACTGCATCAGAGGAATACTATGAAAGAGATTCAAAGACACTAGGCTCTCACCTCCTGTGAAATTAACTATCAATAGGCTGCCAACACTTAATATTGGCAGCAAATTATAACCAAAGCCACTTCACTCTTTGAGAAGGCTAGAGAACTAAAATGAAAGAAAAAAGGCTGTATCATTCAAGCTGTAATGGAACCAACAACTTTTCAGACCTTCCTTTGCAGTTACTGTGGCAAGCCCTGCCTATCTTGTATAGTCCACATTAACCACCAACATGTCTGCACCAGTTGAAGAATACTTTTGTGAATCTTCATTCATGAAGTCAAAAGACATGCATACATATTCTGATCCACCATTCTCATGAATTATGTCTTTCTTTTTCTTTTTTCCATTTTCCTCTTTTCATTTTATTTTTTTCTATTCCTTCATACTCTTTTTCCTTTTTTCTTTCCTTTTTCCCTTCCCCCTCATTGCTCAGCTTACTTATTTTCTCTTTTTTCCTTGATTTTTTTATTCTTTTTATTTTTTATTTCTCTTTTGCATTCATTTTACTCATTTTCATCAAGTTTACCTTCTACATATTCTTACTTTTTGTTTTGCTCTCTCTCTCTCTCTCTCTCTCTCTCTCTCTCTCTCTCTCTCTCTCTCTCTCTCTTCTTCTTCTCTACCTTCTATCATCTATTCTTTTTCTTCTTTTGTATTCTCTTTCTGACTTAATTTCAGCCTTTTATTCCTTGCTTCTTTTTGCTTTCTATTTTCTTTCTTGCTCTTTTTTTACTTTTTTCTCATCCATTCTCTCCTTCCATCTCTCATATTGTCTTTGTTTTCATCACCCTCACTCTTTCTTTGCTAATAATTTTGTTCCTTGTTAATTCACTTTTTCCCCTCTACTTTCTCTTTTACTTTCCACCAGATTTATAACACTTCAACTTTCACTATCTCCATTTTGCTCGCTTGTCCTTTCTCTCTTTTGGAACAAATTTTCCATTCTGGTGACAAGAAACAAACCTAAGCAAATGGAGTTTGTTTCTCTTGATCTGTTGGCTCTGCAGAGGCAAAATATTGATTGTCAGCCACTATTTGTCATATATTATTCTTGGGATCAATAACCATTGAAAACAAGATGAGTGAGTAGCCAACTTTCAAAGGATACTTCATGGCTCTATTCTCAGTGACTATGTATTCTTTTTACTCCATATCTTTATGGTCTATTTACAGGTATTTTGGGAGGAATTTCATGTGAATATATTGTCTAATAAAATTTTACAGACCTCAGAAATTGGAAATGTATACTTTAAAAAACAGAAAAACTTAGAGGAATTTATATTAAAAAATGAAAGACAAAAAAATCTCCATGCTGCTTTAGAAGTTGGATAAAAAGAGTTAGGTAATTGTATACAAGAAACAAAGAATTTTTATTAAATCAAAATTATTTTAATCTGTTTATTTTTGTTTACTTTCTTTCTGTGTTTGCTTATGATTTTCACTTTATCTCATTTTGCCTATCTTTCTCTTTGCTTTTTTTCTCTTTTCTATGTTTCTTTTAGACTATCTGTCTGTCTGTCTGTCTTTATCTCTCATAGATATATTGACAATTTTCTACCTCACCCACCTTCTCTGTATAAGTATGTTAATGTCTTTTATATCTTCTTTGTTTTGTTTTTTGAACCATGCACATATTCTCTCTCTCTCTCTCTCTCTCTCTCTCTCTCTCTCTCTCTCTCTCTCTCTCTCTCTCTCTCTCAGTTTTAGGCATGTTTATCTTTCATTCTTCATTTTTTCAGTCTTGTTCTTTCTGTTTTAATTTTTATTTTTAAAACTTTAATTTCTTATTTTATTCTCTTCATGTCTTCGAAACTATCTCAATTTAAAGAATGTGTGTGCGTACACACACACACACACACACACACACACACACACACACACACACACACACACACACGCACACACACGCACACGCACACACACACACATCTAAGAGCAGATCAGCTACTGAGATTTTATTTCCATTTTCCCTTAAAGAAGTGTTTTCACATTATCTCTAGGTATTTCATAACTTTGCTTCTACTTTCACTTTCTTTTAAAAGGTTATTTGTGCATAATCTGTGGTAAGTATGTAACCTGGCATATAGCAAAGTGTTTACTTCTGCTATGATGTAAGATGCAATCCCAACAATTTAACTAGAGACTGAAGTACATATGCTTCTATTTTCACTTTCAAAGAATAAGAAATTTATAGCTAAATTTAATACATTGGCATATCTCTGTTTATTTTCACTTTCCTTTGAAAAACTGTTGTATTTTAACCTAAAATAGTCAGGTTGATATTTTTTCAAGAAATCTATACTTAATCATCATTGTACATATTCACCTACTTTTATTTTCCTCTAAAATGTAATCTTTGTATAAAGATAAAACCATAAAATTTATTTCTATTTTAAATTTCTTTTGGGAGTCAATGTGTCTTATAAAATTTAGTGTATATCTACTTTTTCTTATACAATAACCTGTAATCTGACAAGATAATGGAATATATTGATATTTTTAACTTTCTGTAAGAACATGGGTTTCATAATTTTGAAAAATGAGATTTGTCTGTGTTTACAAATTACACTTACTATCAATAAGAACTATTGTATTAGGCAGTAATCTTATTTCTTGAGAATTTTCTCATGATGTAAAAGCTATAAAGATTTAATATTGAGTTTAGGTTGATTTGCCATGAAAAAAATTGCTCCCAAGTTTAGTTTGAATCTCATGAAGAGATTTATATTCACATCTAGAAAGTGATTAAAGTTATGGATATTTAAATCATTTTCATTATGTCAATCTGAGAAACATATTGGACACTGGGAGTGTGGGGGTAGTCCTTGTAGTATGATGGTTAAAGAGCTGGACTTCAGCTTTAAAGTGAGTGAATTCAAACTCTGTTTGCATTATTGTATTCACTTTCAGATTAATACTTTGGCAAAAAGTATAGGGAACCCTCCACCCCCCAGCTATTGGTTAAATAATATCCCTGCTGTCCTTCTCTTACGAGGATGGCTTTGGCAAAAAGTAGGGGTAACCTCTCTCCACTCCCCAGCTATTGGTTAAATAATATCCCTGCTGTTCTTCTTTTACGAGGATGGCTTTGGCAAAAAGTAGGGGTAACCCCACCCACTCCCCGGCTATTGGTTAAATAATATCCCTGCTGTTCTTCTTTTACAAGGATGGCTTTGGCAAAAAGTAGGGGTAACCACCCCCCACTCCCCAGCTATTGGTTAAATAATATCCCTGCTGTTTTTCTTTTACGAGGATGGCTTTGGCTCTCATAGTCATGAAAGTCGATATGCAATTAAACAAAGAAACCAAAACAGATTTGATACAGTTCTGGTTCGGAATTATCATTTGGGTAATAGACATTTTTGAATAAATTTATGGCTCCTTCTAAACTTATATGAACAGAAACACTTTGTGTTGACATAACACATGAGAGGTGATAGGACAAAATGTTTGATGGCCTTCATTTGTTTTCACTCAAAAAAGATCATAACCATAGCTGGTTGTCAGTCCTCCATGTCAGTGATGCATCTGATTAAAATGACTGACAATATAAATGAGTACAAAGTGTTTGAGGCTTATACCTTCCTTGAATTCATGAACATAAAATCAACTAAGTCACCAATCAAAATGTAGAACTAGTTATGATTTTCCCTCTTGAACTATTGTAGACTTCTACTCATTTAAATAGTGTTGAGCTTGAAGAATATGAATTGATTGTTATAGAAGAATATAAGTTGCTTTGGCTATAAATCTATAAAACACATCCTTCAACCAAAAGTATATGAATTTTGATGACCTAATGTGTAATTGAACAGGCTGAATTGAATGTTATAATTTCATTATTGGTTGAAATAATACTTTAGGCTGCTTGGCCCAATTGGCTGGGGCTACAGAATACACTGACTGCATCTCTGTAAAGGAGGAAGACACCCTCAATGAGTGTTCAGATATATGACATTTACACTGTGTATTTATGCTAAACTGAATTGTTTTAAATAGAACAATTTTTAGATTTAACTGTGTGTAAATAAATGACTGATGTTTAATTGAATTGTTAGTGATACATTGCCATACTTGAAAACATTAAACTGTGTGTAAACAAATGATAAATATTAAATTAATTATTCGTGTGTGAAAAAGAATTAGCTCAGGCTCATTTAAAGATATTATCTACAGAATGTGTTTACAAATCATATATATGATATATATATGTATAAAAAGGATTTGGCATTAAATAACCTATAATGGTTTATATGCCATAAAACCAAAACAAACCAAACTTTAGGCAGCTATCAGAAATAAAATTAGGTTGCTTATTTATTTTGTGGGTATGATTGTGAATGTATACTCAGACTTGTTTCTCTCTCTCTCTCTCTCTCTCTCTCTCTCTCTCTCTCTCTCTCTCTCTCTCTCTCTCTCTATTCTGCCTTGATCATTCAACACCTTAGCTAATTGGTGCAAAGAGCATTTACTGTTGAGATGCTGAACACCAGAAAGAACAAATCAAAGCAAACAAATATTGATTGAGAAAATGCTCTTTCTTAACTCATAGATTCAAATGTTTTGAAACTATGGAGTGTGGCAAGTTATTAGAATCAGCACTCAGTTATGTAATGAGCTAAGTTAGATACTGTTCCACACTCCAGAAAAAGGAGAGTTATTTTATGGCACATTTGGGCATTCTATTATTCACACATAGCCAAGTCTATACCCTGGGTTTTGATTGGTTGCTGGTCTATGAGTAGATATATTTGTGTAAAAATACCAGGTTCAGTTTAATAATAGCATGGTGTCTTCATTTCTTATTGACTTGCAATCCTGGCCCACTGGGCTGGGATACACTTCAGCCAGCTGTGTTCCATAGTACATGGATCTGGTCGAGTGTGTCTTGGTTTTGATGGCAGTCAGTTGAGGCTGTTTGACATGGATTCTGGGAAGCCAGCATTCATGTCACACATGCTAAGACCGGCACTCCTTGAGCCTCAGGGTCCTGTCCCTCCAGGCTCTAACCCTCTCTGGAGAGGTTAGGTTTATCGCCTGGTGCCTGAGGCACCCCTTTTTAGGGAAATACCAATGGGGCTTAAGGCATTTTTGGAACCGCCAGGTGTGTGTGGACTATGGTCTTGTGCCTGGTCCCCACTATAAAAAAGGCCATGTGCCATACTTACATGTACGTGGTGCACCCAACAAATACCAGCGACTGTATTGTCTTTTTAACTTGCAGTTCTGGTCCACTGGACTGGGACACACTTTGGCCAACTGTGTTCTGTGATACATGGATCAGGTTGGGTGTATCTTGGCTTTGGTGGCAGTCTGTGTTAAGACTGGTTCTCCTCGAGCCTCATGGGGCTGTCCCCCAGGCTCTAACCCTTTCTAGAGGAGCTAGGTTTATCGCCTAGCACTTGAGGCACTCTTTTTTGGGGAATGCCGAGCATGTCTGGGCTACAGCTCTGTGTCCAGTCCCACCTTAAAAAGTCTTTGTACCACGAGTGCGCATTAGATGGGGGTGATCAATAAATACCAGGGATTGTATTGGGTTACAGCCTGTTTTTATTTTTGTCTGCCTATTGGATGCTAGTTGTTATTATTCTATAGAAACATGAAAGCTCAGTCAAAGCAAGACATTTAAATCAATTTGTATATTAAATGGTTTTCTTTTCAGTGCAGGCAGTGCTATCCTATAAACAGTTCTCAAATCTCAAAGAAATGTACATAGTTCTGTTAAAAGTAGTCTTACCTGTGACAAGAAGAAGTGTCTTTTATGTATTCTTTTTTTTTTTCTTTTTTGGTGGGTGTGTTCTTATTCTTAAAGAGCTGGGCTCCAAGCACTCAAATCACAAGGGTCTCATCTATAAATCATCCCAATGAAATCTAATTCACACAGATATTTTTGTTTGTGAAAAATTGACGATAAAGTAGATCTTACCTAAAGGGTGCACAAACAGCAAAGTCGCCACAAAGAATGGATTATAGTTATGTTCTCAGCTACAGAATCTTAATTTCAAATCCATTTTAACTCTGTTTTAATTCCAATTTATTATAGATCACAGAAGAGTCTTTGTACAGAGTCAGTTGCAGTAATTATTCAAACTGTAGCTCATTTATTCAGTTTTAGAATCCCAGTGTGACAATGGCACTAAGTTCATCTCGGCTATTTTCAGTAACTTCTGTAAATCTAACAGTATTGCTTTACCGTACTATTAATCTAAGTATTTTATCAACATTTTCAAAGGAGCACTTGGGATATTAAATTGGAAGAGATGTATAACAGAGACATTAGAAACCTTTGGTTTTAGCTATGAAATTAACTTAAATCCATTGGTTTCAGAAGTATTAATCAGACAAAACTTGAAATCATTTATGATTTACTGTGACTGACAAGAAGAATTTTCATGGGATATCAAGAATAGAAGGCAAATTTATATATCTTTATCATTTTAACATCTAACAGCAAATGGTGATCAATAACTGTTACTAATGATAACCAAAGTTAAAATTTGATTCAGTATAATAAGAGAAAGGCACTTTACAAAATAAGTCTGTTCAGAAATGTGGATCAAGATTGCTAATTGAATTTGATCATATTTAGGGTTAAGGATTCAAACTGAAACACAAAACAACTTATCCCTTTATTTTATGCCAGAAATATTTGTTTTTCAGCAAAATGTTACTTTACAAAAATAGCAACGATTACCCCAGTCATTTACAACATCACCTATAAATGTGATCGCCCCTTCATTTTCTTTTTCTTTTTTTTTTTGTAAAAAGTTAATTAGTTAAATCAATAAATAGACCACTAACAATCTATTATGAAAAGTTGAGGTTCTGAATTTCATTGGTGTAGAGTTTGGTAATAAATAATGCCTAATCATATCTGCTTTTAGTGTATAATGTTGAAATCATTATCATCATTAGTCTCATAACCAGAGGTGGGGTTATAGAGACACCACTTGTTATATATTGTCCCTCAACCAAGCCATCAATCAAGAGATGCACCTGTGTAAATAAGCAGAAGAACAGCAGAAGCAGGTGGGCATTAAACAATAATATAACCAGGTGCACAGACGGTTTGAGTCAGTTGGAGACAAGATGCCAAATTGAGAACCAGCTTGCAGACTGAGGGCTTTGGGCCCTCAGTGACCCACGGTTGAGCAACCCCAGCCAAAATGAGGAAGAAGTGCTGCTATGGTCGCGAGAAGAACTTGGGTCAATATAGCACTCTGTCCCTGTCTCCAGCTCATCTCTTACACACAACAAACATCAACCCTTTCGAAAATAAAGTGTGAAAGATATATTTTTATAAAGAAGTGTGTTCGTTCGTTATTGAAGTCGTTCATTACTGGTTAATGATGTTTCCGCATATATTTGTATATGTATGTGGCTATACAACACACTGATGACTCTGACAATCACCCAGGATCAATCTCAGTCCTAACATTCATCCAGCATCTATCTCAGTCATAACAATCATCCAGCATCTATCCCAGTCATAACAATCACCAAGCATCTATCCCACTCATAACAATCACCCTGCATCTATCCCAGTCATGACAGTCACCCAACATCTATCTCAGTCATGAACTAGACTCTGCAACTTGGCAATAGACAAGCCTGTTCATTCCCAGATGTTATCTTCTCACATCTTCTATCTGTTTCTTTGTCTTTATCTTGGCACTTGCTGGCTGATTTTGCTCGGCCTTATATTCTTGTCATATATCCATACCACATCATCTTTCTTTTCTTTACAATGCTAAACAGGCTATCATATAACTCAAAAGCTGCTGTTATTCTTTTTGTAGCCTCCTCTTCTGTGATGTAGTCTCTGTATGAGGATATTTGTCTCTGCCTCCCTCCAGACAGGACTTTACACTAGGTCTTTTTAATAGATGGAGTTTAGAGAAGGGGAGGTTGGGCATGAGTCTTGGCTCTGTTGAACTTATGTTTGTCATTGGCTCACTTTGTGCAATGTGACTGCTGGACTTGAACTCACTCAATATTACATGAGTCTGGCACATGTGCCTGTTCGTAGTTTAAACTATGTTCAAGATCTTACAATAATATCTCAAGTTAAAGGCTTCAATACATCTCTGGAGGTGAGCAGAGAGGGTCCAGGACTACTGATTTTAATCCTTCTTCTGAGATGGTTCTGCCAAGGTATTTGAAATTGTTAACATTTTTAAGTGTTTTGCCTTCCTTCTTGGTATCCTTTTTAAATTTATTGTTACTATTGGTCATGCTCTTTGTCTTCTCTGCACTGATCTCCCTGCCATAGGCATGTGATATTTTGGCCAGCTTCTTGACAAGATTGACCAGTTCCTCTTCATCTCCTGTTTCGCTGTCAATGTCATCAGCAAACCAGAGGTTTGTGATGACTTTGCCACCTATACTGATTGTCTCTTCATAGTCTTTTAGTACTGCAGTCATCAATCTCTCCAGAAAGATATTGAAGAGTGTGGGTGGGAGAACACTGCCTTGTCTGACTCTTAGAGTTGTTCCGAACCATTTGCCTATGCTGCCATTGAGTATGATTGCACTAATGGCTGTTGTATATGGCTTCAATGACTTTGATGAGATTGGCACTAATGTTGTACTTCTTCATGGTAGTCTATAGTGCAGCATGATATAATCTGTCAAACAACTTAAAATCTATGACTATTTGGTATAGTTCTTGTTCCACTGGAAATAGTGAAATTCTTGTGTTTTCGGTTTAGAAGATTAACTTCATTTTTTTTAAACAGTTTAAGGTACACTTCTTTATGAATGATACTGTAATAGAAAATCAAGCATGGAAACTGGTGAGTGATATGAGTAAATTCATAATGTTGGTCATTTAATGGTATTATATATGAAATTATGGAATCCTAGAAAGTTTTCCTTTCTTAGAAAGTATATTAGAAGAAATATAGGAGTAGAATAAGTTAATCATTGGATTAAAACAATGGGTAAACAAAAGGATCATTGTATCTGGATGTGAAACCAGTATTGGACCATTGTTTTGAATTAAGGGATTATTGATAATAAATATTATCTAGAAATATTAGATAAAGTTATGCTATGATATGCTGAAAATGATATGAGTTGATGGTTTTTCAGCATGATGATAACCTGAAACATACTGCCAGATTAATCGAAGCCTACAATAACATTGAGGTACTGTTGTTGATAGCCCAATCTCCAGAATTCGATTCTAGAAAGACTTTTAGCAAAGGGTCAGAACTAATGTTGAACACAAATTATTTTACAATGATATGGTAAGATATAGAAGTTTAAATAAGAAATGTTTATAGGATATAAAATAGAAGATGCAATAATATGAAATAACTGAAATTTTCTAACCAATATTCTCTTAATCAAAAAATCCTACTGAGACCATCATCATACAATCACTGATCAATTTCCTGGCTCAAAAAAGTTTTTCACCAATGAAGTGAGCCAATTCTTACTGTACAATATATCCAGTTATCATCAATTCATAACAAATCCCACCAAACACAGAGAATAAACCTGCTTTCTTATCATCTAGATTTAATTCATGTTGAGATCTTCAAGACTGTTTTCATTCTCACTATGATTTTCTTAGTTTTGGATTCTCATTATAAATACATTTTTCATCACCAGTAAAATATCTTGTCCAAAAAGAATCTTTTATCTGTTTTGTGAAAGAGAAAGACGAGTGTAAATACTTGCCAATTTTTCTTTCATGATGGACCTGCTTTTCTTGCTTATGAGTTTTTCCTTAGATTTTAAATAATGTACTACAGAGTCAATTTTGAATTTTCTGCAATTTTACATGTTGTTTGGTTGGTTGATTTGTTGTTTTGTTTTATGGCATATCAACCCTTTTCAGGTCATTTAATGCTGAATAAAGTAATTTTGATAAAAACTTTTAATTTGGTTTTATTTGGTTTTATGATATATCAACCATTGTAGGTTATTTAATGTCAAATCCATTTTTATACAAACAGTTCTATTTAAAACAATTCAGTTTTGCATAAGTACACAGTTCAAATGTCAAAAATAGCTCTATTTCAAACAATTTAGTTTAGCATAAGTATGTAGTTTAAATGTTTAAAACGTTGTATTTCAAACTATTCAGTTTAGTCAACAAAGTTAAATGGTTCCAAGAATTGTTATGTATCTCTAACAATTCAATTAAACATCAGTCATTTATTTCCACACAGTTAAATTTCAAAACAGTTCTATTTGAAACAATTCAATTTAGCATAAGTATGCAGTTTAAATGTCTAAACAGTTCTATTTCAACCAATTCAGTTTAGCATAAATATGCAGTTTGAATGTCAAAACAGTACTATTTCAAACAATTCAGTTTAGCAGTGCACACAGTTTAGTTCTTTTTGACCCATAGATAGGACCCTATCAGGTGCTACCACTCGAGGCTAGAATGGTGGACCTGGGAGCAATGGCAGTGAAGGAGTACTCCACATTCCCCAAAGCTCCAGCATTACTAGAACCTCACCAGCAGATTGTTTAGTGTCATACCCAGGACATTCATTGTGGAGGGAGCCTTACCCCTCGGCAGAAATGCAGTCAGTGTACACAAACAGTAAAGAGTTAAATAAACTTCAAAAATACTTCTAAAATTTCTTTGATATTGTACAAAAGATTGCACAGGGAGCCTATTGTATAAATTCAAAAGTAGACATTCACACAGGGAATCTAATATGCATATTTAAAAGTAGACGTTGTTTAATGATCAATTCTTAACTCTCAAAATGAATTGTACAGATGGATGATAACTACCATTTACTTTTAACTCTTATTTTTCTTCTATTAAGTGCATATTAATTTGATCTCTAAAAGAAATAGGATCACTTAGAGTGTTGATCTGACTTTATGGTTCATGTATTATATGAGAAAAATCTACTAATTTCTGATCAATCTTTTCACAACGAACCAATATTGTGAAAATCAAATCTATAAATTGATATGCTCATAAGTTTACATAGGCACATACACCTGAATATACACAGTCATGTACACACAAGTGTATATTCAGATCATCTAGTTTCACAATTTATTTCTGGTTATCTTGTTATCTAGACACATTATTGATTATCTCCCTTGATTTTCTTTTTCTCCTGTAGCTAAAAAATTTTCATAACTTGAACAATCCTCTTCTGTAAATTTGAAAATATTTTGCTGTAATTTGTGGCCAGTATTATCTTTACATGGTTGAGTGGGTTGCAGCTCGGAGCCTCATAATCTAAAGGGGCCTCAGCTTCCTGCCTTAAAAGAAAAAAAATTGATTTTACTATTTTATTTAATTAATAATATCAAATATGTATGACTGTATAACAGTTACAGAAATTTCTACTGACTGATTAAGTTCATTGCAGTTTTAAAACTATCCAGAATCAAGCAATAAAGTCAGCTATGAAACAATAGAAGTGTTCAGATTATTGTCTATCATTATATATATATATATATATATATATATATATATATATATATATATATATATATATATATATATGATAAAGAAATCTTTGATTTTGTTATTAAAGGAATTAGTTCCAAAATGAAAATTTATTGAAGACAATGCCTGGATGAGTGACTCATAAAAATGTTTGCAAGAAATAAAATTTTTATGCATCAATCAGATTTGATAGTTGTCTTCTGATTAATATTCAATTGTTTCAGTTTAATGTTCAATTGTCTAATAATCAAATGATAAGGAATTAAGAAAGAACAATTTTTGAAACATTCAGTGCAATGAATTTGGTTTTTTTTTAAATGATGATATCTTATTGCAAAATGAAAAAGTAATTTATTTCACAGTAAATATTACCATAGAGAAGTATATTTTATGATATCAAAAGGGATTAGTATAAACTAAGTATGTTGCACCAAATAGATATAAAATGTTATCAATAATCATGTTAGTCAATCTAAAGAGACAAATAGAAAGAATAAGAGGAGTACATTTTTTCTTCATTCATTCTTTAACTTTTCAGTTATACAATTAATTAATAAACAATCTTATTTTCCTTCAATTTTGTTTTTGATATATTAATCTATATTAGATATATACTGGTTATTTTTCTAAGTTACGTTTTTACTATTTAGGTGTGATATTAGTTGTAAATGTTTGCTTTTCTAGTTTTGATAAACATAATGAGGAGCTGTATTACATAGGATACTAATATAGTTTCTAGCTTTTCTGCTTGCCAGTTTGGGATCACAATATAGCATCTGTGGTCTCTACCTCAGATTAAAGTGTTGTTTCTTAGCACTTCTGCTTAGGATCACAATATAGTGGTAGAATTAAAAATCGGAGGAAGAATCAAAACTGTTCTGACTAAAGCAATGTTGAGATTGGCCAGAATAGTCAGAAGAGTCTTGGAGACCTGAGGAGATTTACTGTTACTCAAACTTCAGGTAAAGACCATCAGGTTATGCTGGTGTCAAAATATCACGAGAAATATTTGCAGCAAATTGGCACAGAAGGAGTACAAGGCTAGACATGACTGGGTGGGCAAGGTGATCCACTGGGAAATGTGCAAGAAATTTAAATTTGACCATGCCAACAAATGGTATATGCACAACCCAGAACCTATCCTGGAAAATTATACACACAAACTCCTGTGGGACTTTGATATGCAAACGGATCACCTAATCCCGGCTCGAAGACCAGATCTTATAATAATCAACAAAAAAAAGAGAATCTGCAAAATTGTCGACTTTGCTGTCCTGGCGGACCACAGAATAAAACTAAAAGAATGTGAAAAGAGAGATAAGTACCTCGACCTTGCTAGAGAATTGAAAAAACTATGGAACATGAAGGTGACAATTATACCAATTATGATTGGTGCCTTTGGCACGGTAACTAAACGATTATTAAAGGGCCTGGAGGATTTGGAAGTTGGCGACCAAGTGGAGACAATCCAAACAACAGCATTATTGAAAACTGCCCGAAGACTGAGAAGATTCCCGGTGACTTGAGGAGACTTGCTGTCACTCAATCGCTAGTGAAATACCATCAGCTTACGCTGATGTGAAAACTCTAATGAGTAAATAATAATAATAATAATAATAAATAAATAAAAAATTTTAGTATAAGAAAGAGCTTTCTAATTACTCTTTAAAGAGACCAAGTTGCTAATACATGTCAAAAAGTTTCTCATGTATGTCTGTTTTGAAGAATTTGTGTGGTAGAAAAAAATCTATGTGTGTGCATGCATATATATATATATATATATATATATATATATATCACATTGTAGTTTATATTTAAGTAGTTAATTATTCCATTTATTATTTTACAGAAAGAAAAAAAAGTTCAATGCAAGGCAACTTTTTTATTTGTTTCCTGATTCTAGCTATTTACATCTGCATCTATATGATACATATTATCTCTAAAATTAACTAGAACCCATTTAAAAAGTTAATAGTACACTTTGTAATCTTTTTTTTTTATTTTTGTAAATATTGTTGCAATAGTAGTCATTGGTAGTCAGCTTTGTGATTATCCACGGACAACTGTGGAGTGAAGAAGGGGATAAGGAGAGGCAAAGCAACCTCAAAAATCCTCTGTTTTTTTAACAAGACCCTTGATGTCTATTTTCTCAGAGATTGTTGGAACGGTCATATATAAGAGTTTCAAGTCAATTTAGATGAAAGCATAACATTTTATGTTGGGGAGACATTTTAAAGGCAAACTTGTGGCTGTTTTTTGTGATTTTTTCTTCAATATTTCTCTCCCATTTGTACAATTTCTTCTCATCTCCACTTCTCCCTTTATGTCTCTAACCAGTTAACTCTCTCTTTGCTCTCTCTCTATCTCTCTTTAGGTCTATGACCTCCTTTTTACCAAACTTACAAGACTATCTAGATGTACATCCAGTGCAGCCATTTTTTTTTATTGCACTTGTTGGGTGATGTGCCTTGACTTGATTTTCATTTATTTTTCTATCTTAATTTTTTTGCTTTGTTTTAAACAATTTCTTCATTTCAGTTAATAGTTATTTTTGTTATCTTTAGATTGCAGGTTAATTGAAAAAAAAGAAGCTACCAGCCTTTTAAAAAAAAAAAAAAAACAAGAATTATTGAATTTTTTCTTTTGATATTTACTAATACTGACTATTACTCATATCTAAGATTATTTGATTTCATGGTAAAATAAAATTCAATGTGATTGAATCTAAATTTTGGCTTCTATCAAATACACATATGTGTGAGATATTTCCAATCATGATAAGAATGTTAAAATTTATCAAGGGATTAAAATATAACTGTCTAAATCATTTTTATATAAAATACTTTTCTAAAAATCATACTATTATTAAAATTTATTACATAGAAATGTTTTAGTTGTTAACAGAATTTCATTTTCAATTTTAGTGTAAATGTGATTTAATCAAAAGATTCAATTTGAAGAGAGACAAATGAAAAATGTTTATTCAGCTGTTAATTGAACTCATCATAAAATTCTAAATCCACTCACCACACCAAATTGACATCTACAAACTGAATAAACTTGGATGTGCTATTGTTTGTGTTTTTCATAACACTTCAGTTTTAAGTTTGGGTCATTGGCCTTATGAATAGAGTGATTGCCAATGGTCCAGGAGACCAGGGTTCAATCCCAGGTCAAGTCATGCCTAAAGACTCAAAAAATGGTACTTGATCCTGCCATGCTTAACACTCAACATTATAAAGGTAAGGATCAAGGGTAAAATGGAGCAATCCAGGGAACTGAGTAGTACCCTCCCCTACACTTCAGTGTAGTAGTTATTGAAAAGAGAGCCATCGGGCTACCCTCGACTAAGGTTGCCAACTTTACTTACATGAAATCTGCCAGAAAATCATTAGACAATTCCAACATTTATTTTATTTTTGACTTTGATATTGTCCCTGTTTCATGGTTCATGATAAAAGATGAGTATACAGTGATTAATAAAATATTAAAAGTGTCAAAATCTAATTTGGTTGCCTTCTTTAATGATTATTTTGAAATTCATTTTAAATTTAGTAATGTTAGGAAAATTATTGAAACTTTAACAATTCATTTTTTTCTATTTTCCTCTTCTTACAGGCCCATGTCAGGAAGATTATAGCCCAGCGTCTTGCCAGCAATCTTCGGGAACAAAAACGGTTGGAAGAGGAACGCTTAAGACATGAACAGCTTGAGCAAGAACGACTTGAGAGAGAGCAGGAGGCCGCTGATGAGGAAGTTATTGAGGAATCCTTACGGTTAGTAGATCATAGTTTAATTTCTTATTTTGACAGACATATTTTGTGTAAGTATAGTTGCTCTAACTACTGCTGTAAAATGATCGTTTTTTCATCTAGTTATTGAGTCATACAGGTCACTTAAACATGATAGCCTTGTTTAATTTCAAACTTAAGATGATATTACAAGCATCTGTATGTGCTTCGGAGACTTTAAGGATAAATTCCAAAGTAAAAATCTATTGGAAACAAAACAAAATTTTAAAATACAGGATTAGTATAAAGCATTGGCATTTATTTAGTAATATCTACACAGCATTTAAAATTAAGAGTATGATTGATCAAACTAATTTTCTCCAAATATCTAAATTTTGTTGAAGAAATGAAAAAAGTAAAGGTGCTTAATGTGATCTTATCATTTGATTCTTCTGACAAACTCTTTTCTTTTGTTCTGTCCACATTTGCTTAATGATATTTTAGCCAGGATTCTGAGCTGGCCACTCTTTCAATATGATAACACTTTCATCAACTAAACTCTGTTGTGTCACATTGGAACTCCATCATGCTGAAAAATCTCATCTTTCTTCAAGTCTGATATCAATTGTCCTTCAGCAATTGGATGTATTTAACACTATTCAACTTACCGTCAATTTTGATCAACTTTCTTGAAGTATCTCTTTTTATGTATCCCTACAGCATCAAACATTTACCCCCACTCCAACTACATTGCTTTCATTGTGTAACATGGGTTGTCTTGCTTTCCTGGAGGCCTTCTGTCTAATTCTCACTTATTAGAATGCCGTTCTATCCTAATTTCATTGCTGAATAGGATCTTCTTCCAAGTATTCCAAGTTCATACTTCTTTCACCCACTTCAACTTGCCTTTAATGCTGGTTTCTTAGCTGCAATGCAACCCTTCTGTTGATGTTTTCAAAGGATGCACTTAGCAATATCTATTGACACTAAATTGAATAAGTCTCACTCATCAAGACAAGCGATGAATGAGTGAGACTTGTTTTAGTGTCTACTTTGGATGATCTTTTGCTATCCTGATCAGTTTCCATGCCATCCTTTGCTGTAGTGTTTGAGGGTGAGTATATCTTGGTCAATACGAAACACTTCTAATGTCTTGAAACTTTGAAAGGATTTCTGAAATGCCACTTCTTGAAATTTCAACTTCCTTAGCTATTATTCATTTGCTCATATTCTTAGCTATCTTCACCATCATTTCTTTGGAATTTTCTCCATGATTTTAAATGTAAGAATTTTCACTATATTCAAGAAAAATCAGTGCTGTTGCAGAAAAAAGATTTGCATATTAGTGGTGGAACATTTTTCTGTTTGAAAACATTGTATCTTGATTGGTTTTATGCGAGGTGGCTGAGAACTTTAGCCCAGCCATTTCTTCTAATCTTATTTAGAACCCCAACTACAAAATATCATGATTAGGTAGAGAAATAACTAATGGGTTCAAAATTTCATCTGTAAAAAATGTAATATGAAACATTCACTTTTATGTGTGCAATTAGTTAAAATTTACAATAGTTTCAGGTGACCAAAAACTTTTGCATGGTGTGTGTGTGTGTGTGTGTGTGTGTGTGTGTGTGTGTGTGTGTGTGTGTGTGTGTGTGTGTGTGTTTGTGTATATATATATGTGTGTGTGTTTATATATATATATATATATATATATATATATATATATATATATATATATATATAGTGTATAGTGTATAGTGTATATTTTGGGTGCAAGTTATTATTGTGTTTTGAACACCATGTAAACCCTCTAATACATACATTTGCTGCACAACCAGCATCTCATCATTGTACATACCACCTCTTTGATACCAGTGCCATCAAAGAGTATATAACAACAACACAGATGCATTCACATTTCCTGAAATATGTACAATCCTCACTAATAACACCAAAATCATTTATAAAACAAAAAATACTTACAAATACTCAAAGCCATCAGTATTAAAAAATAAACAAGCAAACATAAATAAAATAGCATTCAACTCTGGTACTAATATACTATACATCTTTTTCGACTACAAGCTAGCTAAAACACTCCCACCCATAAGAAACCCTTCCTTTCAACAAAATAAATATCTCACCCAAACAGTCAAAAAACAAAAAAGAAAAGCAATACAGCAAATCAAATTGACATGTTTTACTATTAAAAAAAAAAGCATATGATAAGGTGGAGAGAATTCATATTTTGTTGATTGTATTTGTGATTGTTCTGGAGGTGTTTGTGATTATATTCATGTTAAAATCATTTGCCTTCTTTTCAATGTTGTTCTTTGTGGTGCTTGTTGGTAGTCTTATGCATTTGTTATTGTTAGCTTTATTCAATTTGTATGTATTTCTTTCTGTGTATGAAGTGGTTAGGATAATGTTGCGTTTTTAATGTATTTTCAATGTATATTTCTTCCTTTTGCAAAGATTTGAGGCTGCAAATCCTAAAAACTCTTAGATAAAATCCTATAACTATAAGAAATTTTATATCGTTTTGGTGTTATGAGTAAAAATTTATAAGGTTGTTTTTATTTGTGTGTTTGCTGTAGACTTTGAATTTCAAATTGTAACTGTCTAAAATCACTAGAATGTCTTAGAAAGATAGTGTGTTTCAGTTTCTAATGTTAATTTGATAATAGGTTCAATATTATTTAATTTTGTAATGATGTTGTGTAGTTTGGTTCTGCTATAACAGTGTCTGGAGAAGATTTTCTCTAGGGCTAGTGGTTGTCTGAAGTAGAGTATCAATTTAATTCTATGCAAGAGAATCTTTACTAATCAACACCTACACCCAGTGTTACAAGTTTGGCTGCTGTCATTTAGTGTCATCAGTTTTGTGTTGTGTCCATAATTTTTCTTTAATGCTGACAAGGTGAACTTCATTCATATGGCACTGGTCTGCTGAAAGACTGATTTTGGAACAAAATACTGGGCATGGAATGAAATTTTGAACAAACATGGTTGAGTATTTACAAAAGTTTATTCAGTTGAACCCTAACCCATACACCGTTTTGCACATCATTCTACTCTTAGAAGCCGAGGCAAGAATATGCTGATGTTAGACTTACTTGTTGATTTTTTGTAATAGCTACTGCCAAAGATTCCCAAAGACTCACAGGATGACCTGCAGAAACTAGGAGACAAGTGATGGCTGGCTACAATCGACAAAAATTGGCAAGCTCATCTGATCTCATTTCATACTTAATCGAGAGCAATTAATTTTAAAGCCTGTTCATCTTTTTTGGACCTTTAAAATTAGCTTCCTTATTCAAGTTATATGGTTTTACTTTGATACATGACAACCAACATATATTGCTTAACTGAATAACAAAAACCTTCCAATGACCTATTGATATCATAAATATCATATTATGATAGGTAGATAATAAACTTTGATAAATATTATGGCCAATATTCAATTTCAGATTCATTATTGATGTCAACCCCATATCAGAGTGTTGTAAGTGTAGGTGAATGGAAGTTAAGATTTATTCAATCTATCCCAAGTTCAATTCTCACTCATTCTGATTATGAGTTCAATTTCCTAAATATCATTTTTGAACTCTTCTTCTTTTATTCAATTCTGATTATATAAACTTTTCTTTGTTGATATTCTTTTGCTAATAGAGATATGAAAAGCCATTCAATGCTTCAAACAATCCAAAGTTATTCTCATGCACTAATCAGGTGCCCCCCCCCCAGCGGCTTGTATAATTCTTAGACTGAGTGGTGTATCACTTTAAAAAATTCTCACAGCAAGCATGCAAATTTTATCCTGAAAAAGAATTCAATTTTGGGTGTTATTTTATACATATTTTGTGCCTGTAGAGTTCTACGATATCATCCACTTAAGGTTTTCTTTCTCCTCTTTCTCTTAATTTTATATTCAATGTCTCTTGGAGTTATGAAATTCTACTCTTCTTGATCTAGTTTTTTTTACTTCTTTTTTTACAGTCAAGCAATGGGTATATATGTATGTTTATATATATATATATATATATATATATATATATATATATATATATATATATATATATATATCTTAAGGCATGCAAAGAACAAAATTGCTACTTTTTAAATTTCATGCTTACACTGTTCTTTAAGCAGTGTAATTTCAATAGGGAGGTTTATCCATTAATTCACCAATTTCCCATGGTTAAGGAGGTTTCCACTTTCCCCAACTGTTCTCCCCCACCCTGCCATCATGCATCACTGCATCATTTCTCAAGTCATTTTGTTTCTAATCTCTTTCGAATTATTAATAGCAGCCCTATTATGACTATCATGATTACTATTCCTGACAAAGATGACCAAGCCACTACACTGGCCATCACACTGATTTGACTAGATTTTTCTTCTGTCACCAATCTCATATTATTCATTAATTGCTCTTGGCTCATTTTCTTCCTTGGGCCCATCGATTCGATTATCTCATGTGCCTTCAGTTCAAGAAATTCCTTTACTAGTGGATCCCACAGGTCTATCCAGTTATTAGCTCATTCCTCCACCAGGTATAAGAAGGAGTCTCTTTCTTCAAATTTTTCTTTTGCCTGACAGTTGAGCAATAAACTAATTGTTTCATCAAAAGGTAAACATCTCATCAAACTTATGATAGCTTGAGGCAGTGTAGCCCTTACTGCTTCTGTCACATACTTTAGATTGGTCCATCTTCTTTTCTAAAGTAATGGCCTTTATCCCATCTGATAAACTTACCATGTGGCAACATTTTCGTGGTCATCTCTTCTGCTTTTGATTGCATCTATATCTTCCTTAAACAGACTTAATACACTTTGTTGATGACCACTATTCATGTAGATTGGAATTTTGACAATCAAGCTCTCTCATTTTACACTCCATGGCTTCATTCAATGCTAGCAACATAAACTTGGTCCTAGCTATGTTCTCTGCCTCTAGTGTCTCTCTCATAATTATCCCTTCCCTTTCTTTTTCCTCAGGCAAATGATAGGCAAATTCATCACTGTGAATACTTCAAAAATACTCTCCCAGTCAAGTGGTAAAGATACTAACACTAATAATCTATCCCTGTCCATTAAGGTCACACATCCCAATGAAGTATAATAATACTATGATTTAACTATTGGATCAGTGGGTACTTTTTGCCCATAAGATAGTTCTGATTGTATTTTGAATAACAGGTCCTTAAGGTGCTTAGAGGTCACTATATTTGGTGACAAATGTTCTATAGTAATATAATCCAGGAGACTGAAAAGCTTCGCATAATCTGCCATTGACAGCCAAATAATATTTTACAAATCTTCTTAGTTCACCTATCTGAGCCTACATTGTTGCTGTTATGTTTCACTGTTTCTCTGCTCAAATCATCATTGATGCATGTTGACACCATGGATTCTCTCTTACCATCCATCCCTACCAGCCAGCCCGCCAGCCAGCCATCACTCTTGGCAAGTCTTTTAGACTGCATCCAGTGTCTGTGCTGAGCTGATGTATGTAAGTTTTAACAGGTTGGCTTG
Source organism: Sepioteuthis lessoniana (assembly GCA_963585895.1). Classification (NCBI taxonomy): domain Eukaryota; kingdom Metazoa; phylum Mollusca; class Cephalopoda; order Myopsida; family Loliginidae; genus Sepioteuthis; species Sepioteuthis lessoniana. Next base: position 80,160,919 of record OY757935.1, read on the forward strand.
CACTTATCCATCCATGTGTAGAAGCCTATTGGAGAATATCACTTATGAGTTCATCTTACTTCTTCAGCATGTCTTGTTTATCTTACTCGGTAGGTTTGGGAGATGAGAGCTAAGTGACTGTACAGCTGCTGTTTTGTAGAGGTGCTGCTTCCAGAATTTGTTCAAAACAGCTGCAGCATCTTTGTGTAGTTTCCATTTAGCCTTTTCTTCTTGCATTTTGTTAGAATACAAGTGGTGCAGTCATACAGTAATACTGATACAGCTACATCTAGGATGAATTCCCACTTTATTTCAAAACAGATTTCCACATGAGCAGTAACATATCAATAGGAGTGGAGTTAAAATTTCAGCTAATTTATAAGAAGTGTTTGATACTATACAAAGTATGCAAATATAAAGTTTATGTTTTAGGTAGACCATAAAGTCTGGGTCTCCTACGGTGGTGTTCTCTCAAACATGACCAGGATTTTTTTCAGAGTTTTATGACTTTTTGATAAACTTGTTAAATTCTATATTTTTGCTGTGCATTATATGTTCTTCAATCTTTTGATTCAATATTCTTTGCATTAAGTCAGGAATATATTTTGTTGTAGGTATTGACATCCATCTTAACAATTCTGCCACCTTTGTTTGCTACCTTAAAACCCGTATGTGTGTGTGTGTGTGTGTATGTGTGTGTGTGTGTGTGTGTGTGTGTGTGTGTGTGTGTGTGTGTACATATTTATAGAATAACTTGCTTAAATCCCATCTTCAATAGCTTCTGCTCAATATAAATTCACTTCTTATTCATAAAATTTATAGGATCATTATTTGCAAATGCTAATTATCATGAAGATTAATTATAGTTATTATTTTTCTCTTTGAGAGTTTTCCATATCAGTGTTAGCTGATGGTTTTCCACTGGAGTTTGAGTGACAGCAAGTCTCCTCAAGTCTCTGGCACTCTTCTCAGTATTCAGGCTGATCTCAACAATGCTGTAGTTTGGACAGTCTTCACCTGTCCTGTTATCTACAAGTCCTCCAGACCTTGTACCAATATTTTGGTGACTGTACCAAGTGCACCAATTACTATTGGTATAATTATCACTTTCATGTTCCACAGTTTTTTAAATTCCCTATCAAGGTCGATGTACTTATCTCTCTTTTCACATTCTTTCAATTTTACTCTGTGGTCCACCAGGACAGCAAGTCCACAATTCTGCAAGTTCTCTCTTTTTTGTTGATTATTATCTGGTCTGGTTATCTGGCCAAGATTAGATGATCCATTTGTATCTCAAAACCCCAGAGGAGTTTGTGCATCTCATTCTCCAGGATAAATTCTGGGTTGTGCATATGCCATTTGTTTGTATGATTGAACTTCAATTTCTTGCACAATTCCTAGTGGATCACCTTGCCCACCCAATCATGTCTAGTCTTATACTCTTTCTGTGCTAATTTGCTGCATTCACTTATCATTTTATGGATCGTTTCGTCTCTATCTCCACATAACCTACATCTGCTGTTTTGTTATGTCTTATCTATTCTCGCTTTGATATGGTTAGTCCTTATGGTATTGTATTGTGCTGCTATAAGAAGAGATTCAGTTTCTTTCATAAAGTTTCCTTTTCTTAGCCATGTCCATATTTTCTTGTGTGAGATGTCACTTGTTAGTCCCTTAAAATGTCCGTAGAGTTGTTTTTCTTCCCACTTTTGTTTTCTAGTTATGGTCGTTCCACTGGTCCTCATGTTGTTAGTATTATTCCGGGTGGCTGTAATCTATCTTCCTCTGTGCTTTTCTATGTAGTCTTCGAGTCGTATCAATGTGTCAATGTTGTCTTCAATGCTGGCAAGTCATCTTCCTCCCTCTCTTCTTGACACATATAGTCTATCAACGTTATCTCTGGGATGCAATACCCTATGCATGGTCATTAGTTTTCTTGTTCTCTTGTTCATTTATTTGTTCTTCTCTTGTCCACTTCAAGAATGGTCCCGAGTATCTTACAAGGAGGACAGATTGTTATCATTATTATCATTATTATTTGTTCTCTTTTGAGAGTTTTTCACACCAGTGTTAGCTGATGGTTTCTCACTGGAGTTTGAGTGACAACATCTCTTCAAGTCTCCTGGACTCTTCTCAGTATTCTGGCTGATTTCAATGATGCAGTAGTTTGGATGGTCTCCACTCACCTTGTTATTTCCAGTCCTTGTACTAATCCTTTGGTGACTGTACCAAGAGTACCAATTACTATTGGTATAATCATCACTTTCATGTTCTTCAGCTTTTTTCAATTCCCTATCAAAGTTGAGATACTTATCCCTCTTTTCATGTTCTTTCAATTTCACTCTGTAGCCTGCCAGGACAGCAAAGTCCACAATTCTGCAGGTTCTCTTTTTTTTGTTAATTATTATAAGATCTGGTTGTCTGGCTGAGATTTGGTGATCTGTATGTATTTCAAAATCCCTGAGGAGTTTGTGCATCTCATTCTCTAGGACAGATTCTAGTATCATCGCTGATATGCTACTGTGGCTCATGGAAGGTTGCAAATAGATCAGGGATTCTTCTCTGCTTATTGTTAGAATATAAAAACTCAAGAAGGAATTAATAATTTCTTATTAAGAAGTGACTATAATATGTAATTAAATAACCTGGAGTTGTTTCCCTTGGACATGCACTTTTTGTCAATTTCTACTTAAGTAATTAGAATTTATTTGGAAACAGGTGGCATAATTGAACTGGCAATTGCTTTCTTCTACAAGTCAAAGATCTTTGACAGTATTATGCTAAAAAGAATCATTCTATCATATACTGTTCTTACTATGTTATGATAACATACACACAGATAGTGAATCATTGTAATATAGATATTTTTTGTCTATAACAAATACCTTGCTTTTTTTTTGGAAATGAATTGTTTCCTTTTAAAAATATTGCACCAGATGTTAAGAATGTTTTATTGGTTTTAAATGTTATATTTTTCTTTCTTTATTTGAAATTAATTTTTTTGAGGTTTTATTCATTATCTATTCAATTTAACTCATTTTTTATCAAGAAGATCTTTCTTCAAAATCTTTTCTATAAGTTTCTAAACTTAAATATTTCTTTTAGCAGTCTGTTAAACTTAGTTCAGTTTGCAATTCAGCCAAAGTAATGGAGCATTCATTAAAAATGAACTTACTATTACTGTGATTTAGTAGGCCTTCATAATTTTTTATAATCAATAAGTCTTTCGGAAATATTCATTGTCTTTTTCTCTTACTAAATATTCCTACTTCGCTAAAGTACAAATTATCATTATCATTTTTTTACCATATATTATTGTTATTCTATGGTATTAAAGTTATTACCATTATTAATATTATCAATAATTGGGCAAGTGCAGTCATGTGGTGCCTTAGTATTATTGAGTTGGCTTTCTGGGCACAGTCTGATTATAATTTTTTCAAACTTAATCAGTTTTTATAAAAATCTGTCATTTTGTAGACACTTTTATTATGATTAATATCTCTTATTATACCAAATCATGAAAATTGCTCTGAAAAAAGCGTTTAGAAAATTTTTAGATTCTTCTACTTGTTTTTTCTTAGATGTTTTCATGGTGATAGCATTACTGTTGGAACTGTAGAATTTAATAAAAACTAATCAATCTATTTATTTTTAGGTAGAATTTTTAATTAAATTACTCAATAATCTAAAAATATATTGATATTAGAGTACCTTTTTTAATTAACTGTAAAAAACTGAATAAAAAAATTTAAGTTTTTTAACTCTCTTTGTTAGCATTGAAGAAAACAGGACCAGTAAGAAAAATGCACAATTACTATTATAAAATCTTAAACATTGAACAAGTAATATTTTAGAAATAAGATTGTCAAAAAATATTTATGCAGTGGCCCAATTAAATAATCTTATTTTTACAATATTTAGTTACATGTGAGTAAAATAAGATTGTTTAATTTTGCTCCAGAATTAAAATTTCTCTTCGATTTTATGTCAAGATGTTCTTATTCAACATTTTAAAAGTTTTTACAGTAATATTAACAAATTATGCGTGTACACCTTTTTAATAATATCATTATCGCCTTTTATGTTTGTACTATACTTGATTGCTCTCTTTGAATTTTTTAAATCCTAATTTCTAAATATCAGTTTGTTAGGGAATTATTCTATAACACATTTGGGATTTTCATGAGAAGACTACAAATGATTGGCTGAGTGAGTATTTCATGTGCAAGCCATCATAACCAACATTTAGCACCATGAAACAGTGGCACTACCATTCTGCATATAAATTGATCGGTTGACCAGGTTATTGATTTGTGAGTTACACCAAAGTGGCCATGGTTCCCTGACTGACAGATTAAAGATTAAATGGGTTAGAAGCTAATCCAAGTTTTCAGATAATTCCAATGGTCATAACATACCATTATTGTCTACATAAAGAATATATAAATGATAAAAAGAAAAAAGTTTTATTGGAAAAGAAGAGTGAATATTTTAAGAAGTGATTTGATGTTTTATTAATTCATGTATGAAAAAATTACTCATAATTATGCAATAAGTTTATTTTACCAAGTTGAATCAATAGAAACATGTCAAATGGAATTCAAATTGAAAAAATATCAAAAAATACTAAAATTAAAAATTCTGCATCAGAACAACAGTTAGTATTCTATTTTTACATTATTGGTAAGTCTTACTTACTAGGTATTCCATGAGTATGACCTTATTATATACTGATATACTTGAACTAATATCCTCATCTGTTCTTATGTTTGGGTGCTGGCTTTTTTTAGGTATTTGTCATAGTTAATAACTTTAAATTCAACCCTTAATTTCATCTATAGATAAAGAGTGTTCTCATTCCATACATATATGATATCTTATATGAGTTCATTCTTCCAAATTAATTGGTTTGTTTCTTTCACTGAATCAAAATATATTGCACTACCTGACCCAAATATTAAACAATGGAACACTGGGTAACTAGGTACATTTTAACTAACACTTTTATCCACTAGGCCATTGTTTTCATATATATGACCTTGTGCTAAAGTTGGCTTATCTCCACATCCCAATATATATATATATATATATATATATATATATATATATATATATATATATATATATATATAATCATTTCATTCATAATACAGCTTGAAGGCAGTTCGTCTTCCCAAGCCATCCATATCACATGCTTGACAATACACAACCTTCTCTATCTTGTAATTCACCTTAAAGACAAATTGCTGAGAGAATTTGAGAGTTCATTTCTGCAAGATTTTCCTGTTCTGTTTTATAAAGAGAATATAGAAAGCTAACTGGCTTATCAACTGTAAACAGAAATCACATATCTCCATCATGAAGAGATTAGTAAGATATTTATGACTCTCATGAAATAAATATGATGTCTTATATATTTTAAATAGGTGTTTACTTACCTTTGCTTAATATTCACATAGCAAAACATACTGAGTGATGTGGCACATCTCTCAATTACCTTGGTTAAAAGACTTCTTCAGATTTAAAAGCAGCATGGGTGGAAAAGATGATTGGTCGAGTGAAACCAGCCTGGTGGGGAGTAGGAAGTGTACCGTTACAACTATAAAAGATAAATCCATATAACAGAAATGAGATTTAGCAATTATGTATTTCATATTGTCTTATGATGCTAATACTGTTCAGTTAAAAAAACTCCACAGAACTTTGTAGAGAAAACCTTTTTTTAATTTAAGGTGTAATACCTAAGAAATTTATTGGCTTATCAAAATTTTTAGTCCTAAGCAATAATGCTGTATAATTATTTTACATCTCCAGTTTAAAGAACTACTCATAAACCAATTTTTTTGTGTTTAATGTGAATAATTATTTTAGTATGGCAATTCATTAATTTATTTTGTTTAGAAATTAAAATTCTGTATGATTAGTTACATCTTGCAGCAAAAGTAGTTTCCTACTGATTTTTGTTTTTATATCCTAGTTCTGACCAGATGTTATAATTTCTATGTAATGTAAGGAGAGAGAGTAAAAAAAATTGATGAAGAAAAGTTGTCATGATGACAACAATATGGTACAACTACTGTTTGATGATGCAGTAGAAATAAATGATAACAGACGAAGAAACAGCTTGACATTAAGGGTGAATATGGTAGAATATACAAGACAAATTTGCAATATAAATGACTATTCAGTGAAACTTGAGAGTCTGCTATATGTGGTTGTTGGATATAGAGCTTGGAAGAAAAGGATATTATGCATTGGTTTATTTATCATTCACCATCTGTACTAGCTGATGATACCACAAGAAGGGGGCATTACATGAGTGTGGATTAGGCAAAGACTTAACTATGTGTTCTTGCCAGCTTGAGTCTACCAGAAAAAAGAGAAAGCAGAGAGAAAAAAAATTCTGTATATTTATGTGTTTCTGGGGAATTCAGTTGTACTGCCTTTCAATTGGCCCAATTAGGTCATAAGAGCATCCCGCCTAAGTTGGTTGTGATGCCTTTCAATTGGCTGAAAGAGTTCATATAACCAGCCCACCTAAGTTGGTTGTGGTACCTTTCCATTAGTCCAAAGACGTCATATAATCAGCCCACCTAAGTTGGTTGTGGTAGCTTTCAATTGGCCCAAAGATGTTATAAAACCATCCAACCTAAGTTGGTTGTGGAGCCTTTCACTTGGCTCAAAGAGGTTATGAAATAATTCCACCTAAGTTGTTTGTGGTGCCTTTCAATTGCCTCAAAGACATCATATAACTTGTCTACCTAAGTATCTGTGCAGTAAGCAGTTAATCATTGACCTTGCATTGTACCTAACCCTCCTATTTTTGAGATTGTGGTGAAAGGATCATGAAATATAATTAGATTTGACTTAGAGCATCATATTGTTTACTGTTAGAGAACTTTTCTTAAGGAAAGTACCCTCTTTCCCTATCAGAAAATGTTTTTTTATTAATCCAAACCTTTGCTTGATTCTAATGAATATACATATCAAATTTGGTAGCTATATTTCAAACCAGTTGTCTATCTATGAAGGATAAGAAAAACAAACACTTCCCAATCATTAATATAATTTCTAGCTATAGAATAACTTTATTAAATTCTTTTATGTGTTTCAGGAATTGTCAGCCTAAAAATGTAAAGATAATATTTGAAATGAATATATTTAACACTATATACATGATGTACTGAGAATGATATTAACAATCCCAAAATAATAGAAAAATTATCTATGCTTTCTAGTTTATTAATCAAATTGGATTTATTAATCTCATCTTCTTGTGTAAATCAATATTTAGTTGCCTAAAATTTACTTTTCAAGTTATTTTCTGTTTCACAGAAAAGATAAACATATATATGTAAGAAATTTTCTTCTACATAATGTATATTTTCTTCTTGATTTGTCTTGAAGACATTCTGGCCAACAAAAAAGCCTGGTTATTAGACACTTTTACCTGTAGACATATACCAAATTAGAATCTTGGTATAATTCACAGGGTGATTTTTTAAGTAACATTTCCAAAGAAAAAATTTGAATTGTATAATACAAAATAGTATGTGTTGTTGTAAGAGATGTCTAGTTTTATCTCATATTTTTATATTTTTCTTTCAAGTTAAAGCAAAACTAAAATAAAAGCTTTACTTTATCTTTGTTTTAATTAACAAAACATTTATTACATGATATTATATATGTAAATTTAGTATAAAGAATTCCAACAATAGTGATACTGGTGTAATTGATGTCACCCAGTCAACTACCTAGACCACTGGTGGGTCACTGTTCCAAAGAAGGATTTAACATAGTCTTTTTCGCCTTTCTGCCCACATTGTGTTTTTAGATCCAGACAATTGGTTGCCACTCACTGATTGCCTAATAAATCAGAAAGAGTTGATCATTCAAAAAAAAATCAACAAAAAGTTTAGTTAACAAAAAAAAATAACAAAGTTTAATAAAACATTTAGTTAACAAAAAAGTAACAAAGTCCGTTTCTTAAAAAACAAACAAATTTGGTTTTGAAATTAATGCTATTACATACAAACCTCTTCCTTGTTGAGTGAAGTAATGCAATTCAGAGACTTGGCTCTTTTTATCTCTGCAATCAGTCTATCGTAGTAGTAGGCACAGCTTTTCGAAATGCTAAGTCGCTTAGCAGTCCTTATTCAGGTATCAATTCTCTTCATCATTTTCCGTTAACTAACTTGTGGTTCTCGCTTCTCTGTCTCAGAGGGTTTGCTTCAAGGCTCAAGTGCAGAGCATTAGGGGTTTACTCTGTCAACTGCTGTCTGTCTCTCTTTTCCTTGGCTTCTCTTTCCTCTCTGGTTTATATAATTATTCTTTCCCATTTCCAAGTGGACATATATTATCAATGGTTTTCTTCATAATTAGATTTCAGTAATTAATTCCATCCATACTTGGTTATCTCCCATTTCAATGGTGACTCTATGACTGTTACTCAAAGGGGGCAGGATTTCCTCCTACTTCCACATGTTGGCTGCTGTGCTTCACTCTCTGCAGTGGGCTACTCTCTCTGTCATGTGACCAATATGTTACATCAAGCAAATTACTCAGTCTGTTCTCAGGGTTTCAAATTTTCTGATAACAATCATATCTGCACCTAGGTTGCGATTGACCCCTTCATCTGACCCCATCTGTTTAGCTTGATCGTTTTGGCTACACTGTTTCCAATGACACTTTTAGGACAATTCAAAATATATATTTTTAGCTTTCCTCTTCCTTTTCTATTTCTTGTTGGAAAAAAAAATCCATATTTTGTTTTTATGCCCAGCCAAAAATAAACAATGTTTCCTTTCTTTTCCATTTTGGCAATGTATTGTATCATACTTCTAAAATCAATGTACTATTTTTATTATTCTAAAATCCTTGCCAATTATTTTTGTACTATCAAAATCATTCTCAGATTTCTCTTACTTTAGATCTCTATCACATTATTTCACTACATTATACTGGAAGAATGAATTTATTCACATCCAACCAACACCACACAGTGAGTGCTTATGATGGCTACCCCCCAGTTTTCGGGTAAAGTTGTACCTCACTTTCCGAGAGTGTACAGGGGGGAGATAACGCTGGTGGATTAACAATATACCTGCCAGCACAAACTAAGAATTTTTTAAAAATGCAAAAAACTTTCTTTCATTAATATTTTTTGTGAGCTGGAGACATGTGGTGACTTGCTGTCATTCAAACTTGAGTGAAAACCACCAGTTTTAACAGATGTGATAAACTTGCAAAGAGTGAAATAATGATAATTATGATTATAGTTATGATGATGATAGCAAGTTTCGGTTATGTGTTAGTAGAGATGAAGCCATTAATTACATAATAAACGAATGTAGCAAACTAGTGCAAAAGCAGTATTAGACTAGATGAGTGGGGAAGGTGATCTATTAAGAATTGTGCAAGAAATTAAAACTTGACCATACTACCAAATAGTACATACATAAACCAGAATCTGTCCTGGAGAATGAGACACATAAAATTCTCTGGGAGTTTGAGATACAAATAGATCACTAGTCATGGCCAGAAGACCAGACCTAATGATAATAAAAAAAGAGAGAACTTGCCATCTAGTAGAACTTGCCATCCCAGAGGACCACAGAATGAAAATCAAAGAAAGTGAAAAGAGAGACCTGGACCTTGCTAGAAAACTAAGAAAGCTGTGGAACATGATGGGTGGCAGTGATACTAATTGTAATTGATGTATTCAGAATTATCCCATAGGCTTGGAAAGGGGGCTAGAAGAATTTGAAATCAGGGGATGAATTGAGACCCTTCTATCTACAGCATTGTTGGAATTGGCCAAGATACCGAGAAGAGTTTGGGAGACTTGAGAAGACTTGTTTTTACTCAGACTTCTGTGAAAGACCATCAGCTGGTGGGAAAAAATTTTAAGGAGTATAGGGATAATCTTATGAGTTTTTCACACAAATATTAATGGCTGGATTTGGAGTAATTCAATAATATAAATAACATCTCCAAAGAAGTGTCTTTATCTTTTTAATTATTTACTTATTTACTTACACATCTCTATGTATGCATATGTCTAGATTAATATACAAGTTGGGCAAAACAGGATTATTGGGATTAATTGCATATGAATAAATAAAGGCAAGTACTCTATAATTATCATTTGATAATTATCTCCCTGGAAAAATTATCATGATCAGGGTGAGTGTGAATGCAAATTTCACAATGTTATCATTTTGTTACAAATTGAACTGGAAACTGCTTTTTTTTCCTCTAAGTTAGAGCATCCTAATGTTATTTTATGAATAAAAATCTTACTATGATGTGACATTTTTGCTGTGTTGGTACACCATACATAAAACAATTGGATCATCATAGATTCATTAAATTTTGTTTGATTGTTGAAATCATATTTTGTTCATAGGATAGAAAAATATCTCGCATATAAATTAATAAGGTCATTTAACAGTTTTTATTTTTTTTAAATATTTTTGATTAGATAATATTTTAGACATTTCTTCAAATAGCAAAAAAAAAATCAATACTAGATTAGCAGAAGGTTGATAAATATTCCTGTACCAATATCTAAGTACTTAATTGGTTCGACTTTTTCTAAATATTCTTTTTTATTTCATTTTTTGCATCAAATTTATAATTATGAACAATTTTTTTTATAATCCTCCTAATTGAATATATGCATATTTTTTTGTGGGCATCAGTTTTAAAATAGCACAATAAACCAAGAAAACATGCTTTGAGCTAACCCCCATTTGATTAAGTAACAATAGATATATGATGTTCTAGAAGCAGAGAAGAAAAATCGTTCTTATATCATGTAAAATGTATTGTTAAGATTGGAATAATTTTCTCTATAGACAGAAAAATAACAACTACTGCAGCATACATGATATTTTGTTTGATTCTGTGAAAAAATGATTGATTTTTTTCAAATTGTATTTCCTCTGCTTTAACCTGAATTATTAAAAATCAGTCAAACAAAAAAAATTAGAAACATCAACTATTTTAATATAAGTTGCATCAGAAGTAACATTATTAATGATTCTTGATGTGCAGATGCATTTAATTAGAACACACTTTAAGAGTCTCAAAGTTGATCATCTTATTATGATTTCTGGCAATGCACACTTTTATCAAGCTATCAAAAATATGAATTATTCATTGTTTTGCACTAGGTTTTTGCAGATTCTGTTGTGACTATCTCATTCACCAATGATAGATCAACCTCAAACCAAATAACTGGAAGGGCTAATCTTAATCAAGTTAAATACAAATTAAAATCTCTCATAGAATTAGCCCTGTTAGCTGGGGCTGTAGAATATACCGATTGCATCTCTGCAGAGGAGTAAGCCCCCCCCCCTCACTTCAATGAGTGCCCTGATATGACACTAAACAATATGATGGTGAGGCTCTAGTAATGCTGGAGCTTTGGGGAATGCAGAGTACACCTTCATTGACAATGCTCCCAGTTCCATTCTGGTCCAGAGTATTAGCACCTGAAAGGGTCCTATCTATGGGTCAAATAGAACTGTTTGATCATTTACACTGTGTATGAATTGTTCGAAATAGAACTATTTTTACATTTAACTGTGTGTAAACAAATGACTAATGTTTAATTAAATTGTTAGTGATACATAGCAATATTTGGAGACATCTATTTTTGACTTATGCTAAATTGAATTGTTAGAAATAGAACTGTTTGATCATTGGACTGTGTGTATCTATGAAAAGTGATGCATCCTCTCATTTCCTAAGAAGGGCGACCTTGGATTACCCAAGAACTACCGAGGTATAACCCTTACATCTATAGCAGCCAAGATATACAATGCTCTACTACACAACCATATTGAACTCAAAATTGAAAACATACTTAGGAAGAACCAAAATAGCTTTCGGAGAAATAGATCCACAACATCACAAATTTTGACTATCCATCGAATTCTTGAAGGTGTACTTGCAAAAAAACGAGAGGCAACAATATTATTTGTCCACTTCTCCCAGGTTTTTGACTCTATTCACAGAGGTAAGATAGAGCAAATACTACTCACTTATAGCCTACCCAAAGAAACCGTTGCAGCCATAATGATGCTATATAGAAACACAAAAGTAAAAGTCTGCTCCCTGGATGGAGATACAGACTACTTCAACATTGTAGCAGGTCTGCTACAAGGAGACACATTAGCCCCATACCTCTTCATCATCTGTCTAGATTACGTGCTTAGAACATCTATTGATAAAATGAAAGACAACGGTTTCAAGCTGACAAAGGAAAGAAGCAGAAGATACCCCGCACAAACAATTATGGACATGAACTATGCTGATGACATAGCGCTTCTGGCAAATGCACTCACCCAAGCCAAAACCCTGCTACATTGTCTGGAACGAGCAGCTGCAGGCATAGGCCTCCATGTCAATGCACACAAGATGGAATACATGTGCTTTTATCAAAGAGGTGACATCTCCACATAAAATGGTAGTTCTCTGAAACTAGTAGACATGTTCACCTACTTAGGAAGCAGTGTCTCATCAACCAAGGCTGACATCAACATGCAACTAGCAAAGGCATGGACAGCTATCGATAGGCTATTGGTCATATGGTAGTCAAACCTGACCAATAAAATGAAATGCAGTTTTTTTCAAGCAGTAGTTATGGCGATACTGCTCTATGGATGCACTACATGGACACTAACTAAACATATGGCGAAAAAGCTTGACAGCAACTACACAAGAATGCTGCAAGCAATACTGAACAAGTCCTGGAGTCAGCACCCTACAAAGCAACAGCTTTACAGCCACTTACCACCCATCATGAAAACTATCCAAGTTAGAAGAATCAGACATGCGTGACACTGCTGGAGAAGTAGAGATGAACTCTTAAGTGACGTACTCCTTAGGACCCCTTCACAGAGACGAGCAAAGGTAGGACGTCCAGCTAGGACCTACATACAACAGCTCTGTACTGATACAGGATGTAGCCTGGAAGACCTACCGGAAGCGATGGACGATAGAGAGGGGTGGCGGGAGAGGGTCAGGGAGATCTGTGTTGATGGTGCAAGATGATGATGATGATGATGATGTATCTACAAAATCATATATATTTGATATATATGTAAAAACAGGATTTGGCATTAAATAACCAACAATGGTTGATACACCATGAAACCAAACCAAACCATCTCATAAAATATATCTCATAACATCAGAAGATTGCATGATTGAATAGTTAATGATAAATTCAATATATTGACATTGTCAGACATGTTTATCCTGATCTAGATCTTAAATTCTCAAAAGTTGACAATTACCAAACTGTCATTGCTTCTGCACACAAAAACTTCTCCAACTCTACTATTGGCAGAATCAGAATGCTTCTTTCTCCAAATGCTTGTGACAACCTTATACATGTTGAAAAAAACAATGAAAGAATTATATTAGCTGAGTTTAACTTAAATCCAAAATTCACATTCATTGCTTGCTATAATCACACAAAAATATTAGTGAAGAGGAGGTCCTGAAATTTTATCAATTCTTGAAATCTTTTATTGAAAATAACCTGCTATTAATAACTTCCTTACCTTTTCTGGTGCAAGAATCAGTCCTGAAGATATTCAAAACAAATTGAAGTGGTGAAATGCTTCAAGATCTTTTTGATGAGTTCAATCTTTTCTCATCCACTAACAACTTTATGAAAAGGAAATCTAATCTTTGTTTACTTATTCAAATGGTTATCAAGCTCACCTCAACTATATTCTGTTTCAAAAGGAATGTTACTATAATGTTCTCTACTCAGATCATGTGATTGTTTCCTCCAAATTGACTCACTCAGTCTTCATGCATCTTAGAAGGTTTCCTTTGATCTTATGAAGAGAGTTGCCAGGAAAGATGTTACAAAGCAGAAATCTTTCCTCTCAATATTGATGCCTTCAACAAATACTCTAAACTTTTAAGCCCAGAGCACTTCAAAGGTAACTTTCAAAAAGAAATAGTTTGATTATTTCAAAGGTAATCTAGGTAATTTTTTTCCTGTGGAAAACACCTGACCAAGTCCAGATATTTGCTTCTTTAGATATGTTCATTAAACCTGTTTCTTTAGAGGGGATCTAAACTGTAACACAATCATTACAAAATAAAAAATCTCCCAGTCTTGATAATATTCCCAGCATCATATGGAAAGATCCCAAATTTGGCCAAATTCTTTACTTAATTTGTTATAAAATCCTTGAAATCTTTTCTCCACCTCAAAACTGGTTAAGAGCTGGCATATTTCCAATATTTAAAAGGAGAGATCACTCTTCTCCCACATATTGTGGAATCTTGCTCATACCAATAGCTGTTAGAATACATAAGAAACTTATATCAAATCAGCTTATTCCAACAATTGATTAATTTCATTGTATAAACCAGAAAAGTTTTAAAAGAGAAAGGTCAAATAATTACTTTAAGACTCATCGTTAAAAAAATCAGAAAAGGTAATAGAATGATGATAGTGCTTATTTTTGTTGATTTCAGCAAAGCTTTTGACAGTGTAAATGGAAATGTTCTTTTTGAAATACTGCCTTTTTATGGAATTCCTCCTAAATTTGTAGAAGCCATCTGACCACTATTATTATACTGGATAGATGAATAGAATTTTTTTAGTCTCCTGGTAAGAGTGACACACTTGCTTCATTCATCTTTATTATTTTCCCAGACTATTTTCTTATACTCTCATTAGATAAAATCGATAATAAAGGATTTACCATCCAGCAACGAACTAGTCCCAGACACCTATCAAAACACACCTTGCTTATTTTGCTTATGATATCACCTTACTGACAAACTCTTTTAAGAATGCACATCATCTCCAAGAAGCAAATGCATTTGCTAGTTTTCACCTTAATTAAGGCAAAACTGAATACTTTTCTAATTCTGTGTCTACAAAAACTGAAATAAAATCCTTAGACTGCCGCTAAATTAAGAAGCTCTATGGTTTTAAATATCTTGACTTTTGGATCATGAACTCTCAAAAAGATTTGAATATCTGGAAAGCACAAACTTGGTTAGTATGCTATAAAATAGACCAAATCTAGCATTCCGATCTAATTTGTAATATTAAGATAAAGTTCTTTCAAATAGCCATCCAACTTAATCTTTTGTATGGTGGTGAAACATGGACAACAAACACAATTCAATGGAACTTATACATCTTTACTTTTTGAGCTCAAAATGTAAAGTGGAAACAGCATAAAACCCTGAGAGATCTACAATGGCCTGCCACATATATCAGATATTGTTCAGCAAAGAAGAGTGAGATTTACTAGCCATTGTCATTCACAATCCCTAACCAGCAAGAGAGGCCATAAACTGTCATATCCTCCATGTCATTGCTAGGTATTCTGATATTGAAGTCCAGGAATTGGAACCTTACTTTGTGTCCATCAGGTTAGCTAAACCAAATATTTTTCTTTTTTTTAACCATATAAAGTAGGCATCTGGCTAAAGTTATAACCCTTGTTTTAACCACTGAAAAATTAGGACAAAAGCAAATTGTATTTGTTGGGCAAACATTAGCCATCAGGAAGGCATAATTGTTAACCTCTGATGATATTTATCAATTTATAAATTATCTTGAAAACATTGCTTGGTTTTATTTAAGTTTTTACCTATGGGTAGATTTTGGTGTTACTTGAGTTTTTACCTATGGGTTTTCTATGGTTTTCTGTTTGTAGGAATGATTAGAAAAGTAGATCTGTGAAAAAAATACTGCTTCCCAAAAAATTTTAATTTACAATTGAAATTTCAAAAGAATTTCCAGTTAAATTCTACATGGACACTGGGAAAGAAATTTTCTTGTAAATTTTTTTTGTGATTTGAACTAATTAGACCCTCAAACTCACTGCAGTTATTTTATTTCTTGAAAAAAATGAAGGCAAAAAAAAGCAATTACTTTACATTTTATTTTTAACTAAATGTAAAATGATCACCCATTTCCAGATCACTTAGCATTGGAAAAACAAGTAACCAGACTGGTCGTAGCCTAGTCAGTTGGGGCTGTAGAATACACCTACTGCATATCTGCAAAGGGATAAAACCTCCCCAGTCAGTGTCCTGGATATGACGCTAAACAATCTGATGGTGAGGCTCCGGTAATGCTGGAGTTTTGGGAAATGTGGAGCACCCCTTCATTGCCATTGCCCTTTAGTCTACTCTGATCTAGAGTGGTAGTGCCTAAAAGGGTCCTCCTATCTAAAGGTCAAATAGAACTGTTTGACATTTAAACTGAGTGCAAACAAATGACATATGATAAACTGAATTGCTTGAAATAGAATTGTTTGATCATTCAATTGTGTGTAAACAAATGACTGATGTTTAATTGAATTGTTAGTGATACATAGCAATGCTTTTAATCATTTAAGTATGTGTAAAAGAATGGGCTTAGGCTCATTTAAAAACGTTATTAACAAAATGTGTTTACAAATCATATATCTTTAATGATTATTTGTATAAAGAGGATTTGGCATTAAATAACCTATAATGGTTTATATACCATAGAATCAAACCAAATTGGACAGAGTTACAATGTGGTCAGGTTACTGTTGTCAGTAAATCATTGTGAGAATGTAGAAAGTCAACACTTTTGTCATCATTGTCAAAAAACAATGGTAACGATACAAAGTACAAGTTCCACAAAAAAATCTCTCATTTATGCATGCTTACTAGGACATCACATATGCGCACAAGGCCAAACTTGTAATTCCCTAATATAAGGGAATTCAGTTTTTATTTTCATATTATCTCTTGAATTGATTGCACTTTTTTTTTTTTTTTGTGATTTGTATAATAGATAGAAAAATGTTTTTAAGTATTGCTATATAACAGTCACAGTTTAGTATCAGTTATTTGTTTGCACACATAGTTTGTTCCACTCCAGATCAGAGTGGACCTGGGAGCAATGGCAATGAAGGGGTACTCCCCATTCCCCAAAGCTCCAAGTCTTGCAATCAAATTGTTTAGTGTCATATCCAGAACACATTGTTGGGAGTGGAGGGAGGTCTTACCCCTTTGCAGAGATGCAGTCAGTGTATTCTACAGCCATAGTTGAATGGACTATTGTAACTCTGTGTATGTACAGAAAAGATAAGAAGTTGTGGATAAGGCATGCATCACTTTTTGTAACATAGTTTTATTTGTAAACCATTTCTTCAGTCATCTCTGGCATCATATAAGTCTATTGGAGTCCTTATAACTTTTTGGGGAGACAACAGTAAATTGGTGTTATTTTGTTGTGAAGTGACCAACACTAGGTTTCATAACCAGGATCCTGTTGTGGGTGAGGAGGTTGAAGTCAAAACAGGCAAAACACTCATTGTTCATTGTAAATACAACAGGGGTCATTTTCTGAAACAATTATCATTGTTTTACAAGATTGAAAGATTAACTAAACATAGATTTGTGATTCCTTTGAATCCAAATGTTGAGAAAAGAAATAAAGCCACTTTTTTTCCTCTTGTAATAAAATGCATTAAACCTGGTTCAGTCATCTATAGTGATGCTTGGCCAGCTTACAAAAATATAAGTGATTTAGGCTATAAACACTTCATGATTTTTCACTGATGAAATTCACACACAAAACATTGAGTGATTTTGGTGGAACCTTAAAGAATGGGTTAAGTAACCAGATAATTGGTCAAAATATATATCACAATACCTAGTGAGATATTTGTTTATCTCATCAATTGAGAATAAACAGATATTGCACCAGCTCTTTATTGAGGTAGCCAATTTGTATCCACCTTTGTCAGACCGAGACACTCAGGTTCACTATTCAGAAGAATTGGATTCAAGGTCTGATTGTGTAGATAATACAGAAGAACCCCAGCCTAGCTATCCACTTCTCTAAGGTAAGCAATTTTTTGTGAGAAGGTTGGTTAACTATGTCAAAAAATTGAATAATAAAGAAAAAGAACTCATCACCAAAGCCAACCCCAAAACAAATTACAAAATTTAAAGATGGACCCCCACTTCCTCAAGGAAATAACAACTATATTCAAAATATCCAAATCAAATACTGAAAACCATTTTCACCAGCTTATTGATGTTAATTGTTTTAATTTGTGACTTCAATAAAAATCCTATTGAATCCTATTTTGTTGTTGAAATACATTGTAATTATAAAGGAAAAGAGAGAGTTTGTTGTAGAATGCAAGAGTTTGTGGTGCAAGTGAAATGAACTAGCGTTAACTGCACCAAAAGCCAATCTTTGTATAAAGATGGTGATGAAGGGTTTGTAAAAGTCATCTATGATGAGCCATTTCCGAAGAAATAAATGATCTATTCAATGAATAGTGCTCCCATTTAGATCAATTAAAGGTAGCAATTGATAAAAATCATTTAGTATTATTAAACATGTCCATTAGGACAATGCTTGCAGCATGTTTTTTGGTGACCAGACAAAAAATTGTTGCATTTTAACAAAAAAGTTTTGGCTTATTCATTGTATTCACTTGATGTTGCACTTTTGGATGACCATAATTCTGATCTTTATGAAATTCTCTTAATAAAGGGGAAATTAAATTCGCTGGGATACTGCAACAGATATTTTGTACAGTTTTTGTTGAGGAAGATAAACGTTTGTGAGAGGATTGAACTATGAAATTACTTAAAAGTTGGCAGAAGATACAAAAACAAAATAGTAAATAGTTTGTTCAATAAAGTTAAAAAAGAAAATAAAATTTTCTCTTAGTTTTACTTGTCCATCCAATCCAAATATGAAATTCTTCAATTTCTTATACTGCTTGTGAAATAATCATAATTTGTATCAGATTAAAAAACTTACATTGAGGAATTATATAAGTGTAATATTTTAATATTTTTTATTTGTATTTGGAAAATAGCTATTCAAACTTGTCTTATTCAACCCTTTGACTTGAGTATATTTTATGCATATATTCATTCATCTATAGATAGCATGAATGTGTGTGTGTGTGTGTGTGTGTGTGTGTGTGTGTGTGTGTGTGTGGATTGTAATCAGATATGTGGGTGAATAAATCTAGGCATTGTATCAAAAAGCAAATTTACAAGCACATTAGATACTTGAAAAAAGGAAACATGAATAATGATTTGGTCAAACATAATTTAGAAACTAATCACAACTTTGATTTTGAAGATTTCAAGATGTTAGTTTACATACATAACAAAAAATACCAGAAAATTATTGAATCTAGTATCATTTCAAATCATAATACTGTCAAACAGAAACTGGGTTTTTTTCAATTTGTCTCTTTGTCTCTTTATTTGGTCAAATTAGTGCTGAAAAGTTATAAAATCCCTTATTTAAAATAATTTGGCTTCATCATTTATATAGATAGATAGATAGAAGGCAGCCAACACTAGTAAAGATGGATAGATATATTATGAAATATTTATAATAAGCAGATATGAACTAAATAACGTAAATATTAACACACACACACACACACAGATAGATAGATAGATAGATGTGATTGGGATTTTAAAAGAAATAAATTTTCAAATGCTAATTACATCTCACAAATTTGAAACAGAATGTTACCAGTGAAAATAGAATATTTTAAAACTTTCTCTTCTTTTTCACTTCATTTAATAACTCACACACTATGATGAAAGTCTAAAAACCAAAAAGACAAAAAGTTCTATAAATAAAATCATCTCCTGAAGACCTGGTGTCTTTTTAATCTCTGTACATTTTCATATACATTTATTATCATCATCATCATCATCATCAAGTCATGCTTACAGCATGGATTTCCCTCTCTCTCTCTCTCTCTCTCTGTTCATCAAGATCATTTATTGTTCCTAGCAGTCCCTACAAACAACATCCAGTGTCTATAATTTCTTGCTGGTTAGTCAACACTGGTGTGTCCATGTGTAGGAGTCCATGGAAGAACATCACTTATGAGTTTGTTCTTGCATCTTTAGCTGTGTCCCGCATGTCTTGTTTATCTTACTTGGATAGTTTTTGAGATAGGAGGTGGGTGGCCGTATAGCTACTGCTTTGTGGGGTATTGCTTATGGGATTTATTCAGAACAGCTCATAGTATTCTTGTGTGGTTCCCATCTAGCTTTTTCTCCATGTGTTTTGTTTGCATCTATGTAGTGCATCCATACAGTAGTATTGACACTGCCACAACTTGTAAAAAATCCCATTTTCTTTTATTGAAGAGATCAGATTTCCATATAAATGATAACCTGTCAATAGCAGTCCACATCTTCGCTTAGTGCTTGTTGACATTACTTTCAGTAGATGAGATATTGCTGCCAAAGTATGCAGACTTGTTACCATCACACACACACACACGCACACACACACGTTTGTGTGTGTGTGTGCGTGTGTGTGTGTGTGTGTGTGTGTGTGTGTGTGTGTGTGAGTGAGTGTACTTTAAAATGAATAGGTCCCCAAGAGAACTTGTTTTTATTCTTCTCCAACATGTGTTTTTGATATTTTACATTGTCTTCAGGAAATAAATG
The DNA here is from genome assembly GCA_963585895.1 of Sepioteuthis lessoniana. Taxonomy (NCBI): domain Eukaryota; kingdom Metazoa; phylum Mollusca; class Cephalopoda; order Myopsida; family Loliginidae; genus Sepioteuthis; species Sepioteuthis lessoniana. The sequence goes on from OY757935.1 coordinate 80,181,388, forward strand.
ACAACATAAAACATCAGAAACATGTGTTAGAGAAGAATAAATAACCTAAAAAAAAGTTCTCTTGTGGACTTATTCATTTTAAAGTATATACTTTTTTTCTCTCATTGGACCAACAACAAAAATATATATGCATAAACTTTCTTTATATTTCTATAACTCTATATCGATAGGCAACATATGAAACAAAAGCAATTAAAAGAGAAATGTTACTGTTGTTGCAGTGAACTGAAGCAAACTGTGGGGTATGTTTCTCTGTACATTTGTACAGCTGTTTTGAAATGTTTCTGAAGGTTTTATGATTCACAGGCTTTCTATTTCTTTGTTTTGAAGTCTTCATTAATTTATAGAAATGTATCTTTGACTCACAGGAAACATGTTTTATTGCCCACTGGCTTTTGTGAGTACCCTAATTTGCTTGGTGCAACAACCTCATCCTCAATTAAAAATCAACTTTAAAAGGAAAACATTATCTTTTATGGCTTTCAGTAAAAGATATGTGAAAGTTATATGTTTTTGTTGTATGTAAGAAATTAGCCTTAAAAATGACATTGCTAAAATATTGATTGTCAAGGTATTGTCAGTTGAGCTGAAAGTTATTCTAAATAGTTTTAGTTCTTTCTGAAATTAATTTGTCATTGAATGATCATCAGCTTAAATTTTTTAATATTCTATTTCAGTTTTTGGTATTTACTTCTCTCTCTCTCTCTCTCTCTCTCTCTCTCTCTCTCTCTCTCTCTCATCATTAGATGATTCAAAGGAAAGGTCTCTGGTAATGTCATGAGTCTTTTTGTATAATTTAGGATAAGAAAGAAAAAGAAAAATCAATTTCTTTTTCTTTTATTCTGTGTACAGAGATCTGTCTATTTTTACTAAACTGGTTAACATTTGACAATTAATTTAATTCAGAGTGATTCTTCTCATAAAATATTTTAATTTTTTTTAACACAAAAAAATTCACATTTACCAAAAATTTTGCCAAAATAAGTTATCATAAGGCTCGATTCATGAATCACTAGCAATGGCCAGTAGCATGCTAATCATTATTTTAAGACAGGTACTTATCGTAATGAATTCTGACCTAGTTTGAATTTGTTATATAAAGGGAGACAATCTCTAATAATACGGTGAGCTCAATAGAATGTGTATAGTTTTTTTTTTCTTTTTTCAGTTTCTTTTATTACTTTGGCAAATTCTCATCATGAACGATGGTGTGTTGTTGATTTATGTCTATACTCACATACACATATCTGTGTATATATTGAATTAATATTGCATGTTCAAATGTATGAGTCATTCTTTAAAGATATTAAATCAGTATTTGATTATGTATAATTAATTAAGTAAATCTGTATATATTCGGTGCATTCACACAAATAAATTTATTTATATTAAGAAAAAGTTGTTTGTTTATTCTCTTTAGATGTTTAAGCAAATGGAAATCATCATCATCATCATCATCATTATGTCGTGCTGCCAGTACAGATATCCCTGACCCTCTCTCACCACTTCTCCCTATCGTTCATCACCTCTGGCAGGTCTTCAGGGCTACATCCCGTATCCTCACAGAGCTGCTGTATGTATAATTGAGCTGGTCGTCCTGCTTTTGCTCGGCCATGTGTGGGGGTCCATAGGAGTACATCACTTATGAGCTCTTCCCTGTTTCTCCAGCAGTGTCCTGCATGTCTGGTTCATCTAACTTGGTGCCTGTAGTTACCCTTTAAAAGATGAATATTTTTGCTTCTGGATAAGGAAAAAGGAACTCATTATGAATCACAATTTACTATTAGGAATTTTTGGCATTGAAGTTTGTTACTGAAAATGAACCTCAGCACCTAATTAAAATAAGAAAATTAATTGAAAATACAACAAAGGAAAGAATTATGTTTTTTAGCAAGTTTTTAGTTATATCTTTTTTCTTTATTTCACAATTCCTGATCCCTTTTGTTCTTTGCTATTTACAGACAATCACGAGCTGAACTTCAATCTCTGGCTCATCTTATTGAGTCAATGTGGACTCAACACAACCCTCCTGTTTCACCAAACAGCCTGGATTTAGATCAGATGTTCAGTTTTCTACAAGAAGAGAAAGCTCATGACCTTACATTGCAGCAACAGCAACACAGTGATAAAGAAGAAGCACTCACGCGAATTAATGAAGCATTTGAAGTGCTTAATGAGCTTTGGGAGGTAAGTGTCAAAACATGCTTTTTGTAAGGTTTTCTAAGGTGACTCAGTGTTGCCTAGGGTAAAAGTAAACAATTTCTTGGCTTTCTCACTAAATTTATCTTTTCAGATGATTTTAGTATTAATAGATTGCCTTAAAATTATCTGATCATAATTTCTTATTATTTAATTCTAACAATTACCCCTCAACTGTTACAAGAATAGTCAAATCACAATGATGTTGAAGTTGTGATCAAATCCAAAATGGTACTCACCCTGGAAAGAAGAAATGCTAATACAAAAGATGGGAACAGAAAATATTGTTACATAATTACCATGTAAAAGAAGTCAAAACATATTTAGCAAAGATAAATAAGAATATCACTTTTGCCCCAAACATTTAAATTATAAGAAAAAAAGTTCACACAATTATGGAAAAATTATGTTTCACTTTTTCATATATCTAAAGAAAATACTCCAACTAACACTTATATATTTTGTTGTGTACTGTTAATAATTTATTTACTTTTGCTGAATGCCATAGTTACAAAATATGTTATTTCAGCTATCAATTAATGAAGAAAAATTACAGTATTTGTTTCCCCATTTTATATATACAATTTCTAAAGACTTGACTTTTCCTTTGGAATCTGTCAGGTCTAGAGATGCTTATATTAATGAGGTATTGAATGTGCCAGCTCTGGATGCTTATAGTAATGAGGTATCAAATGTGTCAGCTCTGTGGAGGCTTATATTAATGAGGTATTGAATGTGTCAGTTCTGTTGATACTTATATTGATGAGGTATTGAATATTTTAGCTCTGGATGCTTATATTAATGAGGTATTGAATGTATCAGCTCTCTGGATGCTTATAGTAATGAGGTATTGAATGTGTCAGCTCTGTGGATGCTTATATTAATGAGGTATTGAAAACCCAATAAGTATTGAAAGGACTACAAAGTGTTCTACTTATTCATATGATCTTAGTTTAATGCTAACATATGCAACTTTGCTTCACTATTGGGATATTAGAAAGCTATTAATACAAACTTAAATATTCTTCTTATTCCAAGCAGGAGTGAAAATCCTTTTTACAAAGAATCGATTGAGACCTTAATGTGTAGATATTCACTTTGATTTGAAATGAGTTTTTCTTCTTTGTGATGAATTTAAAAAAACAAATTTCAGAATATAATTTTACTGCTCTGTTATCTGTTGATGTTATATTTAGTATAAATCATAAAAGCTTATAAGGCAGCCATATATACAAACCAATGAAATATTAAGGTAAAAAAATATTGAAAAAGTAAGTTGACATTATATATTTTAATTAGTCCTGTCAGTAATGATTATTGATGGCCTTATCTTCTGAATCAAAATTCTGTACATATCGAACTGAAAGCCAATTCTCTGAAAGATCATCTTTAAATAATGACCTTTCAAATATGGCTGTTTAAATTTTTCTTTCTCCGAAAAAAAAGGCTAAATTTATTGTATCATTTAAGACAATATGGTAATAATAAAGTTAAATTATTTTGATGAAATGTCAAGAAAATTCCAAGAGTTTGACTGAAATTGATCTCTTTGTTTATATTTATTTATCTTTTTTTTTCCTTAACGGTTTTCAAGGTACTGGGCTTTATATATTTTATATATATATGTCAATATATTTTATATATATATATTTTATATATGTATGTCAATATATGTTTATATTTTATATATATATATGTCAATATATTTTATTGACATACTCAATTAGTAACTAAAAATAGAAATAAAAATTGTATTTTTTAACTAGATTTTAGAAGAAGGTTTTCGGTGGTGAGGTATTTGATTAGTGGCTGTCCAAAGTGGGCACTGGTACTAAAGATCAATACAATCAATACAGAACTGATTGATTGATCACTGTGGCCATGTATTGCAAGCAGGGCAAGAATGATTTTCCTGTGGGTGTCTGCAGTGGACCATGATTGCTAATTCCAACATCTCAGTGAATCCTACCACCTCTGTTTTTTATCTTTTGGGGCTAAGTTTTATTGTCCTGAGGTGGTTTTGAAGTTATTTAGTAAAAAGACAAACTCTTTAAAATAGTTTAATTTATTACCATCTTTGAGAAAATCATTTCCCTTCTCTCCACATTCCCACTTAACATAGTGTGTGTGTGTGTGTGTGTGTGTGTGTGTGTGTGTGTGTGTGTGTGTGTGTGTGTGTGTGTGTGTAAAAATGGAGATAATCCTAATAGAGAAGGAGTATTTATAAACTGAAAGGCCTTCACAATTGTTGGTAAATTGATACAATTAATGCATCTCTTCTTGTAAATAAAACTTTGTTTATGAGTGAGTGTTTCTTTTCTTATAAATGAGATTGGAAATAAAATGGAAGAGTAGAATATTTAAATATTTCTGGTTATATATGATATAAATATTATATTCAATAATATTTTTGTGTTACAAACTCACAAAAATGAAATGTTATCAACTCAATGTTCAAGTAATACTAATTAGGAATATTTTTGTAATCTACTGTAAATTCTTCTGTTTCTTTGTTATTTTTTATTCATGTATGTATATATGCACGAATATATCTTATTACTTATATAGAAAGATGAATATACACTGGCAAAAATACAACTTTTAAAATTAAACACTGTATACTTTAAGAATCTTATTTTCTTTTAAACATTCATATAAAATATGAACTTGGAAATCGAATGTATTTTTTCTATCAAAGAGAAATTAAAAAAATTTTAAAAGTATATGACTTTAGATAAGTTTTCATCTTTTTCACCCAGTAGTCTGTTCCATGACACATGTTAATGTTAGAATAAATTCATTTGAAAGTATAATGTATTTTGCAAACATTCTATTGTTAAATTGAAATGTTTCCTTTTTCTTCTTTTTTTTCCTTGTATATTATTTTTATTTGATGAAATATGTGATATAAACCTACCATCTTTTAAATCTATTCTATCAACTTTAATATGAAAAAATAGAAATTTGTATCATACCATGTTTCTAGTAATTAATAAATAACCACAAAATGAAATGTTTAGAACTATTATTTACACTTCTTATCTCTATATTGTTCCTCTAATCTGGTCAACAGGTTCATCTGTTTGAGTGACTTTCATGTTGACTTTCAAAATAGATCACTTAATAGAGATTCATTTTATGTTTTCTTTCTTGTCAGTTTGATCAAGCCATGAATAACAATCAGTAAAGCATTTTTATATATATATTTGTTTAGTTTTATATATTAATACTTACTCGACAGCTCCCTGGTGTTTATAATATTTCAATGTTGTTGGTCAAAGGGGATCATCGTCTTAAAAATATTGCCTTTTATTGCTTTATTTTATGAATCAAAGCCAAAATAATAAAAAAAAAAAGAGTTTCTATGAAAATAAAATGATTACTCTCGATCTTTTTGTTTCTGACAGCTTCTCTTGCAATAAAAAATGTCTATCCAGAAATAATAAAAGATATATTAAAAGAATTAATATAATTTTATCCATTGAAACATTAAAATCTACTCTACTATGGATCCATATATCAACTTCATCACAGAAGCTAGTATAGATTCTTGAGATGAGAGTTCTGTTGCACAGATGAAAATTTTCTCCTGCAGACAACACAGCTGAACACTTGATACTGCCACCTGCTATGTGTGCCAATCAATATACAGAGTTAACTGCGGTGGTGTAAATTCTGCTTGGTTGATCCCTACCTTGGTGCACCAAATAGCTGCTACCATCTTTGCGCTTCTGATTCATCAGCTTTATAAAGATTCTTTCCATTTTGGTGAATTTGCTTCCAACCTGTAGCTTGAGTCTTTGACTCAGTAGGATTAAATGAGGAGCTTTACATTATGTTTGGCTCTTTTTGTACCAATTTGTATTAAGTACCTTAAAAATTCAAGAAAATTTCCTAAATGAATTTTACAATTATTTTTATGCTAATGAATTATTTTATGTCTTTTGCAATTGTTAGTACAATAAAATAATTTCAGATGGTCTTCATAATGAAGATTTAAGTAGATTGACTTTATTTGATATTTATCATTATCTTTAAATATATTCTCTTTTACATACTATGCATCCATTAAAGGAAAAAGACAATAGATTTTCTAAAGTCCTTTAATAAAGTGTATCTAATCATACATATGAATCACAAATGAAGCCTGATAATCAATTCTGAAAGTAATTGTCTTAATGATGGGAATTTAAAAGAGCCTATATTCAGTTAGTATCATAATGGTTGTTTTTTAAATATTACTTTGAGGTCATTTCTAATGCAATGGTTAAAAATGGAAAGTATATGAACCTCATTGAATCACTTTTGATCCCACGCATCTTTGTAGACACTTGAGGCTTTTTTTAAACTAACCTACTGTCAGTGAATCTAGTATTGAAGGAAAACCTTTCGTATTCTAAATTATAAAGAAAAAAAGAAAAGCATTTCCTTTTTGACTCTTTATCATTGAGCTTTGGAAGCCACTCACCTGAACCAAGATAAAAATAGATGTAGTAATTTTTTTCAATACCTGCATCTTATTCCGACAACTTTGAAACTTGACATGTGCCAAGTTCAAAATTCCGGCCTCTACTGACTGACACTGTAATTTGAGATTGTAGCTCATGTGAACAAAGTCTATAGCACAGCTGCCCCCATCTTAGTCTGGCAGCAGGGTCATTGAGTTACAAGAGAGTTGAGTAACAAAAAGAAAAAAAAAAAAGAAAATAACTTATTTACCATATTCACATTGCTTAAAAACTGAACTGTTTGTTCTCACAGGTTTCCAGATTTAATTCATAATGTAATCTTTCAAAATTGATCATCATTTCCTTTTACTATTTCTTCTAGGGTTCAATTTGTTTGAGTAACTTTAGATTCAAATCTGCTAGAAATATTTTAATTTTGTGTCTACAGTCTGCTGTCTGCTTATTTTGTTTACTTATTGTATTATTTCAATTAATATAATGATTCTTGCTTTATTTTTAAGATAGGCTTTTGGCCTTTTCATTTCAGTTGAATTTTATTTGAATTCATGCCCAATATTGACTTATTCCTCTGTTTTTTGCTTAAGAAAAAATGATTTGATTAATTTACGTACTGAAATGAACTTTTTCTTCGTTTTTTTATTTTTCCAAATTTTTACCTGCTAAAAGTTGATAAGATTTTATCCTGGATTAGATTTATTTTAACTCTTTTCATGAAAAGAGTTATCTTTTTTACTTTTTGAGCAGCTGAACTTGAGCTTGGATTATTAAGGAGTTGACTTTTCAAAGATTTTGATTTAATTTTTTTTTTGGTGGGGAGTCTCTTCTATTCTAATTAGTTTTCTTTTATATCTAAAATTCAGTTTTGAGTTCTACCTGATTAGAAAAGTCTTAGAATTTTTTTGTGTATTATTAAGTTTAGAAAATATAAATTAAATTTAATTTAAAAATTATAATCTGTGATATCAAATATTATTTTTCAATGTGGAAATTAGAGAAAGCAACACAGAGGATAGTTTCGTCTCTCTCAGCCTGATGTTGTATGTGTGATGTAAGAGGTAAAAATGTTGTGTAGCTGTGATAGCCATATAATGTAGATAGGATTTGAAATTATTTGGCTGTGGAATATTTGTTGGGGCCAAAAATTTGGGGCACTCTATCTCTGAGTTAGTAACGGCTCTTCATTTTTTTTGGCAATAGTAACAATGGTATACTAGGAATATGTGAATTCTGGACAGGTGTCAGCAGCATAAGAAAATTGGTTAATCAAAGGTGATGTAAGAATTGGACTGCTAGCAAATGACAAGGATAGTAACCAATCAACAAGGGAGAAAATTACATCAAATCACATACTGATTCAAAACTGATGCCATTCAACCTATCAGTCAATACACACAGCATTCACTGGGGTTACATTGTTAATTAACAAGGATACCATTGTTGACACTTGTGGCACTGTTGCCATGCTGGTTAATTATTTTATTACCCAGTTTGGTTAGGCCACGTGTTTTTCAGTTAGCTGTTGAGTTAGCTAAAATCTTTGAGCGGAAATGGAAGTCAAATTGGAAAGTTTAAGTGAGTACATAACAAGCAACACAAGAAGGCAAAAATATAAACAAAATGGTTTCATGTCTTGTTACAGGTTTGATTGGGGAAATGAAAACAGTGAATTTGGGACACATGAGAAATGACGCAATAATTTAGCTAGATGACAACACCCTCACTGAATTTAAATATATAAAAATTGGCGAATTTTGAATAAGTAGTTTGTTAGAAGTTTGTGTTCAGAGAGTTTGGTTGGGTAGGGGTGGGGTGGGTTCTTGTCTCTTTGTGTCTGTTCAGAAACCCTTAAAGACTCTCTCTCTCTCTCTCTCTCTCTCTCTCTCTCTCTCTCTCTCTCTCTCTCTCTCTCCTGTATGCAGTCTGAACTTTGAATAATAAATGATAGATAATTTTTGATGGAGAGTTCTTCTTGTTTTTGAGTTCCCAACACCCAGGCAACTTTGTTCCAATGGATCACCCTGACTGTCAGAAGAAGTTTTGGATAGATTGTGTCATTCCTTATCTGTGGATCTATCAAACTATTTTGGATAGATTGTGTCATTCCTTATCTGTGGATCTTTCAAACTATCTGAAAAAGCATTTGGTACCAGACCAAGCGATAGTGTTAAAATTGGTTTGGGGCCAAGCTATGGTACTATATTTGATACCATTACCAGGATCTGATCCTGAAAATCCATGACACAGACAGACTCAGGATTTGACCCTAAAAACACACAGCACAGCCATAAATAGGATTCAACCCTAAAAACCCATGGCCAAGCAATGGTACTACATTTGGTACCGTCCAAATATATTAAGCATATTGTTTGGTACGGGTAACCGGACCAAAATGTAGTATGATACACTACAGCGTTGGTTATTGTACCTCGGACCGGAGAGCATTGTCACTGGATTGTAGAAGACTAGCACAATATTACCTGGTCAAACAACTCATGGTTCTGGGGAGTGGGGTGGCAGACAATAAAGTTTGTGTGTAAAGGAAATTGCAGCTTATTCACTTAGAGTTGTGCAAACTGGTATTGGTTTTGTAATGATGTGAGCTTTGTTCTGTTAAATGAGTTTGCAAAAACCACCAGTGAAACTGGAGTTTTCCATGACAGCTATGACATATTTAGTATTTGTTGCAGATTATTTGTAGCTTTTATGTTTGCCATCTTTCTTTGATGTTTTGTTCCAAAAAAGATAAAAAGCCCTCCCCACCATTATGTGCAAATAACATGAAACTGGTTCAAGGGATGTACTGCATTAGTCCATTCACTTGCCAGATTTAAGCCCGCATTAAGTATGTATGTGACATGTTGCAGACCTTGCTAAATTTTCAGCTACTGCACTGAAAATTATAACTTATATAATGACAAATTCAGAACATGTTTAGTTAGATATACCCAGGTAGTAATTCCAGCTACTCATAGATTCTATGCTGTGTCATATAGATAAACAAAATACACAAAATGTCTAAATCAAGTTATGAAATAAATCAACTTGATTATATTAATCACTTTGATATGTGAATTCCATTTAAGTTAGGCAAAAAACTTGATTGAATTTTAATGTTTTAGTTTTTAAAAAAATTGCAACAATGTGGAATACAACAAATCTTGGAAAAAGCAGAATAATTCATCATTAAGTGTATGAAAGGCCAGTCTTTATTCAAAAAACGTACTGTATGAATGGAAACTTGTATGATCTTCTAAAGAAGAAGCATACGTGTATGATTGATTCAAATAATTATGGCTCCTAGTCAGACCAGTTGAAGGCACCAGTCAAGAAATGTCCAGAATTAGATAAGAGAAAGAGAGTATATTATTCAAACTAGATAATGCTCAATTGTTTCCTTGGTCAGTTGGTAAGAACTGCTACAAGTTGATTGAAGTTTGCTTTATCTGTTAAAAGTCATCTGCTTTGATATTGCACCTTCCAATTACCATTTATTCCAGTTTTTATAGAATAATATTATTCTTTGACTCATAAAAAGAACTGATATTTCGTAGATTCTGCACATATACAGATGGGTGTGTGTTATTTATTTTAATGTGTGTGTGTGTGTGTGTGTGTGTGTGTGTGTGTGTGTGTGTGTGTGTGTGGACATACTTTCTATGTATACATAAGCATGTACATGCATGTTTGTTTTGGTTTTATAGCATATCATCCATTGTAGGTTATTTAATGCTAAATCTTTTTTATACATATATATTAGGTATAGGATTTCTATACACATTTTGTAGATAACATTTTTAAATGAGCCTAAGCTCATTTTTTTGCACACTTATTTTTATCTAATAGATATAATTCTATTTACTATTAATCATTTGTTTGCACACAGTTAAATGTTTTCAAGTATTGCTATGTATCACTAACAATTCAATTAAGCATCAATCATTTGTTTACACACAGTTAAATGATCAAACAGTTCTATTTCTAACAATCTAATTTAATATGAGTCAATAAAGGTAGATAATTCCAAATGTTGCTATGTATCACTAACAATTCAATTAAACATCAGTCATTTGTTTACACACAGTTAAATGCTTAAACAGTTTGATTTCTAACAATTCAATTTAGCATAAGTCATTTGTTTGCACACAGTTTAAATGTCAAACAGTTACATTTGATTGGACCTTATCAGGTGCTACCACTTTGGTCCAGAGTGGACCTGGCAGCGATGACAATGAAGGAGTACTCTGCATTTCCCATAACTCCTGCATTACTGGAGCCTGACCATTAAATTGTTTAGTATCATATTCAGGACACTCTTTAGGGAAGTATTACCCCTCTGCAGAAATGCAGTAGGTGTTTTCTACAGCCCAAGCCGACTGGGCCATGTATACGTGTGTGTGTGTGTGTGTGTGTGTGTGTGTGTGTGTGTGTGTGTGTGTGTGTGTGTGAGTATACATATGTTGTTTCTGTGTATACATATGCATGTACACTCGTGTGTGCGTGTGTGTGTGTGTGTGTGTGTGTATGTGTGTGTAAGACATGAAGATGGAGGAAAATAATAGTTTCAACTTAACTTTCTTTTAACTTCATGATCAAGAATGTGAGATTTGATTTCTAAGACAATTCAAAAGATTTTTTTTTTTTTTTTGCGAACTTGTAATAAGGTAAATTGTCTTGGCTTGTTTGTTTCTTAAGCAACATCATTCTGCATCAAGTATGCCTTTGCTAAGTCTGGATTGCACTATTTCAACCTTTATCACAATTTATGGTGTGTTATCAGTTGAAAATGATTTCATTTGATGGATCGGAGAGATGTTCATGTCTTATATATAGATTTTTTCCCTCCATTTTTCTATGTTATTTTCTGAATGAGTAGTGATGATGATAGAATGCTTGTTGTCAATATTCTGAGCTCTGTATCATTAGCCTGGCTTACAAAAATACAATCTTTGTGTTCTCTGCATATATTTTATATGATATATTATCCTTTTTCAGATAAATTTTAAGGTTTATGGTAGAGCATTAGAATTTTAAATAAGCTCCAAGAATTTCCTCTTTCAATGAGCCTATGTCATCATTTGCTACTACTTTTAAAATTATTTTTCTGTCATTTTTTGAAAAGATTTCTATTTTAAATTATAGCAAATAATAAAAAGATATTATATTTTAGGATTAGAAATATGTATTTGTGATATTTTTTATCAAAAATATTATAAAAAATCAAGGAGCAGTGATACTGTTAATAATATTGTAGTAATCATTATTTGATATTGTAGTAATTATAATTAAATAGTGTAATAATCATAATACAACTTTGGTTTTCCCATTTCAGTTACAACTTAAAACAATTGAAAATAATCATAATTGAAACTATTTAATATAAAATCCTATAAAAAAAAGGGATATAATTCTTGTGGCATATACAAAGTTTTATGAGGAAAGTGTAAAAATTCTGGACTAATACATCACTCAATAAGTCCCGGGCCTAAGTAATAAATAGCAACTTTTAGGTAAAATTCGGCTTTATTTATCAACATAGTCTCCTTTTTGGGTGATACACTGATTCCAACACTTTGATGCCTTTTTTGTTGAATGATTTGTCTTTGGCCTCAAAATACACCTCAGTTTCTGATATCACTTCTTCATTGGAGCCAAATCTCTTTCTCTGGAGGTCTGCAAACAGCCAGTAGTCAATGGGGACCAAATTTGGAGAATAGGGTAGATGCAGAAGCAATTCTAAGTGCAATTCATGTAATTTGACTTGTGACACAGTGCATTGTCTTGGTGAAAGAACACTTTTTCTTTTTCATTTGTGGCTTTTTTTTGACGATTTTTTTCCTTCAAATGCACCAATAATGCTATATAATATTTGCTATTGATGGGTCTTCCTTTCTCAAGGTAATCGATGAACAAAACACCTTGCGCATCCCAATATGAAGGCCAAAACCTTGCCTGCTGATTTTTGTGTCTTTGGTTGCTTTAGACGGCTTTCACCTGCTGCTGTCTACTCAGCTGATTGCTGATTTGACTTGGGAGTGAAGTGATGGATCCATGTTTCATCCATTGTCACACATTTATGCAAAAACTCTTTTTTGTTGCATTGAAACAGTTGCAAACGATGCTCTGAATTGTCGACACATTGTTGTTTTTGATCAACTGTGAGCAAACACAACATCCACTTTGAACACAGCTTTCTCACTGACAAATGTTCATGCAAAATGGTGAATACACTACCTTCTGATATCTTCAACTCCTCTGCTATCTCATGCAACTTCAATTAACGATCAGCCAAAATGAGTTTGTGGAGTTTTTTGGTGTTTTCCAGGACATCTGCCGAATTTCGGTGACTTGAGCATTTAGTATCATTTGTGTATGTACAACCATGTTTAAAGTCAGCATACCACCTCTTACCCATTGTTTCTGATGGAGCAGAGTCCGAATAATACTTATCAAGCCATTGCTTTGCTTGAAGAGTATTTTTTCCCATCAGAAAGCAATGCTTTATCAACGCACGAAATTCAGATTTTTCCATTGTTTTGAAAATTTGCAACAGTAGCTTCACTTAAATAACTGTAATTTGTAAACTAATAATTCGATGGGGCTTAAATTTTGACGTGACATTTGAAGGTTAGCACTTTATAAAAATCATATGGATTTTTTATTATTGGCACCATCTATATGTCGGGCCCGGGACTTATTGAGTGATGTGTTAAGTATGTGTTGTGGACCAATAAAAGGTCCGGAAGAAAGACATGAACTTGAGATTATGTGAAATAAGTATATTGAATGCAAGTATAAATACAGCATAGGTAAAAGTGTGTTGAACATCAGTCTGACTGCCAAAATGTTAGGCTGAAGTTAACTTAGTAATTTACAAAGCTCTTTGCTTCGATGTGGCACAAGGCCAAATGAATGGGGTGCCCAATGAGTCTCGAACTCACTCATGTAGGTTTGCTAGTCCAGCTTGCTGACCGTTACACCACCTGAGGTGCCCGGCTGAAGTTAACTTAGTAATTTACTAAGCTCTTTGCTTCGATGTGGCACAAGGCCAAATGAATGGGGCACCCAATGAGACTCGAACTCACTCGTGTAGGTTTGCTAGTCCAGCTTGCTAACCGTTACACCACCAGAGGTGCTCGGCTGAAGTTAACTTATCACTGAGATGAATATTCTCCTGGTATTCATAGTAATAGGAAGAGTTCATTATAGTCCATAAGGTAGGTACCATAACAGTATGAAAGTTGAATTGTAGTCATTTTTTTTATTTTTGCATAAATAGGCAGCAGTCTTTCATTTGATTAAAGATGGTTGTCAAGTAATTTTTTAAGATTTTTAGTTGATTTTTCTGGTTTATATACAACAGTTTGCATTTCTGGATCTAAGGAATATAAATATTGTCCAAATATTACTGATCTTGTGCTTTCAGCCATACCTTCTCTTGTTTCTATCATTAGAAAGCTGGTCTTACAAGTTTTTAGTGAGTTCAATTCTCATGACTTGATCTTAGTAAATAACACACACACGCGCACACACACACACACACACACACAAGCGCGCGCGCGCACACACACACACACACACACACACTTAATATTGAAAAACCAACAATTTGTGTGTATTCAACATCTACTATCTGCAGAAAGTTTTATAAATAGAACATATTAACAAAATAATCAATGTCTAAAAAGTTCAAAATAATAAATATTTAGATTGAAAAAATTATGTATAACAATTTTAACTTGAATATAGCATAGAAAATTTTAACATTGGTATTTGATTCTCAAGTTAATGTTTGTTTTTCTTATTCATGCAATATATAAATACTACATTTAGTTAAGTATGTATTGAAAGATTTTGCATATATTAAAGAAAAATTACTCTACTACTATCTGACTGACTAATTCTTATAACCTAATACAAGTTATAAAAGTAACAATATTAGTAACAAAATGAATAATATTATGCTGCAGTTTATCTAATGATGGGTATATATTACTTTTATTTTGTGTATATTTATGAACATGCTGTTTTTGTATGTAGGAGTCAGATTCAGTTCAGTTAATGGCTTATCAACCATCATGAGTTATTTAATGCCAAAGCCATCCTTATAAGACAGTAGTGGTGCCATTTAACCTATAACTGGGTCAATAAATCAGTTCATACCTTTCCTAAGAGTATTAGTCTTAAAGTGAATATAATAGTGTGACTGGAGTTCAAACTCACTATACTGTCGCAATCCAGCATATTAGTGACTACCCCATGGGGACTTGCCAATAGAAGTCACAGTCAATCTAAAAATGTTAATGTTGTGTTGAATAGTGTTCTGACTTTTTCCAGTTCAGATATAAACTTATGAGAGTTTAATTTCCTTTTTTTCTATTTTCTTCTACCAAATGTCATAACAAATAGTCATGCTGCTTGTACATTTTATAAACATATTTAGTTACTGATTAACAAAACATTAATATGTTTTCTTCTGACTTCAACTGATAATTTTTTAAAACAAGATTGTGTATAATTTGATAAGGTCAAGCAGATATAACAGCTTTTGATTGATTAAGTTTTTAAAAATAACATAACCATTTGGGTGCACATGTGTATAATGTCTAAGTAGAATGAGATTTTAATATTCACTAATTATTCATCTGTATATATGTACAGTTAGCTCTGTCGTTGTTTGTTTTTTGTGTCACTACATTTTTTACTCATGCAACCAGCCTCTAATATGTATTAATATATTGTTAACCATCTTAAGAGCTAAACTGATATACATCTTCATTGTCTCCAGGAAAAAACAATATGCAAGTTATTTGGCTTGAAAATCTATCAGTTAAAGGTCCTTCCTTTCCAGATTTGTTGTTTCTTAATTAATTCTGTGGCAGATTGCCTGTACATTCATTATGACAAAGAAAAATCTAATTCAGCTCATCTACACCACTTTT
The DNA here is from genome assembly GCA_963585895.1 of Sepioteuthis lessoniana. NCBI lineage: Eukaryota > Metazoa > Mollusca > Cephalopoda > Myopsida > Loliginidae > Sepioteuthis > Sepioteuthis lessoniana. The sequence continues at coordinate 80,196,995 of OY757935.1, forward strand.
TTATTTCTGGTTTTGTATAGTTTTCAATTTGATTGCTTATCTTTAGTAAATAAAAAAAGCAGAAATGTCATCCACACAATATAACCACTGTATTATGTTGCAATAACAAAATGAATGATATATATTACCCTAACTGAAGTGAGAATCTATAATGGGTATATGATTGTTAGTCCTAACTAAGCAATAATGCTATGGAAATATTTTATCTCTCCAGTTTGAAGAACTACCTATAAACCTGATCTAGTTAATGTTTGATTAAATCTAAATAATTATCTTAGCCAAACAATATTAGTTCTTTTAAAATTTCAAAATTTAAATTTTGTATAATTAGTTATGTCTTGCAGCAACATAGCTTCTGTTGATTATTGTCTATTGTTAGAAGCACATTATCCATAATAATCCACTTTTCCCATGAGAAATATTTTTGTTTTAAAGCCTTTCTTTGGCTCCATTTGATATGCATGGAAAATTTGGTTGCTCTACATCAAATTACCAGACATCGGCATGCTGGTTAGGGTGTTCGCCAATGGCTTGGGAGACCTGGGTTCAATCCCATGTCAAGTCATACCAAAGACTCAAAAAATGATGCTTGATGCTGCCTTAACACTCAGCACTATAAGGCACAGATCTAGGGTAAAGTGGAGGAATCCAGGGAAAGGAGTAGCGCCCTCGCCTACACCTTGGTGTAGTAGCTATCGAAAAGGGAGCCTTCAAAAGACCCTCGAGTACAGTCGCCTTACATCAAATTATTTGGATGTCTATTGGGAAAAGATAACCAAACTTTTTCTAATTATTTGTATGGATATAAGGAATGAGCATTTGATAGAATGATTGTTAGCAAGATAGTTTTTCAGATCATTGCCAATGTGGTGAGTTTGAATATCTACTATTACAAATCTTGAATAAACTAAATAATCAGAAATTGTGACAGTTGACACTTTTTCTCTTTAGACTTTAGAGAGGAGGAGACCCCATGGTGTAATGGTTAAAGTGCTAGTCTGTGGACTCAAAGTAAGCAAGTTCAAACTCCAGTCATGCTATTACATTCACTTTTGGACTAATGCCCTTTTACACACAGTCTACATTTAAGGTTATTTACAGTATGGTATAAAGTGTTGTTTGCAGAATTTGTTTGAAGCACTTGCTCTTAAGCAGCCATCAACAGAATCTCTGTACTTCCTATGCAGCGTCTCTGTTTTAACTAAAACAATGAACTCTCTCCACCTTTCACATTCTATGTATCCCTCACATTCCATTATATTTATCCCCCAGAAATTATCCATACAACATTTTACTTTGGAAAGCATTCTGTTTTTCTTGTATCTTTTGGATAGTAAACTCCTTGATGTTATCTTTCTCAGTTCTCATTTCTTTGCAGCTTACTATAAGAGTTGTTTTTCACTCATAGACTCATGATAAATTAGATTTCTGTGCTCACACTCTATATAATCCTTGTTTTTAAATAGAGTCTATTGACATTTGCATTGGGATCTAAGGCATCATGCATTGTCGTGAGCTTATGATTTCTTCTGTCTAACTCATCAGTTTTAAAGTGAGTTCAGTTTACAATAGCAACACTCTATCTTATAACAGCTACTTCCCAGATATTGACTGCATGAATAAAATTGTTGGAATTAAGCTTGGACTTAAGTCTGTTTATGTACTAACTTCTGATCAACTTTCATGTCATTGTATTGTATATCATCTACTTTGAAAATTCCAAGGTACTTGTAGCCATTTTCATCAGGTTCTCTCATAGTTTCTCAAGTTGATAATTTTATTCTGTTGTAATGTATCCATTTTTCTCTGGTAACATCCAAGTATTTATCTATCTTTTCACTTTCTTTTATTTTCACTCAGTGATCTGCTATAATGGCAGAATCCATTAGATTGTGACTTTTTCACACAAGTTTAAATCGGTGGTTTTTCACTGAAGTTTAGGTAACACCAAGTCTCCTTAGGTCTTCAGGACTCTTCTAAGTATTCTAGCTTAACTTAATAATTTTCACAAGTTTGCAAATGTTACAAGCTTTAGGATAATTAACAGTCAAAATCAATCATAAGAGTAAAGAAAGTTGTATCATTTGCTTAACTCTTTCAGCTCCAAACATTCTTTCTTATTGTACTAATTCATGGTAGGGGAAAAAGTAATAAGATTTGAACAAAATTTTCTTTTTTTCTTCCTCTTGCTTTTCCTATCCCTCCATTTTTTCTTTTTAAATTAATTTCTTAAATTGTTAATGCTACCTACCTATATATATATATATATATATATACACACGAGGTGCATATGATAAGTTTCCAGACTTTTTTCGTATGGGCACTTTTATTGATAGTACACACATGAAACTCTAGTCCCCATCAAAGTAATCTCCTCCAGCTGCAACGCACTTGTTCTACCATTCCAACTTCTGGAAGGCCCTATGGAAGTCCTCTTGTGTGAGCATGTCAATGACCTTCATCACAGCCTCTTTCATCTCCTCAATTTTCTCATAACAATAGCTTCTGAGCTTAGGGAATAACCAAAGTCACAGGGAGCAAGGTCTGGACTATAGGGAGGCTGAGGAACTGTCTTGATGCCCATCTTGGTCAAATAGTCTGTGACAAGGATGGAGTTATGCATTGTCCTGCTGGAAATGCCACTGACCCGATTTCAAGAGTGCTGGCCTCTTCTGACAGAATCTCTTCCTGAACTCCCTTAAAACCTCAACATAGTAATCCTGTCCCTAACCCTTTGGCCAATCAACTCTGGTGTATTGACTTCCTTACTCCTCCCACACCTCTCATCATCCCTCACAGACTCCCTGCCTGCCTGCCTTCCTTGAATCTCTTATGCCACTCAAAAACTGATGCTCGATTCATGCAAGATGCTCTAAAAGCAGTCTGAAGCAATCCATATGTTTCTGTGGCACTTTTTTCAAGTTTAAAACACAGTTTTATTGCATATCGTTCTTCTAAAGTGTCCTCACGTCCAGATTGCATTTTTGAAATTCACCATCTGTGACAATCAGGGTTTAGTAGGGTGTATTCCAATTGCTGCTGTAGCTGTTGATTTGAACCTGAAATCATAAAAATTGGTCAGTCATCTCATAAGATGTATAGCAATAACATACTGAATTTTCAAGAGTCTACAACAATTTTAAATGCCCATACGAAAAAAGTCTGCAAAGTTATCGTATGCACCTTGTGTGTGTGTGTGTGTGTATATATATATATATATATATATATATATATATATATATTGTTACGTGGGGTAGAAAAATAGAAGAAATATATTTTCTATGTACATTACAAGGTGTATTTCATTCACCCGTATTATTCCGAGACGAAGAATAAAATTGGAAAAGGAGGCGCCAAATGAACCTTTTCTAATCACGCATGATTCGAGACTAAAGGAGAAAAAAAAAAAAGACTATGACAAGAAATGGAATTGCAAGTTAACCCCTTTCCACTTTTTACCCATCTTAGCTAGCCTTGAACTCTTGGAGTGAACTTTGGGTGACCTTATCATCCACGTGTTCGGCCCTAAGAGTCAAGGAAGGACTTTTGGTTTTTGACTGAAAAAGTGAATATATAGCAGTAGCGGTTTTGACTTCAAGGCGTCGACATTCATCCCTGGGTTCTGTTTCACTACACCCGAAATGTGACTGAGAAAAAGGACAGCAGAAAACTAACTCCTTGTGGCAAGCTTCTTCGAGAAAAAGGAAAGAAAGCAAAAAGAGAGAACGAAAGAGAAAAAAAACGAAAGAAAAAAAAAAGAGATTATTAACCAGTCCTAAATCCTCAGTGTGTTCCGTATTTCTTTTGCCTCTATGTGTCTATCATGCAAATCTGTTTGAGTTAAGATTCGTCTCGGACTTCTATATATACATAGTAACAATAGTGTTCCATCCCCTTTTGTTCTTAAAGCCTTTTTTTTATATATTCTTATTCTTCCCTAAATACGTTGTTATTGTTGTAATAAAATTTTGTTGTTAAATCTTCAAATTGTGTTGTGTTGGTTTTGTGAGTGCTTGTCGCTTATTCTGCTGTGATTTACCGTGAGTCTTATATTGGAGAAATTCCCTTCCCATAGTTCACCCTTTTTTTTATCGAACCTTGGGACATTCTTGCAATTTTATATATATTTTTTTTTTATTCTCGTTACGTGCCTGTTTTCGCAGTCCCAGTGAAAGTCAGTTCGTAACAATATATATATATATATATATATATATATATATATATATATATATATATATATATATATATACTTTTTTTGAGGTTTGAGAACTTTACAAAAGTTTCCACACCAGTTTTAATTAGTGGTTTTCACTGAAATCTGAGTCACAGTAAATCTTGTCAACTCTATATATTCTAGTTGACCTCAGCACTGTTGTGGTTAGACAATTTTAATTCTTCCCCTAATCTCTAGTTTACCTAGTCTCTTTTCCAGATTTTTTAGGACTTCCAATTTTAGTTCTTCCTCTAATCTCTAGTTTTGGTCAGTATAACAAAATCCACTAGTTATATTCTCTTCTTGTTAATTAACACGTCTTCTTGCCTTGATCAGATGATTTGTTTGTATCTGAAAATCCCAGAGAATTTTGTGAATCTCATTTTCTATCAGTCAAATTTGAATCTCTTATACAATCACTTTCTATCCTCAGCCATGTTGGCTTCCATATTCTGTTTGAGCCGGTTTGCTGCATTTGCTTATTATAGGATTAATTGTTTTATCTCTTTCTCTCTCTCTCTCTCTCTCCACAAAGCTGTGTATGATTAATTTTAGCTTTTACATAATTAGTCCTTATGGCATTATTCTGTGCTGCTATTAATAGATTCACTTCCTCTTTTTAGGTTTTCCCATGGAAGCTGTGTCCAGATTATCATATATAATTTCCTTAGTTTGTCACTTGAAGTATCCATATAGTTGTTTTTCTTCCTATTTTTGTTTTCTAGATTTTTTTTTTTTATTTTTGTTTCCCTGTTTGTTTTCAAGTTATTTCTGCTATTACTGTTATTAGCTGCTGTAATTAATTTCAGTAAAATTCTACACATGCACCTGTTCACGTTCACCAGGGGAAAAAATTTTCTTGTAATTTTTATTTATCATTTCAACTAATTAAACCTTCAAACTTGCCACATTCTTTTATTCTAAAAAAAGAAATTTACATTTCATAAAGTGGGGTTCACTTTCACATTTTGATTCAATGTAGAATGATCATCCATTTCCAGAACAGTTAGCAATAAAAAAAATTTTAAAAAAGACAAATAGCCAGACAGATCAGATTATTATTTTTTTTTTTTACTTCAGATGGAGGCAGTCCTTTTTATAGTACTTGTTCTGGAAATCATTCTACATTGAATTAGAATGTAAAAGTAAACCCCCTTCTCCCTATGAAAATGTGAAATAATCTTTGTTTTTGAAGAATGAAAAATTGTTGTAAGTTTGTGGTTCTAATGAATTTAAATCACTAAAAAAATTACTGGACAATTTTTTCCCAGTGAACTTGAACAGGTGTACATGTAGTATCATACTTTAATCCCCCCTCTCACTCTCTCTCTCTCTGTTTTCCCATCTTTTTATATTCTTCAAGTCCCTAATTTGCTGCATCCACACAATTCTTAATGTTGGTATATTCTCTTCCTCCTTAATTTCTTGAAACATTCCATTTATGTCAACTCTCAAGTATAAGGCCTTGTGCATAGTTGTCAATTTCCTTGTTTTATGGTCCATATTTCTAAACTCCTCTCTTTTCCAATTTAGGAAGGGTTCAGAGTATCTGACAAGGGATTTATTTATTTGATTAGGTTTCTGTCACAGATTTTAGTTTCAAGAAGTTTTCTTTTTCTTCTGAGGTATACCTTTCTTACTTTTTCTTTCATTTTTGTTTGTTTGATGGTATCTGCTTCTAATATTTCCAGAAGTACTGAAATTGGTTGCATTACATAAATATTGACTACAGAGTAACCAATCTTTTATTTTTAGTAACAATCAATATTATATGTACATATCTTATCTATAAAATGTATGTACTCATTTTAACACATTCTATATATAGAATATATATAGAATTTGTTAAATTTTCTCTAATTAAAATTTCAGACACAGTAGACTACTTGATTTGGCTTGGATGAAAGTTTGGTAAAGTTTATATGATAAATTTCTGTCAGTCTTTAAATTAGCCAAGATAAATAGAATTTCTTGTAGTTATATTGGTGTGATACCCATCATTTGGGATCATTTTACCTACAAATATACAATTACCAACATAAACACTGAAAGAAGTAATTCTGTTAAATGATAAAATAAAAATCATTTTTTGGGCAAGGTAATTCCTGGTGATAAATGAATTTATTCCAAAATGGAAAAAGTCATGGCTAGATTAAGAACGTCTCAACTTAACTGGAATCTACCGAGTGAAATGTTGTTTTTGTTTAATAAGATTCAAAGAGAATTCCTTATTTGCAGAAATGGGAACAAACGGACACTACACAAAGCTGCATTGAACAATTGACGCATTTGAATGATGCATTGAAATAAAAATACTTTTTAATGATTTGCAAAGAAGTTGGCCTATAAATTTTGCTGCATTCTCATATTGCAAATGAAAAGAGCAAACAGCGTATTTTCCAAATTTATCTCCTCGTGTCACTCCATAAAACAGTCCTTGTCTGGTCAACAGTTCTAAAAAAATTGAAGATAGTGAAGAATTCATTAAAGAATTTGTTATTTCAAAACCAGAATCTTTTTATGATGACATGCATGATTTTGCTTAAGGATGATATCAGATCATTGAAAGTCAGGAGGAATGATGACCAAATAATAATACTAAATGTTTTGAATTTTCGCATCAACCTAATTGGTATTTGTTGTATAAGGCCAACTTTGGCACGTAAATATATTTCAATAAGGATTTAGCAAACATCTAATGACTGATTAGACCAACATGCTAACGACTGTACTAATATGAGTGTTACTTACTCTTCTATTAGAATTAAAAAGAATCTCATTCATTAATCTAGTCAAAGAATAGACTTCAGTAAATTCTCTATTATCAATAGCCCTCTTTACTACTGATTGCTGTCCTTAAAGAATTGCCAAACTGATTCAATATAATTGGTTTGAACTTCATTCATTAAAATGAATTATTGTTACATAGAGGAAAACAATTTTTGTAGAAGGAAACACATGTGAAAGCATTAAAGTAATACTTGAAATGACATATAAAGAATATTATATTTTAATCAATATAACTAAATCACATTACATATTTATTCAGATATATTTGGATTTATTTAAAAAATTAGACTTTGGAAAAAAGTGTTTGTCTGTGTAGATAAATGGAGAGATTGAGAATAGATAGACTGAGCAAGCAAAAGAGGGCAAAGAGAGAGAAATGAACTATGAAGAGAGAGAGAAGTGAACTATGAAGAGAGAGAGAGAGAGCGTGAGAGAGAAATGAGCTATGTAGAGAAAGAGAAAGAGAGGGAGGGAGAGAGAGAGAGAGAGAGAGAGAGAAATGAACTATGAAGAGAGAGAGAGAGAGAGAGAGAGAGAGAGTGAGAGAGAACTGAGCTATGTAGAGAAAGAGAAAGAGGGGGGAGAGAGAGAGAGAAATGAACTATGAAGAGAGAGAGAGTGAGAGAGAAATGAGCTATGTAGAGAAAGAGAGGAGAGAGAGAGATAGAGAAATGAACTATGAAGAGAGAGAGAGAGAGTGAGAGAGAAATGAGCTATGTAGAGAAAGAGAAAGAGGGAGAGAGAGAGATAGAGAAATGAACTATGAAGAGAGAGAGAGAGAGTGAGAGAGAAATGAGCTATGTAGAGAAAGAGAAAGAGGGAGAGAGAGAGATAGAGAAATGAACTATGAAGAGAGAGAGAGAGAGAGAGAGAGATGAACTATGAAGAGAGAGAGAGAGAGAGTGAGAGAGAAATGAGCTATGTAGAGAAAGAGAAAGAGAGAGAGAGATAGAGAGAAATGAACTATGAAGACAGCTTTTTCTCTCCTAGCTTTCACATTTTTGTTTATTATTCTCTTATTTGCATATTTTTCTCTATTTCTCTGTTTTCTTTTTAGCACTTATTTTCATTTTTTCTCTGTTCACTTGTATTTTATTTCTTTATCTCTTTATTCATTTACTGCCCTCTTTATATTCATTTCTTTTCTTTTTCTTTCTATATTAATATATTTTCTTCTTTTATTCTCAGCTACTTATTGTTTGTTCTTTTTAGCTTTTATTTTTTCTTTCTCAAAACCATTTGTTCCACTAGATGAGTTTGATTCCACACAGAAAGAAAATCTCAGTTCAAAGTAAATATACCTCAGTTCAGATGATAAGCTTCTTCTCTTCTGTCATCTTGATCCAAGCCCATTTGAACTGATGAGCCAATATTTGGCTAAAGATCTCAGAATTCTTCATCTCCAAGATTCCAAACTCTCAGATAACTTTATTTCAGCTAGAGATTAACAATAAAAACCACCACTCTTCATTAGCCAACCAAACTTTTAGCCAAATCTAATATCATGTTCCTAATAAAATATATAAATTATTTTATGGTGTTTTCTTTTACTCACGATTTAGTTGTGAAAAAGCCATAATTTTTGTTTAAATTTTGAGATTTAAAAAAAAATTATCATTGTTATACACTAATTTACTTAAACTGGTGTCCTCATCTTGATTGTAGTAACTCTACATTTTACCCATTGTACCTTTTTCAGGTACCTGTTGCATTTAATAACATTCTCAGAATTTTGAACAAAAATCCACAAAGCTAGTCTGTTCTTATTCCACTGTCTATGCTAAAGATGGGAGCTATTTCATACGAATTATAGCTTTTTTATAATGTCATTTCTATTTATTTCAACTCACCAATATATATATATATATATATATATATATATATATATATATATATATATAGTGTCTCAAAATAGATGCAACCCAATAATAAGATAATGATTCATTAATAAGACAAGTGCAATAGTGATCATTTGGGACACTTCCTATAAAAAATACAACCTTTGAGCTAGAGACATCAAATCAATTTATTTGTTATAATATCAGCTTCCAGGACATACAATCTTTTTTTGGGTTTCTTATCTCTGTAATAAATCATCTTATTAATGGGTGGCATCTATTTTGAGACAATTTTGAATGCTTTCATCTCCAAATAAGTAATGACGCAAAATATTTTTCCCTCTCTCGTTCAAAGCATTGTGATTGAGGCTTAATAGTTATTATGGTATGCTATTCTCAAATCTGAAACAAAAAAAGAACACTATATTATCATTGGTTGAGTCACTAGCAATCACATGGGTCTTGTGTATATTGAGACACCATGTGTGTGTGTCTGTCTGTCTGTCTGTGCGTGTCTGTATCTGTGTCTCTGTGTGTGTCCGTATATATATATATATATATATATATGTGTGTATATGTATATATACAGAAAAATGTACAGAGATGAAAAGTACAAGGTCTTCAGATGATGATTTTACTCATTGAGTTATTTGCCAATGTTAAATGTTTCAATTCTTAGAACTTCATTAGGGTGTGTGAGTTATTTAATGAAATGAAAAAGATAAGAAAGTTTTAAAACATTCTATTTCCATTGCAGAACAGGGTTGTATGAAATTCCATGTCTGGATTGTGGATGAAACTTCCTGTACAATAAATAAATGAATTTATAAACACAAAAGAGATTTAAAAAGAGCAAATATAAATAGCTTTTTGGTCAAACATAGTTTAGAAACTAATCAAAACTTTAATTTTAAAGATTCTAAAATGTTAGTTTACATACATAATAAAAAAACATCAGAAAATTGTTGAATCTAGTATCATTTCGAAACATGTTGAATACTATCGAACAAAAACTGTTTTTTTTGGGGGGGTGTTCAGTTCAACTTCTTATTTGGTCAGATTAGTACTGAAAACTTATAAAATCTCTTATTTAAAATAATTCAGCTTCATCATTTATATACATTTAGAAAGATAGATAAACAGATAGTAGAGTTAAACAGACTGAAATAGAAAGAAGGCTAACACTGATAAACATGGATACATGGAATGTTTATAATAGGTAGATATGAACTAAATGAGATAGATAGATAGATAGATAGATAGATAGATAGATAGATAGATAGATAGATATGATATGATATGATATGATATGATATGATATGGAGTTTTTATAAATAAGTTTTGAAATGCTAATTACATCATACAAATTTGAAACAACACTACCAACAGAAATAAAATATTTTTAAACTTTCTCATCTTTTTAGTTTTATTTGATAACTTACATGCCCTGATGAAGGCCTAAAAACCAAAGCATTTAACATTAGCAAATGTTTCTACAAATTTTTTCATCTCTGTACATTTTCCTACTGCATCCTGTTGGATTTATTTCCAGTTTTTCCTATATATATATATATAAGAAATTAGACCTTTGATAAGAGTATCTGTAAAATAGTTATATCAATGGAATGATAGACTGGTTGATAATCTGATTAAACTGAGAGAATAAAGCATTCTCACTCCTCATGCAGTTAACTATCATGTAAAATTATTCTTTGCTTCACAATGTTACATATATTTTTTATTTCTTTTCCACTTGGAGTAAGAACAATATCCAAAGTTGTTTATTATTATTATTATTATTATTATTATTATTATTATTATTATTATTATTATAGGTGTATATGAGCTTAGTAATAAAACCTCTAGACTGCAGACTGCAGCATGTACATTTCAGTCTCAGATGTCATGTGATGGATATTTTTGTTCTAGTTTAAAGTCAGAATTTCTATTCCCCCATGTTGAGTTGTATAATAACCTGGGATGCCCAGCTCTTCTAATATGACTGCAAATACATGATTGATATTAAATAATAGCTCATTTCATATTATAAACAATTGTAAACTGCTTTGATATATATAAGAGAAGGTTTGGAAGAGTTATAATATCAAGACAGATTTTGCAATGATCATTATTGACCACTCCTGACACCAAATGTTATCTGAATTGTGAATAGCTATTAGGAAATATCAGTCAAAATAAATAAAATCAAAAATCAAACTTTTGATAAGACGGATATACACATGCAACTTTTGACAGCAAGTCTGTTTCAGTTTTGTCAGTGTAAAGGTTATGAACTCCAGTTGAGCAATAAAGCAAAAAGTTGCAAGTGATTTCTAAAAATAATCTTCAAAAACTTTGAAAATTAAAGATGCTGGTGTTTTCTTCATCACATCTACATAAATTTGATGAATTAGTATTTTAAGATATGAATAATTTGATTATCTTGTTTTTCTGAATGATTAAACTATTTTATGTTCTCTATCTAAATTACTCAAATACATGATAGAATATCCCCAGGTCCTTTAAAATTAAACCTATTTTTAATGTGTTTTGTCATAATTCTATTGCAATCATATAAGGTGTAATATGTATCATACATACCTCAAAAGTTGTTATTTTATTGTTGTATATTCTATTTTCTTTTGTGTATAGCAGTGGTTGTGGTATACTTGTTTACTTAAAAGAAACAAATGTATCTCTTTTATAGCTTTTCTTGGAATTTCTTCTTTTATTGAAGTTTAAATTATGATATACATTTGTCTGAGTGTATGAACATACACACATACATGGTTATTTATTTGTGTTATATTACAAGGAAGAGCAGTTCTTTTTTTCAGCCACTTTGAATTTTTAAACATGGAGCCAAATCTTTCCTATTTCTAGTTTAGATGCTATCATATTATTTGCTTGAATGCTTTTATATTTCATCTTGTAAATGTTTGGACAAATATCATTTATACTATTGATTAATGTAATATCAATTTAAATGAAAATATTTTGTCTACCTCTTAAATTCTATTTTTTTTTTAAATGTTTTTATCTTATTATTTGTTTGGATTATTTTGGTATTTAGTGAAACCATTAGAATAATTACTCTAAAGAAACTTCTTAGGAATTTCAGAGTAATTTTTGAGACAATATCAAAAGGGTTAAAAGCAAAGCAAAAATCATTTGTCTAACAGTTAATGAAAATAAGGTACACATGCAGTGTGAGGAGATATTCTTTTTTTTTTTCATCAACTATTTTAAAAGAAAGCATTTTCAATTCCAGCTGTTGTCTTTTTTCTGTTGCAATTGATTTTCTTTCATTACATTGCTAGTAAACTAGTATTCAAAAAAGTGACATGATATTTTTTTTTCTGAAGATAAGGTTTGAGATCATTATGGATTCGGTTGTGCCAAAAGTTTTCGAGATTTTCAAAAATTTGTGGTATATTTTTCTTTATGCAAAACTAAGTCTGTTAAGCTGTTGTTAAAATTCAAACTATCTGTTTTTTATGCTGAAACAGCAGTTAGCAATTTTTTAACATTGAAACCCAAAGGGACATTTTTTTTGGTCATTTCTATGCATTAAAAATCAGTTCTCAAATTTTAGATCGTTTTGAGTAAATGTAATAGCATATAAGCATCATAATATTTTGAAGTGTTTACTTGAGTTTGTTTTCATATTTTCATACTTGTTTTGAATTCTTTCTTTGCTAGTTTGCTGCATTCTTTTGCGTATTATGTGATTTATAGTTTCATCTTTATCTCCTCATAATCTACTGGGGGTGTCCTCGTGGTGTAATGGTTAAAGCAATGGACTGTGGAATCATAGTAAGCAAGTTTATACTCCAGTCGCGCTATTACATTCACTTTTGGGCAAATACCCTTGGGAAAGGTATGAACCCCCTTATCCTCCCAGCTATGGGTTAAATAGTACCACTACTGTTTTTCTAGGAGAATGGCTTTGGCATTAAATAACCTACAAAGGTTGATATGCCATTAAACAAAGAAACCAAAACCGAATCATAATCTACTCTTGTTCTTTTGATACATATTATCAATTTTTGCTTTGAAATATTTGGTCTTTATAGACTTATTTTGTGCTGCTATTAAAAGCAAATCAGTTTATTTCTTGAGGGTTCCCTTTCTTAAATATAGTCTGGTCATCTCATGTGTAATCTCCCTAATTTATCAATTGTAATATCTATATAATTATTTTCCTTCACTTTTTTTTTTTTCTAGATTTTGTTGTTTCACTTTTTGTCCTTGGATTGACACTGCTATAACTGGCTGCTGCAATTAATCTTTTCCACTCTTTTTTTTGGGGGGTGGGGTTGAGTCCTCAAATTCTTGCATCTATGCAGTCCTTAATGTGAGCAAACCCTCTTCCTTCTCCTTTTCTTGGCATATATAGTCTGTCTATATTATCTCTTATCATATTTACCAACCCCTCCTCTCGGGCAGGATATGACACAAGGTCGATTTTTAAGCGAGGTTTAACAGGTTTGAATTTAGAGTTTAACAGGTTTGAATTCAGAGTTTTCCTTCTCCTAGACTAATTGCCTCTGATGACTTGTACATTGTCATCTATATCTTTGTCTTTTGGTCCATTTGTCTGAGTTCCTTCCTTGTCCACTTTAAAAATGGTCCAGAGAACCTTATAAAGGGGATGATTCCTTTGATAAGATTTCTGCTTCAGATCTTGGTTTTAAGAGGTTTTCTTGTTCTTCTCAGTTACACTTTTTCTATTTTTTCTTTCAATTATATTTTTTTGATGTTGTCCACTTTTAATATTCCTAAGTTCTTATAATTTTCTTTTTCTTCAAATGTCCCAATACTTTCTTGATTCAGTTGTTCTATACCTTCAGCTATTTCTCTATTCCCCCTTTTCATTATCAACATGGCACATTATTCAATGCCAAATTCCATTCTCTATATTCGGGCTGTATATTCTTATCATTTGTATCAGGATTTTTCGTTCATTTTCATTCTTGGTAAATATTTGATATCATCCATACACATAAGGTGGTTTATCTTGTCCTGTGATTTTGTAGCATCCTGTACATTTCCTCAATATATAATTGAGTGGTATTATTACTATAACAATTACCAGTGATGAAAATGAGTCACTTTGGATTTTCACCTTTGTTAGGGTTTGTCCTCATGCTGTTAATTCCACCTTCCAGTTTTCCATGGCTATTGTGATGAATATTATGACTTAGGCAGATATTTTGTATATTTTTAGACTTTCTATTATCCAAGTTTGAATGACCATATTATAGGCCTTTTTGTACTCTATCCATGCCATGGCTACATTTTTTGTCTTGTTTTTACCTTCTTGAAGATGTGCTGATCTATTTTTTGTTTCCTTATTATCTTTTTTTTTTTTTCTTTTTTTTTTAACTCCTTGTAAGTTTTTCACATCAGTGTTAGCTGATGGTCTTTCACTGGTGGCTGATTGACAGCAAGTCTCCTCAGGTCTCCAGGACTTTTCTCAGTATTCTTACCGATGTGGAAATACGAACATGATTTGCACTCAACAGAATGTGAATCTTACCCCATATTGTGTTTGTTAGTTCTTAGCAAGTCAAGTCAAAAATGTATGAGTCTGGCTCCACAAAGAAAGAACAAAGCAAAAACAAAAAGTTGAATAAAAATATTCAGAAAAGAAGAAGTTTGTGTGACAAAATGATGGCTTTATGGTGTTCTCACCTTTTACTATGCAGTTCTCTTGACTAAAACTGAAAACTGTTAGATGTTGAGCTCTCTGTCTCTCTAGTTCTCTCTCCTCTGTCTGACCCTCTGTATTTGGGTACCATCTATGTTAGTCTCTTATCCCCTTCTAATAGCAGACTAACACTTATTATATATCCGAGTAGGGAGACATTCCTATTTCCGGACTTTAAGACTGGACATAAAAAAGACTGGACATAAAAAAAAAAGTCTGACAACTAATCTTCATGAGACCCTTATCGGTGTGATAATAAAATTTTTTAAGTCGTTGATCTTTGTCTTTTGGTCCATTTGTCTGAGTTGATCTACTTTCATCTGACATCTGCATTTTAAACTAGCAGGGAAGAATTAGGGATTCCTATGTAAATATGTCTCAGCCACTATATATATATACATACACAAATGCATATACATACCCATGGTCAATTCACAACCATACACATGTATACACCCATGCACACACATACATACACACACTCATACCCACCAATGTAGAGCTAAGACTGTATTTCCACTATCAATTGTGTCACACTGATTTTAACATGTATTTGGTTGGGATGGTCTTGATTCTTCCTCTGATTTTTTATTATTATTATGATATTACTCCTTGCAAGTTTTTCACACCAGTGTTAATTGATGGTCTTTCACTGGAGGCTGAGTGACAGCAAGTCTCCTTAGGTCTCCAGCACTCTTCTCAGTATTTTGGACAATGCTGTTGACTGGATGGTCTCAGTTTGTCCTCCAATTTCTAACTCTTCCAATCCTCTTACCAAGCCTTTAGGGGACCATTCCAAGAGTGCACCTATTATAAATTGTATCACTATCACTTTCATGTTCCATTACTTCTTTAGTTCTCTGGCAAGGTCTAAGTACTTGTCTCTTTTGCCTTTTTTTTTTATTTTCACTCTGTGGTCCACTGGGACGGCACAATCCACTATTTGACAGGTTCTTTTTTATTTTGCTTTTTTTTGTTAATTATCACTAGATCTTGTCTTCTAGCTGGGAATAAGTGATCTGTTTGTATCTCAAGATCTCAGAGAACTTTACCGATCTCATTCTCCTGGAAAGATTCTAGTTTGAGCATATACCATTTGTAGTGTGGTCAAATTTCAATTTCTTGCACAATTCCCAATGGATCACCCTCCCTACCCAGTCATGTTTAGTTTTGTACTCTTTTTGTGCTAGGTTGCAACTTTTGCTTATTATATGATTAATTATTTTGTTTCTTTTAATTTTTTCACACCAGTTTTAACTGGTGGTTTTTCACAGAAATCTGTGTAACCACAAACTCTTCGGGTCTCCAGAATTCTTTGAAGTTTTCTACTTAGTCTTGATACTTCCTCTAATCTTCAGTTCGACCACTTTTCCAGACCTTTGGGGAGTCTTCCAGAGGCACCAACTACAATTGCTATCCTTGTCACATTCAGGTTTGACAGCTTTTAAGTTCTCTAGCAAGATCCTGGTATTTGTCTATCTTTTCATTTTCTTTGATCTTCACTATATGGTCTACTGGAATGATAAAATCCACTAGATGACTGGTTCATTTATTTATTTTTTATTAATTAACACGAAGGTCTGGTCTTTTGACTTGGAATTGGTGGTTTGTTTGTATTTGAAAATTCCAGAGAATTTTATGCATCTCATTTTCTTAGTCCAATTCTGCTTTGTGCGTACACCATTTGTCAGCCTGGCCAAGTTTTCACCTCTTGTACAATTCCCAGTAGATCACCTTTCCCATTCAGTTGTACCAATTGTTATATATTCCTTTTGTGTCAGTTTGCTGCATTCATTTTCCTGATTAACTGTTTCATCTCTGTTACCAGATAACCTCTGTGTGTGTCTCTGTGTGTGTCTCTGTGTGTGTGTCTCTGTGTGTGTGTGTGTTCTTATATATTATGTGTATAAGAAAATAGCATGTTAATTCAGTAATTAATTACATATCAGTTGTATTTTATTTAGTGTTTAGTTTTATACAAACTAAAGGAAAAGCCACACATGAAAACTTGAAAAATGTACTAAATTCAAAAAGGCATTCTAGCTTGCTTAATATGAGTAGAAATTTTTACAAAATGATTATATAAATATATTTTTACAGCTGTATGTATATATAGCTAAGTCAGTTGATAAATTCACTTATATATATATATATATATATATATATATATATATATATATATATATATATATATATATATATATATATATATAGCCCATACTCACATAGTTTGAATTGTTTTACTTGGTTGGTTGGTTGGTTGGTTGGTTGGCATACAACATTTGTTGGGTTATTTAATGCCAAAGTCTGTCTTTTTTTTCCATGAGCAATTATAATTTCAATTAACTAATAAAAATCCTTTGTAAACAATTATAAGTTCTAGTAACTATTCTTAATATAAGATAATTTGATCTCAGTTATACAGTTTCAAGTATTTCTATCTAATATTAATAATTTTCAAACAGATGTATTTGACCCATAAATGTAATGTCAGTCATGGCAAGAAACTCCACATTTTTCCAAACTTCAGAACTGGAGCCTCACCACTTAGAACACACATATAAACATGTGTTTTATATTATTAAAAAAAATGCATACAATCGTATATATGTATAAAATTTCTATTGCTTGTACAAGTAAGTTGTTATTGTTGTGTGTGTGTGTGTGTGTGTGTGTGTGTGTGTGTGTGTGTGTGTGTGTGTGTGTGTGTGTGTGTGCATTTAATCTTTTTTTTTCTCTTCCTGATGTGTTTATTGGCTCTCATGAAAATAGAGAGCAATACAGCAATAGTTTTAGTGCACCTATCAAGTGAATTTGCACTAATTCCAACTCATAGTTTTATTAATTCCATTTGCCTTGTTTTTTATCTAAAAGGTTTTAAACATACATGCATACACATATTATCCTCATTACCATCCAGGTTTGTGATTAAGGGTTGAGAAGCTTGTAGAACTAAACAACTGTAGCAAGTAATAAGGAATTAAAACACATAAGTTCATTAGTACTAAAACCATCCATCCATTGATTGATAACTGAAGCTCACTTCTCCCTTATTGGCATCATTAGTAGCAATGATAAGCACTAGTTTATGCATTATTGGTGTTACTGCTGTTTGTCTTGTAGTTGTTGTACTAGTAGCAGTAGCATTATCAGTAGTAACATAAAATCAAGTGAGATGGAGATGAGAAGGGATAAAAAGGAGGAGCTTGGTATAGTCAACTGTAGAAGCAACAGTAAAGCCAACAGAATTTCTCTCTTTCAATTTCTATTGTTCTCTCTCTCTCTCTCTCTCTCTCTCTCTCTCTCTCTCTCTCTCTCTCTCTCTCTCTCTCTCCCCTCATCCTTCTTATAGCTGCACATACAAAGTTAGCAGTTATCATCATGGCCACTGACAAGGTTGTTGTGTTTGCATTTGTATAATATGGCTATATATTTCAGACCCACTACAGGCATCTTATTCATGTTATTTCATTCCCACTAAGCCTTCCACTGTTCAAACTGTCACTTCTTATGTCTCCATTTCTGAAAATGTCTTATGGTAACAGATATATCTAGTCTTGCTGGGAGCAGGAGAATTGAAAAGTAGTCTTATATTCAGTAAATATTAAGACCTGATACCAGGTACAAGAAAGGAATTAAAAAAAAAGACAAACAGTAGTGCTCTCTCTCTCTCTCCACACACACACACACACACACACACACACACACACACACACACACACACACACACACACACACACACACAAACACAAACACAAACACAAACACATGTATGTGAGTATAAGTGTGCTTGTACATGTGGATATATACACATGCACACACCTAAGAAAAAGATGACAAGAAAAAAATGATAAAGCAGATGTTACTTCCAGTGAAGAAGAACACAGGAACTGATGCCATAATGAAGACCTGTGCTCAACCTACTCATCCTGCAATACGGTGGTCAAGAAAGAAATTGATCTTCAGCCCTACCTTCTTTGTCCACACCAACGCTACAGATACACAAAGCTGTGCACACATTCCTCCAGAGAGATCATCTTTATCTGTGTCTGCTTGTTTATCTCATGCATTGTCAGTTTTTTCTCCCCAATCATCCTCGTCATCATTGTCGTCATCATCATCATTGTCAACATCTCTATTCCTGACAACACCATCTCCAATGGCACTACTATCCCTGCAACCTCTACGACAGCACCAATATCTTCTCTGTGGAGGACATGGCTCAGGTCACTGGTCAGCCCACTGGTATAAGAAGTGAAAATATAAACTGGAAAACAGCAAAAAAAGCAAAGAAATCGTGTGAGTGCAGTTCATCCTGTTTATTTTTCTTTTTTTTAATCTTAGATAGTTTATATATATATATATATATATATATATATATATATATATTTATATATATATATATATATATATATATATATATATATTTATATATATATATATATATATATATATATATATATATATATATATGTTATTCTACTTAAGAAAATATGCTACATAAAAGGAAAAGGAAAATCTAAAAGGTAAAAGCTAAGAAGAATTTGCAAAAAGATTAATATATAATGCTGATATATTGCTTCCCAAAAATCTGTGGATGCATTTGACCCCTTATTGATATGTACATTAAAACCCACTACATCATTTATCATCAGCATTAAGTTGTTATTATGAATTTTATAGAATTGTTGATATCAGTGTAGAAAAGCTTTACTGTAGAGTGGGGAAAATGAAATAATGTAGAATAAAAGATTTAACAGTTACTATGCTGTTATTATTATTATTTCCATACTATTACTGCTACTGCCTTGTTCTATCTTCTTATTTTATCTCTGGAAATTCCCTGTTGTACTGTGAAGCTATCTCTATGATACTATCTTTTTACTCTTTATTATTGACTATTTTGGGGTGGATTGTAAATTTTAATCCTGCCATATTCTTTTAATTTAGTTTTGATATTAACTCCTGTTAGAAATTAAACCCTTTTCAAAATCAAAATCAGGTAGATCAAAGAAAAAGAAAATGCTAGTCAGTTTCTTTTATAATGATTAATTGACCTTCTGAAATAGTTTTATATAAAAAAATATTCTAAGTGGAAAAAAGCAATGTATTTATAAGAGGGATTAATTGTATAAAACAATAATTACATGATTGAATAAGAATTCAATTTTTACATATTCTTTTTATATTTCCTTACAAAAAATTGTTACCAAGGGAAAAAATATCTTCAAAAAGGTTATAACAATTTTATTTTTAATTTTTAGAATTATTTTTCAGAATCGAGCATTTTTTTTTGTTTTATATGTAGTTTTTAAAAGCCAAAATCATTAAAATCAAACTGAATGTTTGTTTTTTTTGTATTTATTTGCATCTATTTATTTTCTTTTTTATTTATTTGAAGCATTTGAAATTAATCATTTAGATAATTTATAAACTATGCTAATGTTTATGGAAAACAGACAAAATATTATAAAAACTATTTGATTTATTTTTTATTTAAAGAATATATATATATTAAAAGAATTCCTCTATTCTACATATTTATAGAAATGAAAACCAGTATTACTTGCAGTGTGGTCACTTCTAAAGTGCTTCTAACTGCAGTGTAACCTTTTACTTAAAGAAATTGGTTAATTCTAATTGTTATTTATTTTTATTTTTGTTTGTTTACTGATTAATATTAGTACTTATTAAGATTACATTCACTTGGGACATTCTTTAAAATGTTTTATCATTTCTTAGTCAACCACCTGTTTTCATTTACTGTTTGATAGGAGAGCTATGATGCAAATACTAAAATCACTGTAGAAATATTTCTCATAATCTATCTATTATATTAATCAGACATTATGCTGTTTATAGTATTTTTCCACAACTCAAAAGAAAATTATTATTTTGGATGTTGTTAATAATATCTTGGTAGAATGACAAAGTACTGGTGAAGAGGAAAAATCAATCTCGAAAGACTATAACCAAACAAATAATGCTGCAAAAAATTCAAAGAAAAGAATTTAAAAAAAAACACTAAGAGAGAGAAAAAAGTAAGATAAAAAGCACCGCAAAAATACTTAAAGATGATAATAATATTTAAGCTGAAAGTTTGATGCTAAATTCTAAAATTATATAATTTTAAGCAAAATAAAACAATATCTAAAAATAGATTTTAGTATGGTGCTTATCTGTTTTGTTCAATTGGTCATAAGCAAAAAAACATTGAATAAGTTCTACTTCCTCCCTACCTCACATTCCAGACTAAAACACATCCACTTCTTCCCATTTCCTTTCAATTCTGACCCAGTCTTTTCAGTTCTCTTATAAAAGATCTTCAAGCTTAAAACTAAAGGAAATCATATCTTTTACATTGAAAAGATAAAATTGATTAATCCACTTTCAGTACAAATAGTTAAATTTATTTTGACTGATGAAAAACAGGAAAAGAAATGAAAAATTCAGTTTAGGTAATGACCGATGAAAACTGGAAAATATATATTGGAAAAAGAAAAACTCTTAGAATCAATCAATCAATCAATCAATAATAATAATAATAATAATAATAATGATGATGATAATGATAATAAATCTCTGCTACCAAACAAAACATTTGTGGTTTTCTTCTTTCTTTCTAAAATAGAAGAGAGAAAGTGTAATTTCAAAAGAAAATTCCTACTTTCTTATTCATTTTGTAATCTCTGGATATATACCTGGTTACTCACAGAACAGGATCAGCTTACAATTACTGCTATAGCCACTAATATCATAACATTCAAAACAACCATTATCCTTATCAATACACAACCTCAATATTATTATTATTATTATTATTATTATTATTATTATTATTATTCTAAAGAGTTGACCAAATATACCAATATTCATCTTCCACAGACTTAGTGATAAATACACATACACACACACACATACACACACATGCGCGTGCACACACACATATTTTGATATAAATATAGTGCCGTACATGTATAGTCTTTGTGTCTTTAGATTGTAGCTCTTTCTATCCCTTAATTCCTTAATGTTATCTAAGATTTGAAAAGAACCATTGTAAAAAAAGGAAAAAGAAAAACCTTTACTTTCATTGTGGATTATCTACCATCAATGCTATGAAATGGATTGGAAACTTCTCCAAGCAAACAGTACTCAGCAGAGAAGGCTGATTACAAGCAAAAAAATGACATTGCTACTGATCAAAAATGGTTGGCATTATTGGTGCCTGTCCCAAGATTTTTGTTATTTATTTTCTTAAACATGTTTCATTTAATTTTTTATAGTAGTTTTTATGTTATTTTGTTAAGCCAACAGTTATTAAAAAAGTTCCTTTTCTGATAATCATCTTTTCAACATTTTTCATCATATTTTAAAATAAACTATCTTTAACAACCAAGTAAAATTCACACTTTCTTATTTTGATGTTTTTATTTCATTTGATGATCAAAAACATTATCACAATGAGAATGCTTTCATCATCAACATGCAACAACTATTATTGCTTTACATATATATTTATACTCATACTTATTATTATTATTATTATTATTATTATCATTATTATTGTGTATATGTATATATAAGTGTGTGTGTGTGTGTGTGTGTGTGTGTGTGTGTGTGTGTGTGTGTGTGTGCTTACTAAATTGTTTCCATTTTCTCTCGTAACAATCATTATAAAAATCAACACTTTTTAGAGGATTACATTTTATGATTTGTGTTGTTATTTAACTATTTTCTTTTCTTTATATATTGACCCACCCTTTACTTTCTATAATTATCTTACTTCATTAATTTTCATTATCATCTTCATTATTTATATTCTATCAATTCAATACCTTTTTTTTAATTTACTGTATTGTTTTATATGTATCAGTGCCATTGCAATCATATAAAAACTTTATGAGCAGTAGAAATATCAATCTGCTAAAAGCAGCTGTTAAAGGAAAAGAAAGCAAAAAAAGAATTTTTAAACAAGTTTAACTCTTCCTTATTATTTATTTATTTTATTTCAACTCACTTTTTTTCAAGCATGTTTAACAATAAACCAGAAATACTCTAAACAAGAGACAGAAAGAAAATGATCTAAGTGTTTGTTTTTATTATATGAGTGTAAATTTGCTTTTCATTTTGGTGCTAAATAACTGCTTATAATTCATTGAACTGATCCACCTCCCTACTTGTAGTTTTCAGTGGGTCCTTGAAACAAAGTCTTATAACTGAAAAAGATTTGGTACACATGTGTTCTTTACTATGCAAATCTGCGTGTGTGTGTGTGTGTGTGTGTGCGTGTGCACATGCGCACTAAACAAGTTTCATCCTACCAAAGTAACTCTGTGAAGAGACATCTTTTACTAAGTGTCTTACAACTTCTTTTTACTTCATAGGACATTCTGAGTTCATTATCATCATTATAATCAGTGGCTGTCCTTATGCCATATTTGCTAACTTGCTTAATTGTGATATCAGCAAGTTTTGACACTAGTCACTCTATTATGTTGATGTTTGAAAGGTATGAAACCCCTTATCCTGCCTCCCAGCTATAGGTTAAATAGTACCACTCCTGTTTGGTTTGGTTTGGTGTCTTTGTTTTATGGCATATCAAGCTTCATTGTTTATTCAATGCCAAAGTTATCCTTTTAGAACACTAATGGTTCTGTTTAACCCGTAACTGAGGGGATAATGGGGTTCATGCCTTTCTCATGGTTGTTAGTCCAAAAGTGAACATAATACTGCAACTGGTGTTCAAACTTGCTACAATTTCACTATCCAGCATGTTAGCCGCTGTACAGTCAGCATAACAGTTATAGGCATTGGTTCTCTAAGCTTCTAAGGAGACAATCATCTAGTGGTTGCAGGTTCAATCCTGACTACAGGCGAGTAACAATACAGGAATACTTAACACTTGTACCCAGTTATGGCTAACGGAATCAGAACAGGTGACCCCCGTGGATTCAATAAAGGACGTAGTTTGAAGTTCCATGAAGGTTACCAAGTTTGACAAACATCTGAAGAAGGCTGGAGGACATATCGGCCGAAACATTGTGGAAATAACTATAAAGATGAAGACAATAATCCGAAAACCCTTCATGATAAAAATCAAAGTGTCACCTCTTGATAAATTTTAGCTTTCTATTTAAAAAGAGTATCATTCAGTAACTAAAAAAGCTTCTACTATTTTGATCCAGTTTTCTACTTCATATTTGTATGAATTGGGATTTTCTTCTTTGACTTAAATAATATGAAAAAGTAAATAAATAAATAGATAAAAATACTCATGTGCTCTGAAGAGGAAATAAGAGTTTGTTTCATGTACCTCCTAATATAAGATATTATCAGATGTATAATTACTCTTAATTTATTAAATAAAAAAGTAATTACTAATTACTGTACTCTAAACCATTTTTAAATGTATAAATACCTTTTTTAGAACAAAAATATTTTACCAAACTATGTATAAGACATGCCAAAATATTTTTCTTGCTTCTAAAGAGTGTCCTAAGTAAGAAAAATTTGCAAACTAATTAGCACTTTGAAAAATCCAAATGAAAACCAAAAGTTCCACAGGCACTTCAAGGAATTTTTGGTAGTAAGATTAACCTAAAATCAAAAGTTTTGGGACTTGTGGGGAAAAAAATTCACATTTTGAATTTAAAAAAAAACAAGTGAGAATATAATGGTGTATGGGTATTTCTTATTCAAGTAGCATTATTGAAATACTTCATTTGATTGTAGGAACATGGGTAGAATTCATGTATGTTACAGATAAAGATGAAAAAAAGGTTGTATCTTCTAATCATCTTAAACATAAGTCTAAAGAAAGTAGAAAACAAACAATTATTTAGTTTTTTGGTGGCCTTAATTTGAATGACATTGTAAAAATGTTATAAACAATGAAAAAGTTCATCCAAGCAATCTTTACTACTTCAAAGCTGTTTGAAAAAGTGAGCTGAAATTCTTCAAGAATGTTGTGGAGAACTGATCTCTGAATTATATGTGCAAAGCATCTTGCAGCCTTGTATATTTTCAGTTGTCTATTTGCTCAAATATTAACATTGAAATACATTACTTACTTGTGTTCAGGTAGGTTTTATGGCATATCAACTCAAGTTGGTTATTTAATGCCAAATATTTTTTCATGCATATATCAAATATGATACACATAGTTAAATGATCAAACGGTTCTGTTTCTAACAATTCAGTTTAGCATAAATCAAAGTTAAATGGTTCCAAGTATTGTTATGTATAACTAACAATTTAATTAAACATCAGTCATTTGTTTAAACACAGATGAATGATCAAACAGTTCTATTCCAAACAATTCAATTTAACATAAGTCTTTTGTTTGCGCTCAGTTTAAATGTCAAACAGTTCTATTTGACTCATGGATAGGACCAGAGTGGACCTGGGAGTGATTGCAGAGAAGAGGTACTTCGCATTCCCCAAAGCTCTAGTATTACTGGAGCCTCACCATCAGTTTATTTAGTATCATATCAGGACACTAGTTGGGGGCAGGGTCTTACCCCTCTGCAGATGCAGTCAGTGTATTCTACAGTCCCAGCCAACTGGGCTGTGCTAATAAAGTTAACAAAATTAAATCGTACATTTTGAACCTTGAATTTATATATAGCAGCAGAACATAAGGTTTTAATTTTTAACTTAGTATAAGTTCATATCGTATTTTCTAATTAGCCGAGAGATTAGTTTTTGATAAATATATGTCAACACTGCGTGGTATCTGATGATAAAAGAGCAACAGAATTTATATAATAATTTTATTCTTTCAATATTTACATGAATTTCTTAGCACTAAAAATCCCTTTTTATTTTCTTTCTCTTTTTTTTTCAGGACAGAACAGAAATTAAATGCTAAAAGTTGCTAAAATAAATCTTGGGTCAAAATTGCAGAGTTTGAATTCAAATTAAAGTGTGAATGTTGTTCTGTAAATTTTTGTTTATAGCTTTGTAAATGGCCTTTTTGCTATAAAAATTAAACAATTGCAAATTCTTATGAGTAGGGAGAAGGTAATATGTACTATTTTACTCTTTGGATATCCCTATGAAGTTGATATTTTGTATAAATTTACTAGTATAAGATAGATTACTAGTAAATGAGGAATATTATATTCTCTATATATGTTTATATACAAAATATATTATGGAAATTTTGATTTGTACTTATTTCCTTATTATTACATGTTATAAGAAACTAAGGGAACATTGCTAATGAGTTCTTTCTTGTTTTTCCAGCAGTGCCTCTAACCCCACCCACCCTGCATGTCTTGTTTGTCTTACTTGATTGGTTTGTGAGATAGGAAGCAAGTGACCATACAGCTGTTGTTTTGTAGGGTGTTGCTTCCAGGATTTGTTCAAGACAGTGGGCAGCATTCTTGGGTAGTTCCCCTCTAGCATTTTCTCCATGCATTTTGTTAGTGTCCATGTGATGCATCCATATAGCAGTATCAACACAGCTTCAGTTTAGAAGAAATCCCATTTTATTTTATTGAATAAATCAGACTTCTATATGATTGATAACCTGTCAATAGCATTCTACACTTTCACTAGGAATAAGTTTACATCACTTTCAGTTGATGACATGTTACTAGCAAGGTATGTGCACTGGTCTACTAATTTTAGAGGGGTGCCACCTAGAGTGAAGATGGCTCCTTCTTGTTTAAAACACATATACTCTGCTTTATTTGCATTCACATAGAGGCCAATGCTTCCAGATACTTGCTCTAGGCTATACAGTAGGGATTCGCTTGGACAGGTGTATTTGTAAGAAGCATCAGTTTGTCTGCATAAGTCTGTATCTGTCATAGTTTCTGCAGGATATCATCTGCTTTTTGCCTTTTTTAATGTGAAACCATTTTCTTTTATTAGATCTATCAACATTAAAAGTATGTAGTCTAGTCAGAATATAAACAAATATGGTGCTAATGTATCTTCTCACAAAACTCCAGCAACAGTTGTCAAAGAAGTCGGTATTTCCATCAGGTGAACAAATCATTGCTTTCATGTTTTTGTAAAGCATCATTTTGTAAAGCAATTTCTTTGGGGATGCCATATGCTAATTGTATTTGCTCTATCTTTCCTCTGTCTAGTTTATGGAATTGAATACTTTGGAGAAACCGATGAATAGTAGTGTTGCCTCAAGATTATTTGCTTATACTCCTTTGATGATTCAATGGATTGTCAGAATCTGTGATGCTGCAGAGTAATTTCTTCAAAAGCTGTTCTGATTTTTTCTTAGAATTTAGGAGGTATTTTGTCAAGGCCTGCAGCTTTTCTGTTTTTCATTTTTTTTCAATACTGCTTTAAGTTCTTCCTCCATAAACTGTCAGACTTTGATGCTTAGTTGGCTGTCACTGATTCTTTGGATAGATTTCTAAGTAATTTCAGGAAGGCTTCCAAGCAAATTCTTGAAATGTTCTTTCCACTTCAGAAGTCTTTCTTCATGACAGGCAGCTTTAGTTTTGATGTTGATGTGTTCTTCCTTCCATTCACTTCATTTACTGTCTGCCATGCTATTCATGATTGTTCATCTTCTGAATTTCGAATTTTATTGATTTGACCTTGAATGTATTCTAATTTCTTTTTTTTTCTTTTTCTTTTCTTTTTTTTTTTTGTATCTGTTGATTAGTTCTTTCTGGGCTTTCTTAAGTTTCTGTATGTTGGCATTTGTTGGGTTTCTTTTATTGAGTAAGGCTGCTTTTTTTTAAGTTATCTCGTTTCTTCCTAATTACTAGTGACTCACATGGGAACTCTACATTTGCCTGTTTGGTTGGTATGCATTTAGCTGCTGCTTTCATATGGGTAGTGACAAAGTTTTCATATTTATCATTCAAAGTATATATTTCAGATATCACCTGTAGAATATCAAATTTATTTCTTACAGTTACCGTATATTTATTGCTAATATCTCTATTGGTAAGTGAGGACCAGTCTTAACTGTTTGTTTCTTATACTTTCATAGACTCAAGTGTATCTTTTTGATAATTCAGTAATTGGAAGATACTCCTTCAAAAGAAGAGTATACCTCATAGTTCCGAGCACTATTTATCCACTTCTTGTTTATGAGTATATAATCTCACTGTGCTTTAGCATTATTTGGATAGATGTAAATCCATAGTTTTCTCTCCGTTTTTGGGATTTAGTATTTAGGCATGAAAGACATTTCTCAAGCGAGAAATCTCTTAGATATCCGCCATTTCCATTTTAGACCTTAAAATGCATGTATATGTGTTGTTTTGTTTAGAAATGTCATTCAATTATTTACAATCGTATTTAATTGATTAAGCAGTAATGGTAAGAGTCATATTTACAATTTGTAACTTTTTCTTATGCCTCTCTATCAACCTGATAGCAACTAAAATTTCCACCTTAGATAAGAAAAAGACAGAGAAATTTATGCTTATAAGTGGGTAACTTGATATAGTCTTCTTTTTCAGAGTAATATTTTGATATACATTAACTTCATCTTTGTCCCTAAATTTATTTACTAATATAATTTATGTGAAATATTACTTCTCAATATATTGATACTTTTTTAATGTTCAATATCAAGTGTTGTGTGTTATGACTACCCACATTGGTAGACATAAATTTTTATATTTGATTATATCATTAAATGTCAGATGCTGAGTTATAAAGACTTCTATCTTTGTGTGCAAGCCAGATTTTTCAAAATGTAATTGCAATGTGTTTGGGTGTATGAGAAAGTGTATGTTTGTGTGTGTAAGAAAGCTTTTATAAAAATGTAAATATGAATATATTGGGTATCCTAAAAGTATTCAGTTTTTTATATTTGTATCTGAAACATTTAGTCTTAACTAATTTCATTAAAAAGATACCTATTGATTAGATTGTGTCAGTTGTCATATCAATATGCATTAAAAAATTGTCAAATTGGTATATTTTTTTATTTATTTTTTCTAACATTGAAGGTTGAAGAAAATTAATAACATTTTGCATATTTCTTTAAAGAAAAGTAAAACTGTAAAGTAAATGCCAAGAAAGATTTATACAGTTTGTGTAAAGGATGTTGAAAATGATTTAACATATTCAAAGTTTTATGCTAGAAATTTCTCATTGAACAATGCTTCACGGTCAAGTAGACCAGTTTAGGTTGATACTGGTAAAATAAAGAGAACATTTGAAAATAATCCATTTTATACAAAATGGAAGATATCCGCCATATTCAAAATATCCTCAATGAAGTACTGAGAATCCTTTTCATTATTTTAGTTATATTAGTTATTTTGATGACAAAAAAAAACTAATGGAATCTATGTATGATTCACTACTTAAACATTATGATAATGGTCTGTTTTTTTGTTTGTTTGTTTGTTTTTTAGTGTAACTGGCAATGAAAAATGGATAATTTACCATAATCTGATATGCAAGGGATTGTGATTTGAGCAAAATGAACCATCACTCACAATAACAAAAGCTGGTCTTCAGCTAAAGAAGGTTTTATATATATATATATATATATATATATATATATATATATATATATATATATATATAGTGGTGTTGGGAAAAAAAATTCTTTACTATGGGCTTCTTCAAGAGAAACAAGCAATTGATTTAAATAAGTATTGCTCCAAGACTAATTATAATTAGGAATCAACAAAAAGCCTGGATTCTGAATTAGTTATCTTGAACATAAATTTCTATCAAGATAATGTTAAAACATATATTTCTTTGCTGATCAGACAAAAAATGTGACATTTTGTCTGCAATATTTAATTGATATTGTTTTTTTTGAATGATCATTTATTCAGATTTGTAGATAATTCTCTTAGTGCATAACATTTCAGTTCCCGAGAAAACTATAAAAGTCACCTTCTTTATTGAGAAGGATAAAAAATTCTGGAATAATGAAATTATGAATATTGTCTGAAAGATTGTAGAAAATATTAGAACAATTCAGCAAAGTTTGGTAAAAAAACATAACAATAAAATGCTGTTTTTACTTAATGAACTAAACAAATGTTTTTGCCATCCAATATATTATTTTGTCCATGCTATATAGATAACAGTAGTTTAAAAAATATTTGACTTGAAGAAAGTAGACACAGCTTTAAAAAAAAGTTAGTTTTCCTTCTCATTTGTTTTTGTGCTTATAAGCTTTTATAAATTGATATCAACTTTAGAGGTTGCTGCTAGACTTTGATTCTCTATGTAAATGCATACAAATATTTCTTTGTCTTTACCAATACTATATTCATTGAAAACTTTGTGAGAAACAAATTCCCTGTTATTATTTTACTTATTTTTTAAAGTGGCATGCTTATTATTGTACTAGAGAGTTAAGTGAATATAGCTATATCTGATATTATTCTATGTTTTAGTTTCATTTAACACCTTTATTCTTGCATACATAAATATATATAAAAATACCTTAATTTTATAATCTATATCAATAAAAGCCATTGTTGTGAAATCTGTTTGTTTACCCAAATATATCATGTCAAAACAAATTGAATCATATTATACTAATGACTGACAACTGATGGATTTGAAACTCCATCAACAGGGCAGTAGTCAAACACAATAAACTATTACTAAATCTTATAAACATATGTGTGTGCGTGTGTGTGCACACATGTGCACATAAGGAATAAGAAATGTCTTATGCTTATTTTTATTCAATTTCTCTTGATTTCTGACAAGAAAGTGCCTGGATACTTTATGTAAATGTGAAAAATGTCTATATTTCTACTTAGCATTCCCCCCCCCCTTTTTTTTTTGTAATTTTCAAGAAAGTCATTTGTATTATTTATTATTTTAAAAGTTTGGGAGAAAACTATAATGAATCGTTTTCCTAACAACATTTCTTGTTAGGAACATTACAATATTATTTTATCACTGGAAATAGCAAAGTACTAATATGAATTCAAAATTATGTATGGAAATGATATGTGAACATTGTTCTTTTTATTGTGAGCAAATTACAAGGGTGAGTCAAAAAGTAATGCTTTTTTCTTTAGTATAGGAATAATTACCAACACAGGATCATGTATTATAGATCAAAACAAAGCTAGTCCTCTATGGATCACATCCCTACTTTTCAACATAGTTACCATTTCTCTTAATAGTAATGTTACACCTTTGAATGAGAGCAGGAATCCCTGTCTCATAAAAGTTTGTTGACTGTTCTTTTAGCCTCTTCATTTCTACAGTTTTCACTTCCTTGTTACTGTCTCTTAAACCTTCTTTTATTGAGACCCTGATGAGGCTTAGAGCAAGAATCCAATGAGTGAGACCCAACTTGCCAATCAATAATGTCCTCCTTCTGCATAACAATGCTTGACCACACACAAGCATTAGGAAAGGGGAGACAATCGTCTCATTTGGGTGGACAACTTTAACGCATCCTCCATACTCACCAGATTTAATGCCTTCAGACTATCATCTCTTGAACCCCATAAAAGAGAGTTTAAAAAGCAAACATTATGCCAATGATCAGGAAATGAAAACTGTAGTGATTAAGTGACTCAAAGAACAGCCAACAGAATTTTACAAGGCAGGGATACATGCTCTTATTCGAAGGTGAAATATTGCTATTGAGAGAAATGGTGACTATGTTCAGAAATGTGATCTGCAGTGAACCAGCTTCATTCAAATGAGTTATACCTTCAGTCTTGATCCAACTTTGTATGTTCATGTACATATATATATATATATATATATATATATATATATATATATATATATATATATATATACATATATATATATATATATATATATATATATATATATATATATATATATATATATATATATATATATATATATATATATGACTGTTGGCTGAAAAGTTCTTAAGTTGAACAAAATATTCTCATGGAATGTGACCAGATGTGTTCTATTTTTCATCACTGTCTTTTTTGTAGTCCACACACTTCTTCCATCAGTCAAAAGAGTCATTAACAATAGATATGATGTCATAATATGAACTTTTTAGCTTATGGACTTCTCAGTCCATCCTTATATATATATATATATATATATATATATATATATATATATATATATATATATATATATATTAATCCTAGCTTACTTTAACTGAAGGTGACATATAAAGAGAAGATCTAACTCACTACCAATTTTTGTTTGTATTATCATATCGATATAAAATGTAAATAAGGACAATTTCATGCTAGTTTTCCTTTTTTGCTATTCATATCCCCGACCAAATATCCCTGATATATGTATCTATGTGTACTGTGTATATCTCTACAATTGTTCATGGTTTTGCATGAAACTGTACATATGAATACTGCTGATAATGTAAGAGGGAAACCTAAAATGCATAATGAGATTTTTATATGAATACACCTTGTGTAATTTTAAGAGATGATGATGATTATTATTATTATTATTATCATCATTATTATTATTATTATTCCAAGAATTATTCAGATTATTAAACTCATTCTTTTTGTTGCTTTAATTGTTATTGCAATGTTTAAATTGATTCATTCTATAATATTTCTCAATTATACAATACTTATGAAAAGAGAGGGTTTTTTCTGCTGTACAAAACAAAAAATAGAAGCCAACACAAAAATAATAGAACCATCCTATTAGCTATTAGTCTCAACCCTATTTGAATATCATTAGAAACAGTTGTATAGCCTTGATGTAACTTGACAACACTTTAGAGTTGACTTTATTCTCATGAGGTTACTCAGTCAACAGTGATCATATGACCAACATTTCCCAATGATCAAGAAAGAAGATTCTTCACATTTTGTGCAGTTGTTTTTGGCAAATATTGCATGATACAAGTTTATCAATTCCCTCTACAGTTCAGATCTCTCTTCTTGTGACTCTTTGTTTGTCAAAATCTAAGACTGTCATTGAAATGCCATGGATGAGATTTAGGAGAATATGACAAGACAAGCAACTTTAAAAGAGAACTCTTTTGAAAAGTGGAAGTGATGCTGGGATACATACAGGCAGAATTACCTCCCACATTTTAAACTGTTATTTGCATATTAGGAAGTATTTCTGAAGCACTCTGTATGTAAAGTCCTCAATGAAGTATTTTGAGGTGGGTGTAAGGGGCCATTGCTCTGATGAAGTTTTTTTTTTTTTAATTATCAAATGACTGGATATTGTCTAAAAAAAGACATGCACTTCTATATTTTATACATTAATTGCTCTCCAATCCTTTCCTTTCTAAGCAAAATCTATACACAAACTTGAAATTCACACTGGCAGCAATTATATATTTATACGCGAGGCTAAAGTATACAGTTTTTTTTTTTCAATTTTCTCACCTGTCTATAATTTGGACCTTGTTTCATATTTTAGATATTTGATGCAAAAATATTTTATGTACATAACATTTTATAATAAGAAATAGGCATGGAATTCAAAAGAGAAACTTTTGCTAAGTCCTGAAAGTTTGACTCAAAGAACTTGGGAAATCCATATCAAAAAGTGAGATAAAAAAAAATTTGATTAGGCAGAATATATATATAGAAAGAAAGGATCTTTTTCTCTTGCATAAGGTTCAATTAATAGATATGAAGCATTGCTTGGAGGTGAAAAAAATTGGAAGAGGCTAACAAATAAATATTAACTTTGGATAATTACATATATCAAACTAATGTGAATTCAAAATTGATGATGTAGACTTATTTGTTTAGGAAGGAAATAATTGGAAAGCAATCTTGTGAATAAAGTATAAAATTATTTATATTATTTGAGTTGTGAAGTTTAACCAAATAAATTGATCCCATCAGTATATTTTTCACAATTTTTTTTATAGTGGCTACTATTTTCTAATTTGCCCTATTAAGAAAATAAGAAAAAAAGAAGGAAAAAATAAGATTTTTCACAATCATACTAAAGTATTATTTTCCATACCTACCAGATAAAATTCAAGTATTTTATTAAGAAACTAAGTGTAAAGGTACAAATAAGTAATACTATAGTTCTTAAAGAAGTTTAATTGATATTTGATGTAAAAGTAATGGCTGCTTTTTTGTGGTTGTCCTTTATAAAAAAAAGAAAAATTATAAAACAATTTAACTCCTGCATTCACTTTCAAATATTTTTATCTCAATATTTTATTTATTTTAATTTCTTTTTCAATTTTTCTTCTATTTCTTATATCTTGATTTTTACTGAAAGATACTGATCTGAAAATTAAAATCTATATTAATCTCAAATATCTTCAATATCATCTTTTTGTTTGTCCTTTTCACATTCTTTTCTTTTCTTTATTACATGAAAGATAATCAAAAATAATTAAGGAATGTTGGAGGGGAGGAACGATTAGATTTTTTGTAACTTTTATTCAATTTTTTTTTTTTTTTTTTTGTGGGATTTTTGTCTTTCTTTTCCATTCATATCTAAGACTCTCCACTTGATAGAAAGGTTACAATTTATAAAAATTCTATATAGACACATGTTGATTTAGTTGAACATTTTAACCAAGTGAGAAAACTTCCATTAACCTTTTCAGAAGTATCAACTTAACTCTCCCCAAAATTAAGTTATATAATCAGTAGGGAATTCAATTTTTTACTCTTCTCAGTTATCCAAACAGTGGCAGGAGAGGTGTTTCTCCATTGTGCATTGTCATGCAAAATAAATAACTAATTGAGCCGTTATATCCAGCATGAATATTTCTTCAAATATGATTGTATATTAGTAGATATTTATATAGTTTGTTGCATCAATTTTACAATTACCTAAATATACTAATCACTCTAAAGAATGTGTGTGAAAAAACTTTCCAAAGTTTAAAATGTTTATCCAAGTGTTCAAATATAAAATGAGCATTCTTATACCAATTTTACTTGTTAGAACCATTGTTTTCATGATAGACATCATGAAGAGAAATTACTCAATATGGCACCTTGATAGTCTAATAAAGCTATGGGAAACATCCATCCATACTAATTTCTTTATTTGCAAAAAAGGACATACCTATTAACTAATTTTTTTTTTATTCAAGTCTAATTATAGCTATGTCACTAATGTATGTATTTGTCTGTTTGTAAAATCCATAGTATTTAAAAGATAGTTGACTTATTTTACCCACTAATTATCATTTTTACTCAAGCTAGAGATACTGACATTTCAATGTTTAAATACTCTAAAATATTCATGTTAAATAAATTTACTCATCTGAAAAAGTGAATTGAAGAAAAAAAAACAACACCTCAATTATAAATCAATTTTGGTTTGATGTTAGAATTGAAATTTAATTTCAACAGTTGTTTGTTATTACAATTATTATGCTTACTATGATGATTACATTTCTTTATCTATAAAACTTTTTACATTAGATATTATGAAGTTTTATCTATGCTATTAGTAAATATAATAATTGATATTCACAATGTTCTAGAACAATTTTGTGTTCTTGTAAAATATACATAAACTAAATTGTTGAAAGATTTGAGTGACCAAAAAGTTATCATTGTTTTTGTTGGTGGTTGACATTGAAATGTTTAGTTTTGCCTAACTTAGTTCAAAAAGATTGTTTTTGATTGTATTATGACTGTGTGCATTTTATAAAATGTATGAATTGGCACATTGTTGAAGCTAGAGGAAAAGAAGCAACATTTTTGGCATATCATACTTTTTTATTTTAAGAAAGGTAAAAATATAATTCAAATGCAAAAATCAATTAGTGAAATTTATTAAGAAGATACTGCTGAAGATTTCTCATCAAACAATATGTCATAATCATGCAAAACAGTTGAGGTTGATAGTTATTAAATCTAGATGTTACTTGAGAATAGTCAACATTATACTCAAAATATCCAAATCAAGTATTGATTTGAAATAATTGGCATTATCATTGTTGTATTTCCTGCTTTTCATATAGATTTCTTTAGATATGATAAAAAAAATGTCCACTTTTTAAACAAATTTGTGACAAAAAGTGAATAGCTTACAACAATGTGGCTTGCAAGAGATTATAGAACAAATGAAATCAACTATTAATAACCAAAGGCCAAAAGTCTTCATCCAAGGAAAGTGATACTGTTTAAAAGGAACTATATTCTTTTGAAAGTCCCAAATGATTTAATTACTAAACCAATTGAAGAATGGAATTAGTTAAGAAAAGGGCAACAATTTTCTATCAGGATAATGCTAGATTGCATGTTTCTTTAATGATCAGGCAAAAATTCTTACAGTTTGGCTGGCATGTTTTGACTCATCTGCTTTATTTACTGGGGTATTATACCTTTACAGAATACTTGTAATTAAATAACTTCAGTTTCCTGGAAGATTGAAAAAGGCACCTAAAACATTTTTTGCTGATAAAAAATATCTAGTGGGATGGAATAATAGATATTGGCAGGATGATAGTGAAACAAAATGTTAATTATGTTATTCAATTAAGTTAATGTTAAAATAAAATATATATATATATATATATATATATATATATTGTTTTACTTAATAAACCAAATAAATGTTTTTGACCTAAAATTTTTATTCTAAACAAAAAGCAAAATAGTCCCACAAAGGCTTTTTCTTTTTCTTTTTCTTTTTTTTTTTTTCTTTTACTTTTAAACTCACATTCTTTTTCTTTCCTGCTTTCTTTTCATTCTTTCTTTAAATTTTCTTTTTTTCTCTTCTGTTTTTATTTTCTCTCTTGCTTCTTAAAATCTATTTTTTCCTTTCTCTTTTTATATTTTCCTTCTTCTTTATCATATTTTTCTCCTTTATTTATTTATTTTTTCTATTTTAAACACTTGATTCTTTTATGTTGTTTTCCTTTTATCATTACCTTTTCTTCTTATTTTTTTCTCCTTTTCTAATACACTTTTCACTTATTCTTTCTCTCCTTCTTGTTATCTTTTTACTTTCTGAAGATTTTTTAAAATTCAACACTTAGAATCTGATGATAGGGAGAAGATAGCACTTGGATTTAAACTCAATTAGTTATCTCATTTCTTAATCTTTGCCCATTGCTTTTCCATACTACTGCTGTAGTGTTTCCCCACTACACTGCCTTATCCTTTGCTTCTATGTAACCAAGAAAAGACTCAGCCACAATCTTTCTCTGTTGTCATAGTTGCTGTTACTGTTTTCATTGATCTTTATGCATTTCACTTCATTCCTATCTGCCAAATACTGACAATCTGCCTCTGTCTTTTAATCAATACACCCTTTTCTTTTTTGACTCTCTCTCTCTCCCCCTCTCTCTTTCTCCCCCCCATCTCTCTCTCTCTCTCTCTCTCTCTCTCTCTCTCTCTCTCTCTCTCTCTCTCTCTCTCTCTAATTACTATATCTATTTAAACTGTACTCATAATTTCTGCATTTCTTTAAGCCCCTTTTACTGATATCTTTCTCCAAAATTATCCCATCTTTCTATATCACTCTATGATTAAACACTGCTCTTCATTTAATTTAATCAAACAAAATTGCTATGTCTACAAAAATGGACCCTGATTTCCTTTTTCTTTTTTTTTTTAGTTATTTATGCTTGCTTTTATTCGCATGTTCACTCTAAATTATCTTTCTGTTTTTTAAACATTTACTCTCTTTTATATCAATGCTAAAATTTCCTTTTTTTTTTTTTTTTTTTTTATCTTACTCCATCTTTTTTATACCTAGATTTCTTTATCTGTTTCCCTTAATCTCATCTCTTTTTATACAACTAAATTATTGTCTCTCCAACTTGCATATTTAATCCTATTATTCTATACTAATGTACTGTGCCCTTATCTTGGTTATTATGAGAGTTACAGTGTTTTGACCATTGTACCTTTTGTAGTGTGTCATAGTAATCTTTTTTGGGAATTTCTAATCAAACTTTATTTGATTCTCAGGGGTAGATTGTTGTCATTCCAATGTCCATTCTAAGAGGATATTTTGTATTAGTTAATTTTTTAGTTAATTTTGTCATTGAAATTTCATTTGTTTGTCTCTTTCACAAAATGACTCTTTCAATCAAAATGTTTTTCTTTTTTCTTTATATTAGTTTAAATTTCAGTGTTTCAGTATGAACAGAAATTACCCCATCTCTTTTTACTTTCTCTTTCAAAATTATACTGTTTTTCATAAAAATAAAATCATCCTTTTTCACTTTTATATTTTTAAGGGATAATTTATTACAAAGAAATATTCTTATATGAATAACTTGACATGTTTCAAAAGCTGGGAAACTGTACTTTCAGACCTACCTCTAATAATTCATTCATCCACTCATGTGCCCATCATATCTACAGTATGTATATGACCTTTACTATTGAAAGAAAAAAAATCAGACAAGTAATTAGAAGAAAGAGGATAGAATTTTATAACTTGGATAGAGTCATGCAACCACCTTCTTCAACTTGGGCAATATTTAAAATCTATTTAAAATTTTCAATTTAAACAAAGAAATTTTCAATTTAAACTGAAAATTTAGTCATTGGGAAGAGTTTGTTATTTTTAACCCTCTACAAACAGTCAAAAATTTTCATGTAGAGTTACCAAATTGGGTCTTCATGTTTATTTGATCCTGTGGAAGGATTTATTATAAGTATACTTCAATAGTAATAATTATTGTTTGTAACCATTTTCTGTTAATTTTTGATAGACAAAAAGATTATATGATAACCAACTGTAATCCAAGTCTTACCTGGCATAGATGAGGATATCAGCTAGTTAAATGATATGATAAAATTTTTCATTATTTATATGTTGATTTTTAATTTGATCATCTGAATAATAGATAAGTGATGCTAACATATATCTAAGTATTTCAATGAGTCTTTGAGTTACTATATGCTTATGGTTTATAAAATTCTATGTCAGTACATTTGCTCTGGTTTTTATATAGAATAAGCCTTTATGTAAAATCATTGCTTATCTAATTTTTTAAATTTTCATTTTAAAGGCAAACATAAACAAGCAATAAGTAAGTTGGTGACCGTAGTCAAGGGCAACCTAAAGCCTCCCTTTTCAATCGCTACTAAAACAAGATGTAGGGGAGGGTGATACTCCTTTCCCTGTATACTTGACTTACCCTTGATCTATACCGTATAATGCTGGGTATTAAGCAAGGAAGCACCAAATATCATTTTTTGAGTCTTTGGTATGGCTTGACCTGGGATTGAACCCCAGTCTTCCAGACCAATGGCAAACACTCTACCAACTCTGCCAATAAGGCGGTGTGTGCGTGTGCACATGCGCGCGCGCACACATACACACACACACACACACACACACACACACATATATATGATTACAGAAGTGTATGAGTTTGAAGTTTTTGCAGGATTGCTTCTAACAAATCCGTATAAAAGGAAATGCTATGTGAGCCCATCATCTCTAGATATAATTCAAATTGCATGTGTGTCTGTGTTTGTCTGTTTGTTTGTGTGTGTGTGTGTGTGTTTATCACATGTATATATACATATTTACATCATTATATATGTGTAGGTTTCTTCATGGTTTTAGCTTAAAGAAAGTGTCTGCAAATTTTAAAATAAATAATAACATTATGAAATATTTAAAAAAGTATTTTTTGCTTAATAAACATTTTATAGTTCAGATTTTGACAGCACATGTACAATGATTAATGAATTAAATGAACAAATAGCTTGATAATAACTATCCTACAAATGACTTTCATCATCTTTTTCTGTAAAAAGTGTTCCTGTGCCAAATTCAGTAGTTCCATTTTCTGGCTTTTCATTTGCTGGAATTTGCATTGAATAAACAGGTCTAAGTTTCTTAGATTTTGCATTATGAAAAATGTTGGTGTGTATTAAATCCATTTTGAAAAATCATCAGTATCTGTTTGTCAACTTTCTATAAGTAGTGTCTCTGTTAGCAGTATTTTTTGAAAAAAAATTTTCAAGTATTAGTGCTGTGAGGGAATGTCATAACAATATCAATAGAATTAAATCTTTTTTTATTTATTTGCACTTTCAACAGTTCTTTAAGATGAGAGAATGTGAGATAGAAGAATATTAGAAAAAGGTAAAAGAAAAAAAATACAGTGAGAAACAAGGAAGAAATGAAAGAAGAAATAAAATTCAGTATGGAAGGAAAGAAGGTGATGAAGGAATCTACAAGAGGAACTTAGTGAGGAAAATAGTTGCATCAAAAAAGAAATTGAAGTATAGAAAAGTTAAAGGAAGTAAAAGTTAGAAATGGAGAAAAATAAATATGGGTAAGATGAAGAAAGAATGGCGCAAAGTAAAAATAATGGAAAGAAAGAAAATTAAAGCAGAAGAGATTGAAAGAAAAATATACACATTTCCTACTAGACTGATATGAACACAGATAAATAAAGAGATTATCTATTTGAAATATTGAAATGATAAAATGAATAATTTTTATAAACCAAATATATTCTCAATTATATTAATATATGACCAAAATTCTAACATTTTCTTAGATGCCAGGAGCCATTTTTTCTGTGTATATTAGTTGAGTTTTAGTTTTATTACTTGTTACATCACCTCTTATTCTTAGAAAAAATTCTTGCTTCCAAATGCAAGAATTCTTCTAAAAGAATTTTTTTCCATTAAAGCTTTTTACGAATACAATTTTCTTAAAATATCAAGTCAATGAAAAATTACTCATTCTTGGAAAAATACTGTTTTAGCAATAATTTTTGTTGATAAGATTAGATTCTATCGTTTATTTCTACATTGTAATATTATTTTGTTATTTCTATTACTTGTAAAATAACCTTCAGTAAAATGTGAAGATTATAAAGATTTTGGTTTGGTTTCTTTGTTTAATGGCATATCAAACTTTGTAGATTATTTAATGCCAAAGCTATTCTCCTAGAAGAACAGTAGTAGTACTATAGCTGGGAGGATAAGGTGGTTCATACCTTACCCAAGGGTATTTGCCTGAAAGTGAACGTAATAGGGCGACTGGAGTACAAACTCACTTACTATGATTCCGCCGTCCACCGCTTTAACCATTACACCATGAGGACACCCCAAGATTATAAAGAGTTTATGTGCTTATTTTCTACTGTATTCATTTCTAAACAGAATGATTATGCCCTTTTCTGAATTTATCCTTTTTCAGTAAAATTAAATTTGCAATTAATAATGTAATGTATGAAAGTGTATATTTCTGTATGAAATAAAGGTTTATAGCATATTAGATGGCAATTACACAAGAATGCTGCGTGCAATCCTGAACAAGTCCTGGCAGCAACACCCCACAAGACACCAACTGTACGGCCACCTGCCCCCTATCACGAAAACTATTCAAGTTAGACGAACCAGGCATGCAGGACACTGCTGGAGAAGCAGAGATGAACTCATAAGAGATGTACTCTTATGGATCCCCACACATGGTCGCGCAAAAGCAGGACGACCAGCTCGAACGTACATTCAGCAGCTATGTGAGGATACAGGTTGTTGTCCTGAAGACCTACCTAGGGTGATGAACGATAGGGAGGAGTGGCGAGAGAGGGTCAGGGATATCCGTGCTACCAGCACGATATGATGATGATGATGACGATGATTATAATAAAAAAAAAATTAGTCAATACTAATAGTACTTTACAACCACTCCTCTTAATATAGTTTGACTTCAGCTGTCAACTTGAAATGTAGACTATTTATTGATATTTATTCCACAAATATACTTCTAATTTGTTAAAATAACTCTTCATAAAGATTATTTGCACACAAGAAATTTGTTCACAATTCTGAACATTCAAAATTCAAATGCATTAACAACAAATTTTAATATCCTTTCTTTATTATACCTTTTTGAAAATTGCTCTGTTGTACCAAGCTAAATCTTAAACTTTTGAGAAGTAGAAGTTAATATAATTTGAGATCTTTTCTATTTAATGTTTATATGATGAGTATGTTCTAACAAAAACTACATTTGTTTCTACTCTGAAACTTATTATTTATCCAAATCCTTTGAGTAGAAATTTCTTAGCCTTTTTCGTCTCTTGTTTTTTTTAATTGTTGAGCATTCATACCAGCAATATTTGAGGTCTGCTTTTGAAGAGATTGAGAAATGCATTCTCAGTATTCTAAGACCTTCTTTAATATTCTTGTTGATTTGAGTAATGCTGTTATATAAATGGTTTCATTTCTTTCTTGGGTAGT
Organism: Sepioteuthis lessoniana; assembly: GCA_963585895.1. Lineage (NCBI taxonomy): Eukaryota > Metazoa > Mollusca > Cephalopoda > Myopsida > Loliginidae > Sepioteuthis > Sepioteuthis lessoniana. Next base: position 80,238,626 of record OY757935.1, read on the forward strand.
GAATGTTGCTAATCTTTTTACGAGGCTTTTCCCGACTGTTCCAAGTATTCCATTTACCTTGATATATAGTTCATTGAAAATATCTTTTAATGAAAAGAGTTCTTTGTAAATAATTCTACTTGTTTGTTGCATATTCAAACTATTACATGATAAATATGAAACCTTAAAAAACTCTGTGGCTTAAAGCATTTGATTTCTTTTATGCTAACAGCATACATTGTGTTAGACCTTACATGAGTTCTATGATTTGACTTAATATACTGTTTACAAATATGGCCTAGTGGTTAGTGTGTCCGCCAAAGCTCAGTGAGACCTGGGTTCAATCACAGGTCGAGTCATACCAAAGGCTAAAAAAATGGTACTTGATGCCTCCTTGCTTAACACTCAGCATTATAAGGTAAGGATCAAGTGTAAAGTGGAGCAATCCAGGAAATGGAGTAGCGCCCTCCCCTACACCTCGGTGTAGTAGCTATTGAAAAAGGAGCCTTCGGGTCCCCCTTGACTATGGTCGTCAACTTTACTTTTTTTTACTATGATATGATTGGTTAAAAAATTTACTTTATCACTTAGTATACCTTAATCTATGTCTACATTTTATCTTTTTTTTCTGATTTATGTAAAACTATCATCTGGGTGGTTTCAGTTCTTTTTCTGGGTTTTTTTTTTTTTTTGAGATTCTACAGGATTGCACCAAATATTTAATTATTATTGCTAGCTGAAAACCCACCCTGCATGCAGGATTTTAAGTTATGCAAACTGACCATAAATTTATCTATCTTACTTTTACAAGGATTAATTATTATATGCATTTGAAAAGTTGGTGTTTATTACCTCCTCCTGGTGTTAATTGCTTTTAGTAAAAATGTAACCATCACAATTATTTTTGTCTTGATTTTTTGGTGACTGGTAAAAGGAATAATTGGAAAAAAGTAATCAACAAAAGAGGTGTACGTTATAGAGTTAAACATAAAGTTTAGTTAAGTTCATGAACATAAAATAAGGGTTCAGATTATATTGTAAATTTAGCCTCTCACTAAAAACATTCAATGTTTTCAAAAGCTTAAAATATGTTCTAGAGTCCCATTAGTAAACTATAGAAAATTAGATCATCATAGCTCTTGTTATCTTTAAATTATGTGATGAAAGACACACAAATAAAAAGATATTTGGTCTTTTCTATGACCCCTGGCAAAAATGATGGAATTAGTACACTTAGAGGATGTTTACCCACGTTTTTTATTTAGCAGTAAATGAACTAATAGATAAAATGTTTTGATTTGATTTCTTTGTTTAATGGCATATCCACCTTCATAGGTTATTTAATGCCAAAATTATCTTTGTAGAAGAAGAACATTATGGTGCTATTTAACCCCTAGCAGGCGGGGGTGGGTCGGATATGGGGGGGTGTACATTTACCAAAAGTGAACACAATTATATGACTGGAGTTTGAACTTACTTATTACATTGTCACAGTCCATCACATTAACCACTACGCCATGGAGACTCCCCCCAGATAAAATGAAAAAACTTTTTTGATTTAATATTTAAACATTCTGACTTTTATAAAATATTCCCTAAAAAAACTTGACTAAATTACATCATCAAATTGTTTAATGTCATATCCAGGACATTCATTTGGTTGGGTCTTACCCCTCTGCAGTGATGCAGTCTGTGTATTCTACAGCCCCATCCAAGTGGGCTATACATAGAATTAAATGTCAAAATAGTTTTATTTCAGATAATTCAGTTTAGCATAAATACACAGTTTAAATACAAAAAACAGTAAAGTCAAGAAACCACGGTTTAGTTCTATTTTACCCATAGATAGGACTCTTATTAGGTGCTACCACTCCGAGCGATAGTGGACCTGGGAGCAATGGCAATAAAGGGGTACTCTGCATACCCCAAAGCTCCAGCATTACTGGAACCTCACCATCAGATTGCTTAGTGTCATATCTAGGACACTCATAGGAGGGTCTTACCCCTCTGCAGAGAAGCAGTTGGTGTATTCTACAGCCCTATCTGACTGGGCAAACACTTTATATCTGGGTTTTACTACTGTGGGCCGAGTGACAGTAGGTCTTCTCAAATCTTTATCACCTTCTTCAGTGTTATTTTTGCTGTTGTTTGACTATTCTTTTTCCTTTCAATTTTCAATTCTTCCAATCTTGTTTCTGGGGATTTTGGAATTGTTTTAACTGCACCAATTATTATTGGCACAGCTTTTATTTAAACATTAAACAGTTTCTTCAGTTCCTAAGTAAGGTTCTGTAATTTGCCTACATTTTTTTTTAGATTATTTTATCTTCATCTCATATTCTGCTGTCATGTCTATGGTGAAGCAAGCATTCTTTTCTTTCTTTACTAATATTATTTCCTGAGAGAAAAAAAAAGTGCTATACTTTGATCTTATGAAGTCTTAAGCAACAGACAATGAAACAAAATTTTGCCAAGCAGATAAACAATTCCAAAAGTTATTTTTTATTGTTTTATATATATATATATATATATATATATATATATATATATATATATATATATATATAATTTATGTTTTTTTCTCATTGGCATAATGGTTAATGTGTTTGCCAATGGTCTGGGAGATCAGGTTTTAATCCTCGACTGAGTCATACCAAAAACTAAAAAAATGGTACTTGATGCCTCCTTTCTTAACACTCAGCATTATAAGGGTAAGTGGAGAAATCCAGGGTCAGGATTTGTGCCCTCCTCTACACTTTGGTGTAGTAGCTATTGAAAAGGGCGCCTTCAGGTCACCCTCGACTACGGTTGGCCAACATTTAATGTACAGCTTTAGATAAAATGAATTTTTGATAAAGGTTAATTACTATATCATAACTTATTTCAAACGAAGCACACATACTATATATTATCTTACAAATTCATTCCAGATCTACTGACAAAACTAAGAGGCTTCTATCCGGTTTCTAGCAGTGCTACTTATTTTTCTATGTATTTTTCTATGTATGTATTTATATATAATCTGATGTATAAGATAGAATTTGTTTGCTGCAAAAACATGAAAAACAGTTAAGAATAGATTATTGTTTATTAAAAATAAACAATAATCCATGTTATTTTGTTTTGCTTTTTTAAGAATTGACATCAGAAAAATGTCAGAGCAAAATCTCAGAAATTTTGCCTTGTTCTTTCTATAAAAATTGTGTGGGTGTATTTCCTATTCACTTGTGTGTGCATGCATGCATTTGTTTTGCAGGTCTATTCAGATTCATCTAAGAATGAGTGGATATTTATGTATTATTTATATTTGTTTCTATGTTTACTTAAGTAAAAATGTATTTCTACATTGAAAATGTAGAAATGCATATACGTGCATTTTTCCTTGCTGTACAGCTTCGATTTACCTCTTGAAATTTTAGCAAAGTTTTTATTCATTTTAAACATTCTACTTTAATCTCATATGACTTCTGCTCAAATATATAGTTTATTTAGTTAGCTATTTGGTCAAATCTAGTGACTTGGTATTATCCATAATAAAACAGCTTTAGTGATTATTAGTTTAAGTTAATCTTTGATGATTTGTCTCTTCTCCAATCTGCCATAAAATATCTACATATGCATACTAGAAAAAGGTTTACAGAGAAAAAAATCAATAATTAGGAAACTTTATGATTATAAATACAGAGACAGATCCTGTTTTATTGTAGAATAACGTAAAAGCATCATGATTAAACTTATTACCTTATAAGACCGAGTATGCAGTTTCATCACAGTATTCCTTGCTGATAAAAATACAGTTTATATAATCCTCATATGAAATATGCTAATGAATTCATTCTGGATTAAGTGTAAACAGAATGATTATTTATTTAAAAAATTCCTCGTCTTCATAATTAGTGTAGGTTTATGAAAAAGCTTTTCTTTCACCTGAAGGATTCAAGATTAATCAGATTGCAATTAAAACTAGATCAACACCTTCCAAGAGTTACAGCTTCATTTATCACTTGCTGATTTAATTCTCAATCATTAATAAATCCTAGAAGCTCTTTAGTGAACAGGTTATAAATTTATGATCTGGAGAAGTTATTGCAAGAATTAAATTATTACTTTGAGGCACTAGATTTTACCTCATTAAAAAAAATTCTAATCATTTTCCATATCTAAAATCAAAGAATTTCTCATTGTTATTTTACTTTAACTTTGTCTTCAATTCCATGTTATTTTTTTTTATCTTTGTGTTAATAAGATGTTTCATGTTTTGTTTTAATTTATTCTCAAATATTAGATTAATGAAAACCAAATCAGCTCACCTCAAAATATCTGTAGTAAACTTCAGCTATAAAAGTAATATTTAATAAAAGAAGAATAACTTCATTCTGAAGTACACTTCATTATGAACTGTCAACAACTGATTCCCGAATCAAGACATTATAATATTGTTTCATAAAATATGTTTAGCCTTATTTTTCCTCAATATGATATAATTTTGTCACCAGTTAAAATTCTGGACTTAGAGTAGATAATTTTCAATCTAGGTAAGTTCAGTAGCCAAATCTTTACTTCATTTTTGCAACTTTTTGCATCATATGATATCATATTTCATTCTTCATTATATATCATGTAAACCAACAGTTCCTAAACTATATACCATGATTCACTAATATGCTGGAAGAAGTAGATATATATGCTGTATAAAAGTATACAGAAAACCAGCATAACAAAATCAATCCTATAGCATTTGGTAACTTTGAAACAGAAATCAAATGTTTATTTTCACTATTAAATGCAGATTAGGATTGAATTTCATAAAAATTTCATCTGATATTTGCTTGAAATTATATGAAGAAGGTAAGACAAAGTTTTATAAAGATAGATAAATGCTCCAGTGCTCAAAATTTGCAAATATCAGCCAAGATAAACCAACTAAATTGTAAATTTTTTTAGTTAATATTTATTTTGAGTATTATGTATTCTGGGATAGATGTAAAAGCTCTTTTGCTAGAGATTGCTAAATACACTTACAAAAAATTATGCTATTCAAATTACTTATGACTGAAGCTATGATACCTGAGAAGTTGGCTTATAACCCCAAAAATATAATATGAATGTACAATAATTGTGAATCCCTAACCACTAGGTATAAAATAACCCTAGATAGGTTGAAATTCCATTAGCATCAATCAATCATTTTTGTAACTCGGGATTGGACTTAATGGTTGAACAAATCAGGTAGTACCCAAAACACTCTTCAAATTAATCAATGTCTTATAGCTAAATGTTATAACATCAAGAATCACTGCTGTTCTATTAATATACCCCATTGTAATATATCTGTTATAGCACTGGAAATAAACACCCAAACAGGTTACTTGTAGGAACTTCTATGGCAAATATTTTTATATGTAAAGTTTTTTCTTTGTAAAATTTCTTCATATAACCTTGAAAGACATTCATTCTATTTGGAATAGGAAAACTAGAAAATCAGAAAAAATGTGTTCCTAGAACACATTAGTGTGTTAAACCCTAATAGTCTTTACTTGGCAGTTGTACTAAAATAATATTGCCCAAGTTCTTGTCTCCTAAACCTTTCTGTCATTTGCTACCAAATTGAAAGTAAGTTTATTTTCAGCTTGAAACCAAGAATTCAATATATCCTTCACATTTTAGAAATATCATTTAATTTCAAGGTAATAAAATCCAATCCACTCACAAAACTCAACTCATATTCATACATGTTTGATAAATAAAAGAGTTTTTTTCTAATTGCCTTTCTTTTGTTGCTAGCTAATGTAAATCATTCAGAGCTCACAGATACACAATGTAAGATTTGGTTGCCTGTATCTATTTGATTGCAGGATTTTTAATACTATAGACCATTTCATAATTATTGCCTCTTATAAGAAAATTTTTTAAGTGTTTCTTATTATTCAGAAAACATTTTTAATAACCAGTTTTTAAAGTAGTAGAATTTTTATTTAAAATTTCTTTGATAATTTTAATTTTGGTTAAGATTCAGTTTTGCAAAATAATGTAAATTTTCATGAAAATATTCCATGGTTGTTTGAATTTCATTGCAACTGGGAATTTTCCATTTTTAGAAAAAAAGTGGTTTTTATAGAGAAAGCAAAGGGAATGGGCTCTAAAGTGGGTTATCTATTTACAATTTATATATAAGGGAGAAAAATTGAAAAGTAATCCAAAGTAAAGAATTTATTCTTTTCATTTTCCATATAAGGGAGACATGTTTTAGTCAACCTCTTTTTGCACTAACAAAAAGCAGTTTTGAAAATATTTCAATAGAATTTAAGGAAGCATTATTTTTCATCATCTCTAATTTTCTCTGGTGGTTTTTCAAAAAAAACATTTTAGAAAAGAAAAAGTATTTTGATATATCAATGAGAAATGCCTTTGATTTATCAAAAAATATTCTTAATTTCAGTGCTCTATTGTCATAAACTGAATTTTCATAATTTGTTCTTGTTTATTGAAATACATGATTTATTATATTCCATATGTATTTCTATTATTATTACAGTGCAGTTTCTTTCTTTTTTTCTTGGATATTAGATACTCAAAATGTTTTGAATGTTATCTGGTATCTGTTTTTGATCAAACTTCCTTGAGCAGCAGCTGCTTTTCTTTATGTTGTATCTTTTATGAACGGTTTGTGGGAAAGTATCTATATTTGAGATATTATTGTTACTACTGATATGGATGTTTATATATATATTTTTGAGAGAGTTTATTTGCTTATTTTTTACTTCTACATTTATGATACTTGTAAAAAAAGGAAAAAACAAAGGAAAGATATATATTTAGTTGATGAAAAATTTATTTAATTACCAAAGAGAGCATACTGAAAGAAATGACACATAAAATATTATGGTAATATATATATATATATATATATATATATATATATATATATATATATATATATATATATATATATATATTACCATAATATTTTATGTGTCATTTCTTTCAGTATGCTCTCTTTGGTAATTAAATAAATTTTTCATCAACTAAATATATATCTTTCCTTTGTTTTTTCCTTTTTTTACAAGTATCATAAATGTAGAAGTAAATATATATATATATATATATATATATATATATATATAGAGAGAGAGAGAGAGAGAGAGAGAGAGAGAGAGAGAGAGAGAGAGAGAGACTCAATTATTCATAATGACTCAATATTTATAACTTATTGCTCAGAGAATTTTGATAAGAAATATTTACCATGAAAATGTTGGTTACATAAGAGACATGAAATTACTGAAGTAATTTACCTAAATGGCTAAGATTTTAAGAATTTTGCTGGCAATAGGAAAAGAGAAAGTGTATTTATCTAGGATTTTTAACCTTTGGTTACAGAGCATAGAGTTCGGCAATAATTATTAACATAGCTCGGAAGGTTTTCATTGCATAAATAAAAGTTGCATATGTTTAGAAACATGTTAATGCCTGAAAAAGCCAAATATACATCATTATTAAAAAAAAATCTGTTTTTATTCTTGATACAATCTGTTAAATATTTTGGAAAATCATCAATAATGACATGCAAGTTCTTGATGTATTTTTCCCATTCTAATTGAAGGGAGTGCTTCAAATTAGGGTGCACTTTTGCACAGTCCTTGACCTCCAATATATCTCCTACCAAATAGTCCAGGTCATTGTTGTGGGGATATCAGATCAAGAAAATTTTGTTGGCACCAGGCAACAATGGCCTTTGCTCTGTGCATAGGAACAGTCTTGTTGAAAGCTCCACTGTTGGTCTCTAAGGTGCTATTGAGCTGATAGACTTTTTGAGTTGATAGACATTTTGATTTTGTCATCTTGAGAAACAAAAGCCAAGAGTGTTTGGCCATCAAAGATGATTCCTACCCAAACCATCACCACAAGTGGGTTTTGATATTTTCTGATGATTAAAAGGTCTGAGGAGATAGCTGATTGACTTTAGGCCAGGATCCAATCATTTTAGGAATGGAATTTTTGCTTGATGATGAAGAGTTTTTCCTCAGGGAACAGGATGTTTCTGTGACTCTCATCTATGAACTGGTTCTGCAACTTGCTACTTTGAACAAACCTGTTTAATCTGGCATTGTCTATTAAAGTATGCCCCTTCGGCAATTTGAAAGGGTGACGTTTGAGCTCATTTTTTACCACCCTTTGAAGAGTTCTCTCTGAAATCATTTCTGATTGGATCTGATGATTTTCCTGAGTCTTGGTATAGAAACTCTGTGTGGACAACCTGACTACAGTATGTTTTCATCACTTCTTGTCTCCTTGTATTGTTTTATCATCCAACAAAAAAGGTATTGAACAATTTTTCAATCTTTCAGCCTGTTGACAATTTAATGTTGTGCTTTTTATTAGTGAGATGTAGTTTGATTACAACAGGTCTCTTTGATTTTAAATTCATAAACTATGTGGAAGCAAGAACTAAAACTTGGCAAAAAGTAAGAGAAGGATATGAGACTACAAAATATGTATATCTGGTACGTGTACTTCATTTCTAACAAACACAATTTAAACTTAAATCTTTTGTTACAGAACATAAATACCCTGCACACTGGGATTATACTCTGGTTAGTCTCAAAATTTTATGCCTATATATATATATATATATATATGGAAGCAAAGTCCTACCCACTAGAATTATGCCAATGGTTCAAAATTTTATGTTTGTCTTTATTCATCATACAAGGCTATTTGTAAATGCAACTCAGTAAGTATCTCTGTATTTGATTTATAACTAGTGCTTAATTGTTCTAAATATAGTGAGACAATGTATAAAATGTCATTTAAGTTTCTAGATGGTTTGGTTTCTTTATTTTTAATGGCATATCAACCTTTATGTGTTATTTAATGCCAAAGCCATCTTTATAGTGGTACTATTTAAGTCATACCTTGGAGGGAATAAGGGATTCATACATTTCCTGAGGGTATTAGTTCAAAAGTAAATGAAATAGCATGACAAGAGTTCAAACTCACTACAATGTTGCAGTCCAGTCCATTACGGAGCCTTCCCTTTAGGGGAAAGTTATACACCAGTTACATTTATGTCAGTACAAGGACATCAAAAAATTTACTTTGATGGGCAAATCTTCTACTTTTAATTAATTAATTACTTAATATTTTTAATCAACGTTAATTAAGTTTCATTACAGTTGTCTTTATAACACACCAAATGTTTTTGAATTACTATAGAATTTTATAAAAAATCAATTTTTACATTCTTAACTTTTTACACTTGAAGCATATTACATTTCACTTACTCAAGTCTCTAAAAAACAAATATTATTTTCTAATTTCCTGTATTAAACATATATTCTTATATGTAAATTGTTTATCTGTCACATAAAAGAATAAAAAAATTAGCTGAAATTTTAGATAACATGAGATATTTTATTGAGAATAGATTTCTTTGGAGGATTTATATTTTTAACTCTTTGAACCCTTAGCTCAAATATTCTGTATGTGAGCTGACAAAAACATCTTGCACCAAACATTCAAACTATGCCCTAGGATGCTGACATCTTTGTTGAAAGCTATTCCTTCATTACATTAAAAGAAAGCCTGTGAATAATTGCTATATTTAGTCTTTTATGATAGGTACTATAAATTATAGTTATATATAATACAAAAAAAATTATATATAATTATAATTATATTATTATAAATATTGTTAATATTAAGTCTTTTATCATAAATATCTATGATCTTCTTGGACTCAAAATATCAAGTTTACAGTGTTTAGTAAAATAGTAGTCACCCTGAAATATCAGTTTTAAGATTTCAAAGGGATAAAATTATGTAAAAATGTGTTAGGATTACTTCAAACCATTAGTGTTAATGTACTCTATTTGCCAGCTCTATGAAATGCATTTTTTCTTTAAAAAGAAAAAAAAACTAATTAAATATTACATTATATCCCATATACTGATATCATAAATTTGGTTTCTTAGTTTAATGGCATATCAACCTTTGTAGGTTATTTAGTGCCAAAGTCATCCTTCCAGAAGAACAGCACTGGTACTATTTAATCTATAGCTGGGAGGATAAGGGGGTTAATACCTTTCCCATTGGTATTTTTCTGAAAGTGAATGATATTATAAAGTGAAGACTAATCATCAAAATGTTCAAGCTGTATGATAAGCAATAGTCTAAAAAATCGTTAAGATATATCACAAAAATGCACTCCCCCAAACCCAACTATTGGACTTTAAGAACAGCTGTCACCCTACAATTGCTCTTTCATGTAATCTTATATATAAATCTTTTTTTTTTTTAAATTAGATTGTTATATTGTCTTCATTAAAATAAGAGTTAGCTCTCCTGAACATTTTGTAGAATTTTAACTGCACTGTTATATATCTTAAATGCTTTTAAATGGGGATTAATTACCCAATGGGACGTTCGGTTTTACTTTTTTATTTTTTATTTTTGTATTTGCAGGAAGAAGGCCAATCACCAACTTTAGGAGACTTCCAAGAACCTTGTATAATATCTGAAAGGACTGAGAGTGACCCAGGCAAAAAAATGACATCCACTCAAGCAGGAGGAACGACTTCATCAACTGCTAGTGCTGCAGCATCTGGTATGTATGGTGACAGTGCTGCGGCCAACTGCATCAATCAAGACCAAATGAACGCTCTTAGCTGCAGCATGGATCCCCGATCTGCCTCCCCAGCACTGCCACCCCCTCCTCCACTGCCACCTAGTTTCCCAGGTATCTATGAAGGGACCTCTGAAGAGGATGAGTTCCCACTGCCTCCACCCATAATGGAAGACAGTGGCAGAGGTGGTAGTGACTCCACAAGCGGTCCGCCACCACCTCCTCCTCCCCCACCGCCGCCACCCCCACCATTGGAGGTGTTCAATGCCTTTGTTGTAGGTGGCAGCAGCAGCAGCAGTCCACTGCATCATGAGAGTGGGGCTAGCAGCAGTGCCAGCACCAACAGTGTGCAATTCACACCACCTCCTCCTCCACCACCATTATCCTCTACTCCTCCTCCACCACCACCCCCTCCGTCCCTCCTCCAGCCGGACACCGATACTAACACACTCTACTGGAGGGATACTTCTGAAGGGTCACCATCTCCTGCTGCTTGTGTTACTAGCGCCTCTACCCCTACTACTGTTGATGCATCCACTAATCGGACACCATCACCCCCACACAGTCCCCAAGCTGTTACTACCTATTCTACTACTTCCACCTCTACTAGCACTACTCCTCCTACTACCAAGCATGTTACTACTACTACAACTCAAACAACCTGTGCTGACAAGTCGATCCAGGCTACCTTACCTGATCCTCATTATTCTGCTGAAATCTATATGCAATCTGCATTTTGTCCCATTGCAGCTCTTTCCATGGAGAGTCCACCACCCCCACCACCGCCGCCTCCACTAATGGTCAATGGCATCGCACCTTCACCACCTCTGCCACCTCCACCACAGCCCCCATCAGCACCATCAGAAGGACCAGAACAGAGAACCCTTACTAACGGCAGCATTGTTGGAGATGGACAAGTGCAGGACACAACAGACCAAGAGAGTCGGCGGCACCAGATGTCATCTAGCAATGGCATTATACAAAATGAAAAAGTTGTTGAGCAGTCCAAGATGGACTTGCCAACTCTGCCTCTCAATGGCATGGCTGAGTCTGCTAAACACTTAATGTCAAATGATGTCCATGATAGCAAAACAAGAGATAGTTCCAAAGAGGCAAACCGACGGTCACAACATTCTGGTGATATGTCCCCAGAAATGATTGAGAGTTACACAAGTACTGGTTCCATTGAGCAGGATCAAGTCTACTATGACATTGTGGAGTACGCTGAAAAACATTTCAATGATCATATCAAGGAGTCTGCTGGTACTGTTATGAAGTCTTTAAAAAAGAGAAAGTCTATGCAGGTAAGATTTCTTCATTTTATATTTATGATGAATTTTTTTTTTTTCTCATAGTGATATATATGATTTTGACTTGGATTCTTTTTTTTTTTTTTTTCATTGGGAGCACACCTCTGGCCCAAATAGTGTTTATTTCCTAGTGAGCAACAATTCCCTTTGGCAACAATTGGACTGTTGATTTTCTGGCTCATTGTTCACTCTAGACTAAATTATATTTAAGACACTAAATTGTTATGTCTACCAAATTAATTGGCATAGCACTGATAATAAACCTGGTGATCTCAAATTTGTGAGACTTTCAGCTGGTTTACTTTACATTTCATTATGATAATAAATTTCAAAAGACCTGCAAGATTCAAATGGTTCAAATTAAAAAAGATTGAACAAATGACATATTAGTATTGTTGGGGGGATGCTGCTACTTTATCGATTGATAAGAATTTTACATAGCATCATCACTAACAAAAGAATAATGATTAAAAAATTTTATAACTACTGAAACTCACTACTATTATAACATTAAAAAGCCAAAAAATCTTAAGTCCAGCCATCACAAAGGGAGAAGCATCTATCTATCTATCTATCTATCTATATATATATATATATATATATATATAGAGAGAGAGAGAGAGAGAGAGAGAGAGAGAGAGAGATACGAGGTGCCTTCAATAAGTTTCCAGACTTTTTTTCAAATGGGCACTTTTATTGATAGTACACACATGAAATTCTAGTCCCCTTCAAAGTAATCTCCTCTGGCTGCAATGCTATTGTTGTACCATTCCAACAACTTCTGAAAGACCCCATGGAAGTCCTCTTTTGTGAGCATGTCAGTGACTTTCGTCACAGCCTCTTTCATCTCCTCAATTTTCTCATAACGACAGCATCTAAGTTTTTCCTTGAGCTTAGGGAATAACCAAAAGTCACAGGGAGCAAGGTCTGGACTATAGGGAAGGTAAGGAACTGTCTTGATGCCCATCTTGGTCAAATAGTCTGTGACAAGGATGGAGTTGTGGACTGGTGTATTGTCCTAGTGGAAATGCCACTGACCCGATTTGAAGAGTGCTGGCCTCTTCCCTAGGAATCTCTTCCTGAACTCCCTTAAAATCTCAACATAGTATTCCTTGTTGACTGTCTGTCCAGTGGGAACCCAGTGCTGTCAAAAAAAAGAGATCATCAAAAGTTTGTGGGTGAATTTGCTCTGTCTGGCCTTCTTGGGTCTGGGAGAGTCAGGTTGCTTCCACTGGGAACTCTGTCTCTTGGTCTTTGGGTCATAGCAGTAGATCCAGCTTTCATCACAGGTCACCAGAGAATCAAGAACTGCGGGATCTGAATTGATCAGCTTGACCATCTCTCTGCTGTCATGACAACATTTTTCTTTCTGATCTTCTCTGAGCACCCTTGGGACAAACTTTGCACAAATCTTCCGCATCTTCAGTTCCTCACGAATAATTGTGTATACTGTTCCCACACTGACATCAAACTGTGCACTTATTGTCTCTATAGACACACAATGGTCCTTATCCATGAAATTCATTATTTGGCCAATCAAGTCTGGTGTATTGACTTCCTTACTCCTCCCACACCTCTCATCATCCCTCACAGACTCCGTGCCTTCCTTGAATCTCTTATGCCACTCAAAAATTCATGCTCGATTCATGCAAGTTGCTCCAAAAGCAGTCTGAACAATTCCATACATTTTTCTGACATTTTTTGCAAGTTTAAAACAGAATTTTATTGCATATCATTCTTCTAAAGTGTCCTCATGTCCAGATTGCATTTTTGAAATTCACCAGCTGTGACAATCAGGCTTTAGTAGGGTGTATTCCAATTCCTGCTGTAGCTGTTCATTTGAACCTGAAATCATAAAAATTTGTCAGTCATCTCATAAGCTGAATAGCAATAACATACTAAATTTTCAAGAGTCTATGACAATTTTAAATGCATGTACAAACAAAGTCTGGAAACTTATTGAAGGCACCTCATAGATAGATAGATATTGATATAGATATATAATGCTTTGATATCAAGGTGGTTCACCAAATAAAAAGAGGCATAGCTGAAATTCTAACTCCTTCATGTATGATAATATTTTCATTATTAACAGATGATCATAGTTCCTATAATTTTAAAAGCACTAAAATTATTGGGGGGTTTTTTCTTTAAAAAAACAAATTTAGAATGAAAAATAAGTTTTGAAATTCATTACATTTTAAAATTTTGAATTAACCAGTTCTTCAGTTTATTAATTTTAAAGGACAAACTTTCATAAGATTAACCAACCATTTCATTTAATTTTTGGACTTTTCCAGTTTCCTGTTAGGATTTTAAAATATGTTTATATTTACTACTGCGTAATCAAAGGCACAACAGGTAATTGAAATATGTCAACAAATTTTTTTTTTTTAATATTTAATATTTCTTAGAGTACAAGCTTATGAGGCATGTTATTGGTTTATCAACAAAATATTAAAAATATTAAAATTGTATCAAAAGTAATCCTAAAAACCAAAGTGCAGTAGAAAAATTGTATTAAAACAGGTATGGATAAATACTCCAATTTGATTGATTACCAATGTTTAGATAATTAAAGAATCCCATTTATGCTTGTTGTAAAAGGTGGATATTCTCCTTTTCAGTATTTAGCTGGTTATTGGATTTAAACAGTATAATTTGTTATCTCCAATCCACTACTCACTGATCAACCCCTATAACAACAGTAATTATAGTTGCAACTATAACAATCTATAAATTTCAGTAAGCTTCTCATCTTTCTGGACAGAGTGCCTTGTACATTGCATTATAATAGTCAAGGAAATTCTTGTGTTCCAGAAACAAAAATCCATTACCTGAATTTCTTTGCCTTTCATTTTGTAATGAAATTCCAAGCATTCATTCATTTATTTCCAGTCTGTAAAATTCTTGAAATCTATTTCTATTTTTCCATTTTTGTTCCTTCTGCATTGAATTTTTGTCTCTATATTGTTTCTACCAGTTGTTAACTAACTTCTGAATTTCATTGGGAAAAAAAGAATAATTGCCTGAAACTTAAATTAGAATCTTGATAACTTAGAAATGAATTTCTTGTAATGAAATTTCTTTTAATGAATTTTCTTGTAATTTTTGTAGAAATATTGGTCAAAGGAGAAGTTACTGTTCCAAGTACATTAATAATGATGGCTATTACTTCACAGCTGTTCTAAAATGTTTAAAACTTCTCTGTCAATGTCTAAATATTTTTTCACTTTTTTAATTTCTTTTCTCTAGAAAAGTTTTATCTATTATCTTTTTCTTATTCAAAGACTCATAAAATATTGTTTTATTCTCTTGGACTGTTTCTAATTTATTTTTCTACCATAGTTTTGCTTTGGTCAAATCCCAACCATTTTCACAATTCCCCCATCATCATCATCATCTTTCCTATCAAATCATGTTAATTTTACTGTTACTTTTCAAACTTGATGCATTCATTCATCTTATAGTTGATAATTCTATCTATTTCTCCAGATAGTCTTCATTCTATATTTTTCTATGTCCTATCTTAATATAATGTGTTCTTATATATTTATTCTTGGTTTTTCTCTTTAAATGTTCTGTTCATAAATATATCCATGTTATCTTATTTGCAACCCCATACGACCTTTTCGTTTGCTATCTCTTTATTCTTTTTCTTGTCTTTTGTTCTTTATTTCATTTATTGTTTCTCAAGTCCATTCATTTTTATATTTGGTTTTTCATTTCTTTTTTCATTATTTTCCTTCTGTTGCTATTTCTTCTACTATTTTTTTTTTTAGAATTTCCTAGTAATTTTTGTAGAAATAAATCCATTCTCAAAAGAGAAAGGTACAGAATATAACTTTGAGAGGAGACATTAACATACAAAATATTGTTTGGTCAATTAATTCTTGATGTTGGTAAAACATGTCAGGAATATGATTTTTAAAAAATTCCTTTTTCAGTAGAAAACCTCAAAAATGATGACAGAAATTAATCACTAATATACTGTGGACCAATATATTCTAGCAATGATGGGTACACCAATTATCCAGGTCATTCCAAATGATACCTGATAGAGATGGGGAGTTGCCATTATCTACTTGGTTAAACAAAAAAAAAAATCACATAATGTTGAAATCTTTACTCATCCAACTTATGCATATAGTTGACAAGCTGATGTGTTCCCCTTCTTTCAACTTTCTCACTTTCTTATGCCAAAGAAACCATCTTCTTGTCAATTATCTGGTACTCATTTCTATAGGAGAGGTAATGAGTAAATGTCTCTCTCTAGATATGGTCAGCTATACCAGATTTTTTCAATTTATTTTGGTTATAAAAGTAAAGTTGGCTACTGTAGTTGAGGGTGACCAGAAGGCTCCCTTTTCAATAGCTACTACACCAAGGTGTATGGAAGGGTGCTACTCTTTCCTTGGATTGCTCCACTTTACCCTTGATACTTACCTTATATTACTGAGTGTTATGCAAGGAGGTATCAAGTACCATTTTTAAAGTCTTTGGTATGACCCGACCTGGGATTGAACCCAGACCATTGGCGAACACTCTACCCACTAGGCCAATGAGCCGGTAAAGTGGTTCAATTTTCTAAACAACTTATGATATATAAATTAGTTTAGATATGTTGACCACCGAGAACTAAATTTTTCAATTTTTATATCTAATAACTCTATTTGGTAGAATCTAGTATCACAATCTAGGAAATGTCCAAATTATGAAATTATGTGGAATTAGATTGCAGGTGGTTGGATTAGCAATGATCAATTTGTATGTGATTGGTAACATCTTATAATTTATGATGCTGAGTTTATTTGTCATTGGTTGTTTAAAAAAAGAAAATAGCACTATTTGCACCTAATTTTGTTGTGATAGCAATAAGTAACTGGCGGGAAATAAATTTAATCATATGAGCTACGATTTACTTTTTTGTATTTTCCAACATGTAACACACACCAAAATATTTGGCAGAAAATTTCAGAAAAAGATTTTGAAATACCTAGGAAATCATCTCCCTCCTCAAAAACATGGTCAGCCCAATTTGGTGGGGCTGCAGAATATGCCAACTGCATATCTGCAAAGGGGTAAGACCCCTACCCCATTATATGTGTCCTGGATTTGACACTAAACCATCTGATGGTTTGTTTAGATTTTATGACATATGAACTCAGGTAGGTAATTTAATATCAAATCATGTTATATATATATATATATATATATATATATATATATATATATATATATATATATATATATGATTTGTAAATAAATAGTTTTTATGTTACATTTTTGGTTATTGTTTGCATACAGTTAAATGGTTTCAAGCATTGCAATGTAATACTAATAATTCAATATAATATTCATCATTTGTTTGCACACAGTTAAATGATTTCAAGTGTTGTAGATAATTAAACAATTCTATTTGACTGAGAGATGGGACTGGAACAGGTACTACCACTCCTGGTCAGAGTGCCCCTGGGAATGATGGCAATGAAAGAGTACTCCACATTCCACTAAGCTCCAGGACTGGAGCCTCACCATCAGATGCTTTAATGTCATTTTTAGGACACTTGTTGGGGTGGGGGTCTTACCCCTTTGTAGAGATACAACTGGTGTATTCTACAGCCCCAACTAAGAGTGAGACTCCAGTCATGGAGCTCTGGAAAATGTGGAATACCCTTACATTGCCATTACTCCCAGGTTCACTATGACTGAGTGATAGTACCTGTTGCAGTCTCATCTATGGGTCAAATAAAAATAATGCTACCTACAAACTGTTCATTTAAAAATTATGTGTGTATATATATATATATATATATATATATATATATATATATATATATATATATATTCTATCTTCTTAACTGCCTGATGAATGTGTTATAAACTTCATGAAACCTTAGTTTGCAGAACAATATTTTACATGGATTAAATATATATATATAATATATATTTATTTATTATCATTATCATTATCACAATAGCTCTATCATAGATATTGAGCACTCTCCATATTATATTGTACTTGGTTCGACACATTACCACATAGTGATTTACTGACGACCAACACTCTCATAATATATATATATATATATATATATATATATATATATATTGGCATTAAATAACCTACAAGAGGTGATATGCCATAAAACACAACCAACCAACCTTAAATAGAATTATTAGTCTTAAATAGCTATACTTGAAACCATTTAAATGTATGCAAACAAATTAACTGTATTTCATTTAAAGATAATGTTACCTTTAAACTATTTACTTACAAATTTTTATATATATATATATATATATATATATATATATATATATATATATATATATATATTATATATATAAAATAATAAGTAAATATATTTTAGATTTATATATTTAATACCATGGAAGTTTGTGTGACCTAAGGTTTCATGAAGTTTTACAAATAATAATCATCAGGCAGATAACGAAAGAAAATGAAGAAATTGGAAAATCAAAAAATACAGTTAAAAACCGTTAGATTGTGTACAAATCTTTATGTGTGCTTATGAGTGTGTGTGTGTGTGTATGTGGGGGGGTTATAGCTGCATAATATTGTGTGTGGATGTATAAGTGGTGTTTAGTATATGTGCGTGTGAAGATACATACGCAGCGCAATTAACTTAAGGTTGTTTTCTGGATAGGAGAATGCTGTTATGTTGCAAAGTTTGCTACAGTACAGCCAAGAAAAAATTCTTTACTTGTTTCTTTATGTATTTGTGTCCATATTTGTGAAGGTGATTTTAACTAAGGAACAAAACCTCATCATTGCATTTCGAAGAAAATAAAGTTATGATTTGTAAGTGTAAATAGGCAAGTGTAGTATGGTCGTCCAGAATCACAATAAATATCATGGTGAGGGGATATGTTATATTGTAATATACTATGTAATATCATACAATATTGGTATTTTATGTTGGGATGTGATTGGAGTTAGATTACAATAATAATTTGTATTGGTTATAATGTGTTGATGATATATTGCGTGTATATCATAATGATCCATGATAGTATGTACATAAGGTATATAATGTTAAGATGTTGCAATAATTGTTTGTATTAGCTACGTTTTTTTTTTTTTTTTTTCTCTCTCTGTGTGTGTGTGTGTGTGTGTGTGTGTGTGTGTGTGTGTGTGTGTGTGTGTGTGTGTGTGTGTGTATGTGTATGTTAGAGAGAGTGTGTATGGTGATGATTATAACTAAAGAGCAAAATGTTATCATTACAAAATTAAGGAAATAAATATAGGAAATGAATCTATGGCATGACGTGTAAGCATGATAGGTTTGGGATGTATGGGTAATAGGTGGTGAGTTGTGATGGTTATTCTTATTAGCTATCGGTATTGTGTTAATGTTATATGATTTATACGTTATTGTAATAAATGATGAAGTGTACGTGGGAGATATGATAAATATACTGTGTTGAGGCCTATTACTAATGCTCATGAAAACATAATGTCAACAGGTTGTGGCAACGTCTGAAGAAGGATATGGGAATAATAAAGGAAGGTGGTACATACAATGTGACAGGTGTGATGGTTGATGGGGGAAAATGGTACTTATGGTGCTTCAGGTGTGGTGTGGTGTCATTTGTGGGGGTTTTTGGGGGGTTTTTTTATGGGAGTAGAAGTGTTGGATAGGTTATGGGTATGGGTTGAAGTGTGAGAGAAGATGTTTGTTCTCATGAGAAACCTAAGGTTGCAGGACAAACTTCCATGGCATCATATATATAAAATCTAATATATATTTATTTATTATTATATAATAGCTCTATCACAGATTTTGAGCACTCTCCATATTATATCGCACTTGATTCGCCACAAACCCACAAGTAAATATATATAAATTAAAATGAGTAGGTCCACAAAGATATTTGTATTTTTTGAATTTATTTATTTTGTTTTTACATATGTGTATGTTTACAGCTTGATGTTTTCATCAGAGAACATGTATGGCACAAGGCCTTGTTAATGGGGTATTTAATGAGACTTGAGCTCACTTGTATTTGTGGTTTGAAAGGTTTTCACTTGGTCATGGGTTTTTTTGGAGGTTACTTCTCTCTTTTTCTTAGAGTGAGTTTACCTTAGTAGAACCATTCAAACTGAATTCTCATTGAATGCCTCATTAAAAAAACCTTCTTGCATACATGTTCTCTGAAAAAAGCATCAAGCTGGAAGCATACACGTATGTAAGAACAAAATAAATGAATAAATCTTAAAAAATACAAATCTCTTTGTGAACCTCGTCATTTTAAAATATATTTTTATTCTCTCTTTGGATCTACAACAAAGAAATATATATATATATATATATATATATATATATATATATATATATATATATATATATATATATGGGGGGTATATGTATGTATGTATGTGTGTCTATATGTATATATATATATATGTGTGTGTATATATATGCGTGTGTGTGTGTTTATATTTATATATGTATGTATGTATGTGCATATATATATATATATATATATATATATATATATATATATATATATATATATATATATATATGTATATATAAACATTATTTGGCATTAGATAACCCACAAGGGTTGAAATGGCATGAAACCAAATAAACAAACCATGAACATTGTAAAGCTATAATTAAATAGAAGGCTATAATCCTGCCTGGAAGAAAAGAAAAATGTTGCATCTCTTTTCAATGAAAGTAGATTAATAGACCGGACCAAACTGGCAAATATACATGTGAATAAAGTAGCATATGTGAGATTATGAAATAATCTTATAAATAGACCAAGTATAGAATTAAATACAATATGGACATCTGTACTCAAAAGAATGTACATAGCAGAAGATAATATCATTTCAAGAAGCTTAAATGGTGAGTTAAAAAACAAAGAAGAAATACTATGTGCAATATTTAAAGACTGAAAAATGCTCCTCTTAAACAGTAACATTGAAAACCTTAGGTTCTCGCTGTTTGTATTGATTGATTTATGAAACTGCAAGTTTGATCCGGAGCCATATATATCCTCAGGGATAACAAGAAAATAGACTGCCTTTCTGAAAGGTTTATTGAAACTTCTAATGTAAGATCAAAAGAGTTGTAAATTCAATTTCTCTGAAGGATAAACAGAACAACCTAATCACCCAAGCAAAACTTCTTGATGCTCACACACCTATAGAAGTCCGGTGAATACATTAGCTGAAACATTGTAATCAAAATTACTAAGATGAGAAGGCTGGTCAAAATAACTTGGGTAGTAATAACAATACTTCATTTGAAATTTTCAAACAATTCCAAGTAGATGTTTATCTTGTACTGTTAGAAATTGATTATTTGGTTTTTGTGAGCCAGTTTCTTGTTACACACAATTTATTGAAAGAGATTTGATATTGTATATTATTAGCAGTCTTCTAATCATTAAAAAATGTTCTTATTATTTTGCTCAAACCTTTTTTTTTTTCAATACCTGAGAAAGTTAAAAGTGAAACTAAGATATTGATTAACTTCTAATCTCAGTTGGTCATTTACACTCTCTTGGACAACTTATTTAGTTTGAGTTTTTGTTAATCTCAAATTGCTGTAATAGATAAGATTATGTGACAAGTTGAAGCAATTTCAGTAGATAATCCTAGATTTGCTGTTAGCGACTAATTACTGACGATAAAGATTATGTATGCTTTTAAATATAAGCTAAGTTATCGCACATTGCACTAATTAAAATTGCTTCAGGAATCATTATTCTAGCATAGTTTGTTAGATCCACTTTTAATTGGGTATTTGGGAAAAACTGACAATATTCTTACATTTATCACTTAACTCTGCTAATCTTTATATTAGCTATATTAATCAAACATTTTTTTTAGTTTTTGTCAAGGTATGTAATACAAACCAACCCATTCAACTTACTTTTTGTAGATATTGTTTGAAATTATTTTGCAGAGATGCTATGACACCTTTTGGGGGGGGGGGTCAGTTGTCTTTCCTAATTAGGAAGAGGATATTATAACTCAGTATCTAGTTTAATTCAGAAATTCTATCTATATTTTCATTCTTAAAGATTTTTTTTTTTCATTAAATGTATTAAGAAAACTTCTTTTACTGTTTATAAATGTAAACTACATATCAATGATGATGTATTTTTGACATTCAGTCATTTATTAATTCATTTTATCTTAATGTTGTTAATCTATCATTTGTTTTTATTTTTTCTTCCTGAATTCTCATTAGTCAAAGTTCCTAAGATTCTACAAGCTCTGATTCAATTTTTAATATAAGATATAATTTTAATATCTATTCCTTACTTGTTTATTTTAAATTATTGTTTAAGATATTTTTTCTCTTAAATCCGTTTTATTACACTGACTACTAACCTCTACCCCGACCATAATTTAATGTTTAGATATTTTATCATAATTAATGTAGGATGAGTAAATAAAAAGAATTGGACCAAATGTGACAGAGTATTTTTAATCCATTCAGAACCCAGTTAATATTCTATTAGTTAACATTAGTAAGTATCACCTTCCATTTATACAATGTATTTATCTGGTCTGGCTTGAACCTAGCTGGATTAAAAGATTTTCAGTGCTTGATTAGGATATTTTGAGTATGTTGGCTATCTCTAGCATTGCATAGAGTTGATAATTTTTGACTATTCATATGCTGCCTGTTGATTTTAACTGATCTACCTGATTACAGTGCATTATTCAGGGCAAAATCTCCAGCATATGACATATTCAATCTCACAGAAGCTTTTTCATTACCTGCACAATTTTTTTAGTCTCATTTTTACATTTCTTAAAATAAAAAGACATAATATAATCAAAATATTGCTTTTTTTTCATCCATCTTCCTTGTTAAAATCAGTAA
This sequence comes from Sepioteuthis lessoniana, assembly GCA_963585895.1. NCBI lineage: Eukaryota > Metazoa > Mollusca > Cephalopoda > Myopsida > Loliginidae > Sepioteuthis > Sepioteuthis lessoniana. The sequence goes on from OY757935.1 coordinate 80,261,416, forward strand.
ATAAAAATATACGAATTTAAACAATATCTTGAAAAAGAATACATGTTAATATGAGAATTGTCACAATACAGTCAAAAGCAATATCTTTTGATATACATTGATGTAATAATACAAACATAGCTGTATACATGAACTAATTCCATTTGGTTGGCTGCACTTAAGCCATGTGTGGCCTCCAGTTAGATGTGGGTGGTGACCCATAATGCTAGAGGATAGGATCCTGGTGGCTGAGCAGTCTATGACCCTGGCAACTGAAGTGGTCACATAACCTGCAACACTCCACTTTGACTCTTACTGGGTTGAATGGGTGTTTGGAGAGACTCAATCTGATCTGATCAATTTGCTGGTCCTGTCCAGCTCTAGCATCTATATGATTGTCCCAACTGTATTCTTGTGGGAAACAAGTACTCAAGCCTTTTTTTATCTTAAAGGTGCTGGAAGGCAGTGGTTGAAGGTAAATTGTGTTGAGATAGCAATATTTGAAACCATTTAAACTGTGTGCAAACAAAAAGTTGAAATCAATTAGAATTATTAGTATTAGATTGTAATACTTGAAACTAATTAACTGTGTGCAAATGAATGATTAATATTTGATAGAATTATTTGTGTTAAATAGCAATAATTAAAACCATTTAACTGTGTACAAAGAAATGAGCTGTAACTCATTTAAAAATAATGTTACCTCCAAACCATTCACTTACAAATCACACACACACACACACACACACACACACACACACACACACACACACACATATATATATATATATATATATATATATATATATATATATATATATATATATATATATATATACAGGCATTAAATGACCCACAAAGGTTGATATGCTAAAAACACCACCTAACCAGACCAATAAACTAATTCCTATTATTATCATTGTGTACAAAATTGAATATGACATAAATTATTTAAATATTCATCACTTGAATCATACATGATCAGCTGATTCAAGATTTACCACTCTCAAGATAGGATTAGAAAATGAACTTCTTGAATTGTATGAATACAGACCAACCATTTTCAGATTGGAGTACTTATTACTAGTAATATATGATTATATGCATCAACTAAAATTTTCTAGTTTTTACTGTGATCATTATTTTACCTTTTTTTAATCATTGGTATATCAAAGTATGTCTAGAGTGAAAAGAGTTCAGATTTCTCAAAAAAAAAAGATTTAGGTTATATTCCAGACTTGAGTGACTACCCATCAGTATTTTAAATTTATTAACAATACTTATTGGAATTTTTATTAAGTGATACATTTTAGTAATAGATACTTGTTAGACAGTACTAAGTTTGTTTCAAGAGGACTCTGATTAAATTCATTCACAATTTCTTGCAAAAGCTTACTCATTAATCCTCATTTTATGGCAGATGCTCTGATGCATTTTACAAAACCAGACTAGTTTATTCCTACCAAGCTACTGGTTTACAGCTTTATAACTGGACTATCTGATTGAAGAACTATTATTGTTAATAGATGAACAAAAAGCTAGCTTATAAAGAAATAAATCTGATAGACATAGTTGTATAAAAGTAGTAGTATGCACAGCAGCTAACATTGGCACAGTAGGTATTAGATATACTGGTTTGTAAAATTGTTAATGGTAATACAGAGGTAGACAAGATAAAGAGAGTAGAGAGAAACTATTGAAAGGTAATGCTACCCTCACAACAATCTTATGATGAAAATCAACTGCTGTTATTGATTGATATTGAGTGCTTCATAGTGTAATCTATTATTAACACACTCATATCAACTTGGCTGTTTACATAGTAAAGAGAGCAAAAATAGAGAGAAGAAAAGAAAAAACAAAGAATCACAGTGGGCACACTATGGCATTTGTTTAGAAAAGCATAATTTTCTAATCTGTTTCTTTCTCTTTCTTTCACTCATTTCTGCTGAACTCATTCGCTCGTGTAATGTGATTGAACTGAATTTTTTTACATTATAACTTGTTGCTTTGTAGAAAAAGCAAGACAATTTTATTTATTTGAATAAATATTGACTAAAAATGTATTCTATAAAGAGTTATATGAAGAGAAAATTGTAAACAATTACAGGTCGGAAATCAAGATACTGAAAACAAGGTCAGACCTCTACATCTCATTTTAAATGATTTGAGAAGTGTCTTACAAATGATAAATTAAGTTCGCTTGAATTTGCAATACCCCTAAATTCTCAAATACGTGGATTAAACTGTTTTCTTAACTTGACACTTTGAAATACATTTTAGGTGCAACAGGATAAATATTAGGATATTAACTTACTGAAAAACTCTATTGACTAATAATTGAAAAAGTAATAATCTCTCTTGCAGTTTACCATGTTTGAATGTTGCATTTGAGGATTATGCCTCCTAACAGGTACATTTATAATGCTTGCAAACTTCCATACCAAAAATATCATCCAATAAAAAAACGCTTACAAAATTTTTTTTTAAATAGTTGCTGTAAATATTTTTTCAACATATTTCATATTTATTCATTCAGTTTCTTACATTTGAAGCAAAGTTATTATCAAAATATTTCTCAAAATATAACCTGAATATTCATTATGAATTGTCTTTTATATGTAAGTTTGTTGACCGCAGTCAAGGGTAACTTGAAGGCTCCCTTTTCATTAGCTACTACACTGAAGTGTAGGGGAGGGTACTACTCCTTTCCCTAGGTCACTCTACTTACTTTTGATCCATACTTTATAATGCTGTGTGTTAAGCAAGGGGGCATCAAGTACAATTTTTTGCATCTTTGGTATGATTCAACCTGGGATTGAACACAGTCTCCGGGGCCATTGGCAAACACTCAAACCATTATGCCAGTGGGCCAGTCAAATTAAATATAATTCAACAAATAAAACTAAAAAGTTACCTAGAAGAGCAATAATTATATTATTTTCCCAGTTTTTGATCTTTCAAAGGTAAGGCATCTGTAAAAGAAAAAAGAAAAAAAAAAAGATTGCCAAATTTTGTTTTAAAAAGGTAAACAAAGTTTATTTCTTCAATTAAAAATCCAATCACTAGTTGACTTTTTGTGAATTTTTTTATAAGTGCTTTTTACATGTTTATGTATAGTTTTATTGCTTATTTAGGATTAACAATTTCAACCAAAATATATTTAAATTGGTGAATCTCCTAAGTATCTCTCACTTAAATAAGAATAAAATCACCTAAAAAATAGTGAAATTTTTCACAGAATAAATTGACTTTGTAAGGTAACATAATGTAATTGGTAAATCTCTTTTTGATTGTGTTGATCTTTCCTTTATAGTAACAATTGAAATTTGCAAATACTTTTATTCTTAAAACTGACAACGAAGATTATAGACATTGTTCAAAGAATGTAATAAATAACTAGAGAAGATTTTTGACGTTTGTTGTCTCACTTCATCTTGTATTATTTATAATTTCATCTCTACAATGAATGATATTGCAGATTACATAATTATTAGACTGATAGTTGAGCTAAAAGACTTTTGTCATCTTTTCTCTGTGTCCTGATTAGTTTGTGAGAAGTTTTTATAACATTCCACTCCATCCGCAACTAAACTTGCTAGTGTCTCATGTATATTAGAAGATAAGATAATTTTGGTAAAAAGAGAATTTAATTTACATTTAGTGAGAGTGGATGAAGTACAACACTAAGGAATTTTTTCAATTGTTAATCTTATTATATAGTTTTCTTTTTCTATTTTAATTTCACATTAATTTCACTAGTATTCAGTGTGAAAAAAGAACAATTCGCCAAATTTCACCTCATAGTATTTAAAGATAAGCTTATTTTTTAGGTTTCTTCTCTCTCTCTCTCTCTCTCTCTCTCTCTCTCTCTCTCTCTCTCTCTCTCTCTCTCTCTCTCTCAAACAACTTCAAAATTTATCAGCTGACATTTTACAAATCTTTTGATTTTTGTCAATAATTTTTCCTTGAGTAAATTATTTCTTTTTGGTTTGAGGTTGTCAGCAAAAATATTTCTTTATTTTTTCTTTTCCAAATTTTTCAATGTTTGTCCTCACAGGATTCCTTGATAAACCTCTTGTCTTCAGATTTTGATAACATTTGGATCAACTGATCGTACTTATAAGTAAATGTGAATCAGATTTTTTAATGATTCTCTCTCTCTCTCTCTCTCTCTCCTAGAGATGTTCTTTTTTATTTTCTTACACTCTCTTCATCTATTTCTCCTTTCATTTTATTTTTTTACTCTCCTCTCTCTATTTTCTTCATTAACTGGTTCTTACAAATTTTCATCTTTATCTCCATCCCTTTCTTCTTTTACATATATTCACTTTCCACCTCTCCTCGCTTTAATGACTATGATGGAATTCGAATTATGATGGTAGTTCTATATTTGGTTTCCAGTTGAAATTGCTGAATACATTTGCATATCATGTATTTAATAACACAAGATGTGATGGAAACAGCTAAGTAAATGATAAATAGTTCTTCCTGTTATTTTCAATCATTACATTTCATCCTTGATTATCTTCTTTCTTCTCTACAGGACTGAACAATTCAAAATTTCAAAATACAGAATCAGAGACTGATCTATTTAATTTGCCAGATCTTGATAAGCACACTTAATACAGATTATTTTATTCTAATTAGCTCAATCTGTGTTATTATTGTTATTTTGGAATCACTGAGTGTTCACACCAGTTGAAAATGGTGATTTTCACCAGAGATCAAGAGATAAAAATTCTCTTCAATACTCCAGCACTATCTCACTGATTTTAGTAATGCTATCACTTTATTTCCTGGATTTTCAATTCTTCCATTAGAATAACACTAGAACACATGTTTAACCAATTTTCCCATTAAGTTTTCACTCATTTGCCATATTCAGCAGTTATTGCTGTTTTGAATGACTATTTATTCCAGTCTTTAGAAAATCTTCTTTAATTTAAGTTTCCAGCAGAATGCAAATAGAACAATTCTTTGCTGTGAAAGATAAAACTTTTTGGAGGGATGAAATTATGAAGTTGCTTAAAAATGGCCGATGATAGTGGGACAATGCAGTTCAATAAAGGTCAACAATAGAAAAAAATGTAATTTATTTTTACTTTATATATGGAATAATTCCTCCCCAATTACCCAAGTTTGAACTGAGTTTGGATATTGGCAGTAGATGAGAATTTTATAGATTTGGCCATATTTGAATTGATGGTAGACAGAACATACACACACACACACACACACACACACACACACACATATTTTATACAATTATGTAACATGGGTCAAGTAAAACCAAAAGCAGAATTTTGATGTTACTATAGGCAGCTATGATTTTTCAGAAACTTGTGGACTAATTGGTATTTATTTACTAAGTAAATTAAGTGAACTAACAGAAAAAAGAAAATAGTGGATTGTTCAGTATTGATGGGTTTGTGGTCTTTTGAAAACACAATGGAAGGAGTACTGACCTTTGGAAAAAGAAAATAATAAAACTTTTGAAAGATTAAGACTTTGCAATAGACATAAAAATGAAAAGGTCCATTTCTTAGACATCATATTTAATCTAATAAAGGACAAATTTTAACTCTACAGGAAACCAAACAATGCTTCTCTATACGTTTATACAGCATCACTCTCATCCCCAACAGTTTCAAAACTAGAATGTAAATTTATTGCGTAAAAACTGTTAAACTCAACTCCAAGGTGTTTCAACAAACTAAAGAGGATTATGAAATAGCATTAAAGAAAAGTGGTTCCAGTAACCTGACACTTGCTTTCAACACCCTTAATATGCAAAAAAAGAACAAGATACTTTGTTCAACCCACCATTCAATAAGGTGGTTCAAACTGAAGTAAAAAAAATATTTTTAATGTTGACTTATATTTCGTCCACACACACACACACACACACACACACACACACCATGAAGCAATTTACACAAAATTTTTAACTGAAACATGATAAAAAGAAGTTATATTTTTCATGGATAGTATGAGAAGCCTATTAAAAAACGATTTAAAAACACATGAAATTATTAAAAAAAACGGATGTATAAACAATAACCATAAACTATGCAATTACAGAGAGAAAGAAAAATTGCTCTTTACAAGGCATTGACTTAACAATGAATGTACCGAGCTACAGTGAAAAAGGCAAAGGAGTTAGAAATGGCATATAGTGGGGCTATTGAATGACTATAGAAGCAAAGATTGTATAAGCTTAGTACCTCATTCAATAATCAGTGTTATGCCAACAGTACCATGCTATCAAAGTATTTCAGGCAGATAAAAACAGAGATTGGCATTGAACCAGAAATTAAACAAATTTTTAAAAAAAAATCTAAAGCATGAAGCAAAGGGTCAAAATATTATGCTCTTTGTTAGGAGGAAAAACTAAAAATCATAAATTTCCCAGAATCAAAAAAGCTACAAAACAAATAATGTGAAATAATTTCAAAATGTAAGTATGGGTCTTAATTGAAACTTGACTTAACCTAGTTTTTGAGTTCATTTAATTATTCTATTTATTTCATTTATCATTACTATATTATTTCTTTTATCTTTCTTTTATCTTATTTATTTCATTTTATTAACTTAATTTATTTTATTCTATTATTTTTACTTTGAATTAATTTATTCAATTTATACTATTTAATTTTATTTTCCAATTTGTTAAATAATTTTATAACTTTTATTGTACAGAAAAGTACAATCTGAATTAATAAGAGAGAACACAAAGCATGCATAATAACTGCTATTACATTGGCATAATGGTTAGCGTGTTTGCCAGTGGCCCGGGAGACCTGGGTTCAATCCCAGGTCGAGTCATACCCAAGACTCAAAAAATGGTACTTGATGCCTCGTTGCTTAACACTCAGCATTATAAGGTACGGATCAAGGGTAAAGTGGAGCAATCCAGGGAAAGGAGTAGTGCCCTCCCCTACACCTTGGTGTAGTAGCTATCAAAAAGGGAGCCTTTGGGTCACCCTTGACTAAGGTTGCCAACTTTATTTACTTATAGGATATTAGAACAATGGTTCTGTGAATTAAAGTATCTTAAATTTTATTCATTTTACTTATCATTATTATATATACTGTGGTGTAAAACCAACAAAGCCTGGTGGTTCAGTAAGTTACTGCTGAGGTACCCTGGGTTAATGGAAATGATGCTTTAGCCTCGAAACCATGCCTGACCCCAGGATCATTATCTGGTGTGGTCATAGCAGTTCTGAAAATTGGTATGATTTAAATTTGAACCAACCCAATAATATATTTACTTTGTGATATTTTTGATTATTTTTTATTTTCCCGCTGATGATTATTCATTCATGAAACTTGAATATATTTGTCTGTTAATATTTTGATATTTGCTCTTCATATTTTGTCTTGAGTGCTCTATTAATTTTTACTATTATTATCAACATTTCTTATCAGTTAAAAAAGTTGGTTGGTTGGTTGGGTTTTATGGCATATCAACCCTTGTAGGTTATTTAACGCCAAATCCATTTTTATGTAAATAATCAATTTTATTTCAAACTATTCAATTTATACAAATAGTTCTAATTCAGCTAATTCAATTTAGCCTAAGAACAGATTTTGTTTACACAGTAAAATGTCAAAACAGTTCTATATATAACAATTTTAATCAAACTGTTCAGTTTAGCATAAGTATGCCGTTAGTTCTATTTAACCCATAGATAGGGCCCTATCAGGTGCAACCACGCCGGGCCAAAGTGGACCTGGGAGTAATGGCAATGAAAGGGTGCTTTGTATTCCCCAAAGCTCCAGTATTACTGGAACCTCACCATCATTGTTTAGTGTCATATCCAGGACACTAATTGGGCGGGGGGGTCTTACCTCTCTGCAGAGGTGCAGTCAGTGTATTCTACAGCCCCTGCTGACTGGACAAGTTAAAAAAGTAAATGACACATAAAGAGGCAGTGTAGTTGCCGCAGCTATGAGGCATAGGTAGAATTTCAAAGGATTTGGTTGTGAAATTATTGTTTGGGCCAGAATGATGATGCACTCTAATCTCCAAAGTGGCAACTGCTCGAGGTTTTTTGCCGGACAAGGGTATACATGGAATATATGAATTCCAGATATACATCAATGGCATATGAAAAGTTTGGGTGCCCACAGGAGATACTAGACTATCAATAACATTGTATCAAATCCCATCCCAGCTGAATTCTTATGCCACTTGAACTATCTTTCACTGTACAACATTCTCTACATTCAATGTAGACGCGCAGGTGTGATGTCACTGTTATTACCATAGAAAATGGATTGATGAACTGAGTTCATATTTCACTTGCACTAAATGCCCTTAACAAAGGCATTAATTCATCTGTTCTTCTTCTAGGTACATTGTAAAGCAACTCTTTAGCCATGGTTGGGCAAAATGTCTAAGAATTCAAACCACCTGTACTCTGCTTAAAAGATAACTTTGTGTCACATCCTACCTGTTGTAGGAAGTTTGAGTAAATATTGCACTGTATTTCATATGGAGTTAATAATAATAATAATAATAATAATAATAATAATAATAATAATAATACTCTTGTTTATCATAGCCCAGTCAGCTGAGGCTGTATAATACATTGACTGCATTTTTGCAGAGGGGTATGACCCCCTCCAACAAGTGTCCTAGATATGACATTAAACAATCCGATTTTATAGCTTTGGGGAATGTTGAGTACTCCTTCATTGCCATTACTCCCTGGTCCACTCTGGCACAGAGCGGTAGCATCTGATGTGTCCTATCTATGGATCAAATAGAACTGTTCTACATTTAAACTGAGTGCAAACAAATGACTTATAATAAATTGAATTGTTTGAAATAGAACTGTTTGATCATTTAACTATGAGTATGTTATGGTACCTACCTTACGGACTATAATGAACTCTTCCCATTAGTATGAATACCAGGAGAATATTCATCTGGGTGTTGTTAATTCCAGCCTAACACTTTGGCAGTCAGACTGACATTCAACACTCTTTTACCTATGCTGTATTCATACTTCCATTCAATATACTTGTTTCACATAATCCCAAGTTCGTGTCTTTTTTCCAGACCTTTTACTGGTCCACAACAGAGTAAACAAATGACTGATGTTTAATTAAATTGTTGGTGACATATCGCAATGATTGGAACCATTTAACTTTGTTGACTAATGCTAAATTGAATTGTTAGAAATAAAACTGTTTGATCATTTAACTGTGTGTATCTACAAAATGGGCTTACAAATTATATATTTAATTTATGTGTAAAAATAGGATTTAGCATTAAATAACCAACAATGGTTGATGTGCCATAAAACCAAACCAAACCAAACTAATCTTGTTTGTCAGTGACTATTAAAATCATTGACTACTCTGAGTATCATTATTTACGCAATGGCATTAGTTACTGCGGAGAGAGAGAATAACACTGTTAGACTATAGAATCCTGGCATCATGTCATCTGGTCAATTATGGGGTGTCCTCGTGGTGTAATGGTTAAAGCGATGAACTGCGGAATCGTAGTACGCGAGTTCGTACTCCAGTCGCGCTATTACGTTCACTTTCGGGCAAATACCCTTGGGAAAGGTATGAACCCCCTTATTCTCCCTCCAGCTATGGGTAAATAGTAGGACGGACTAGGTTCTTCAGCCTTGGTGAGGCAACTAGTCTAGGAGAAGGAAAACTCTGAATTCAAACCTGTTAAACTCCGCTTAAAAATTGACCTTGTGTCATATCCTGCCCGACCGGAGGGGTTGGTAAATAGTATCTGGTCAATTGTATTTACTGGGTGTGGCTGTAGAGAATTTAATGAATTCCCTACAGCCACACCACATTGAGTATGTCCCATACTCAATGGGGTTTAAATTTAGTCAACTGAATGGATTAATGGAGTAGCTGGAAGTCAGCTGAGTGTTCTTGTGTCAACAATGGAGAGTTGCATTAACTGACTAGAACAATCCACTGCAACCAGAATAAAGCATAAAAAGATACAAATGATCAGTAACAAGATCTATGTATATCACACTTGTCTAGAGAAACTTTAATTTCCCTCATGATTCTTGCAAAGTCGCCCAAAAGAACACCATTACAAAACCATTAATAGCTTTCACAATACTGTTGACACATTGTCTCTTCTTCACATGAACTCAACCATCATATGTCCAAAAGAGCTATAAATGTAACTCATCTAATTAGATGACATTATGCCAGTCTTCTATAGTCTGATGGTGATGTTCTTTGGGCTAGGTAGATCCTCCCTTCACAATTTACGGATTGTTCCAGAATATACCAGCATAGATATACCCATAACTCAAAGATCCTGTAGACTCCCATGTCACATCTCTTGATTAACTGCTATTATTCAAGTGAAAGGAGGTCTATTTTTCTGATTTTTTTATATAATAAAAGCATACAAACATTTTAACATAAAAATAACTTTTCTGAAACATTACAAGACAACAAATAAAACTCATGTATTCAAGATAAAATCAGTATAGACAAAGTAAACTAGAAAAATATATCACAATAGACAATTCTCTTTTTTTTTTCTTACTGGAAACATTCTGGATGAAAACAATCTTTTTAGAATGAGTGAACCACTCAAACAAAGCTACTGTAAATTTAATTAGTACAGTAGGGTGGTCATTTTTTAGATAGGTTTTTTTTCTTCTGATGTATCTTAATGAAATTGATATATGTGGTTAACATTTCTTAACCTTCAAATTCTAAATCTACTTTTGAATAAAGTTTGTAGAATTAATGTTTATACCTTTAGTGTTGGGTAGAAATTATGTAGCAGTCAGATTAAGGTACTTATTCTATTTTATTTTGTACTAGCATTGTCAGTCAGCTATATCTGCATACAAATTTTTAACCTTTCAAAAATCTCTCCATGTCAAGTTAGAGGGATAAAACACCTGATAACACTGAACAACAAAGTTTTTGCCCCTTGAATATTTCAAGTAAACATTCTGAACTGATTCTATGCTTAGAATTATTCTAGCATGTTAAGGTTTTTTAAAATGTGTATTATATGGTAGACCCATAAATGGTCTTCTTTCAATCCCTTTATTTTGCTCTTTAAAAGATTTGTAAAAGCAATGATGTAATTGTAGATTTTAACTCCGAAAAATAAAATTTGTGTCTTAGAAAAGTGATATAAAACTGAAGACAAGCATTTATATTGGATTCGAGATAAAGAATTGATGTCTGACAGCAAGTTTAGAGATCAACTGAATCAACTTGAACTGATGAGATTCATTCATATTAATTGTACCAACTTTTATTGGATCTCATTGAACTGAAAGCAACTTTGACTTAATAAACAACTAACTCTCAGTACAACAAAGAATGAAATGGCATTGCATTCTCATCTTGATTTTTTCCATCTAACCGGGGCAAGATAAGTGATGAGCATGAAGAAAGATTCCACCAAAGATATTTTGGTGATAGAAACTGGATATTAAATATGACCTAAATATAGTGGGTAATTATTGCTAGTTTCTACTGCAGGAGACCAGCACTTTGCACTAATGCAAGAGTAAATGTCTCAAATACTTTTGAATGCTATTGACCAATGCTTAAGTTAAATATACTGAGGACACATGTTCTGTTACCTAATAAGAGATTTTTTTCTTATTGAAATTTTTATTTTATAAACTGATGTAATATGATGGATATGATGGAAATATGAGAATATGACATAATAAAATAGTTACTGAGCTAGAGTACTCAATTTTGTTTTCCAATGTGGCACTGTACGAAATAGTATAGCAAACAGAGTAACATCCTGTATATAACATTTACATGTTTCTATCTTAATAACATGACATGATAACTAAATTCTGACTTCAGATTTGAATTCAAGGGCCTAATTCAGTTAAGAAAAATTTCCTTTAGTAACTGACAAAAAGTTATTTTGTATATTTCAGTATAATTTTTATACTTCAGTCTTAAATCCAGGAATAACTATCTCAATTGTAAAATATAAAATTTGTGTTAAATAATTTAGGTATTCAAAAATAAATCAGAGAAGGACAAAGCACTGACTAAAATAGCTTGGTCTCATTTTTAGTACATAGCTGACATAGTCATAGGGTAATAATTGTAGAGACATTATTTGTCAACCATTTTATTTATCTGCGCTACAAACTGTAGCTATGTTGTTATAAATCCTTTAATATTGTTATATTTTATGAAACACTATTTTATTCATTTCTCAAAAAATGATCAAATTAGGATGAAATAGAACTATAATATAACCCTGCTTTCACATTATTTATAAATCAGTATCAGATAATTAAGTCACTCAATTGTGTCAAATTAAACTAATGGTATTTTCAATCAATATGTGATTAAACATTAAATTTCCCATTAAAAATTTCAAAATGAAAAAGATGCCTTTTCTATAAAGTATTGTAAATAAATAGGCAGTATTTCATTTATATCATCTTTTGTTTGTTGATTTTTCATAGTGTTTACCTATATTAGCCTAGTGGGTAGAGTGTTCGCCTATGGTCTGGGAGACCTGGGTTCTAATCCCAGGTCGGGTCATACCAAAGACTTTAAAATGGTACTTGATACCTCCTTGCTTAACACTCAGCAGTATAAGGTACGTATTAAGGGTAAAGTGGAGCAATCCAGGGAAAGGAGTAGCGCCCTTCCCTACATCTTGGAGTAATAGCTATGGAAAAGGGAGCTTTCGGGTCACCCTTGACTACGGTCGCCAACTTTACTTTACCTTTTCTCTTAAACAGAGTAAAACACTTCTTACATTGTCACTAGGATCAATTAAAAACTTACTAAGGTTCATGAAACACAATCTTGTTTCTTTATAAAAGCAATAAAAAGATTGATTTGTGTTGACATATAAATGGAATTTCTCAATTTAGTTGTGAGACTTGATTGCTAACACATTGCAAAATATTAATAGTTATAAAACAAATTAATAATCTAGACAGATCTTATTTCAATATTTATTTGGCATTTGTTGTATTACTATTAACATTTGGTCCAAATTTTGTCAATTTTAAGTTGGATTAGGATGATTGGTAAAATGATTATTGTTTAAAAAATGTATTACTTTCTTAATTTTATACATTTTATAGTTATAATTCTAAACTAAAAATGCATTAATGTAATCTTGAAATTTGTATGATAACAGACAAAAAGAGAGTGATGGAAATCATTCATGAAGGGAGATGACTATCTTTAACAACTGATTTTTTGTGCATAGTACTTTCTTCTCTTAACAAAAATTACAAACATATGATCAAAGAAACACATGAAAAAGTTACATTATTGTCTAATTAGAAACTTATCCTTTTGTCTTTTTTTTTTGCTTCGTTTTTTTTTTTTGTGGGGGGGTTGCTGTAATTAACAGTTTGACTTTTACTGTTTGTTTCTTTGTTCTGTATCTTCTGTTAGGATGAGAGTGTAATAAATTGTCTTTCTCAATCAGTTCTGCATAGTGTTATGTCTGATCTCATTATGATTCACTGTAAAAAAAAATAGGACCATTGCTTACCTTAAAGTGAGCCTTTTTGGCCAGATGGAAAGCACCACAACCAACACCCCTAAAACGATCAGTAATCAAATGTGTAAATGTATCTAAAAATATGAACTCATAAATATTTCATGAAAGTCAAATGATTTAAAAAAATTATTTCTTTTCTTCTTTTGTCCCAAAGTGTCTGCTGCTTTAGCTCAGTTTTCTTTTCTTTTTCTGTATCTTTTTATTCAATTCTTTTTCTGTTTCACTTTGATTCTTTTTCTCCATCTTTTACTATGTCTCTCTTTTTTTCATTAAGCATGTCTCTTTCTCTTTTCCCTTTCCCTGTCAATACTCTGCCACACCTGTCACTATAAATAGCCTCCTATAAATGACACCTAAGCATTTATAGCTTCATTTAATCTATTATTATATTAGCAGTTATTCACTATAACTGGCTATTGATCAACTTGGAAGCTGTAGAATAAAACACATATGCACGTGCATGCTTTATACAGTCTTGGCTAAAACAGAATCAGAGCAATAGTTCACAACTTGAATTCATTTCTCATCTATTTTATTTAAATACTCGCATAGTTTTCAAAAATGATAGATTATCAGTGTATAGAATAGCATTTTTGCTATGATGTGTGCTTTGCCAAGGATCCTAGGCAAAAGTGGTGCTTCCTGCATCACTAGAGTGCAACATTTTCATTCTAGGTCAGATAAACAGAAACAACTTTCTTCTCTTAGCAGAAGTTACAGACATATAAACAAAGAAACAAATAGAAAAATCACATTATTAATTATTACAAAAAATAAGAATGTTTTTTAATAAGATTAATTCAGTTATTAGAGACAGACTTTTTGCTTGTTTTATATTAATCTATTTTTGTTTGATAGTACTATCAAACTAATTTTGTATACAGTTTTTTTAAGGATATATGTATAAATTTTTAAATCAAAGACTGTAAAAGTAAAAAAATATTAAATTAATTATTTATTCATAATTTATAATTATTTTAATATACTTATACAGTTACAAATTAAGAAAATTTGAACCAAACATCAATAATACTACAAATACAAAAAAAAAAAACAAATAAATATTGAATACTTGTCCAATTTTGATATTTGTTTTATTAATCTTTTGTGATGTAGTAGCAACCTAGGTAATGAGAAATTCTGTTGTTATGGTAACTTCTTATGGCCAAGACAGAATTTCTCATTATTCTGTTGTGAAGTGTTTTATTTATAAAGAGATTCATCTTTTGATTTGTTTACATTGTACGTTTCTCTTGCTGATTACCCATTTAATTTTATCTGCTTCATTAGATTTATATATCTCATTGATTTTCTTCTGTGGGTCTATTCATCTTCCAAGAGACTTTTTAAATCTTTGATAATTTTATTTTAACTATTTTTCTAAGCAATTTGTATTTTAATTATCTGTATATGTATTAATATACTTTTTGCCTGTTCCTAACAGTTCATGGAGTTTGTTTGGTAGCTAAAATAGTGCCAAGTTTGCCTCCAGTAGTTGGTGTAAAGGCCAGAATATTTTTTATTTGAAGATTAACAAGATTTTACCCTCAGATAATTGATATAAACTTTCCAGTACAGTAATGCACTTGTAAATTTTAACTATCTATCTAAGCATTGTCTCAAATTCAAAAATAAGCCTTAATTCCTTCATTATTAAAATAAAACTAATTTATACATTATCTCTGATGTTCAGATCTAGAATCATACCATTTCTCAATTAATTATATACATGAAGAAGACTAGACTATGTATTAGTTGAAATATAATGATAAAACTAACAAAGATAAGAATATTAGTTGAAATCAATGTTTTCCAAAATGGGTTCCATAAAACTCTAGGATTCTGAAAAAAAAGTTAGGGGTTCCATAAAATTAGAGTCTTTTGATAAAATTTAATGAAAATTTATTTTATAAAAATGTACTTTAACATTTTTAAAATAACATTTTTTGTAAAATTGGATCAATCTTCTGCAAAAGAAAGAAGTGAATATTTTTCAGACTAAATATACAAATGACATTGTCATTATGTAAATTGCTATACTGAACAAAATACTTGCAACTGTTTTCTAATCCTTAGTAACTTCCTTCAAGAATCTGAACTGGATTTGGAAGTTAAAATACACTATGTTATTAAAAATCATCTCTGTAGCTCTTAGAATCCCTGTAAATTTTCCAAATTTCAAAAGGATAATATTTAGGTACAAAATCCATTCAATCCACTACCCAAAATCCTATTGGGTTTTTTCTCTTAAAGAAAAGCCAGTATAATTTCTGACAGTGGATTATGAAAATTTAAATGAAATTAGTTCAGATACTGAGTTAAAGGCTGAATTTAATGGAATTTCAGTGGCAATTATTTTGTCCAATATGTTCATCAGATATCTTATCAAAATGGGTTACTTGAGTTCTTTTACTGTTTACAATAACATATTTGTATGAATTTGCCTTTTCTAAATATATTAACACAAAAATTAAATATTACAACTTACTAGACTTTGCATCAGATTGTCAAATTCAATCATCAAATATTAAAACCAAATTTTCAAAGGATACTGGAATCTCAGAAGTATCCAAATCCAAGTATCTGCTTCTAACAATTTTTTTCTCAATTAAAAATTTATAAATCAAAGATTGAATTGTTTTTTTTTATTTCAATGTTTTATTTATCATGCTTTTTATATGAAATGTTTTGTTCTCTAAAACAAGTTTTATTTTATTTATTATCTTCCTAAATTTAGGATGGCAAAGTTATTTGTAAAATATAGGTCAAGGTTCCAAAATTTTTAGAAAATCATATGCATTTCACAACAAAAGTTGGGAACCATTGGTCTAAACAATTCATAGACTAATAAAAGACAAATTTTCTTAATAGCTGAATTCATTATTTTTGGGAGGTAAATGCTACACAGTTCTTAGATCCTGGAAATGTTAGTATCAATAATAATAATAATAATAATAATAATAATAATAATAATTCTTCCCACACTTAAAAAAAATTGTCTGGGATTTTGAGATAAAAACAGATCCTTTAATCCTAGCCAGAAGGCTTATTTGTAATCAGCATTGAATTCCTAAAGGCCAACCTTCAGACATAGCATTCAAATGAAAAGTCATTTTCTTACTTAACAATACTCTAGGTCATGCAACTACTGCAACTGTTGAATACTTAGTTAAATTAGGGTTTATAAATAACAGGCTTATAGTGTAGCTGCCATGTTTTTCTTGAATCTAAACTTTAACAAATACTTCTGGACCTTTGTCAGAAGGTATGAAAAGATGACAAGTAATATGTGTTGTAAGCAATTCCCCACAACCTGCTCCCCCTGTTTGGTGTAATAGATAGACTCGAAAAATGCTTATAAAATAAGCTAGCTTAATTCTTTTTGGCGTTTAGTTATATTAAGTTGAATAAAGCTTTCCTAAGTTTATTCGCCTCAGGTTATTCATTACAATATGTATCCAAAAATGAACTTTTGAAAGCATTATTAGTAGTTTTCAAAGCCATTCTCAAATTAACTTCTGTTAACAGTAGACTTTTCTTCAAGTCATTAGAGAAAATGGAAATATATATCAGTAAATAATCTTATCTTGCTGTTTGGTTGTTGTTGCACCCAGCTTGTCATGAACAGTTTTGTATGTCATTTGTTTGAATAAATCATTCTTAGGATGACTTCCATTTTTTTTCCTTATATACCTACACATTAATTTCTTTGAGATAATTATATAAAAAAGTGAATGGTTAAAAAAATTTATATATTGAAGCATAAACTCAGTTCTGTTTCATGGTGCAACCTAAAATATCAGGATTCTTCAAATCTACAAAAACTTATCTTACCAAAATTACATGACTTTTAAACTATTAGTTTTATAATGTTTTTCTTATTTACATAAAATGTTAAAATGTACTGAATATAGACAGGAAAAAGGGGTTTAGAAGCATGTATAACTCTGATTTCAATCATACACTATTTCAAAAATATATCATGTTTTCAATGTATTCAATTTATTGTGTTTTTTTTTTTGTTTTTTTTTTATTAAAGGATGATCTTTCAATTCATCAAGTTAGTCTAAGATACAAATATTTCTCTGAAAATTTGCTTGCTAAATTTCTTTATCTAACTCTAAGTTTAGGATCAGTAATACCATTAGGTTCTCTGAGAATAAATATACTGTTAATTCTTAGTTTGCAATATTTCGGTGCTACCGAAAAGTTTACCATGAAAAAATGTCTTACTTTTATATTTACTTTCCACAGTCTCCTCTGAAGAAGTCTTTTCAGCATGTACACAGTAAAAATGATTGCTGTTATGTTTTAGGGTCATAACCATAAACCCATGAATTCTTCATTGGTTATTATCTTTATAATCAAGTTGGTTGGTTGTGTCTGATTTGATCTTTAAGCTCATTACAAACAGTAACATTATATTGTTTTTGCTGACTGTTCAGACGTCTTGGTAGAAATTTTATAGCAATTTGTTGCATGTTTATAACATACAAAAAGAGGCATTGAATGCTCCTGTACAACAACTTTTCAGTCCTACAAACATGAGAGATTCATCATCATCAACAACAAACATGTTTCTGGTTTCAGTTTCTTTGCTTAATGGCATATCAACCTTTGTAGGTTATTTGATGCCAAAGCCATCCTCCTAGAAGAACAGTAATGGTACTATTCAACCTATAGCTGGGAGGATAAGGGGGATCATACCTTTCCCAAGGGTATTTGTCTGAAAGTGAACGTAATAGCGCGACTGGAGTTCAAACTCGCTTTCTATGATTCCGCAGCCCATCGCTTTAACCATTACACCACGAGGACACCCCCAAACATTTTTCTGTTCTAGAAGTATTTATGTGAAATATAGACTGATGTACAATTAATCTAAACATGGAACCATTACTGGGGATGCTATCTTTCATCATAGTTCATCCTTGGTCATAGTACCAGTGACACAATCCATCATTATTGTTTTTATGATTAGACCCTGAAATCTGTTAGCAGATTGATCTACAAGTTGGTCAATCTGTCAATTATCTCTTCATCCATGTTGTGTTGGTTTTTGATTTGAAGAAGTCTTTGGTGGAGAATGTTGAAATTACACATCAGATTACTAGTCATAAATAAAATGTTCACCATTCAATGAAGTGAAGAAAAATGCCAAGCCATATTTATAACTATAAATAAAGTGTTCATTTGGGTTGGGTATCATAGGCTTTGGCTAACCCTTCCCATTTCAATTAATTTACAGTTCTTCATCGTCAGACACTTTTGTTGTCTGGAGGTCTTCAGGTTGGAGTCTTATAACAGTTGGTGATAATGAGGGGCATTTATTGCTTGGTCTGGACCAATTCATTTTGCAAGGTTCTCAATTCTTGATGTAATTTTTTTTTTTTTATTCAGGAAAATTATTTTTTCTTCTGTCAGAGAAAAGTCATGAGAGATTTAATATTAGCTGCAACTATTCAAATGAATCAATTCTGCCGACTCTCTATCTGAACTCCGACTGCAACTGCTTGAACTAGACGGTACCTCTGCTTATATGGAATTTTAATTATTTTTTCTTGATGGACTCTCACAGATTGGTTCATGCCTGAAACTCATATAATTCCATTAGTTGGGATTATCTTATCAATACCATAAAGCTGGTCCTCCACATGATTTCATTGGTCAAGCTCTCTTTCACCGTTATCTTGAGGTGACTCCTTATATAATTCTATTGGTCAAGGGTTCTCACACTGTTACCATAAAATGATATCATCCAATAATTCTCAAAATATACACTAATTCTAATTATATAATTAATGATAATTTGAAACAAAAGCTAAATTATCATTTCATTTTTTTCTTTTCTTTTTGTCTTCTTTTCATCTCTAAAAAACAAATTCTTAATTTTTCTCAGGATTTTTAAAACTATTTGCCATTGATTTGAATATATCATTAAATATCATTTTCAACAAGGTCAGAAAGCCATGATATAAGTAGTGGCTATTTTTTGGTAATATATTTAATATTCCATTGTAAATATGGGACTACACTCTGATGCAAATTGTTTCACTGCCTCTGAAAAGGAAATGATGTTAAACTTAGCCTCTTCAGGAATGAGTCTGCATGAAATATATTTTCCTGAGTTTTACCAATCTTCATGTGCATTGGTACTATTTTAACACTCTCACCCCTCCATATATATATATATATATATATATATATAGTCTAATAGCAGGTGGCAAAGCAGAAATTTCTTTCCATATCTGCACTTGGATACCAATTCTGATAATTTATTGTGCAGTCGGTCAGGTTCTGAGAATCCAATAATACTTAACTGTTCCCCTACATGCAATCTACAAGATTTTGACACCACATAACATGTGTATTATCTTTTAAGATTTTCCACTTAATTTCATTCCCATCTTTGAATTACCATATATATTGACAGCATAGGGCTATTGGCATAGCATTTGTTCTGGATAAATGACCAATGATTGTAAAATCTCTGCTTCCAAGATTTTTCTGTTGCTCTAATAAATACCCTCTCAGAGTTGCATTCAGTTTTTGCTATTGCTTGTAAACCCTATTTTTAGTTAAGCATTTACTTTTTAAAGGCATGTCTTCTCTACAATTACAATTACAAAAAAGAGTTTTAGTAGCACCGCAGTTATACATGACATTATAATTATGTTTTGATATGATTTAGCACATATCCTACAAATATGGAGTATTAAATAACATTGGAAAATTGCTGTTATTATAATGTTTGACTTATTTTTGATGAAAATGATACTAGCAGCATATCCTAAAGAGGTAAAAATAGAAATACATTCTGGTTTATGGATTTACAGATTTATTAATTTTCCATTCAACTTTTATTCTTCATTTACAAGGGAATGTATATAAGGAATTAAGGACTGTTGTTATACTCCCTTAATCCTTATATTCATTGTCTTTTTCTTTCTTTCAAATATTCTCTGATGTTTCTTCAGACAAGCTCAGATACTCAGATATTGAACGTCTTTGGCACATCACTTCGTGGATGTTAAGATGGGAATATATATATATATATATATATATATAAATTTGAATCATTTTTCTCACTTTTTTCCTATTAAACAAGAAAAGGAATGTGCAATCGGTGTTGAAACTGAATTTTTTTTTCATGACTTAATAGGTTTATTTACTTCCTGTTAATAGCAATAGATATTTATTCAATTCTGATGTTGAGCTGAAGGAAAAAGTTGATTCCCTCATTATAATGAATGTTCAGCAATTGTTTTTGAGATAAATGGACATTAGAAATGCTAGCTAACTCAATATGGTTCAAATTGATCATTATTATTGTAATTGACCTATTGCTTAGGTTCGATTTTATATGGAACAATCAGATTGGTCATAATGCAATCAAAAACAATCCAAGAACAATATTGAAGGTTACATTAAGTAGAAATAGATTTCAAATTGTTGTTTGTCATAATTTATCAGGAAAATAATCTTTCATAATCACAATCTTTATAGATTTTATGATCTACACTCTTCGTTTAATCTCAAAATTGTTTTTTTATTCTTTTCTTAAAAAATCATTCAGTAAAAGAAATGATTTGATAATTGCGGTGTATATCTTAGAGAATTTTATATTTACATTATAAAAATCATAACTTTCTGTTTATTAATAGTAGGGAAAAGTTTTTTTTTTCCCACAGCCAAATAGTTAGATGTAAATTTAATATGCACATTTACTAGACATACAGAAAGGACACTTTTATTCCCTAAGTAGGTGCCCTCAGCAAATGCAGGTCTCTAGCAATCAACAATAATCAGTGAGAAGCCATATTATTACAAGATGTAACTAATGCAGAATTTAAATTTCTAAACTTCAAAAGAAAAAATTAACAAATTATTTATCTTATCAAAATAAACTTTTGCATTTAATAAAACATTGCTACTTAAGTATATTCATACATCTTTACACTAAAGATGTAGAATAATTACATAATATAATTGTTTTGTTACAATTAACAATCCAGAAAAAAAAATTAATTAATTAATCTTTTAATTGTCTCCAAAATTCTTAAATTCTTTACAGAACTATTTTGTAAGATATGATTTTTTATTTTTTTTATTTTTTTTTTATTGCTTAGATTTCTCTTTCATGGTAACAATTACAGTTTGAAATTGATCTGCAATTATTGTAAAATAAATATTCTTTAGAAAAATATGTTAAAGGGATATTTGTCCTTTAGTCTTGACATGTCAGTGAACCAAATCTTGATCTTACAGATATATATTTCAACTAGTCAAAATATATTTTATATTTTCCCTTGAAAAAGAGAATGCCTGTTGAAAAGTGGGCCATTTTCTTTGCTTTGAAACCAATTCTTTTTTTCATGGAAAAATGAATTGAAAATTTTAAAATTTAGCTCTAAAAAGATTGTTTATAAGAACAAATTTTTAAAAAATTAACTAATTTATGAACACTCATTTCTTAGTTTTAGTGCAAGCAAATGCTTACTATAAATTAGTTCTCTTTTCTGAGTGTTCAAAATTTGCTTAATATAAATCAATATTTTAAGACTATAATATGGCTGATATTAAGCTTAACACATTGACAAAATGTCAATTTTCAAATATTTACTGCAGTAAATCAATATCTCTAATGCGTAATTCAACTAATATGAGAAATAATTCAACCAAATCTAAAATGCATATTCTTTACATTCAAAAAAAATTTCCTTTATCTTTCCAATTGACAAGCATGCAAAAATATTTTCAAATAAACACTAACTTAAAAAATAAATAAACATATTTTCTTCCATTCAATATATATATATATATATATATATATATATATATATATATATATATATATATATATATATTCACTTCTATATATTCAATAATTTTCTTCTATTCATTATTTATATATAAAATGCTAACAAAATAAACCGAATTAATACATGAAAATAATATTAACCAAATGAACATTTCAGCTTAAAAATGATTACCAAGGTTTTATTATTATTATTATTATTATTATTATTATTATTATTATTATTGTTATTATTCCTTGCAAGTTTTTCACACTTGACCCTTGACTCATCCTTCATTTTCTAACTTCTCCAGCGTCCCCACCTTACAAAGCGTCTGGGGATCATACCAAGCATACCAATTGCAATTGGTACCACTGTCCTCTTCATGTTCCATAGCTTTTTTTTAAAATTCTCTTACAAAGTCCAAGTACTTGTTTTTCTTTTTGTTGTCTTGGATTTTCACTCTGTGATTCACCAAGACAACAGGTTGTCTTTTTTTACTTTTTTTTTTTTTTAACTATCACTAGGTTGTCTGGTCTTCTGGCCAGGATTTAGTGATTAGGTGATCTGTTTGTTATGATTTGCTTACACAATGTTTGCTGGTGGGCTTTCACTGTAGTCTATTGTTATTACTATTATTTGTTTTTTAAGCCTCCTTGGGTATCTCCACATTTTTAAAGTCTCTTTGGGTATCTCCACATTTTTTAAAACCTCGATGGGTATATCTCACATGTTTTTAAGCTTCCTTGGGCATCTCCATATTTCTTAAACCTCCTTGGGCATATCCACATTTTTTAAAACCTCTGTGAGCATATCCACATTTTTTAAGGCTCTTTGGGTGTCTTCAAATTTTACTCACTTCTTGTATCAATTTTAGAAAAATTATTATTGCACTGAGCATATACACTATTAATACAAAATACACATAAAGATCAAATTTTGTTTTGTAATTCTTCCGATAGTTCCCAAAAATACCCTCGTAAATTCTTTTTCTTCAGATTTTTTCTGAATTATCCCAGTCAATCTTAAAATTTTCTACACTATTGATGTTTTTGTTCTGATTAGGCAATTTGTTGCAAAAATATATTATTCTATTTGCAAAAAAATCCAATTGGTTAGTCGACTTAATTTTTGAAATCTGTCTTCCTGGTAAATTTCCAGTTTGAGGAGAAATATTAATAATTGTCTACTATAGTTAGAAACTTCATTAATTATTTTGAAAATTTCAATTAGATGCCTTTCATTATTCTTTCTCATAGTTAATTTATTTCTTTAATCTCTTCCTATAACTAATTTTTCAATCTTTTTATTAGTTTTGTCACTCTTTTTTGTATGCCCTCCTATGTCAATATTACACTCTAATAATTTCCATGTCATGATTTTGGAGCCTAGGCCTAAGTACAATATTCTGTATGAGGTCTTATTAGGGTTTTATGTTTTTAAAACAACATTTGTCTCCCTTGAAATAAAATTTCTAGCCATCCAGCCAATCATTTCATTTGCTCTCAATAGAATAAACAAAATATGGTTGTCAGCTTTAAACGTATCATCAAAGCCAACCCCTTGATTACATTCCTCATTTACATTTATGACTTCCTTTTTGCTTAATTCATATTCAACTTTAATTCTTTTCAATCCAATATGAAGTATTTTACATTTTTTTATATGAAATCTTAATATCTTCCCAATATGACAATTCATTTACATCTACCTTCATTGTTTCGTTTGATAATGATCTAACAAGTAAAATAGCACAAAATAGTTCTTTTTCTGATTTTATATCATTAGGTAAATCATCTATGAATATTAAAAACAACAAAGGTCCCAGCACTGAACCCTGAGGAACACCAGAGGGAATATTCTGTTTCAGAATAATTATTACCAATTTTTACTTTCCTAATTCTGTTTGTTAAAAAGTATTTTACAATATCTACTTTTTTTTTTTTTCTTTTTTTAGAAATACCTATGTTTTTCATTTCATGAGTAAACAATAAGATATTATATCAAATGCCTTGCTAAAATCCAAATATATAAGCACTTATTATCGTTTTCCATCAAGCTTTCATTTATGACATCTATACTTTCCAAAATATTAGATCAATTAATATCATTATATTATTAATATTAATTAATCCAGAAAGCATTTAAAACTGGAATCTCTGGGAGTGGCCTCTCCCATGCAAGTAGACCTGAAACAGTTGGAAGCAAAATCAATCTGATACAATTCATTCCACCTACAAAAACTCCTCATCAAATCTTGATAGAACTTGGCACGTGAACTTCCTTGATGTAGTGTTTTGACTGTATCTCCAAGAGGAAAGGTGTGAGAAAGAGGTGCTTAAGAAAGTCTGGAGAAGAAGCTAGATGGCAATTACACAAGAATGCTGCGTGCAATCCTGAACAAGTCCTGGCAGTAACACCCCACAAGACACCAACTGTACGGCCACCTGCCCCCTATCACGAAAACTATTCAAGTTAGACGAACCAGACATGCAGGACACTGCTGGAGAAGCAGAGATGAACTCATAAGAGATGTACTCTTATGGATCCCCACACATGGCCGCGCAAAAGCAGGACGACCAGCATGAACGTACATTCAGCAGCTATGTGAGGATACGGGATGTTGTCCTGAAGACCTACCTAGGGCGATGAACGATAGGGAGGAGTGGCGAGAGAGGGTCAGGGATATCCGTGCTACCAGCGCGATATGATGATGATGAAGAAAGTCTAATTTATTCAGAAAACAAATAAAATTGCCATCTATAGGAACTCTTCTGATACTTACAAGGGTCATGAAGAATTTTTCAAAGAAAATTAATGATAAGATTTATTTGTACAGAAAGCAGATAAAATGTATTTTGTTTAACAAATGTTTTATTCTAAGAATTGTTTTTTCTTCTTTTTGCAAAATCATGCAAATAGTAGGATATGCTTTCTCTATTTTGTAGATCATATTGAAGCCTTTTTTTGTGTTGCAGATTCTCTATGCCATATGCATTACAGCAATAGATCATATTGAAGCCATTTCTTATGTCACAGCTTCTGTTTGCCATGTGCATAACAGCAGTAGATCATATGGTAGCCATTTCTTGTGTCAAAGCTTCTCTATGCCATGTGCATGATAATGATATATCATATTGTAGCCCTTTCTTGTGTCAAAGCTTCAGCAATAGATCATATTGTAGACATTTCTTGTGTCACAGATTCTGTATGCCATGTGCATAACAGTGGTAGATCATATGGTAACCATTTCTTGTGTCATAGCTTCTTTATGCCCTGTGCATGACAACAATAGATCATATTGTAGCCATTTCTTGTGACATCACTTGTTATTTGCTGATTGGGTCTTGTAGTTTGTTAGGTCATAATGATATCACTTGTTGCTATGTCTGCTGGTTTGATTCTTTATATTGCCTGTTCTGCTGTTGAATATATGTAGATTTTATTTCACATTGTTTTCCAGACTCTGTGTTGTGTCAATAACCTGTTCTAGAAACCAGCTCCTAAATGTATATATGCTGCCTTCTGAATAGTTCTGGTAGGGTGTGTGTATTTGTTCTTTATTATAATATCTCTTTTCTCTCCAGGTATCAACCAGTTTATTTCTTATTTCCTTCTAATCAAAGGAGAGGAGCATTTTGTTTGGCAGTGTTTTATATTTCCTCAAATTTAGCAGCTTTGTAGGGGATTTCCTATCTGCTTTCAGTGGTGTTACCCATAATAACAGCTACAGAACATAGGGATCCCCCTTTGTTTCTTGGCATTTTATCAGGGCTCTCTTCATCACTTGTATATGCGTCCTGATGAGTCCATATCATTTTGAATAATGTGAAGACGATGTTATGATTGTGAATTCATATTTTACACAGCTAGTTTCCTGAATTCACAAAATGTGAATTGGGTCCTCTTTTCATGTATTAGTTTTTCGGATATTCCCTGTTTTGCAAATAGTACTAGCACTGCTGAAATAATAATTTTGGCTCTTAAATTTCTCAATTTCCAGATAAATGGATAGGAGCAAGCCACAATTAAATGTCACTCTTGGTTTATTATGAACAGGTATATTCTCACTATGTACTATGGCCTACTTGCTATGTCAGAGAAAATCATCTCTTCTTTTTGTAGTGTGCTCCTATATTTTTAGTATATATGACTTTTTGAAGCCATCTTTGTCAATGTCTTCATATTGGCTTTTCCAGTTCACTGCTGACTTTGTCCTGTTAGCATTTTTCTATACCGATGTGGCCTTGGTGGATTTACTGTTGGATTCCTAGTTGTATTGATTTGGATATTATCTAGTGTGACCCAACTATTAGAACGCCATTCTCCAGTGCAATATCATTTCTGTAGATCAATAGAAACATATTGCAGGTTGTATTTGGTGTTGTTTTTCTGGCTACCCTTGTCTCACCTGCTGTGAGACAATCTGCAATTTTTGGTCTTTGCTGGTCTGGTCTCTGATCTGTTCCAGTTTTCTCATGCTCACACTGACAAGGTGGTATATTTTGATACCCATGTCTTTCATCTCATATTTGACATTTTTGGACAGGTGCAACCAGGCATCAGCTCACACCATATCCTTTTCTGGTCAAAGAGAAAGTCATATCCTTGTAGCCAGACTAGCAAATGTCTGGCTAGTGCTTTGTGATGATTCTTTTTATGAATTTTTTTCTTGTAGACAGTGGTCACTTTCCACTGCAAACTGTCTCCCCATGCAGATATTTGTGAAGTCTTTTTCATTTGCAGAGCTTATCAAAGTTTTTTTCTGATGGGATAGTGTCCATTGAATTCCCACGTCTTTCTTTATTGGTTCTCTGAGGCTTTCTGTATAATCTGACATGTTTGGGATGAATGATCTTATATTCTGGATCATGCCAAAAAAGCTCTGTAGCTCTTTGGTGACTTCATTGTAGTTTTGGGCACAACTTTTTGTGGGTTTAGCTTGTTCCTGTTAGGTATATACACCATCCCATAGAACTGACATTCTTCCACTTTGATGATGCATTTCTCTGCATTTACTTTGATGCCTTCCCTTCTTGTACTTTCCATTTCTTCACAAAGGTGCAGGACATTCTCTTTCTTGTCTTTATTGCAGATTTGTATATCATCTGCAATTCCTACTACTCCCTTTTCATTTCCTGTATGTTTTATCTGTCTTTTGTTAAAAAATATCCTGGATAACTTTGAAACTTAAATGGAGAGAATTCTTTTTCATGCTTAATGTTACAATCTCCATTCCTAGCATCAATCTTGTGAAAAATATTGGATCCTGCAAGCTCTTATGTGATATCCTCTCGTGTTGGTATTGGATAGTAGCCCCTTTTGATGGTTTAACTCCTTTTTTTCAAGACATATCCTTAGCCACTCACTGAGTTTTTCTCTAACAACAATGGAATCTATATTCTTTTCCTCCATCTCTTTGATTTTTTCCTTTAACTTCTCTGGAGATTTTCCCTGGAGCATGGATCAATATGCTACTTGAAGTTTTCAAAGTATCTAACCGTGACATGAAAATATTCTGGATACATTTCTATCAGTTATGCCATTGCTCAAGTAGAGTTTGATGATGTTTGGGGGATATTTTCCCTATTCTTTTGTTTTTCCTTTATGACTAGTTTGGTACCGTTGGTAAAAGAATTGTTGGTGTCAAGTAGTTTGCTGATGGATTTCATTTTTTTTTTCTTTTCATCTAATAAGAAGTTGGATTGTTGATTATGAGTATCCTGTATTATATATATATATATATATATATATATATATATATATATATATATATATATATATATAGGGAGTTTTTCACTTTGTTTGGTCAATACAAAATAGATCATAATATGAAAAATTTACCAGAATTTTATATTCAAAATGTTTTTGACAGAATTAAAATAACTACAAAACCCTCTATTTTGTTTTATAAAGGAATCTCATTTTAAATAGATTATTAGTAATATAAATTTATTCCTTGTTGGGCTTCACATTTCTTAGGTGTATGGCAAGGAATAAAATAGGTGTGAATGGCCTGTAAGAACAATTTTTTAAATTGTGTATTTACACAAATATTTTTAGTAGAATTTTACATTTATCATACTTGGATGTTCAGACTAGTATTGTTATCTTGCTTGTTTTTACAACCACAATATTTTGGTCAGGTACCTCTGACCTTCTTTAAATATCAATTGTAATGTGTAACCCTCTAGGAATTTTGAACCAAACCCTCTATTCAATTCATAAGTATAGATTGCTGTCATTTCGCTAACCATGCTTAAAGGATGTCTCATATTCATTTATTTTTCTTGTTAATTCATCCTTGTATTGATGTTGTTTGCTTCTTCCATTAAACCAGATTATATTGCACTACTTTAGGATTGAACTCATAACCAGCAGGTAACTAGATACACTTTAACCAATGCTTTTAACCATAAAGCCATTGTTCTATAGCAGAATTAAGACAATTTAACTCCTTGGTTTGAATAACAGATTTGGTTCAAAATTCTCTGTTTACCAACTATAACAGACTCTTGAAGAATGCCAGAAGGTACAACAACTAAAACATTGTGACTCTAACAACATAGATGAGTATAATAATCTTGAATATATCAGTACATAGTAATAATTCATCACTTCAGAAATTTAAACAAAAAACTGCTACAATTGGTTTAAAATAAAAATCTTCAAGTCATATTAGCAATTAATTATTGTTATTTCTATACACTTGTTTTTATTTTACTGATGGTGAAATATCTTTTGTATCTTCTACCAAAGATATTTCAACCTTTTCAAAATTGTTATGTAGGAAGTAACTAATATGTAGTAATTATGCGTTCAGTTTGCTTAAGATCTATGCGTGGCACATATTTTCAAAGCCAGGTGAGGCCAACACTTGAATGTATATTGATTCTTATTGAAATAGATTTTAAGAGATTGTTATATCAGAAATTTTAGTAATTTTTGCCCTAGAGGAGTTTCATCTTGATAAACAATGTTTTATAAAACTTGGAGAAATTCACTAATAATAAAAGTTTAATTCCACTGAAATGTGTTGACTGAAATTTTCTATTGCATTCTTTCTCAATACTACTTTTAATTTGCCTGAATGTTATATAAAAGAATCGATTTATATAAGCAATACATTGGATGTTTGATATTAAAGCAGTTGAATTATGATAATATGAGATATTGTGATTAAATCTTACAAATCAATGTGGGTGGAGTTTACTGAAGGAAAGCTATGTTTGGATCCTTTATCTTTTTATTTTCTCAAATTTTGTTTTTGATCTTGCTTTGTATTACAGTCCTTCACCTTTTTTTTTTTTTTTAATTTTCTCTTTGGTTTTCTGGCTTCATTTTTTTTTTCTTCTATATTAATTTACTTTACACATTTTCTTCTATCCATTCTATTATGTTCTCAATATTCATTACTTCTTCTTTTTTTCTTTTTTTCAGATTCCTCTCACTATTCATTTTGATTTCTTACTTTGTTCTGTTCTTTTCTGATTATATTTTTATTCTTCCTTTCTTAAAATTCTTTACTCCTATTTCTTTCTTATATTTCTTTTTAAATCTCTCTTATCTAATCTGCCCTTGTTTCACTATTCTTCCATTCTTGATTTTTCTCATCAGCGCTGTTTTTTAAATCTTTTTTTACTTCTGTTTTCTTTTTCCATATCACTCAGTTTTTATCCATTTCCATTTTCTTTTGCTATATACTTTGTGCTAAAATATTATTGTCAATAGCAAATAGCCAAGTACATACAATGTGCTGATGTTAAAAATGTAAACTAATGAGAAAAGAAAATTAATTTTCCGGTTAAAAATAAGAAATAAAATCTTATTTATTTTCAGACACTTTTTCATTCTCTCTCTCTCTCTCTCTCTCTCTCTCTCTCTCTCTCTCTCTCTCTCTCTCTCAATAATTTTATATCTTCCTTTTTTCTATTTCATTGTTTTTCACTATTTCATCCTCCATCTTAATTCTTTTTATTCTATCTTTAGCATTGTCTTTCAATTTTATACTTTTCCTATTTTTCTTTTAACTATGTTTAAATTTCTATTAAAATTTTTCATGTGTCTTACTCTATTTTTTTTTCATTTCAATTGCTTTACCTCTCACTCTTCCTCTTTTTTGCTCTCTCTTTTTACACTTTTCTTCATTCCTTTGCCCTCTTTACTTTTTCTTAACTTATGCCTCTCAATCACTTCTCTCTTTATCTCATTCTTTCATTTTTACTCTTTTTATATTTCTAAAATCATTCTCTGTATTCTTTTTCTTTTTATTATTCCTCTATTTTTAAATTTTTCTATCATCCTATTTTACTGTTTTTTTCTTCCTTCATTTATTGTCTTAAGTGATTTTCTATTGATTCTTGTCTTTTCTGTATTTTGTACCTTATATATTTTTGTCATTTCTTCCTTTTTTGAGAAAAACAAAAACAGATTATCTATACTGTCTTTTGTATAAAAATAAAAATCATTTTTTTTAACAAGCTGCATATTAAAATGTATATTTCTTACTTTCAAAGTATGGTCTTTTCAAGGTTATGGAAAACAAATTTCAAAACCAAATTTCCAACTGAAAAAGAAATTTTATATATCTCTATAAATTGATTTATAAATAATTAATGACATAACAAAAGGTATCATCTTTGTTTCTTGTGGGTAAATAAGACATTTTTCATACC
>OY757936.1:0-394656 GCA_963585895.1 Sepioteuthis lessoniana
CTTGAAGCTATATTTTTAAACCTGATTATCGTTATTTACTCGAAGACATATAAATGTGCATAAATTATTTGTATTGAAGGTAGACAACTGTGGGCAAATTATTTCTAGTAGATAAGAATACTAGCCGATAAAATATTTAACTGTGTGCAAATAAATGAGCTTTTACTCAAAAAGTCACAAATAGACTATTCACTTACAAATAAATAAATAAATACATATATATATATATATATATATATATATATATATATATATATATTTATTTATTAATTTATTTATTTGTAAGTGAATAGTTTATTTGTGACTTTTTGTAAACTTTTTTTTTATGCAAATTCTAAGCTAGGTGGGTTTTTGGCGATTTCTCCTTTAAAAATCAGTCGAACTTAGGCTTCCTGATTATCCGTTAAGGTGAAACTTTAGTAGAAGATTTTCGACTCGCGATTCAGTTTAATTTTATATATATATATCTGGCATTGAGTAACGGAGTAGAGGATCGAAATTCTATTGAACCAAAGAATTATTGTTTCTTCTCTGATTCTTTTCCTTTTATTTCTAATTATATTTGCTTTGTTTTTCTCTTTGACGTTAAAGGGTTCTGGCAGCCTTTGTATCCAGTCGTCCCTTTTTGCTTAGAGTGTCCACGATCCAGGAATGAGTGCACGTAGACGCCGTGACCAAGTGTAATACTGGAACTGTTGAAAATATCTCAACAATAACTGGGTGGGGAGCAGTCAGAACAAATGGATTCATGCTTTTCCTGATAGCATTAGCTTGAAGTCAAATGCAAACAATCTTGTCCACGATTTGTACTTGGGTCACCGATTCCATTTCCGAGGGTAATAACAATTATGCTAAGTGCTGCTACTAAGCAAGGTATGTCAGGATTGTATTTAACCCTTTGAGCCCGTTATACCGTTATACCGGTAATACATTTATTCCCCCCACTCACACACTGTAACTCCGGTTAATCGGTGGGGAGATTTCGCTCAAACAAGTGAGGATAAATTTAGACTTTCGAGCCCAGGGCTCGAGAAGTTAAAGAAAAGCCGAAAAGTTAGTAGTGTGGGCCATTTTATTTCTTTTGCAATGCTTTCTTTCTTTCTTTCTTTCTTTCTTTGTTTTTTCTTTCTCTTTTTCTGTGTTTTCCGAATGATTTATTTCTATCTTTTTTGTACATAAAAAGCAACAAACAGTAATTCAGATTAGAGTTCTTGACAATCTTTTTAATATACCTTTCAATCAGATTTTTAAGTGTCACTACGAACAATGTGATTGTTTGCTTGTTTGTTTGGTTTGGTTTTATGCCATATAAACCATTGCAGGTCATTTAAATTATTATCATTAAATAATAAACCTATTCTTATACATACAAACAGTTCTATTTCTAACAATTCACTTTAGTATTAATACAGTTTTTTGTTTACACAAGTTTAATGTCAAAACAGTTCTATTCCAATTAATTCAGTTTAGCAAAAGTACACAGATTAGTTCTATTTGACCCATAGATAGGACCCTATCAGGTAGTACTACCACTCCGGGCCAGAGTAGGCCTGGGAGCAAAGCCAATGAAGAGGTATTCTGCATCCCCAACGCTTCAGCATTACTCGAGCCTCACCATCACAATGTTTAGAGTCAGATATTTGGACACTCGTGGGCGGGGAGAGTATTACCCCTCTCCAAAAAAGCAGTCGGTGTATTCTGAAGTCCCAATTGACTGAACCAGATCTTTCTGTGTATTACGATGATATCACGACCGAAAACCGAATAAAGAAGAAATTGCGTACGCCCACACGCACACACACAATATATATATATATATATATATATATATATATATATATATATTATATATATATATATATTATATATATATATACGAGGTGCATACGATAAGTTTCCAGACTCTTTTCGTATGGGCGCTTTTATTGATAGTAAACACATGAAACTTTAGTCCTTTTCAAAGTAATCTCCTCTGGCTGCAATGCACTTGTACTGTTCCATCAATTTCGGCAAGGCCCCAAGGAAGTCCTCTTGTGTGAGCGTATCAATGACCTTCGTCACAGCTTCTTTCATCTCCTCAATTGTCTCATAACAACAGCCTCTGAGCTTAGGGAATAACCAAAAATCACAGGGAGCAACGTCTGGATGTAGGGAGGCTGAGGAACTGTCTTGATGCCCATCTTGCTCAGATAGTCTCTGATAAGAATAGAGTTGTGGACCGGTGTATTGTCTTGGTGGAAATGCCACTGACTTGATTTGAAGAGTGCTGGCCTCGTCCGACGGAATCTCATCCTGAACTCCCTGAAAACCTCAACATAGTAACCCTAACCCTAACCCTTTGGCTAATCAACTCTGGTCTATTGACTTCCTTACTCCTCCCATACCTCTCATCATCCCTCACAGACTCCCTACCGTCTTTGAATCTCTTCTGCCACTCAAAAACTGATGCCCGATTCATGCAAGATGCTCCAAAAGTAGTCTGAAGAATTCCATACGTTTCAGTGGCAGTTTTCCAAGTTTAAAACAGAATTTTATAGCATATAGTTCTTCTAAAGTGTCATATTGCATTTTTGAAACTCACCAGCTGTGACAATCAGGCTTTAGTTGGGTGTATTCCAATTCCTGCTGTAGCTGTTTATTTGAACCTGAAATCATAAAAATTGGTCTGTCATCTCATATGATGTATAGCAATAACATACTGAATTTTCAACAGTCTACGATATTTTTAAATGCCCATACAAAAAAGTCTGGAAACTTATCGTATGCGCCTCGTATATATATATATATATATATATATATATATATATATATATATATATATATATATACGTGTGTATCTGGAAACTTATCGTATATATATATACGTGTGTATCTGGAAACTTATCGTATATATATATACGTGTGTATCTGGAAACTTATCGTAACTTATCGTATATGTATATATATATATAAATATATATATATATATATATATATATATATATATATATATATATATATATATATATATATATATACGTGTGTATATATATATCTATAATATATGTATGTGCCGTGTGTGCATGTGTCTAAGTGACTTGGAAATACGGATATACAGTATCAGCTCCTGATAAACCAAGAACATGTCCTTCTTCGGAAAACTAACCCCCTGGAATGTTTTCTTCTTTTACCATCTCTCTCTCTCTCTCTCTCTCTCTCCCTCTCTTTCTCTCTCTCTCTCTCTCTCTCTCTGTCTATCTATAGTTCCTTTTCTCTGTCACTATATATATATTATATATATATATATATATATATATATATACCAACTAAAAAGGTATTGCAAAAATTTGCACTATATATATATATATATATATATATATATATCTGTAAAGAACTTCATATTTTGTACAGACTTTTACTATCTATTTTCACGTCTATACAGTTTTTATATAACACTGAAATATTTTACTTATATAAAAAGTTTTCTTTCGATAAAATCTACGTCGAACTTGATGAAAAGTAAAATTTTCGATGAAAAGTTTATTATGCAAAAATATTAGAAATTTCTTTTTATTAATTTTTTATCTCCGTGTCTCCAAATGAAATAATTCAGGGATATTTTTTGAGGAAAAATATCAAGAAGAAATAATTAGAAGCATTAGATTTTATCCCGTAACTCGCCACCGAACATTTCATAGATTTTCTAATCGCTGTGTAAAGTATTTATTCGAAATATTAATTTAGCAATTTCAAAACGCAAAAAGCACCGAAAATAAATAAAATGTACATTCCTCATATATTTTCTTGAAAATAAGTTGTTTACTCCAATAAATTTGAATTCTCTGCACGAATAAAACCCAATAGAAACAAACACCCCTTTTACATTTTCTAAATTTTTTTTT
Organism: Sepioteuthis lessoniana; assembly: GCA_963585895.1. Lineage (NCBI taxonomy): Eukaryota > Metazoa > Mollusca > Cephalopoda > Myopsida > Loliginidae > Sepioteuthis > Sepioteuthis lessoniana. The sequence continues at coordinate 3,882 of OY757936.1, forward strand.
ATCATCAGTCAGCAAACAAGAATCATTATTTAGGCCATCACGCCAGACGAAGCAAAACTTTTTATATAAAAAAAACAGGTATTAGTTATTTACACCAGATTACTTGTGTCTGTCAGCGTGCATGTGTGTGTGTGTGTGTGTGTGTGCACGCATGCACAGGATATTTTTTTTTTATCTAAAAAGGATAGGTGAAAATTGTTACTGGAAATATATTTATATTCGTAGAAACACTAAATGAGGATTTTAAACTAATTAATATATATTTCTAATGTAAAACTGGTGATTAACGACGATCATTTATGTATAATGATATTGTAAACAGTAAAATTTATAGTGAATGAGTATTATATCAAAATATTATGGACTTCTTAAAAATGTTTTGTAAAATCCTCATTGAATTCCATGTTAAATATGATATATAAGGGTACAAAATGTAAAACAAATGCACAAAATTTCAGTATCAACAGTTTGACAGGAATATATACATATTTAATATATATGAAATTTTTTACTACTACTACAACTAATAATAATAATAATAATAGACATAGAAATGAATAAATGCCTACAAACAGCGCACGTACCCGAATAGATGACCAAAGGAAAGACAACATTGATACAAAAGAACCCAAACAAAGGAACATCCCCAAACCATTACAGACTCATCACTAGCCTAGAAATGATGTGGAAAATATTAACAGCATAAATAAGGGAAGAGATTTAATACTCGCTAACAAGCCATGGTTTGTTCTCTGACGAACAGAAAGGATGCTGCAAAGGATCCAGAGGCACAGCAGAATTACTTTACATTGATCAACACATCCTAAATGAAAGCAAGACCAGACGGAAAAATCTAGCAATGGCCTGGATTGACTACAAAAAGGCATTTGATATGGTTCCACATAGCTGGATAATAAACAGCCTCATAAATGTACAAAATATCACATGAAGTCATAAACTTTATCGATAAAACCATGAAAACCAGGAGAGTGGAATTGACAGCAGGAGGAAGAAGATTAGCTGAAGCAAAGATCCAAAAAGGTATTTTCCAAGGAGATGCTCTATCACCTTCATTATTCATAATTGCCATGATGCCACTTAACCACACACTCAGAAAATTCACAGCTCGATACAAACTTAATAGATCACAGGAAAAAATCAATCACTTAATAAACATGGATGACATCGAATTATTTGCAACAAATGAAATACGCCTTTGTTGGCATTACTCGAAGTTCAACTCAGTCTCACAATAGTAAATTCTGTTTGGGGCCAATCAATGTGTGAAAGGGACTAATATTAAATGGGAAATGCCTTTGTTGCCATTAATCTCAGTTCATCTGAATAATTGTAAATTTTATAAGGGTCCTTTCCATGTGTGAAAGAGATTAATATTAAATGGAAATACGACTTTCTTACGAATACTTCCAGTTCAGCTCTGCCCAACAATAGTAAATTCTGTTCGGGTCCTATCTTTAATTGAGTAAAAGACACTGAAATTAAAAGGGAATATACCTTCGTTGCCAGTACTCCCAGTTCAACTCTGCCCTGCACTAGTAAATTCTGATAGGTCCTATCAGTCAGTGAAAGAGCCTTTTATTAAATTAGAATACGCCTTAAAAGCCTTTACTTCCAGTTCAACTCTGCCCCACACTAGCAAATACTGTTAGGGTCCTATCTAGGAATGAGTGAAAGAGACTAATATTAAATGGGAATACGTCCTTGTTGCCATTAGTCCCAGTTTCACTCAGCCCCGCGATTGTAATTCTCTGACGGTCCTGTCTATGAATGAAAGAATCTAATATAAATAGGAATACGCCTTTGTAGCCATTACTTCCAGTTCATCTGTGCTTAACAATAGAAAATTATGTTAGGAAAGAGACTAATAGAATAATAGGCCGTTGTTGCCATTAAACCCAGTTCCTTAAAAAGTGCCCAACAATAATAAATTCTGTTAGGGTCCTGTCTATAAGTGACAGAGAGTAATATTAAATGATAGAAATTGATAGAGAATAATATCAAATGGGAATACGCTTTTCTGGCCATTACTTCCAGTTCAACTCTGCACCGCAAAAGTAAATTATGTGAGGATCCTATCTATTTATGAAAGGGACTAATATTAAATGGGAATATGCGTTTGTTTCCATTACTTCCAGTACTAATCTTCCTAACAATAGTAAATTCTGTTAGTGTCCTATCTATTAGTGAAAGGGACTAATATTAAATGGGAATATGGGTTTGTTTCCATTACTCCCAGTTGTAATCTTCCTAACAATAGTAAATTCTGTTAGTGTCCTATCTATTAGTGAAAGGGACTAATATTAAATGGGAATATGGGTTTGTTTCCATTACTTCCAGTTCTAATCTTCCTAACAATAGTAAATTCTGTTAGGGTCCTATCTATTAGTGAAAGGGACTAATATTAAATGGGAATATGGGTTTGTTTCCATTACTTCCAGTTCTAAACTTCCTAACAATAGTAAATTCTGTTAGTGTCCTATCTATCAGTGAAAGAGTGTAATATTAAATGGGAATATGGGTTTGTTTCCATTATTCCCAGTTGTAATCTTCCTAACAATAGTAAATTCTGTTAGTGTCCTATCTATCAGTGAAAGGGACTAATATTAAATGGGAATATGCGTTTGTTTCCATTACTTCCAGTACTAATCTTCCTAACAATAGTAAATTCTGTTAGTGTCCTATCTATTAGTGAAAGGGACTAATATTAAATGGGAATATGGGTTTGTTTCCATTACTCCCAGTTGTAATCTTCCTAACAATAGTAAATTCTGTTAGTGTCCTATCTATCAGTGAAAGAGTGTAATATTAAATGGGAATATGGGTTTGTTTCCATTATTCCCAGTTGTAATCTTCCTAACAATAGTAAATTCTGTTAGTGTCCTATCTATTAGTGAAAGGGACTAATATTAAATGGGAATATGGGTTTGTTTCCATTACTTCCAGTTCTAAACTTCCTAACAATAGTAAATTCTGTTAGTGTCCTATCTATCAGTAAAAGAGTGTAATATTAAATGGGAATATGGGTTTGTTTCCATTACTCCCAGTTGTAATCTTCCTAACAATAGTAAATTCTGTTAGTGTCCTATCTATTAGTGAAAGGGACTAATATTAAATGGGAATATGGGTTTGTTTCCATTACTCCCAGTTGTAATATTCCTAACAATAGTAAATTCTGTTAGTGTCCTATCTATTAGTGAAAGAGTGTAATATTAAATGGGAATATGGGTTTGTTTCCATTACTCCCAGTTGTAATCTTCCTAACAATAGTAGATTCTGTTAGGGCCCTATCTATTAGTGAAAGACTGTAAAATTAAATGGGAATATACGTTTGTTTCCATTACTCCCAGTTCTAATTTCCTAACAATAGTGAATTCTGTTATGGTCCTATCTATCAGTGAAAGAGTGTAATATTAAATGGGAATATGGGTTTGTTTCCATTATTCCCAGTTGTAATCTTCCTAACAATAGTAAATACTGTTAGGGTTCTATCTAGTAGTGAAAGAGAGTAGTATGAAGTTGGAATATTATTATACGTTTTTTTTCCTTGCCCAGTCGGCTGGGGCTGTAGAATACACAGACTGCTTCTCTGCAGAGGGGTAAGACCCCCCCCCCCAACGAGTGTCCTAGATATGACACTAAACAATCTGATGGTGAGGTTCCAGCAATTCTGGAGCTTTCGGGAATGCGGAGTACCCCTTCATTGCCATCGCTCCCAGGTCCATTCTGGCCCGGAGTCGTAGCACCTGATAAGGCCCTATCTATGGGTTGAATAGAAATAACTGCATACTTATGCTAAAATGAATTGTTTGAGTAAACTGGATAGCTTGAAATAGAAACGTTTTTGACAATTAAACCGTACTTACACTTAAACTGCGTGCTTATGCTTAACTGAATTATTTGAAATATAACTGTTTTTTGACATTAAAACTGTATTTACACTTGACTGAATTGTTACATATAACTGCTTTAATAGTTTGAAATGGAAATGTTTTTGAAAATTAAACTGTGTAATTATGCTAAACTGAACTATATTCAATAGAACAGATAATTTACATAAAAATGGATTTGGCGTTAAATAACCTACAAAGGTTGATATGCCATAAAACCAAACCAAATAAAACAAAACAAAACGTTTTTTTCCATTACTCCCAGTCCTAATCTTCCTAACAACAGTAAATTCTGTTAAGGTCCTATCTATTAGTGAAAGAGTGTAATATTAAATGGGAATATGAGTTTATTATCATTACTCACAGTCCTAATCTTCCTAACAACCGTAAATTCTGTTAGGTTCCTATCTATTAGTGAAAGAGACGAGTATTAAATGGGAATATGCGTTTGCTTCCATTACGCCCAGATCTAATCTTCCTAACTCTAGTAAATTCTGTTAGGGTCCTATCCATTATTGAAAATGTGTAATATAAAATGGGAATATGCGTTCGTTTCCATTTCTCCCAGTCCTATCTTCCTCACAATTGTAAATTCTGTTAGGGTCCTATATATTAGTTAAAGAGACTAGTATTAAATGGTAATACGCCTCTGTTGCCATTAGTCCCTGTTCAATTCTTCCTACCAATATTCAATTCTGTTTGGGTCCTATCTACGATTGAAGGAAAGAGATTAATATTAAAAAGGAATACGCCATAGTTGCCTTAACACCCAGTTCAAATCAACCCCGGAATAATTAATTCTGTTTGGGTCCTGTTTATGATTGCAAGAGAGTAATATTAAATGGGAATACACCCTTCTTTCCATTTCTCCCTGCTCAACCCAACCCAGCATTAGTAATATCTTTTAGGGCACTCTCTACGAATGAGTTAAAAAGACTAATATTAAATGGGAATACGACTTTGTTGCCACCAATCCCAGTTATATTCTGCTCCCTTTCTTAAATTCTCTTAGTGTCCTATCGATCAGTGAACGAGACTAATATTAAATGGGAATACGGCATTGTTGCCACTAATCCCAGTTCAATTCTGCTCCCTTTCTTAAATTCTCTTAGTTTCCTATCTATCGGTGAAAGAAACTAATATTAAATGGGAATACGACTTTGTTACCATTAATCCCAGTTCAAATCTGCTCCCTTTCTTAAATTCTCTTAGTGTCCTATCTATTGGTGAAAGAGACTAATATTAAATGGGAATACGACTTTGTTGCCACTAATCCCAGTTCAATTCTGCTCCCTTTCTTAAATTCTCTTAGTGTCCTATCTATCGGTGAAAGAGACTAATATTAAATGGGAATACGACTTTGTTGCCAATAATCCCAGGTTAATTCTGCTCCCTTTCTTAAATTCTCTTAGTGTCCTATCTATCGGTGAAACAGACTAATATTAAATGGGAATACGACTTTGTTGCCAATAATCCCAGTTTAATTCTGCTCCCTTTCTTAAATTCTCTTAGTGTCCTATCTATCGGTGAAAGAGACTAATATTAAATCGGAATAACACTTTGTTGCCACTAATTACAGTTCAATTCTGCTCCCTTTCTTAAATTCTCTTAGTGTCCTATCTATCGGTGAAAGAGACTAATATTAAATGGGAATACGACTTTGTTGCCACTAATCCCAGTTCAATTCTGCTCCCTTTCTTAAATTATCTTAGTGTCCTATCCATCGGTGAAAGAGACTAATATTAAATGGGAATACGATTTTTTTGCCACCAATTCCAGTTCAATTGTGCTCCCTTTCTTAAATTCTCTTAGTGTCCTATCTTTCGGTGAACAAGACTAATATTAAATGGGAATACGACTTTCTTGCCACTAATCCCAGTTCAATTCTGCTCCCTTTCTTAAATTCTCTTAGTGTCCTATCAATCGGTGAAAGAGACTAATATTAAATGGGAATACGACTTTGTTGCCAATAATCCCAGTTCAATTCTGCTCCCTTTCTTAAATTCTCTTAGTGTCCTATCTATCGGTGAACAAGACCAATATTAAATGGGAATACGACTTTGTTGCCACTAATTCCAGTTCAATTCTGCTCCCTTTCTTAAATTCTCTTAGTGTCCTATCTATCGGTGAAATAGACTAATATTAAATGGGAATACGATTTCGTTGCCACTAATCCCAGTTCCATTGTGCCCCCTTTCTTAAATTCTCTTAGTGTCCTATCTATAGGTGAAAGAGACTAATATTAAGTGACAATTCGACTTTGTAGCCACTAATCCCAGTTCAATTCTGCTCCCTTTCTTAAATTCTCTCAGTGTCCTATCTATCGGTGAAAGAGACAAATATTAAATGGGAATACGACTTTGTTGCCACTAATCCCAGTTCAATTCTGCTCCCTTTCATAAATTCTCTTAGTGATCTATCTATCGGTGAAAGAGACTAATATTAAATGGGAATACCACTTTGTTACAACAAATCCCAGTTCAATTCTGCTCCCTTTCTTAAATTCTCTTAGTGTCCTATCTATCGTTGAACAAGACTACAAGTAAATTAAAATACGACATTGATGCCACTAATCCCAGTTCAATTCTGCTCCCTTTCTTAAATTCTCTTAGTGTCCTCTCTATCGGTGAAGGAGACTAATATTAAATGGGAATACGACTTTGTTGCCACTAATCCCAGTTCAATTCTGCTCCCTTTCTTAAATCCTCTTAGTTTCCTATCTATCGGTGAACAAGACTAATATTAAATGGGAATACGACTTTGTTGCCACTAATCCCAGTTCAATTCTGCTCCCTTTCTTAAATTCTCTTAGTATCCTATCTATTGGTGAACAGGACTCATATTAAATGGGATTACGACTATGTTGCCACTAATCCCAGTTCAATTTTGCTCCCTTTCTTAAATTCTCTTAGTGTCCTATCTATCGGTGAAAGAGACTAATATTAAATGGGAATACGACTTTGTTGCCAATAATCCCAGTTCAATTCTACTCCCTTTCTTAAATTCTCTTAGTGTCCTATCTATCGGTGAACAAGACTAATATTAAATTGGAATACGACTTTGTTGCCACTAATCCTAGTTCAATTCTTCTCCATTTCTTAAATTCTCTTAGCGTCCTATCTATCGGTGAAAGAGACTAACATTAAATTGGAATACGACATTGTTGCCGCTAATCCCAGTTCGATTCTGCAACCTTTCTTAAATTCTCTTCGTGTCCTATCTATCGGTGAACAAGACTAATATAAAATGGGAATATGACTTTGTTGCCAGTAATCCCAGTTCAATTCCGCTCCCTTTCTTAAATTTTCTTAATGTCCTATCTATCGGTGAAAAAAACTAATATTAAATGGGAATACGAATTTTTTGCCACTAATCCCAGTTCAATTCTGCTCCCTTTTTTAAATTCTCTTAGTGTCCTATCTATCGGTGAAAGAAACTAATATTAAATGGGAATACGACTTTGTTTGAACTAATCCCAGTTCAATTCTACTCCCTTTCTTAAATTCTCTTAGTGTCCTATGTACCGGTGAAAGAAACTAATATTAAATGGGAATACGACTTTGTTGCCACTAATTCTATTTCAATTCTGCTCCCTTTCTTAAATTCTCTTAGTGTCCTATCTATCGGTGAAAGAGACTAATACTAAATGGGTATACAAATTTGTTGCCACTAATCCCAGTTCAATTCTGCTCCCTTTCTTAAATTCTCTTAGTGTCCTATCTATCGGTGAAAGAGACTAATATAAAATGGGAATACGACTTTTTTGCCACTAATCCCAGTTCAATTCTGCTCCCTATCTTAAATTCTCTTAGTGTCCTATCTATCGGTGAAAGAGACTAATATTAAATGGGAATACGACTTTGTTGCCACTTATCCCAGTTTAATTCTGCTCCCTTTCTTAAATTCTCTTTGTGTCCTATCTATCGGTGATAGAAACTTATATTAAATGGGAATACGACTTTGTTGCCACTAATTCCAGTTCAATACTGCTCCCTTTTTTAAATTCTCATAGTGTCCTATCTATCGGTGAACAAGAGTAATATTAAATGGGAATACGACTTTATTGCCACTAATCCCAGTTCAATTCTGCTCCTTTTCTTAAATTCTCTTAGTGCCCTATCTATCAGTGAAAAAGACTAATATAAAATGGGAATACGACTTTGTTGCCAGTAATCCCAGTTCAGTTCTGCTCCCTTTCTAAAATTCTCTTAGTGTCCTATCTGTCGGTTAAAGAGTCTAATATTAAATGGGAATACGACTTTGTTGCCACTAATCCCAGTTCAATTCTGCTCCCTTTCTTAAATTCTCTTAGTGTCCTATCTATCGGTGAAAGAGACTAATATTAAATGGGAATACGACTTTGTTGCCAATAATCCCAGTTTAATTCTGCTCCCTTTCTTAAATTCTCTTAGTGTCCTATCTATCGGTGAAAGAGACTAATATTAAATCGGAATAACACTTTGTTGCCACTAATTACAGTTCAATTCTGCTCCCTTTCTTAAATTCTCTTAGTGTCCTATCTATCGGTGAAACACTAATATAAAATGGGAATGCGACTTTGTTGCCACTAATCCCAGTTCAATTCTGCTCCCTTTCTTAAATTCTCTTAGTGTCCTATCTATCGGTGAAAGAGACTAATAATAAATGGGAATACGACTTTGTTGCCGCTAATCCCAGTTCAATTCTTCTCCCTTTTCTAAATTCTCTTAGTGTCCTATCTATCGGTTAAAGAAACAAATATTAAATGGGAATACGATTTTGTTGCCACTAATTCCAGTTCAATTCTGCTCCATTTCTCAAATTCTCTTAGTGTCCTATCTATCGGTGAACAAGATTAATATTAAATCGGAATAAGACTTTGTTGCCAGTAATCCCAGTTCAATTCTGCTCCCTTTCTTAAATTCTCTTAGTGTCCTATCTATCGGTTAAAGAGACTAATATTAAATGGGAATACGACTTTGTTGCCACTAATCCCAGTTATATTCAGCTCCCTTTTTTAAGTACTCTTAGTGTCCTATTTATCGGTGAAAGAGACTAATATTAAATGGGACTACAACTTTGTTGCAACGAATCCCAGTTCAATTCTGCTCCCTTTTTTAAATTCTCTTAGTGTCCTATCTATCGGTTAAAGAAAATAATATTAAATGGGAATACGACTTTGTTGCCACTAATCCCAGTTCAATTCAGCTCCTTTTCTTAAATTCTCTTAGTGTCCTATCTATCGGTGAAAGAGACTAATAATAAATGGGAATACGACTTTGTTGCCGCTAATCCCAGTTCAATTCTGCTCTCGTTTTTAAATTCTCTTAGTGTCCTATCTATCGGTGAAAGAGACTAATATAAAATCGGAATAAGAATTTGTTGCCAGTAATCCCAGTTCAATTCTGCTCCCTTTCTTAAATTGTCTTAGTGTCCTATCTATCGGTGAACAAGACTAATGTAAAATCGGTATACGACTTTGTTGCCAGTAATCCCAGTTCAATTCTGCTCCCTTTCTTAAATTCTCTTAGTGTCCTATCTATCGGTTAAAGAGACTAATATTAAATGGGAATACAACTTTGTTGCCACTAATCCCAGTTCAATTCTGCTCCCTTTTATAAATTCTCTTAGTGTCCTATCTATCGGTGAAAGAGACTAATATTAAATGGGAATACGACTTTGTTTCCACTAATCCCAGTTCAATTCTGCTCCCTTTCTTAAATTCTCTTAGTGTCCTAACTATCGGTGAACAAGACTAATATTAAATGGGAATACGACTTGGTTGCCACTAATCCCAGTTCAATTCTGCTCCCTTTCTTAAATTCTCTTAGTGTCCTATCTATTGGTGAAAGAGACTAATATTATATGGGAAAACGATTTTGTTCCCACTAATCCAAGTTCAAATCTGCTCCCTTTCTTAAATTCTCTTCGTGTCCTATCTATCGGTGAAAAAGACTAATATCAAATGGGAATACGACTTTGTTGCCACTAATCCCAGTTCAATTCTGCCCCCTTTTTAAATTCTCTTAGTGTCCTATCAATCGGTGAACAAGACTTATACTAAATGGGAATATGACTTTGTTGCCACTAATCCCAATTCTGCTCCCTTTCTTAAATTCTGTTAGTGTCCTATCTATCGGGGAAAGAGACTAATACTAAATGGAAATACGAATTTGTTTCCACTAATCCCAGTTCAATTCTGCTCCCTTTCTTAAATTATCTTAGTGTCCTGTCTATCAGTGAACAAGACTAATATTAAATGGGAATACGACTTTTTTTCTACTAATCCCAGTGCAATACTGCTCCCTTTCTTAAATTCTCTTATGGTCCTATCAATCAGTGAAAGAGACTAATATTAAATGGGAATACGACTTTGTTGCCACTAATCCCAGTTAAATTCTTCTTCCTTTCTTAAATTCCCTTATGGTGCTATTTATCAGTGAAAGAGACTAATATTAAATGGGAATACGACTTTGTTGCCTCCAATCCCAGTTCAATTCTTTTTCCTTTTTTAAATTATCTTAGTGACCAATCTATCGGTGAACAAGACTATTATTAAATGGGAATACGACTTTGTTGTCACTAATCCCAGTTCAATTCTGCTCCCTTTTTTAAATTCTCTTAGTGTCCTATCCATAGGTGAAAGAAACTAATATTAAATGGGTGTACGACTTTGTTACCACTAATCCCAGTTCAATTCTGCTCCCTTTTTTAAATTCTCTTAGTGTCCTATATATCGGTAAAAGAGACTAATATTAAATGGGAATACGACTTTATTGCCACTAATCCCAGTTCAATTCTGCTCCCTTTTCTAAATTTTCTTTGTGTCCTATCTATCGGTGAAAGAGACTTATATTAAATGGGAATACGACTTTGTTGCCACTAATCCCAGTTATATTCTGCTCCCTTTTTTAAATACTCTTAGTGTCCTATCTATCGGTGAAAGAGACTATTATTAAATGGGAATACGACTTTGTTGCCACTAATCCCAGTTCAATTCTTCTCCCTTTTTAAAAAACTCTTAGTTTCCTATCTATCGGTGAAAAAACTAATATTAAATGGGAATATGACTTTGTTGCCATTATTCCCAGTTCAATTCTGCTGCCTTTCTTAAATTCTCTTAATGTCCTATCTATCGGTGAAAGAGACTAATACTAAATGGGAATATGACTTTGTTTCCACTAATTCCAGTTCAATTCTTCTCCCTTTCTTAAAATCTCTTAGTGTCCTATCTATCAGTGAAAGAGACTAATATTAAATGGGAATGCGACTATGTTGCCACTAATCCCAGTTCAATTCTACTACCTTTATTTAATTCTCTTAGTGTCCTATCTATCGGTGAAAAAGACTAATATTAAATGGGAATCCGACTTTGTTACCACTAATTCCAGTTAAATTTTGCCCCCTTTCTTAAATTCTCTTAGTGTCCCGTCTATCGTTAATGAGACTAATATTAAATGGGAATACGACTTTGTTGCCACTAATCCCAGTTGAATTCTGCTCCCTTCCTTAAATTGTCTTAGTGTCCTATCTATCGGTGAAAGAGACTAATATTAAATGGAAATACGACTTTGTTGCCACTAATCCCAGTACAATTCTGCTCCCTTTCTTAAATTCTCTTAGTGTCCTGTCCATCGGTGAATGAGACTAATATTAAATGGGAATACGACTTTGTTGCCACTAATCCCAGTTCAACTCTTCCCCCTTTCTTAAATTCTCTTAGAGTCCTATCTATCTGTGAACAAGATTAATATTAAATGGGAATACGACTTTGTTGCCACTAATCCCAATTCAATTCTTCTCCCTTTTTAAAAAACTCTTAGTGTCCTATCTATCGGTGAAAAAACTAATATTAAATGGGAATATGACTTTGTTGCCATTATTCCCAGTTCAATTCTGCTGCCTTTCTTAAATTCTCTTAATGTCCTATCTATCGGTGAAAAAGACTAATACTAAATGGGAATATGACTTTGTTTCCACTAATTCCAGTTCAATTCTTCTCCCTTTCTTAAAATCTCTTAGTGTCCTATCTATCAGTGAAAGAGACTAATATTAAATGGGAATGCGACTATGTTGCCACTAATCCCAGTTCAATTCTACTACCTTTGTTTAATTCTCTTAGTGTCCTATCTATCGGTGAAAAAGACTAATATTAAATGGGAATCCGACTTTGTTACCACTAATTCCAGTTAAATTTTGCCCCCTTTCTTAAATTCTCTTAGTGTCCCGTCTATCGTTAATGAGACTAATATTAAATGGGAATACGACTTTGTTGCCACTAATCCCAGTTGAATTCTGCTCCCTTCCTTAAATTGTCTTAGTGTCCTATCTATCGGTGAAAGAGACTAATATTAAATGGAAATACGACTTTGTTGCCACTAATCCCAGTACAATTCTGCTCCCTTTCTTAAATTCTCTTAGTGTCCTGTCCATCGGTGAATGAGACTAATATTAAATGGGAATACGACTTTGTTGCCACTAATCCCAGTTCAACTCTTCCCCCTTTCTTAAATTCTCTTAGAGTCCTATCTATCTGTGAACAAGATTAATATTAAATGGGAATACGACTTTGTTGCCACTAATCCCAGTTCAATTCTGCTCCCTTTCTTAGTGTCCTATCTATCGGTGAAAGAGACTAATATTAAATGTGAAGACGACTTTGTTGCCACTAATCCCAGTTCAATTCTGCTCCCTTTCTTATATTCTCTATGTGTCCTATCTATCGGTGAAAGAGACTAATATTAAATGGGAATAAGATTTTTTGCCACTAATTCCAGTTCAATTCTGCTTCCTTTCTTAAATTCTCTTAGTGTCCTATCAATCGGTGAAAGAGACTAATATAAAATGGGAATACGACTTTGTTATCACCAGCCCCAGTTCAATTCTGCTCCCTTTCTTAAATTCTCTTAGTGTCCTATCTATCGGTGAAAGAGACTAATATTAAATGGGAATACGACTTTGTTGCCACTAATCCCAGTTCAATTCTGCTCCCTTTCTTAAATTCTCTTAGTGTCCTATCTATCGGTGAAAAGACTAATATTAAATGGGAATACGACTTTGTTGCAACTAATCCCAGTTCAATTCTGCTCCCTTTCATAAATTCTCTTCGTGTCCTATCTATCGGTTAACAAGACTAATATTAAATGGGAATACGACTTTGTTGCCACTAATCCCAGTTAAATTCTGCTCCCTTTCTTAGTGTCCTATCTATCGGTGAAAGAGACTAATATTAAATGTGAAGACGACTTTGTTGCCACTAATCCCAGTTCAATTCTGCTCCCTTTCTTATATTCTCTATGTGTCCTATCTATCGGTGAAAGAGACTAATATTAAATGGGAATAAGATTTTTTGCCACTAATTCCAGTTCAATTCTGCTTCCTTTCTTAAATTCTCTTAGTGTCCTATCAATCGGTGAAAGAGACTAATATAAAATGGGAATACGACTTTGTTATCACCAGCCCCTGTTCAATTCTGCTCCCTTTCTTAAATTCTCTTAGTGTCCTATCTATCGGTGAAAGAGACTAATATTAAATGGGAATACGACTTTGTTGCCACTAATCCCAGTTCAATTCTGCTCCCTTTCTTAAATTCTCTTAGTGTCCTATCTATCGGTGAAAAGACTAATATTAAATGGGAATACGACTTTGTTGCAACTAATCCCAGTTCAATTCTGCTCCCTTTCATAAATTCTCTTCGTGTCCTATCTATCAGTTAACAAGACTAATATTAAATGGGAATACGACTTTGTTGCCACTAATCCCAGTTCAATTCTGCTCCCTTTTTAAAATTCTTTTAGTTTCCTATCTATCGGCTGAAGAGACTAATATTAAATGGGAATACTACATTGTTGCCACTAATCCCAGTTCAATTCTGCTCCCTTTCTTAAATTCTCTTAGTGTCCTATCAATCGGTGAAAGAAACTAATATTAAATGGGAACACGATTTTGTTGCCACTAATCCCAGTTCAATTCAGCTCCCTTTCTTAAATTCTCTTAGTGTCCTATCTATCGGTGAAAGAGACTAATATTAAATGGTAATACGACTTTGTGCCACTAATTCCAGTTCAATTCAGCACCCTTTCTTAAATTCTCTTAGTGTCCTATCTCTCGGTGAAAGAGACTAATATTATACGGGAATACGACTTTGATGCCACTAATTCCAGATCAATTCTGCACCCTTTCTTAAATTCTCTTAGTGTCCTATCTTTCGGTGAAAGAGACTAATATTAAATTTGAATACGACTTTGTTGCCACTAATCCCAGTTCAATTCTGCTCCCTTTCTTAAATTCTCTTAGTGTCCTATCCATCGTTGAAAGAGTCTAATATTAAATGGGAATACGACTTTGTTGCCACTAATCCCAGTTCAATTCTATTCCCTTTCTTAAATTCTCTTAGTGTCCTATCTATCGATGAAAGAAACTAATATTAAATGGGAAATCGATTTTTTTGCCACTAATCCCAGTTCAATTCTGCTCCCTTTCTTAAATTTTCTTAGTGTCTTATCTATCGGTGAAAGAGACTAATATTATACAGGAATACGACTTTGTTGCCATTTATCCCAGTTCAATTCTGCACACTTTCTTAAATTCTCTTAGTGTCTTATCTTTCTGTGAACAAGACTAATATTAAATGAGAATACGACCTTGTTTCACTAATCCCAGTTCAATTGTGCACCCGTTCTTAAATTCACTTAGTGTCCTATCTATCGGTGAAAGAGACTAATACTAAATGGGTATATGACTTTGTTGCCACTAATTCCAGGTCAATTCTTCTCACTTTCTTATATTCTCTTAGTGTCCTATCTTTCGGTGAACAAGACTAATATTAAATGGGAATATGACTTTGTTGCCACCAATTCCAGTTCAATTCTGCTACTTTTCTTAAATTCTGTTAGTGTCCTATCTATCGGTGAAAGAGACTAATATTAAATGGGAATACGACTTTGTTGCCACTAATCCCAGTTCAATTCTGCTCCCTTTCTTAAATTCTCTTAGTGTCCTATCTATTGGTGAAAGAGACTAATATTATATGGGAAAACGATTTTGTTCCCACTAATCCCAGTTCAAATCTGCTCCCTTTCTTAAATTCTCTTCGTGTCCTATCTATCGGTGAAAAAGACTAATATTAAATGGGAATACGACTTTGTTGCCACTAATCCCAGTTCAATTCTGCCCCCTTTTTAAATTCTCTTAGTGTCCTATCAATCGGTGAACAAGATTAATACTAAATGGGAATATGACTTTGTTGCCACTAATCCCAGTTCAATTCTGCCCACTTTCTTAAATTCTCTTAGTGTCCTATCTATCGGTTAACAAGATTAATATTAAATGGGAATACGACTTTGTTGCCACTAATCCCAGTTCAATACTGCTCCCTTTTTTAAATTCTCTTAGTGTCCTATCTTTCGGTGAAGGAGACTAATATTAAATGGGAATACGACTTTGTTGCCACTAAACCCATATATATTCTGCTCCCTTTTTTAAATTCTCTTAGTGTCCTATCTATCGGTGAACAAGACTAATATTAAATGGGAACACGACTTGGTTGCAACTAATCCCCGTTCAATTTTGCTCCCTTTCTTAAATTCTCTTAATGTCCTATCTATCGGTGAAAGAGACTAATATTAAATGGAAATACGATTTTCGTGCCACTAATCCCAGTTCCATTCTACTCCCTTTCTTAAATTCTCTTAGTGTCCTATCTATCGGTGAAAGAGACCAATATTAAATGGGAATACAACTATGTTGCCACTAATCTCAGTTCAATTTCTCCCTTTTTTAAATTCTCTTAGTGTCCTATCTATCGGTGAAAGAGACTTATATTAAATGGGTTTACGACTTTGTTGCCATTAATCCCAGTTCAATTCTTCTTTTTTTCTTAAATTCTCTTAGTGTCCTATCTATCGGTGAAAGAGACTAATATTAAATGGGAATACGACTTTGTTGCCACTAATTCCAGTTCAATTCTGCTCCTTTTCTTAAATTCTCTTAGTGTCCTATCTATCGGTGAACAAGACTAATATTAAATGGGAATAGGACTTTCTTGCCACTAATCCCAGTTCATTTCTGCTCCCTTTCTTAAATTCTCTTAGTGTCCTATCTATCGGTGAACAAGACTAATATTAAATGGGAATACGACTTTGTTGCCACTAATCCCAGTTCAATTCTGCTCCCTTTTTTAAATTCTCTTAGTGTCCTATCTATCCTTGAAAGAAACTAATATTAAATGGTAATACAAATTTGTTGCCACTAATCCCAGTTCAATTCTGCTCCCTTTTTTAAATTCTCTTAGTGTCCTATCTATCGGTGAAAGAGACTTATATTAAATGGGAATACGACTCTTTTGCCACTAATACCAGTTCAATTCTGCTCCTTTTTTTAAATTCTCTTAGTGTCCTATGTATCGGTGAAAGTAACTAATAATAAATGGGAATACGATTTAGTTGCCACTAATTCGACTTCAATTCTGCTCCCTTTCTTAAATTCTGTTAGTGTCCTATCTATCGGTGAACAAGACTAATATTAAATGGGAATACGACTTTCTAGCCACTAATCCCAGTTCAATTCTGCTCCCTTTCTTAAATTCTCTTAGTGTTATATCTATCGTTGAAAGAAGCTAATATTAAATCGGAATACGACTTTGTTGCCCCTAATCCCAGTTCAATTCTGCTCCCTTTTTTAAATTTTTTTAGTGTCCTATCTATCGGTGAAAGAGACTAATATTAAATGGGAATACGATTTTGTTGCCACTAATCCCAGTTCAATTCTGCTATCTTTTTCAAATTCTCTTAGTGTCCTATCTATCGGTGAAAGAAACTAATATTAAATGGGAATACGACTTTGTTGCCACTGATCCCAGTTAAATTCTGCTCCCTTTCTTAAATTCTCTTAGTGTCCTATCTATCGGTGAAAGAGACTAATATTAAATGGGAATACGACTATGTTGCCACTAATCCCAGTTCAATTCTGCTACCTTTTTTAAATTCTCTTAGTGTCCTATCTATCGGTGAAAGAGACTAATATTAAATGGGAATACGACATTGTTACCACCAATACCAGTTCAATTCTGCTTCGTTCCTTAAACTCTCTTAGTGTACTATCTATCGGTGAAAGAAACAAATATTAAATGGGAATACGACTTTGTTGCCACTAATCCCAGTTCAACTCTTCCCCCTTTCTTAAATTCTTTTAGTGTCCTATCTATCGGTGAAGGAGACTAATATTAACTGGGAATACGACTATGTTGCCACGAATCCCAGTTCAATTTTGCTCCTTTCTTAAATTTTCTTAGTGTACTTTGTATCGGTGAACAAGACTAATATTAAATGGGAATACGACTTTGTTGCCACTAATCCCAGTCCAATTCTGCTCCCTTTCTTAAATTCTCTTAGTGTCCTATCTATCGGTGAATGAAATTAATATTAAATGGGAATACGACATTGTTGCCACTAATCCCATATCAATTCTGCTCCCTTTTTTAAATTCTCTTACTATCCTATCTATCGCTGAACAAGACTAATATTAAATGGGAATACGACTTTGTTGCCACTAATCCCAGTTCAATTCTGCTCCCTTTTTTAAATTCTCTTAGTGTCCTATCTATCGGTGAAAGAGACTAATATTAAATGGGAATACGACTTTGTTGCCACTAATCCCAGTTCAATTCTGCTACCTTTTTTAAATTCTCTTAGTGTCCTCTCTATCGGTGAACAAGACTAATATTAAATGGGAATACGACTTTGTTGCCACTAATCCCAGTTCAATTCTGCTCCCTTTCTTAAATTCTCTTAGTGTCCTATCTATCGGTGAAAGAGACTAATATTAAATGGGAATACGACTTAGTTGCCACTACTCCCAGTTCAATTGTGCCCCCTTTCTTAAATTCTCTTAGTGTGCTATCTATCGGTGAAATAGACTAATATTAAATGGGAATACGATTTTGTTGCCACTAATCCCAGTTCAATTCTGCTCCCTTTCTTAAATTCTCTTTGTGTCCTATCTATCGGTGAAAAAGACTAATATTAAATGGGAATTCCACTCTTTTGCCACTAATTCCAGTTCAATTCAGCTCCCTTTCTTAAATTCTCTTAGTGTCCTATCTATCGGTGAAAAGACTAACATTAAATGGGAATACGACTTTTTTGCCACTAATCCCAGTTCAATTCTGCTCCCTTTCTTAAATTCTCTTAGTGTCCTATCTATCGGTGAAAGGGACGAATATTAAATGGTAATACGGCTTTGTTGCCACTAATCCCAGTGCAATACTGCTCCCTTTCTTAAATTCTCTTAGTGTCCTATCTATCGGTGAAAGAGACTAATATTAAATGGGAATATGACTTCGTTGACACTAACCCCAGTTCAATTCTGCTCACTTTCTTAAATTCTCTTAGTGTCCTATCTATCAGTGAACAAGACTAATATTAAATGGAAATACGACTTTGTTGCCACTAATCCCAGTTCAATTCTGCTCCCTTTCTTAAATACTCTTAGTGTCCTATCTATCGGTGAAAGAGACTAACGTTAAATGGGAATACGACATTGTTATCACCAGCCCCAGTTCAATTCTGCTCCCTTTCTTAAATTCTCTTAGTGTCCTATCAATCATTGAACAAGACTAATATTAAATGGGAATACGACTTTGTTGCCACTAATCCCAGTTCAATTCTGCTCCTTTTCTCAAATTCTCTTAGTGTCCTATCTATCGGTGAAAGAGACTAATATTAAATGGGAATACGACTTTTTTGCCACAAATCCCAGTGCAATTCTTCTCCCTTTCTTAAATTCTCTTAGTGTCCTATCTATTGGGGAAAGAGACTAATATTAAATGGGAATACGACTTTGTTGCCACTTATCACAGTTAAATTCTTCTCCCATTCTTAAATTCTCTTAGTGTCCTATCTATCGGTGAAAAAGACTAATATTAAATGGGAATACGACTTTGTTGCCACTAATCCCAGTTCCATTCTGCTCCCTTTTTTTAAATTCCCTTAGTGTCCTATCTATCGGTGAAAGAGACTAATATTAAATGGGAATACGACTTTGTTGCCACTAATAGCAGTTCAATTCTGCTCCCTTTTTTAAATTCTCTTAGTGTCCTATCTATCGGTGAAAGAGACTAATATTAAATGGGAATACGATTTTGTTGCCATTAATCCCACTTCAATTCTGCTTCCTTTCTTAAATTTTCTTAGTGTCCTATCTATCGGTGAACAAGATTAATATTAAATGGGAATACGACTTTGTTGCCACTAATCCCAGTTCAATTCTGCTCCCTTTCTTAAATTCTCTTAGTGTCCTATCTATCGGTGAACAAGACTAATATTAAATGGGAATACGACTTTGCTGCCAATAATCCCAGTTCAATTCTGCCCCCTTTCTTAAATTCTGAGAGCGTCCTATCTATCGGTAAAAGACTCTAATATTAAATGGGAATACGACTTTGCTGCCAGTAATCCCAGTTCAATTCGGCTCCCTTTCTTAAATTCTCTTTGTGTCCTATCTATCGGTGAAAGAGACTAATATTAAATGGGAATACGAACTTTGTTGCCACTAATCCCAGTTCAATTCTGCTCCCTATCTTAAATACTCTTAGTGTCCTATCTATCGGTGAAAGAGACTAATATTAAATAGGAATACGTCTTTGTTGCAACTAATCCCAGTTCAATTCTGCTCCCTTTCTTAAATTCTCTTAGTGTTCTATCTATCGGTGAAAAACCTAATATTAAATGGGAATACGACTTTGTTGCCATTAATCCCAGTTCAATTCTGCTCCCTTTCTTAAATTCTCTTAGTGTCCTATGTATCGGTGAACAAGACTAATATTAAATGGGAATAAGACTTTGTTACTACTAATCCCAGTTCAATTCTGCTCCCTTTCTTAAATTCTCTTAGTGTCCTATCTATCGGTGAATGGGACTAATATTAAATCGGAAAACGACTTTGTTGCCACTAATCCCAGTTCAATTTAACTCCCTTTCTTAAATTCTCTTAGTGTCCTATCTATCGGTGAAAGAGACTAATATTAAATGGGAATACGACTTTGTTGCCACCAATCCCAGTTTAATTCTGCTCCCTTTCTTAAATTCTCTCAGTGTCTTATCTATCGGTGAAAGAAACTAATATAAAATGGGAATATGACTTTCTTGCCACTAATTCCAGTTCAATTCTGCTCCCTTTCTTAAATTCTCTTAGTGTCCTATCTATCGGTGAAAGAGACTAATATTAAATGGGAATACGACTTTGTTGCCACTAATCCCAGTTCAATTCTACTCCCATTCTTAAATTCTCTTAGTGTCCTATCTATTGGTGAACAAGACTAATATTAAATGGGAATACGACTTTGTTGCCACTAATCCCGGTTCCATTCTGCTCCCTTTTTTAAATTCCCGTACTGTCCTATCTATCGGTGAACAAGACTAATATTAAATGGGAATACGACTTTGCTGCCACTAATCCCAGGTTAATCCTGCTCCCTTTCTTAAATTCTGTTAGTGTCTTATCTATCGGTGAACAAGACTAATATTAAATGGGAATACGACTTTGTTGCCACTAATCCCAGTTCAATTCTGCTCCCTTTCTTAAATTCTCTTAGTGTCCTATCTATCGGTGAACAAGACTAATATTAAATGGGAATACGACTTTGTTGCTACTAATCCCAGTACAATTCTTCTCCCTTTCTTAAATTCTCTTAGTATCCTATCTATCGGTGAAAGAGAGTAATATTAAATGGGAATACGACTTTGTTGCCACTAATCCCAGTTCAATTCTTCTCCCATTCTTAAATTCTCTTAGTGTCCTATCTATCGGTGAACAAGACTAATATTAAATGGGAATACGACTTTGTTGCCACTAATCCCAGTTCCATTCTGCTCCCTTTTTTAAATTCCCTTACTGTCCTATCTATCGGTGAACAAGACTAATATTAAATGGGAATAAAACTTTGCTGCCACTAATCCCAGGTTAATCCTGCTCCTTTTCTTAAATTCTGTTAGTGTCCTATCTATCGGTGAACAAGACTAATATTAAATGGGAATACGACTTTGTTGCCACTAATCCCAGTTCAATTCTGCTCCCTTTCTTAAATTCTCTTAGTGTCCTCTCTATCGGTGAACAAGACTAATATTAAATGGGAATACGACTTTGTTGCCACTATTCCCAGTTCAATATTCTCCCTTTCTTAAATTCTCTTAGTGTCCTATCTATCGGTGAAAGAGACTAATATTAAATGGGAATACGACTTTGTTGCCATTAATCCCACTTCAATTCTGCTTCCTTTCTTACATTTTCTTAGTGTCCTATCTATCGGTGAACAAGATTAATATTAAATGGGAATACGACTTTGTTGCCACTAAGCCCAGTTCAATTCTGCTCTCTTTCTTAAATTCTCTTAGTGTCCTATCTATCGTTGAACAAGACTAATATTAAATGGGAATACGACTTTGTTGCCACTAATCCCAGTTCAATTCTGCTACTTTTCTTAAATTCTGTTAGTGTCCTATCTATCGGTGAAAGTGACTAATATTAAATGGGAATACGACATTGTTGCCGCTAATCCCCGTTCAATTCTGCTCCCTTTCTTAAATTCTCTTAGTGTCCTATCTATTGGTTAAAGTGACTAATATTATATGGGAATACGACTTTATTGCCACTAATCCCAGTTCAATTCTGCTTCCTTTCTTAAATTCTCTTAGTGTCCTATCTATCAGTGAACAAGACTAATATTAAATGGGTATACGATTCTTGCCACTAATTCAAGTTCAATTCTGTTCCCTTTCTTAAATTCTCTTAGTGTCCTATCTATCCTTGAAAAAGACTAATATTAAATGGGAATACGACTTTGTTGCCACGAATCCGAGTTTAATTCTGTTTCCTTTCTTAAATTCTCTTAGTGTCCTATCCATCGGTGAAAGAAACTAATATTAAATGGGAATACAACTTTGTTGCCACGAATTCCAGTTCAATTCTGCTTCCTTTCGAAAATTCTCTTAGTGTCCTATCTATCGGTGAAAGAGACTAATATTAAATGGGAATACGACTTTGCTGCCACTAATCCCAGGTTAATCCTGCTCCCTTTCTTAAATTCTGTTAGTGTCCTATCTATCGGTGAACAAGACTAATATTAAATGGGAATACGAATTTGTTGCTACTAATCCCAGTACAATTCTTCTCCCTTTCTTAAATTCTCTTAGTATCATATCTATCGGTGAAAGCGAGTAATATTAAATGGGAATACGACTTTGTTGCCACTAATCCCAGTTCAATTCTTCTCCCATTCTTAAATTCTCTTAGTGTCCTATCTATCGGTGAACAAGACTAATATTAAATGGGAATACGACTTTGTTGCCACTAATCCCAGTTCCATTCGGTTCCCTTTTTTAAATTCCCTTACTGTCCTATCTATCGGTGAACAAGACTAATATTAAATGGGAATAAAACTTTGCTGCCACTAATCCCAGGTTAATCCTGCTCCCTTT
Source organism: Sepioteuthis lessoniana (assembly GCA_963585895.1). Classification (NCBI taxonomy): domain Eukaryota; kingdom Metazoa; phylum Mollusca; class Cephalopoda; order Myopsida; family Loliginidae; genus Sepioteuthis; species Sepioteuthis lessoniana. The sequence goes on from OY757936.1 coordinate 26,242, forward strand.
CTTAAATTCTGTTAGTGTCCTATCTATCGGTGAACAAGACTAATATTAAATGGGAATACGACTTTGTTGCCACTAATCCCAGTTCAATTCTGCTCCCTTTCTTAAATTCTCTTAGTGTCCTCTCTATCGGTGAACAAGACAAATATTAAATGGGAATACGACTTTGTTGCCACTATTCCCAGTTCAATATTCTCCCTTTCTTAAATTCTCTTAGTGTCCTATCTATCGGTGAAAGAGACTAATATTAAATGGGAATACGACTTTTTTGCCATTAATCCCACTTCAATTCTGCTTCCTTTCTTAAATTTTCTTAGTGTCCTATCTATCGGTGAACAAGATTAATATTAAATGGGAATACGACTTTGTTGCCACTAAGCCCAGTTCAATTCTGCTCTCTTTCTTAAATTCTCTTAGTGTCCTATCTATCGTTGAACAAGACTAATATTAAATGGGAATACGACTTTGTTGCCACTAATCCCAGTTCAATTCTGCTACTTTTCTTAAATTCTGTTAGTGTCCTATCTATCGGTGAGACAGACTAATATTAAATGGGAATACGACATTGTTGCCGCTAATCCCCGTTCAATTCTGCTCCCTTTCTTAAATTCTCTTAGTGTCCTATCTATCGGTGAAAGAGACTAATATTAAATGGGAATACGACTTTGTTGCCACTTATTCCAGTTCAATTCTGCTCCCTTTCTTAAATTCTCTTAGTGTCCTATCTATTGGTTGAAGCGACTAATATTATATGGGAATACGACTTTATTGCCACTAATCCCAGTTCAATTCTGCGTCCTTTCTTAAATTCTCTTAGTGTCCTATCTATCAGTGAACAAGACTAATATTAAATGGGTATACGATTCTTGCCACTAATTCAAGTTCAATTCTGATCCCTTTCTTAAATTCTCTTAGTGTCCTATCTATCCTTGAAAAAGACTAATATTAAATGGGAATACGACTTTGTTGCCACGAATCCGAGTTTAATTCTGCTTCCTTTCTTAAATTCTCTTAGTATCCTATCTATCGGTGAAAGAGAGTAATATTAAATGGGAATACGACTTTGTTGCCACTAATCCCAGTTCAATTCTTCTCCCATTCTTAAATTCTCTTAGTGTCCTATCTATCGGTGAACAAGACTAATATTAAATGGGAATACGACTTTGTTGCCACTAATCCCAGTTCCATTCTGCTCCCTTTTTTAAATTCCCTTACTGTCCTATCTATCGGCGAACAAGACTAATATTAAATGGGAATAAAACTTTGCTGCCACTAATCCCAGGTTAATCCTGCTCCTTTTCTTAAATTCTGTTAGTGTCCTATCTATCGGTGAACAAGACTATTATTAAATGGGAATACGACTTTGTTGCCACTAATCCCAGTTCAATTCTGCTCCCTTTCTTAAATTCTCTTAGTGTCCTCTCTATCGGTGAACAAGACTAATATTAAATGGGAATACGACTTTGTTGCCACTATTCCCAGTTCAATATTCTCCCTTTCTTAAATTCTCTTAGTGTCCTATCTATCGGTGAAAGAGACTAATATTAAATGGGAATACGACTTTGTTGCCATTAATCCCACTTCAATTCTGCTTCCTTTCTTACATTTTCTTAGTGTCCTATCTATCGGTGAACAAGATTAATATTAAATGGGAATACGACTTTGTTGCCACTAAGCCCAGTTCAATTCTGCTCTCTTTCTTAAATTCTCTTAGTGTCCTATCTATCGTTGAACAAGACTAATATTAAATGGGAATACGACTTTGTTGCCACTAATCCCAGTTCAATTCTGCTACTTTTCTTAAATTCTGTTAGTGTCCTATCTATCGGTGAAAGAGATTAATATTAAATGGGAATACGACATTGTTGCCGCTAATCCCCGTTCAATTCTGCTCCCTTTCTTAAATTCTCTTAGTGTCCTATCTATTGGTTAAAGCGACTAATATTATATGGGAATACGACTTTATTGCCACTAATCCCAGTTCAATTCTGCTTCCTTTCTTAAATTCTCTTAGTGTCCTATCTATCAGTGAACAAGACTAATATTAAATGGGTATACGATTCTTGCCACTAATTCAAGTTCAATTCTGCTCCCTTTCTTAAATTCTCTTAGTGTCCTATCTATCCTTGAAAAAGACTAATATTAAATGGGAATACGACTTTGTTGCCACGAATCCGAGTTTAATTCTGTTTCCTTTCTTAAATTCTCTTAGTGTCCTATCCATCGGTGAAAGAAACTAATATTAAATGGGAATACAACTTTGTTGCCACGAATTCCAGTTCAATTCTGCTTCCTTTCGAAAATTCTCTTAGTGTCCTATCTATCGGTGAAAGAGACTAATATTAAATGGGAATACGACTTTTTTGCCACTAATTCCAGTTCAATTCTGCTTCCTTTTTTAAATTCTCTTAGTGTCTTATCTATCGGTGAACAAGACTATTATTAAATGGGAATACGACTTTGTTGCCACTAATCTCAGTTCAATTCTGCTCCCTTTCTTAAATTCTCTTAGTGTCCTATCTATCGGTGAAAGAGACTAATATTAAATGGGAATAGGACTATGTTGCCATTAATCCCAGTTCAATTCTGCTCCCTTTCTTAAATACTCTTTGTGTCCTATCTATCGGTGAACAAGACTAATATTAAATGGGAATACGACTTTGTTGCCACTAATCCCAGTTCAATACTGCTCCCTTCCTTAATTTCTCTTAGTGTCCTATTAATCCGTGAACAAGACTAATATTAAATAGGAATACGACTTTGTTGCTACTAATCCCAGTTCAATTCTGCTCCCTTTCTTAAATTCTCTTATTGTCCTATCTATCGGTGAACAAGACTAATATTATATGGGAATACGACTTTGTTGCCACTAATCCCAGTTCAATTCTGCTCCCTTAATTAAATTCTCTTAGTGTCCTATCTATCGGTGAACAAGACTAATATTAAATGGGAATACTACTTTGTTGCCACTAATCCTAGTTCAATTCTGCTCCCTTTCTTAAATTCTCTTAGTGTCCTATCTATCGGTGAAAGAGACTATTATCAAATTGGAATACGACTTTGTTGCCACAAATCCCAGTTCAATTCTGCTCCCTTTCTTAAAATCTCTTAGCCTCCTATCTATTGGTGATAGAGACTAATATTAAATGGGAATACGACTTTGTTGCCATTAATCTCAGTTCAATTCTGCTTCCTTTCTTAAATTCTCTTAGTGTCCTATCTATCGGTGAAATAGACTAATATTAAATGGGAATACGACTTTGTTGCCACTAATCCCAGTTCAATTGTGCTTCCTTTCTTAAATTCTTTTAGTGTCCTATCTATCGGTGAAATAGACTAATATTAATTGGGAACGCGACTTTGTTGCCACTAATCACAGTCCAATTCTGCTCCCTTTCTTAAATTCTCTTAGTGTCCCATCAATCGGTGAAAGAGACTAATATTAAATGGGAATACGATTTTGTTTCCACTAATCCCAGTTCAATTCTGCTCCCTTTCTTAAATTCTCTTAGTGTCCTATCTATCGGTTAAAGAGACTAATATTAAATGGGAATACGACTTGTTACCACCTATCCCATTCAAATTCTGCTCCCTTTCTTAAATTCTCTTAGTGTCCTATCTATCGGTGAACAAGACTAATATTAAATGGGAATACGACTTTGTTGCCACTAATCCCATTTCAATTCTGCTCCCTTTCTTAAGTTCTCTTAGTGTCCTATCTATCTGTGAACGAGCCTAATATTAATTGGGAATACGACATTGTTGCCACTAATCCCAGTTCAATTCTGCTCCCTTTCTTAAATTCTCTTAGTGTCCTATCTATCGGTGAACAAGACTAATATTAATGGGAATACGACATTGTTGCCACTAATCCCAGTTCAATTCTGCTTCCTTTCTTAAATTCTCTTAGTGTCCTATCTATCGCTGAAAGAGACTAATATTAAATGGGAATACGACTTTGTTGCCACTAATCCCAGTTCAATTGTGCTTCCTTTCTTAAATTCTTTTAGTGTCCTATCTATCGGTGAAATAGACTAATATTAATTGGGAACGCGACTTTGTTGCCACTAATCACAGTCCAATTCTGCTCCCTTTCTTAAATTCTCTTAGTGTCCCATCAATCGGTGAAAGAGACTAATATTAAATGGGAATACGACTTTGTAGCCACTAATCCCAGTTCAATTCTGCTCCCTTTCTTAAATTCTCTTAGTGTCCTATCTATCGGTTAAAGAGACTAATATTAAATGGGAATACGATTTTGTTGCCACTAATCCCAGTTCAATTCTGCTCCCTTTCTTAAATTCTCTTAGTGTCCTATCTATCGGTGAAAGAGACTAATATTATATGGGAATACGACTTTATTGCCACTAATCCCAGTTCATTTCTGCTTCCTTTCTTAAATTCTCTTAGTGTCCCATCTATCGATGAAAGAAACTAATATTAAATGGGAATACGACTTTGTTGCCACGAGTTCCAGTTCAATTCTGCTTCCTTTCTTAAATTCTCTTAGTGTCCTATCTATCGGTGAAAGAGACTAATATTAAATGGGAATACGAATTTGTTGCCACTAATTCCAGTTCAATTCTGCTCCCTTTCTTAAATTCTCTTAGTGTCTTATCTATCGGTGAAAGAAACTAATATTAAATGGGAATAAGACTTTGTTGCCACGAAATCCAGTTCAATTCTGCTTCCTTTCTTAAATTCTCTTAGTGTCCGATCTATCGGTGAAAGAGACTAATATTAAATGGGAATACGACTTTGTTGCCAGCAATTCCAGTTCAATTCTGCTCCCTTTCTTAAATTCTCTTAGTGTCCTATCTATCAGTGAACAAGACTAATATTAAATGGGTATACGATTCTTGCCACTAATTCAAGTTCAATTCTGCTCCCTTTCTTAAATTCTCTTAATGTCCTATCTATCGGTGAAAGAGACTAATATTAAATGGAAATACGACTTTGTTGCAACTAATCCCACTTCATTTCTGCTTCCGTTCTTAAATTCTCTTAGTGTCCTATCTATCGGTGAACAAGGCTAATATTAAATGGGAATACGACTTTGTTGCCCCTAATTCCAGTTCAATTCTGCTCCCTTTCTTAAATTCTCTTAGTGTCCCATCTATCCGTGAAAAAGTGTAATATTAAATGGGAATACGACTTTGTTGCCACTTATTCCAGTTCAATTCTGCTCCCTTTCTTAAATTCTCTTAGTGTCCTATCTATCGGTGAAAGAGACTAATATTATATGGGAATACGACTTTATTGACACTAATCCCTGTTCAATTCTGCTCCCTTTCTTAAATTCTTTTAGTGTCCTATCTGTCGGTGAAGGAGACTAATATTAAATGGAAATACGATTTTGTTGCCACTAATCCCAGTTCAATTCTGCTTCCTTTCTTAAATTCTCTTAGTGTCCTATCTATCGGTGAACAAGTCTAATTTTAAATGGGTATACGATTCTTGCCACTAATTCCAGTTCAATTCTGCTCCCTTTCTTAAATTCTCTTATTTTCCTATCTATCGGTGAAAGAGACTAATATTAAATCGGAATACGACTTTGTTGCCACTAATTCCAGTTCAATTCTGCTTCCTTTCTTATATTTTCTTAGTGTCCTATCTATCGGTTAACAAGACTAATATTAAATGGGAATATGACTTTGTTGCCACTAATCCCAGTTTTATTCTTCTCTCTTTCTTAAATTCTCTTTGTGTCCTATCTATCGGTTAACAAGACTAATATTAAATTGGAATACGACTTTGTGGCCACTAATCCCAGTTTAATTCTGCTCCCTTTCTTAAATTCTCTTAGTTTCCTATCTATCATTGAACAAAACTAATATTAAAAGGGAATACGACTTTGTTGCCACTAATCTTAGTTCAATTCTGCTTCCTTTCTTAAATTCTCTTAGTGTTCTATCTATCGGTGAAAGAGACTAATATTAAATGGGTATACGACTTTGTTGCCACCCATCCCAGTTCAATTCTGCTCCCTTTCTTAAATTCTCTTAGTGTCTTATCTATCAGTGAACAAGACTAATATTAAATGGGAATACGATTTTTTGCCACTAATCCCAGTTCTATTCTGCCCCCTATATTAAATTCTCTTAGTGTCCCATCTATCGGTGAACAAGACTAATATTAAATGGGAATACAACTTTGTTTCCACTAATCCCAGTTCAGTTCTGCTCCCTTTCTTAAATTCTCTTAGTGTGCTATCTATCGGGGAACAAGACTAATATTAAATGGGAATACGACTTTGTTGCCAGTAATCCCAGTTCCATTCTGCCCCCTTTCTTAAATTATCTTAGTGTCCTATCTATCGGTGAACAAGACTAGTATTAAATGGGAATACAACTTTGTTGCCACTAATTCCAGTTCAAATCTGCTCCCTTTCTTAAATTGTCTTACTGTCCTATCTATCGGTGAACAAGACTAATATTTAATGGAATACGACTTCGTTGCCCGTAATCCCAGTTCAATTCTGCACCCTTTCTTAAATTCTCTTAGTGTCCTCTCTGTCGGTGAAAGAGACTAATATTAAATGGGAATACGACTTTGTTGCCACTAATTCCAGTTCAATTCTGCTCCCTTTCCTAAATTCTCTTAGTGTCCTATCTATCGGTGAAAGAGACTAATATTAAATGGGAATACGACTTTGTTGCCACTAATCCCAATTCAATTCTCCTCCCTTTCTTAAATTCTCTTACTGTCCTATCTATCGGGGAAAGAGACTAATATTAAATGGGAAAGCTACTTTGTTGCCACTAATCGCAGTTCAGTTCTGCTCCCTTTCTTAAATTCTCTTAGTGTCCTATCTATTGGTGAACAAGACTAATATTAAATGGTTATACGAGTTTGTTGCCACTAAACCCAGTTCAATTCTGCTCCCTTTCTTAAATTCTCTTAGTGTCCTATCTCTCGGTGAAAGAAACTAATATTTAATGGGAATACGATATGTTGCCACTAATTCCAGTTCAATTCTGCTCCCTTTCTTAATTCTCTTAGTGTCCTATCTATCGGTGAACAAGACTAATATTAAATGGGAATACGACTTTGTTGCCACTAATTCCAGTTCAATTCTATTCCCTTTCTTAAATAATCTTAGTGTCCTATCTATCGGTGAAAGAGACTAATATTAAATGGGAATACGACTTTGTTGTCACTAATCCCAGTTCCATTCTGCCCCCTTTCTTAAATTCTCTTTGTGTCCTATCTATCGGTGAACAAGACTAATATTAAATGTGAATACATTTTTGTTGCCACTAATCCCAGTTCAATTCTGCTCCTTTTCTTAAATTCTCTTAGTGTCCTATCTATCGGTGAAAGAAACTATTATTAAATGGGAACACGACTTTGTTGCTACTAATCCCAGTTCAATTCTGCTCCCTTTCTTAGTGTCCTATCTATCGGTGAAAGAGACTAATATTAAATGGGAATACGACTTTGTTGCCACTAATCCCAGTTCAATTCTGCTCCCTTTCTTAAATTCTCTTAGTGTCCTATCTATCAGTGAAAGAGACTAATATTAAATGGGAATACGACTTTTTTGCCACTAATTCCAGTTCAATTCTGCTCCCTTTCTTAAATCCTCTTAGTGTCCTATCCATCGGTGAAAGAAACTAATATTAAATGGGAATACGACCCTGATGCCAAAAATCCCAGTTCATTTCTGCTCCCTTTCTTAAATTCTCTTAGTGTCCTATCTATCGGTGAAAGAGACTAATATTAAATGGGAATACGACTTTGTTGCCACTAATCCCAATTCAATTCTCCTCCCTTTCTTAAATTTCTTACTGTCCTATCTATCGGGGAAAGAGACTAATATTAAATGGGAAAGCTACTTTGTTGCCACTAATCGCAGTTCAGTTCTGCTCCCTTTCTTAAATTCTCTTAGTGTCCTATCTATTGGTGAACAAGACTAATATTAAATGGTTATACGAGTTTGTTGCCACTAAACCCAGTTCAATTCTGCTCCCTTTCTTAAATTCTCTTAGTGTCCTATCTCTCGGTGAAAGAAACTAATATTTAATGGGAATACGATATGTTGCCACTAATTCCAGTTCAATTCTACTCCCTTTCTTAATTCTCTTAGTGTCCTATCTATCGGTGAACAAGACTAATATTAAATGGGAATACGACTTTGTTGCCACTAATTCCAGTTCAATTCTATTCCCTTTCTTAAATAATCTTAGTGTCCTATCTATCGGTGAAAGAGACTAATATTAAATGGGAATACGACTTTGTTGTCACTAATCCCAGTTCCATTCTGCCCCCTTTCTTAAATTCTCTTTGTGTCCTATCTATCGGTGAACAAGACTAATATTAAATGTGAATACATTTTTGTTGCCACTAATCCCAGTTCAATTCTGCTCCTTTTCTTAAATTCTCTTAGTGTCCTATCTATCGGTGAAAGAAACTATTATTAAATTGGAACACGACTTTGTTGCTACTAATCCCAGTTCAATTCTGCTCCCTTTCTTAGTGTCCTATCTATCGGTGAAAGAAACTAATATTAAATGGGAATACGACCCTGATGCCAAAAATCCCAGTTCATTTCTGCTCCCTTTCTTAAATTCTCTTAGTGTCCTATCTATCGGTGAACAAGACTAATATTAAATGGGAATACGATTTTGTTGCCACTAATCCCAGTACAATTCTGATCCGTTTCTAAAATTCTCTTAATGTCCTCTCTATCGGTCAACAAGACTAATATTAAATGGGAATACGACTTTGTTGCCACTAATCCCAGTTAAATTCTGCTCCGTTTCTTAAATTCTCTTAGTGTCCTATCTATCGGTGAACAAGTCTAATATTAAATGTGAATACGACTTTGTTGCCACTAATCCCAGTTCCATTCTGCCCCCTTTCTTAAATTATCTTAGTGTCCTATCTATCGGTGAAAGAGACTAATATTAAATGGGAAGGCGACTTTGTTGCCAGAAATCCCAGTTCAATTCTGCCCCTTTTATTAAATTCTCTTAGTGTCCTATCAATCGGTGAATGAGACTAATATTAAATGAGAATACGACTTTGTTGCCACTAATCCCAGTTCAATTCTGTTCCCTTTCTTAAATTGTTTTAGTGTCCTATCTATCGGTGAAAGAGATTAATATTAAATGGGAATACGACTTTGTTGGAACTAATCCCAGTTCAATTCTGCCCACTTTCTTAAATTCTCTTCGTGTCCAATCTATCGGTGAACAAGACTAATATTAAATGGGAATACGACTTTGTTGCCTCTAATCCCAATTTAATTCTGCTCCCTTTCTTAAATTCTCTTAGTGTCCTGTCAATCGGTGAAAGAGACTATTATTAAATGGGAATACGACTTTGTTGCCACTAATCCCAGTTCAATTCTGATCCCTTTCGTAAATACTCTTAGTGTCCTATCTATCGGTGAAAGAGACCAATAATAAATGGGAATGCTACTTTGTTGCCACTAATCCCAATTCAATTCTCCTCCCTTTCTTAAATTCTCTTACTGTCCTATCTATCGGTGAAAGAGACTAATATTAAATGGGAAAGCTACTTTGTTGCCACTAATCCCAGTTCAATGCTGCCCCTTTTATTAAATTCTCTCAGTGTCCTATCTATCGGTGAAAAAGAGTAATATTAAATGTGAATACGACTTTGTTGCCACTAATCCCAGTACAATTCTGCCCCCTTTCTTAAATTCTCGTCGTGTCCTATCTATCGGTGAACAAGACTAATATTAAATGGGAATTCGACTTTGTTGCCTCTAATCCCAGTTCAATTCTGCTCCCTTTCTTAAGTTCTCTTAGTGTCCTATCTATCGGTGAAAGTATCTAATATTAAATGGGAATACGACATTGTTGCCACTAATCCCAGTTCAATTCTGATTCCTTTCTTAAATTCTCTTAGTGTCCTATCTATCGGTGAAAGAGACTAATATTAAATGGGAAGGCAACTTTGTTACCAGTAATCTCAGTTCAATTGTGCTCCCTTTCTTAAATTCTCTTTGTGTCCTATCTATCGGTGAACAAGACTAATATTAAATGGGAATACGACATTGTTGCCACTACTTCCAGTTCAATTCTGCTCCCTTTCTTAAATTCTCTTAGTGTCCGATCTATCGGTGAACAAGACTAATGTTAAATGGGAATACGACTTTGTGGCCAGTAATCTCAGTTCAATTCTGCTCCCTTTCTTAAATTCTCTTAGTGTCCTATCTATCGGTGAAAGAGACTAATATTAAATTGGAATACGACTTTGTTGCCATTAATCCAAGTTCAATTGTGCTTCCTTTCTTAAATTCTCTTAGTGTCCTATCTATCGGTGAAAGAGACTAATATAAAATGGGAATACGACTTTCTTGCCACTAATCCCAGTTCAATTCTGCTCCCTTTTGTAAATTCTCTTAGTGTCCTATCTATCGGTGAAAGAGACTAATATTAAACGGGTATACGACTTTGTTGCCACTAATCCCAGTTCAATTCTGCTCCCTTTTTTAAATTCTGTTAGTGTCCTATCTATCGGTGAAAGAAACTTATATTAAATGGGAATACGACTTTGTTGCCACTAATCCCAGTTCAATTCTGCTCCCTTTCTTAAATTCTCTTAGTGTCCGATCTATCGGTGAAAGAGACTATTATAAAATGGGAATACGACTTTGTTGCCACTAATTCCAGTTCAATTCTGCTCCCTTTCTTAAATTCTCTTAGTGTCCTATCTATCGGTGAACAAGACTAATATTAAACGGGAATACGACTTTGTTGCCAGTAATCCCAGTTCAATTCTGCTCCCTTTCTTAAATTCTCTTAGTGTCCTATCTATCGGTGAAAAACCTAATATTAAATGGGAATAGGACTTTCTTGCAACTAATCCCAGTTCAATTCTGCTCCCTTTCTTATATTCTCTTAGTTTCCTATCTATCGGTGAAAGAAACTAATATTAAATGGGAATACGACTTTGTTGCCACTAATCCCAGTTCAATTCTGCTCTCTTTTTAAAATTCTCTTACTGTCCTATCTATCAGTGAATGAGCCTAATATTAAATGGGAATACGACTTTGTTGCCACTAATCCCAGTTCAATTCTGCTCTCATTTTAAAATTCTCTTAGTGTCCTATCTATCAGTGAAAGAGACTAATATTAAATGGGAATACGACTTTCTTGCCACTAATCCCAGTTCAATTCTGCTCCCTTTCTTAAATTCTCTTAGTGTCCTAACTAGCGATGAAAGAAACTAATATTAAATGGGAATACGACTTTGTTGCAACTAATCCCAGTTCAATTCTGCTCCCTTTTTAAAATTCTCTTAGTGTCCTATCTATCGGTGAAAGAGACTAATATTAAATGGGAATACGACTTTGTTGCCACTAATCCCAATTCAATTCTGCTCCCTTTCTTAAATTCTCTTTGTGTCCTATCTATCGGTGAAGAAGACTAATATTAAATGGGAATACGACTTTGTTGCCACTAATTCCAGTTCAATTCTGCTCCCTTTCTTAAATTCTCTTAGTGTCCTATCTATCGGTGAAAGAGACTAATATTAAATGGGAATACGACTTTGTTGCCACCAATCCCAGTTCAATTCTGCTCCCTTTCTTAAGTTCTCTTAGTGTCCTATCTATCGGTGAAAAACCTAATATTAAATGGGAATACGACTTTGTTGCCACTAATCCCAGTTCAATTCTTCTCCCTTTCCTAAATTCTCTTAGTGTCCTATCTATCGGTGAAAGAGACTAATATTAAATGGGAATACGACTTTGTTGCCACTAATCCCAGTTCAATTCTGCTCCCTTTTTTAAATTCTTTTAGTCTCCTACTTATCGGTGAACAAGAATAATATTAAATGGGAATACAACTTTGTTGCCACTAATGCCAGTTCATTTCTGCTCCCTTTCTCAAGTCCTCTTAGTGTCCTATCTATCGGTGAACAAGACTAATATTAAATGGGAATACGACATTGTTGCCACTAATCCCAGTTCATTTCTGATTTCTTTCTTAAATTCTCTTAGTGTCCTATCTATCGGTGAAAGAGACTAATATTAAATGGGAAGGCAACTTTGTTGCCAGTAATCTCAGTTCAATTCTGCTCCCTTTCTTAAATTCTCTTTGTGTCCTATCTATCGGTGAACAAGACTAATATTAAATGGGAATACGACATTGTTGCCACTAATTCCAGTTCAATTCTGCTCCCTTTCTTAAATTCTCTTAGTGTCCGATCTATCGGTGACCAAGACTAATGTTAAATGGGAGTACGACTTTGTGGCCAGTAATCTCAGTTCAATTCTGCTCCCTTTCTTAAATTCTCTTAGTGTCCGATCTATCGGTGAAAGAGACTATTATAAAATGGGAATACGACTTTGTTGCCACTAATTCCAGTTCAATTCTGCTCCCTTTCTTATATTCTCTTAGTTTCCTATCTATCGGTGAAAGAAACTAATATTAAATGGGAATACGACTTTGTTGCCACTAATCCCAGTTCAATTCTGCTCTCTTTTTAAAATTCTCTTACTGTCCTATCTATCAGTGAATGAGCCTAATATTAAATGGGAATACGACTTTGTTGCCACTAATCCCAGTTCAATTCTGCTCTCATTTTAAAATTCTCTTAGTGTCCTATCTATCAGTGAAAGAGACTAATATTAAATGGGAATACGACTTTCTTGCCACTAATCCCAGTTCAATTCTGCTCCCTTTCTTAAATTCTCTTAGTGTCCTAACTATCGATGAAAGAAACTAATATTAAATGGGAATACGACTTTGTTGCAACTAATCCCAGTTCAATTCTGCTCCCTTTTTAAAATTCTCTTAGTGTCCTATCTATCGGTGAAAGAGACTAATATTAAATGGGAATACGACTTTGTTGCCACTAATCCCAATTCAATTCTGCTCCCTTTCTTAAATTCTCTTTGTGTCCTATCTATCGGTGAAGAAGACTAATATTAAATGGGAATACGACTTTTTTGCCACCAATCCCAGTTCAATTCTGCTCCCATTTTTAAATTCTCTTAGTGTCCTATCTATCGGTGAAAGAAACTTATATTAAATGGGAATACGACTTTGTTGCCACTAATCCGAGTTTAATTCTGCTCCCTTTCTTAAGTTCCCTTATTTTCCTATCTATCGGTGAAAGAGACTAATATTAAATGGGAATACGACTTTGTTGCCACTAATCCCAATTCAATTCTGCTCCCTTTCTTAAGTTCTCTTAGTGTCCTCTCTATCGGTGAAGGAGACTAATATTAAATGGGAATACGACTTTGTTGCCACTAATCCCAGTTCAATTCTTCTCCCTTTCCTAAATTCTCTTAGTGTCCTATCTATCGGTGAAAGAGACTAATATTAAATGGGAATACGACTTTGTTGCCACTAATCCCAGTTCAATTCTGCTCCCTTTTTTAAATTCTTTTAGTCTCCTACTTATCGGTGAACAAGAATAATATTAAATGGGAATACAACTTTGTTGCCACTAATGCCAGTTCATTTCTGCTCCCTTTCTCAAGTCCTCTTAGTGTCCTATCTATCGGTGAACAAGACTAATATTAAATGGGAATACGACATTGTTGCCACTAATTCCAGTTCAATTCTGCTCCCTTTCTTAAATTCTCTTAGTGTCCTATCTATCGGTGAACAAGACTAATGTTAAATGGGAGTACGACTTTGTGGCCAGTAATCTCAGTTCAATTCTGCTCCCTTTCTTAAATTCTATTAGTGTCCTATCTATCGGTGAAAGAGACTATTATAAAATGGGAATACGACTTTGTTGCCATTAATCCAAGTTCAATTGTGCTCCCTTTCTTAAATTCTCTTAGTGTCCTATCTATCGGTGAAAGAGACTAATATTAAATGGGAATACGACTTTGTTGCCACTAATCCCAGTTCAACTCTGCTCCCTTTTTTAAATTCTCTTAGTGTCCTATCTATCGGTGAAAGTATCTAATATTAAATGGGAATATGATTTTGTTGCCACTAATCCCAGTTCAATTCTGCTCCCTTTTTTAAATTCTCTTAGTGTCCTATCTATCGGTGAAAGAAACTAATATTAAATAGGAATACGACTTTGTTGCCACTAATCCCAGTTCAATTCTGTCCCTTTCTTAAATTCACTTAGTGTCCTATCTATCGATGAAAGAGACTAATATTAAATGGGAATACGACTTTGTTGCCACTAATTCCAGTTAGATTCTTCTCCCTTTCTTAAATTCTCTAGTGACCTATCTATCGGGGAACAAGACTAATATTAAATGGGAATAGGACTTTGTTGCCACTAATTCCAGTTCAATTCTGCTCCCTTTCTTAAATTCTCTTCGTGTCCTATCTATCGGTTAAAGAGACTAATATTAAATGAGAATACGACTTTGTTGCCAGTAATCCCAGTTCAATTGTGCACCCTTTCTTAAATTCTCTTAGTGTCCTATCTATCGGTTAAACAGACTAATATCAAATGGGAATACGACTTTGTTGCCACTTATCCCAGTTCAATTCTGCTCCCTTTCTTAAATTCTCTTAGTGTCCTATCTATCGGTGAAAAACCTAATATTAAATTGGAATACGACTTTCTTGCAACTAATCCCAGTTCAATTCTGCTCCCTTTCTTAAATACTCTTAGTGTCCTATCTATCGGTGAAAGAAACTAATATTAAATGGGAATACGTCTTTGTTGCCACTAAACCCAGTTCAATTCTGCTCCCTTTTTTAAATTCTCTTAGTGTCCTATCTATCGGTTAAAGAAACTAATATTAAATGGGAATACTTCTTTTTGCCACTAATCCCAGTTCAATTCTACTCCCTTTCTTAAATTCTCTTAGTGTCATCTCTATCGGTGAAAGAAACTAATATTAAATGGGAATACGACTTTGTTGCCACTAATCACAGTTCAATTCTCCTCCCTTTTTTAAATTCTCTTAGTGTCCTATCTATCGGTGAACAAGACTAATATTAAATGGGAATACGACTTTGTTGCCACTAATCCCAGTTTAATTCTGCTCCCTTTCTTAAATTCTCTTAGTGTCCTATCTATCGGTGAAAGAGACTAATATTAAATGGGAATACGACTTTGTTGCCACTAATCCCAGTTTAATTCTGCTCCCTTTCTTAAATTCTCTTAGTGTCCTATCTATCGGTGAAAGAAACTAATATTAAATGGGAATATTACTTTGTTGCCATTAATCCCAGTTCAAGTCTGCTCCCTTTCTTAAATTCTCTTAATGTACTATCTATCGGTGAAAGAGAATAATATTAAATGGGAATACGACTTTGTTGCCACTAATCCCAGTTCAATTCTGCTCCCTTTCTTAAATTCTCGTCGTGTCCTATCTATCGGCGAAAGAGACTAATATGAAATGGGAATACGACTTTGTTGCCACTAATCCCAGTTATATTCTGCTCCCTTTCTTAAATTCTCTTAGTGTCCTATCTATCGGTGAAAGAGACTAATATAAAATGGGAATACGACTTTGTTGCCACTAATCCCAGTTCAATTGTGCTCCCTTTCTTAAATTCTCTTAGTGTCCTATCTATCGTTGAAAGAAACTAATATTAAATGGGAATACGACTTTGTTGCCACTAATCGGAGTTTAATTCTGCTCCCTTTCTTAAATTCTCTTAATGTCCTATCTATCGGTGAAAAACCTAATATTAAATGGGAATACGACTTTGTTGCCATTAATCCCAGTTCAATTCTGCTCCCTTTCTTAAATTCTCGTCGTGTCCTATCTATCGGTGAAAGAGAATAATATTAAATGGGAATACGACTTTGTTGCCACTAATCCCAGTTATATTCTGCTCCCTTTCTTAAATTCTCTTAGTGTTTTATCTATCGGTGAAAGAGACTAATATAAAATGGGAATACGACTTTGTTGCCACTAATCCCCGTTCAATTGTGCTCCCTTTCTTAAATTCTCTTAGTGTCCTATCTATCGTTGAAAGAAACTAATATTAAATGGGAATACGACTTTGTTGCCTCTAATCCAAGTTTAATTCTTCTCCCTTTCTTAAATTCTCTTAATGTCCTATCTATCGGTGAAAGAGACTAATATTAAATGGGAATACGACTTTGTTGCCACTAATCCCAGTTCCATGCTGCTCCCTTTCTTAAATAATCTTAGTGTCCTATCTATCGGTGAACAAGACTTGTATTAAATGGGAATACGACTTTGTTGCCACTAATCCCAGTTCAATTCTGCTCCCTTTATTAATTTCTCTTATTGTCCTATCTATCGGTGAACAAGACTAATATTAAATAGGAATACTAATTTTTTGCCACTAATCATAATTCAATTCTGCTCCCTTTCTTAAATTCTCTTAGTCTCCTATCTATCGGTGAACAAGACTAATATTAAATAGGAATTCGACTTGGTTGCCACTAATCCCAGTTCAACTCTTCCCCCTTTCTTAAATTCTCTTAGTGTCCTATCTATCGGTGAAAGAGACTAATATTAAATGGAATAGTTACTTGTAGCCAAAAATTTGCTTTAAAAAGACTTAAACATTGAAAAAAATACAACGAATGTTTAATGCTTAAAACCACTTCCCAGCATGCAAATGTACAACGTAGTTTAAATTCAGCACACCCTGGTGAAGTCGGCATGAAGGCCCACGCCAATTTATCCATTTATTGGCCAGGGATGAACGCCTTAATCCGTAACACCAGAACAAGTTGCATGTTTCCCACAAAAAATTGCCCCTCATCAAACAAAAGAGCCAATCAACCTCAGAATAAATTTTTTTAAAGTACATCGTGGGAAATTAAACAGGAGAACCATATACTTAAAGGAAATTTATATCAAACTGAAAAATATTTAATGACATCCGTGAAGTGTCTTTGAAGTCGTTACTTTGTTGTGACCTGATCTATTTTCTGAGAAAGTAAACAGGAAAACCATATACTTAAAAGAAATTTATATCAAACTGAAAAACCTTTAATGACATGTTATAAGTATTTTTAAAGTCCTTACTTTTTGTGATCTGGTATAGTTTTTGAGAAGGTAAACAGGAAAACCATATACTTAAAGGAAATTTAGATCAAAATGAAAAATGTTTAATAACATCCATTTAGTGTTTTTAAAGTCCTTACTTTTTTGTGACACTATCTAGTATGTGAGAAAGTAAACAGGAAAACATGTACTTAAAGGAAATTTATATCAAACTGAAAAATATTTAATGACAACTTATTAGTGTTTTTAAAGTCCTTACTTTTTTGTGACCTGGTCTAATTTGTGAGAAAGTAAACAAGAAAAACATATACTTCAGTGAAAATTCTATCAAACTGAGAAATTATTAATGACATCTTATAAGTGTTTTTTAAAGTCGTTACTTTTTTGTCACCTGGACTAGTTTGTGTGATAGTAAAGAGGAAAACCATATACTTAAAGGAAATTTATATCAAACTGAAAAATCTCTAATGACATCTTATAAGTGTTTTTAACGTCCTTACTTTTATTTTTACCTGGTCTAGTTTGTGAGAAAGTAAACAGGAAAACCATATACTTAAAGGAAATTTATATCAAACTGAAAAATCTTTAATGACATCTGATAAGTATTTTTAAAGTCCTTACTTTTTTTGTTACTTCCTCTAATTTGTGAGAAAGTAAATAGGAAAACTATATATTTAAACGAAATTTATGTCAAACTGAAAAATCTTTAATGACATCTTATTAGTGTTTTTAAAGTCCTCACTTTTTTTTGGCTTGGTCTATATTCTGAAGAGGGAAACAGGAAAACCATATACTTCATGGAAATTTATATCAAAATGAAAATTCTTTACAGACGTCTTATCTGTCTTTTTAAAGGGCTTATATTTTTTGTGACATGGTCCATTATCTTTGAAAGTAAACAGGAAAACAATATACTTCAATGAAATATATTTCAAACTGAAAAGTTTTTAAATACGTCGTATGGGTGTTTTTTTAAATCCTTACATTTTTGTGACTTGGTTCATTTTGTGAGAAAGTAAACAAGAAAACCATATATGTAAAGGAAATTTATATCAAACTGAAAAATCATTAAAAAAGCCGTATAAGTTATTTTAAAGTTCATATATTTTGTGACTTGGTCTATTTCTGTGAAATTAAACAGGAAAACCATATATACGAAGTAAAATGATATCAAACTGAAAAATCTTTAAAGACGTCTTAGAAGTGTTTTAATGTCCTTACTGTTTTATGACTTGGACTATTTCTTCGCTAACATTGGTGGGGCTGTAGCATGAGATGATTGTTGCTCTGGGGTTGCCGTTAAAAGTAGTTGCCATCATTCTAGTTTGCATTTTCTCAAAGCTATTTAGCGTTTTTAATGCTCTCGGTCCTATAAGTAATCCTACCCCTCCTACTGCGGCGTTGACAGAGTTTTTCTATGCGGATACAGTGACAAGCGACCAGCCATTGCCAGTTTCGTGATATTTGATATATTCGGTGTTCGTGTATCTATGTTCTTGTATGCATATTATGTCAATCTTATGTTCTTCGGCCGATGCGATTAGCTCTGAAATTATACTGGAAAGCCATATACTAAAAGGAAATTGATATCAAACTGAAAAATCTTCAATGACGTCTCTTACGAGTTTTTTAAAGTCTTTATTTTTTTTGTGGTCTATTTTCTCACAAACTAATCAGGAAAAGCATATACTTAAAGAAAGTTTGTATCTAACTGAAAAATCTTTGAAGACAAATTATAAGTGTTTTCTCCTTACTTTTTTTGTGACCTGCTCTATCTTGTGAGAAAGTAAACAGGAAAACCATATACTTAAAGGAAATTTATATCAAACTGAAAAATCTTTAATGACGTCTTATTAGTTTTTTTAATGTCGTTATTTTTTTGTGACTTGGTCTCTTTCCCGAATAAGTAAACAGGAAAAACCATTTACTTAAAGGAAATTCATATCAAACTGAAAAGTCTTTAAAGACGTCGTATAAATTTTTAAAATCCTTACATTTTTGTGACTTGGTCTATTTTCTGAGAAACAAACAGGAAAACCATATAATTAAAGGAAATTTATATCAAACTTTTAAAGTCGTTATATTTTAAAGTCCTTCTATTTTTTGTAATTTAGAGTATGTTCTTAAAAACTCTACCGGAAAAACCATATACTTAAAGGAATTTTTTATCAAACTGAAAATTCTTTAATGACATCTTATAAGTTTTTTTTTAATGTTATTATTTTTTGTGTGTCTTGGTCTATATTCTGAGGAAGTAAACAGGAAAACCGTATACTTAAAGAAAATTTATATAAAACTGAAAAGTCTTTAAAGACGTCTTATAAGTTATTTTAAAGTCCTTACTATTTTGTGACTTGGTCCTTTTTCTTATAAAGTAAACAGGAAAACCATATACGTAAGGGAAATTTATATCAAGCTAAAATACCTTTAAAAGGGCTTGTAAGTGTTTTGAAAACCCTTACTTTTTTGTGGCTTGGTCTATTTTCCGAGAAAATAAAGACGAAAACCATATACTTAAAGGAAATTTATATCTATGTGAAAAATCTTTTAAAACGACTTGTAAGTTTTTTAAGTCCTTGCATTTTTGTGACTCGGTATATTTTCTGACAAAGTAAACCAAAAAACCATACACTTAATGGAATTTTATATCAAACTGAAATATCTTTAATAACGTCATATAAGTGTTTTTTAAGACGTTATTTTTTTGTGACATGGTCTATCTTTTCAGAAAGTAAACAGGAAAACCATATACTTAAAGGAGATTTATATCAAACTGAAAAATCTTTAATGACGTCTTCGATTGACAAAATCAAAGAGAATGGCTTTGAACTGACGACGAAAAGAAGCAGAAGACACCCCGCAACAACAATTACCGACGCCGACTACGCTGATGACATAGCGATGCTGGCAAATACACCTGACCAAGCCGAAACTCTTCTGCATAGTTTGGAACGAGCAGCAGCAAGCATAGGCCTCTATGTTAATGCACACAAAACGGAATATATGTGCTATAACAAAACAGGGGACATCTCCACTCTAGAAGGAACCCCACTTAAACGAGTAGACAGATTCACGTACCTAGGAAGCAGCATCGAATCAACCGAAAAGGACATCGAAACGAGGCTAACGAAAGCATGGACAGCTATCAATAGGCTATCGATTATATGGAAATCAGACCTAACCGATAAAATGAAACGCAGCTTCTTCCAGGCAGCGGTCACATCGATACTGCTATATGGATGCACTACATGGACGCTAACAAAACGGCTGGAGAAGAAACTGGATTGCAATTACACAAGAATGCTGCGTGCAATCCTGAACAAGTCCTGGCAGCAGCACCCCACAAGACACCAACTGTACGGCCACCTGCCCCCTATCACGAAAACTATTCAAGTTAGACGAACCAGACATGCAGGACACTGCTGGAGAAGCAGAGATGAACTCATAAGAGATGTACTATTATGGATCCCTACACATGGCCGCGCAAAAGCAGGATGACCAGCTCGAACGTACATTCAGCATCTATGTGAGGATACAGGCTGTTGTCCTGAAGACCTACCTAGGGCGATGAACGATAGGGAGGAGTGGCGAGAGAGGGTCAGGGATATCCGTGCTACCAGCGCGATATGATGATGATAAGTGCTTTTAAAGTCGTTACTGTTTTTGTGACTTGGTCGATATTCCTAAAAACTAAACAGGAAAGACTATACTTAAAGGAAATTTTTATCAAACTGAAAAATCAAGAAACAAGACTTATAAGTGTTTTTAATGTCTGTACATGTTTGTGGCTAGATCTATTTTGCGAGAAAGTATACAGTAAAACCATATACTAAATGGAAATTTATATCAAACTGAAAAATCTTCAAAGATGTCTTAAAAGTGCTTTTAAAGTCCTTACATTTTTGTTAATTTGTATATTTCCTAAGAAAGTAAACGGGGAAACCATATACTTAAAGGGTATTTATATCAAACTGAAAATCTTTAAAAACATCGCATAAGTTTTTTTAAAGTCTTTAGATTTTAATGACTTGCTCTATTTTCTGAAAAAGTAAATGGAAAACCATATACTTAAAGGAAATTCCTATCAAACTGAAGAATCTTTAAAGACGTCTTATATGTGTTTTTAAAGTCGTTACTGTTTTTGTGACATGGTCGATTTTCTTAGAAAGTAAAGAGGAAAACCAAATACTTAAAGAAATTTATATAAATAGAAAAATCTTTGAAGACGTCTTATAAGTGATTATAAAGCAATTAATTCTTTTGTAACTTGATCGAATTTCTGAGAAATTAAACAGGAAAAACCTATATACTTAAAGGAAATTTTTCTTTGTCATAATACAGGAAAATAGAATCTCCAATCAAGATTAAATTTGAATGAGATTTTCAATCAATCAAAAATCATTCTACATAAAACTGTGTTATTCAAAGATTTTTTTATAATTAGTTTATGAGAAAATTCAGTCCACAGGTTCTAGCAGTCGCCTGTCTCGACCATTAGTTTCCCCTGACTTCTGTCGACTACTCTCTTCTGTCGACTGTCTTGTTTTGTCGACTGACCTGGTCTCTTCTGCTTTCTTCTCTGTTCTCCCTAGGATCTTCCTTCCCTCATCTTCTCCCGGTCTCGTGGGAGATCTTGCGCACAAACCCTTTGTGTGGGTTTCGCGCCAAAACAGACAAAGGAATGTCCTGGCTGGCACTTACCCACAATCACACAGCGAATGCCCAACATCGTGTCACATTATTCTAAAAAAGTAGTTCTATTAATTATTTTCTTATAAGAAAAATCATCCAAAATTATTTCAAAATGTATTTTTGATGTAACTTCTCAGATTTTATTTTTGGGAATAAATCTGAATCCATGAAAAGGCACTTTACATAAAATTTAAAGAAATTTTACTTGGTGTTTGAAGTATCTGATGAATGATTGATATCATCTTCTTCACCAATATCCACTCGACAAAGCTACACTTAAAAAAAAAAAGAAAACTAAAAAATTCACAGAAGTTACTTGAAGCCATTCTCAAACCCAAAAGTCAGATCTTATTGTGGTTGACTCATTTCTTGTTGTTATTGATGTAAGTCCTCTACTTAGGTAGAAATTAGTTAATTAGGACATCAATTTAAAAAGGTGCATTAAAAATTGTAGGGCAATTCTAGTTTAGATGTCTACTTTGTTATCCCTTTGTAACATTGCTTAGTTACATCCCTTTTTTTTATTTTGTAACACTTTACCTAGAATAGCCAACTAGCCAATTTCATTTCACTGGCTAACAAAACTGAATATTTTTACCAAAAGGGTAACTGACCAAGAATACGCAGTAATTTATTCTCCACTTTCACAAAAAAAAACAAATAAAATTTTAGAATAATGAAATTTTCTCAAATCAATTGAACATACATGGCTAAAAATTGATTGAAAATCCCATAAAAATTTAATCTTGATTGGAGATTCTATTTTCCTGTATTATGAAAAAGAAAAAGATAACAATCAAAATGATGATTAAATTCTATAACAAAAGAAAGAAATTACTCATAATGACTTTGATGAAATGATTCTATAATTTGAAAAGTTCATACAAATAATAGTGGATAACAACTATAACACATCTCTTTATGAATAATAAAGAACAGAACACATTTCGTTAAATACATTTTGTGAAACACTTTTAAGATGTCTTCAAAGATTTTTCAGTTTGATATAAATTTCCTTTAAGTATATAGTTTTCCAGTTTACTTTCTCAAAAAATAAACCAAGTCAAAATAAATGGAAGGACTTTAAAAACACTTATAAGACTTCTTAAAAGATTTTTCAGTTTTATATATATTTCCTTTAAAAACATGGTTTTCCTGTTTATTTTCTCAGAAAATAGACAAAGTCACAAAAATGTAAGGACTTTAAAAACACTTATACGACGTTTTTAAAGATCTTTCAGTTTGATATAAATTTCCGTTAAGTATATTGTTTTCTGGTTTACTCTCTCAGAAAAAAGCCCAAGCCACAAAAATGTTGCTACTTTAAAAACACTTATAAGACGTCTTTAAGATTTTTCAGTTTGATATAAGTTTCCTTTAAGTCTATGGTTTAACTGTTTACCTTTTCAAAAAATAAACCAAGTCACAAAAAAAGTAAAGACTTTCAAAGTACTTATAAGACGTGTTTAATAACTTTTTACTTTGATATGAATTTCCTTTAAGTATATGCTTTTCCTGTTTACTTTCTCAGAAAATAGACCAGGTCACAAAAATGGAGTGACTTCAAAAACGCCTACATGACGTCATTTAAGATTTTTCAGTTTAATTTAAATTTCTTTTACTTATATGGCTTTCCTGTTTACTTTCTCAGAAAATAAACAAAAGACACAAAAAAGTAAGGACTTTAAATAGTATTTCTTATGAGAAATATTTAAAGATTTTTCTGTTTAATATAAATTTCCTTTAAGTATATGATTTCCTTGTTAACTTTCTAAGAAAATTGACGAAGGCAAAAAAAGTTAAATGACTTTAAAATGCTATTAAGACGCCATTAAAGATTTTTCAGTTTGATATGAATTTCCTTTAAGTACATAGGTTTTTCCTGTTTACATTCTCAGAAATTCGACCGACTTACAAAAGAATTAATTACTTTAAAATCCCTTATAAGACGTCTTCAAAGATTTTTCTATTTATATAAATTTTCTTTAAGTATTTGGTTTTCCTCTTTACTTTCTAAGAAAATCGACCATATCACAAAAACAGTAACGACTTTAAAAACACTTATAAGACTTGTTTAAAGATTTTTCAGTTTGATAAAAATTTCCTTTAAGTATAGTCTTTCCTGTTTAGTTTTTAAGAAAATCGACCAAGTCACAAAAACAGTAACGACTTTAAAAACACTTATAAGACTTGTTTAAAGATTTTTCAGTTTGATAAAAATTTCCTTTAAGTATAGTCTTTCCTGTTTAGTTTTTAAGAAAATCGACCAAGTCACAAAAACAGTAACGACTTTAAAAACACTTATAAGACTTGTTTAAAGATTTTTCAGTTTGATAAAAATTTCCTCTAAGTATAGTCTTTCCTGTTTAGTTTTTAAGAAAATCGACCAAGTCACAAAAACAGTAACGACTTTAAAAACACTTATAAGACTTGTTTAAAGATTTTTCAGTTTGATAAAAATTTCCTTTAAGTATAGTCTTTCCTGTTTAGTTTTTAAGAAAATCGACCATATCACAAAAACAGTAACGACTTTAAAAACACTTATAAGACTTGTTTAAAGATTTTTCAGTTTGATAAAAATTTCCTTTAAGTATAGTCTTTCCTGTTTAGTTTTTAAGAAAATCGACCAAGTCACAAAAACAGTAACGACTTTAAAAACACTTATAAGACTTGTTTAAAGATTTTTCAGTTTGATAAAAATTTCCTTTAAGTATAGTCTTTCCTGTTTAGTTTTTAAGAAAATCGACCAAGTCACAAAACAGTAACGACTTTAAAAACACTTATAAGACTTGTTTAAAGATTTTTCAGTTTGATAAAAATTTCCTTTAAGTATAGTCTTTCCTGTTTAGTTTTTAAGAAAATCGACCAAGTCACAAAAACAGTAACGACTTTAAAAACACTTATAAGACTTGTTTAAAGATTTTTCAGTTTGATAAAAATTTCCTTTAAGTATAGTCTTTCCTGTTTAGTTTTTAAGAAAATCGACCATATCACAAAAACAGTAACGACTTTAAAAACACTTATAAGACTTGTTTAAAGATTTTTCAGTTTGATAAAAATTTCCTTTAAGTATAGTCTTTCCTGTTTAGTTTTTAAGAAAATCGACCAAGTCACAAAAACAGTAACGACTTTAAAAACACTTATAAGACTTGTTTAAAGATTTTTCAGTTTGATAAAAATTTCCTTTAAGTATAGTCTTTCCTGTTTAGTTTTTAAGAAAATCGACCAAGTCACAAAAACAGTAACGACTTTAAAAACACTTATAAGACTTGTTTAAAGATTTTTCAGTTTGATATAAATTTCCTTTAAGTATAGTCTTTCCTGTTTAGTTTTTAAGAAAATCGACCATATCACAAAAACAGTAACGACTTTAAAAACACTTATAAGACTTGTTTAAAGATTTTTCAGTTTGATAAAAATTTCCTTTAAGTATAGTCTTTCCTGTTTAGTTTTTAAGAAAATCGACCAAGTCACAAAAACAGTAACGACTTTAAAAACACTTATAAGACATGTTTAAAGATTTTTCAGTTTGATAAAAATTTCCTTTAAGTATAGTCTTTCCTGTTTAGTTTTTAAGAAAATCGACCAAGTCACAAAAACAGTAACGACTTTAAAAACACTTATAAGACTTGTTTAAAGATTTTTCAGTTTGATAAAAATTTCCTTTAAGTATAGTCTTTCCTGTTTAGTTTTTAAGAAAATCGACCAAGTCACAAAAACAGTAACGACTTTAAAAACACTTATAAGACTTGTTTAAAGATTTTTCAGTTTGATAAAAATTTCCTTTAAGTATAGTCTTTCCTGTTTAGTTTTTAAGAAAATCGACCAAGTCACAAAAACAGTAACGACTTTAAAAACACTTTTAAGACGTCATTAAAGATTTTTCCACTTGATATAAATTTCCTTTAAGTATATGGTTTTCGTCTTTATTTTTTCGGAAAATAGACCAAGCCACAAAAAAGTAAGGATTTTAAAAACACTTACAAGACTTTTTAAAGCTTTTTTAGTTTGATATAAATTTCCCTTAAGTATATGGTTTTCCTGTTTACTTTATAAGAAAATAGACCAAGTCACAAAATAGTAAGAACTTTAAAATAACTTTTAAGACGTCTTTAAAGATTTTTCAGTGTGATATATTTTTCATTCATATATCTGGTTTTCCTGTTTAATTTCACAGAAATAGACCAAGTCACAAAAATAAAAAAACTTTAAAATAACTTATACGGCTTTTTAAATGATTTTTCAGTTCGATATCATCATCATCATCATCATCATCATCATCATATCGTGCTGGCAGCACGGATATCCCTGACCCTCTCTCGCCACTCCTCCCTATCGTTCATCGCCTTAGGCAGGTCTTCAGGACAACATCCTGTATCCTCACATAGCTGCTGAATGTACGTTCGTGCTGGTCGTCCTGCTTTTGCGCGGCCATGTGTGGGGATCCATAAGAGTACATCTCTTATGAGTTCATCTCTGCTTCTCCAGCAATGTCCTGCATGTCTGGTTCGCCTAACTTGAATAGTTTTCGTGATAGGGGGCAGGTGGCCGTACAGTTGGTGTCTTGTGGGGTGTTGCTGCCAGGACTTGTTCAGGATTGCACACAGCATTCTTGTGTAATTGCCATCTAGTTTCTTCTCCAGCCGTTCGACATAAATTTCCTGAAGTATATGGTTTTCGTATTTACTTTCTCGCAAAATGAACCAAGTCACAAAAAAGTAAGGATTTAAAAAACACTCATACGGTGTATTATAAAAAAATTTCAGTTTGAAATATATTTCATTTAAAAATATAGTTATCCTGTTTTCTTTCTAAGATAATGGACCACGTCACAAAAAATATAACCCCTTCAAAAAAGCTGATAAGACGTGTGTGAAGAATTTTCATTTTGATATAAATTTCCATTCAGTATATGGTTTTCCTGTTTACATTCTCAGAAAATAGACCGAACCACAAAAAAGTAAGGACTTTAAAAAGACTTATAAGATCTATTAAAGATTCTTCAGTTTCATATAAATTTCTATTCAGTATATGGTTTTCCTGTTTACTTTCTCAGAAAATAGACCGAGCCACAAAAAAGTAAGGACTTTAAAAAGACTTATAAGATGTATTAAAGATTCTTCAGTTTCATATAAATTTCCTTAAAGTATATGGTTCTCCTGTTTACTTGCTCACAAACGAGATCAAGTCATGAAAAAGTAAGGACTTTAAAAACACTTATTGGATGTCATTAAAGATTCTTCAGTTTCATATAAATTTCCATTAAGTATATGTTTTTCCTGTTTACTTTCCCAGAAAATAGACAAGGTCACAAAAACGTAAGGACTTTAAAAACACTTATAAGAGGTCATTAATGATTTTTCAGTTTGATATAAATTTCCTTTAAGTATAGGGATTTCCTGTTTACTTTCTTACAAACTTGACCAAGTCCCAAAAAAGAAAGTCATTAAAAAACTCGTAAGATGTCATAAAAGGTTTTTAATTTTTATATAAATTTCCATTAAGGATATTGTTTTTCTGTTAACCTCCGCACAAACTATACCAGGTCACAAAAAAGTAAGGACTTTAAAACCACGAAATGGGTGTCATTAACGATTTTTAGGTTTGATATAAATTTCCTTTAAGTATATGTTTTTCCTGTTTACTTTCTCACAAACTAGATCAAGTCAAAAAAAATAAGGATTTTCAAAACATATATAAGATGTCATTAAAGATTTTTTTATTTTGATATAAATTCACTTTAAGTATATGGTTTTCCTGTTTACTTTCTCACAAACTAGACC
This sequence comes from Sepioteuthis lessoniana, assembly GCA_963585895.1. Taxonomy (NCBI): domain Eukaryota; kingdom Metazoa; phylum Mollusca; class Cephalopoda; order Myopsida; family Loliginidae; genus Sepioteuthis; species Sepioteuthis lessoniana. The sequence goes on from OY757936.1 coordinate 53,614, forward strand.
TGGTCACAGAAAAGTAAGATCAAGTTTTTCAGTTTGATAGAAATTTCCTTTAAGTATATGGTTTTCCTCTTTGCTTTCTTAGAAAAAAGACCAGGTCACAAAAAAATAAGGACTTTAATAACTCTTATAAGATGTCATTAAAAATTTGTCAGTTTAATATAAATTTCTTTAAGTATATGGTTTTCCTGTTTACTTTCTCAGAAAGGGACCAGGTCAAAAAAAAAGTAAGGACTTTTAAAACACTTCTAAGATGTCATTAATGATTTTTCAGTATGATATAAATTTCCTTTAAGTATGAGGATTTCCTGATTACTTTCTAACAAAGTAGACAGGGTCACAAAAATGTAAGGACTTTAAAAACACTTATAAGATGTCTTTAAGGATTTTTCAGTTTGATATAAATTTCCTTTAAGTATATGGTTTTCCTGTTTATTTTCTCACAACTAGACCAAGTCACAAAAAAGTTAGGACTTAAAAAACATTTATCAGATGTCATGAAAGATTTTTAAGCTTGCTATAAATTTCCTTCACGTATATCGTTTTCCTGTTTACTTTATTACAAACTAGACCAAGTCAAAAAAAAGTAAGGACATTAAAAACACTTATAAGATGTCATTAAAGATTTCTCAGGTTGATGTAAATTTCATTTAAGTATATGGTTTTCCTGTTTACTTTCTCACAAACCAGACCAAGTCAGAAAAAAATTAAGGATATTAAAATCACTTTTAAGGTGTCATTAAAGATTTTTCAGTTCGATATAAATTTCCTTTAAGTATATGGTTTTCCTGTTTATTTTCTCACAATTAGACCAAGTCACAAAAAAGTTAGGACTTAAAACACATTTATCAGATGTCATGAAAGATTTTTCAGTTTGCTATAAATTTCCTTCACGTATATCGTTTTCCTGTTTACTTTATTACAAACTAGACCAAGTCAAAAAAACGTAAGGACATTAAAAACAGTTATAAGATGTCATTAAAGATTTTTCAGTTTGATATAAATTTCCTTTAAGTATATGGTTTTCCTGTTTACTTTCTCCCAAACTAGACTAAGTCACAAAAATGTAAGGATTTAAAAACACTCATAGGAAGTCATGAAAGATTTTTCAATTTGATATAAATTTCATTTTTAGTATATGGTTTTCCTGTTTATTTTCGCACAAACTAGACCTGGAAAAAGAATGTAAGGACTTTAAAAACATTTATATGATGTCATTAATTATTTTTCAGTTCGATATAAATTTCCTATAAGTATATGGTTATCCTGTTTACTTTCTCATAAATTAGACCAGGTCACAAAAAAGTAACAACTTTAAAAACACTCATAAGATGTCAGTAAAAAATTTTCTGTTTGATATAAATTACGTTTAAGTACATGTTTTTCCTGTTTATTTATTTCTGACTCGACCAGGTCACAAAAAATAAGGACTTTAAAAACACTTATAAGATGTCATTACAGGTTTTCAGTTGAATACAAATTTCCTTTAAGTATATGGTTTTCCTGTTTACTTCCTAACAAACTAGACAAGGTCACAAAAAATTAAGGACTTTAAAAACACTTACCAGATGTCATTAAAGATTTTTCAGTTTACTATAATTTTCCTTTAAGTATATCGTTTTCCTGTTTACTTTGTTACAAACTAGCCCAGCTCACAAAAAAGTAAGGTTTCAAAAACATTATAAGATTGTCATTAAAGATTTTTTTACTTTGGTATAAATTTCCTTTCAGTATATGGTTTTCCGGTTTACTTTCTCAGAAAATAGACCAAGTCTCAAAATCGTAAGGACTTTAAAAAAACACTCATAAGATGTTATTAAAGATTTGTCACTTATATATATATTTCCTTTAAGTATATGTTTTTCCTGTTTACTTTCTCACAAACTAGACCAAGTCACACAAAAGTAAGGACTTTAAAAACACTCATAAGATATCATTAATGATTTTTCAGTTCGATATAAAGTTCCTTTAAGTTTATGGTTTTCCTGTTTAATTTCTCACAAACTAAACCAAGTCACAAAAAAGTAAAGACTTTAAAAACACTTATAGGATGTCATTAAAAATTTTTCAGTTTGTTATAAATTTCTTTTGTGACTGGGCTTCTTTGTAAGAAAGTAATCAGGAAAACGATATTCTTAAAGGAAATTTATATCAAACTGAAAAATCTTGAATGACATCTTATAAGTGTTTTTAAATTTTTTCTTTATGTGATCTGGTCTAGTTCGTGAGAAAATAAACAGGAAAACCCTATACTTAAGAAAAATTTATATGAAAGTAAAAAATATTTAATGGCACCTTATGAGTGTTTTCAAAGTCGTTACTTTTTTTGACCTTGTCTAGTTTGTGAGAAAGTAAACTGGACAACCATATACTTAAAGGAAATTTATATCAAACTGAAAAGTATTTAATCACATCTTACGAGTGTTTTTAAAGTTCTTACATTTTTGTGACCTTGTCTAGTTTGTGAGAAAGTAAACAGGAAAATAGTATTATATCAAACGGAAAAAATTTTAATGACATCTTGTAAGTGTTTTTATAGTCCTTATTTTTTTTTGACATGGTGTAATTTGTGAGAAAATAAACAGAAAAACTATATACTTAAAGGAAATTTATGTAAAAATGAAAAATCTTTAATGACGTCTTATAAGTGTTTTTAAAGTCCTTACTTTGTTGTGACTTGATCTAGTTGCTAAGAAATTAAACAGGAAAGCATTTACTTTAAGAAAATATATATCAAACTGAAAATGATATCTTATAAGTGTTTTTAAAGTCGTTATTTTTTCTGACCTTGTCTAGTTGTGAGAAAGTAAACAGGAAAACCATATACATAAATGATTTTTAAATCAAATTGAAAAATCTTTAATGACATCTTATTAGTTTTTTGAAGTCGTTACTTTTTTGTGACTTGGTTTAGTTTGTGAGAAAGTAAACAGGAATCCATATACTTTAAGGAAATTCATATTTCCTAAGAAAGTAAAAAGGAAAACCATATATTTAAAGGAAATTTATATCAAATTTAAAAATCTTTAATGATATCTTATAATTGCTTTTAAAGTCTATATTTTCTTTTGACTTGGTTTAGTTTGTGAGAAAGCAAACAGGAAAACATATACCTAAAGATATCTATATCAAACTAAAAAAACTTTAATTACATCTTAAGTGTGTTTCTAAAGTCGTTACTTTTTTGTGACCTTGGGTACTTTGTGAGAAAGTAAACAGGAAAACCCTATATTTAAATGAAGTTAATATCAAACTTAAAAAAACTTTAATGCCATCTTATAAGTGTTTTTAAAGTCATTACTTTTTTCTGACCTTGGGTACTTTGTGAGAAAGTAAACAGGAAAACAATATACTTAAAGGAAACTTATATCAAACTGAAAATTCTTTAATGACATCTTATAACTGCTTTTAAAGGCCTTACTTTTTTGTGACTTTGTCTAGTTTGTGGGAAAGTAACCAGGAAAACCATATATATATAAGGAAATTTCAATCAAACTGAAAAATCTTTATTGACATCTTTTAAGAATTTTTCAAGTTCTCACCTTTTTGTGACCTGGTCTAGTTTGTGAGAGAGTCAACAGGAAAACCATATACGTAAAGGAAAATTATATATAACTGAAAAATCTTTAATGACATCATATAAGTGTTTTTAAAGTCCTTACTTTTACGTAACTTGGTCTAGTTTGTGAGAAAGTAAACAGGAAAGCAATATACAAATTATCAAACAGAAAAATCTTTAATGACATCTTATAAGTATTTTAAAGTCCTTACTTTTTTGTGACTTGGTCTAGTTTGTGAGAAAGTTTGATGTAAATCTCTTTTAAAAAGATTTATATCAAACTGAAAAATCTCTAATGACATCTTGCAGGTGGTTTTAATATCCTTATGTTTTTGTGACCTGGTCTAGGTTGTGAGGAAGTAAACAGGAAAACCATATACTTAAAGGAAATTGAGATCAAATTGAAAAAACTTTAATGTAATCTGACAAGTGTTTTTAAAGTCCTTACTTTATTTGACACTGTCTAGTTTGTGAGTAAGGAAACAGGAAAACCATATACCTAAAGGAAATTTATATTAAACTGAAAAATCTTTAATGACATCTTATAAGTGTTTTCAAAGTCCTTACATTTTTGTGACTTGGTCTATTTCCTAAGAAAGTAAAAAGGAAAACCATATGCTTAAAGGAAATTTACATCAAACTCAAAAATCTTTAATGACGTCTTATAAATTTTTTAAAATTTGTTTTTTTTTGTGACCTTTTCTAGTTTGTGAGAAAGTAAACTTGAAAAACTTATACTGAAAGGAAATTCATATCAAAATGAACAATCTTTAATGACATCTGATAAGTGTTTTTAAAGTCGATTTTTTGTGTGACTTGGTATAGTTTGTGAGAAAGTAAAAAGGAAAACCATATACTTAAAGGAGATTTATATTAACCTGAAAAATCTTTAATGACATCTTATAAGTGTTTTTAAAGTCCATACTTTTTTGTGAACTGGTCTATCTTGTGAGAAAGTAAACAGGAGAACCATATACTTAAAGGAAATTTATATCAAACTGAAAAATCTTTAATGACATCTTATAAGGGTTTTTAAAGTCCATACTTTTTTGTGAACTGGTCTATCTCGTGAGAAAGTAAACAGGAAAACCATATACTTAAAGGTAATTTATATCAAACTGAAAAATCTTTAATGACATCTTATAAGGGTTTTTAAAGTCCTTACTTTTTGGTGACTTGGTTTAGTTCATGAGAAAATAAACATATCATATCCAATTGAAAAATCTTTAATAACATCTTATAAGTGTTTTTAAGTCCTTCCTTTATTGTGAACTGGTCTAGTTTTTCAGAAAGTAAACAGGAAAACTATATACTTAAAGGAAATTTATATTGAACTTAAAAATCTTTTATGACGTCTTATAAGTCTTTTTTAAAGTCATTATTTTTTGGGACCAGGTCTACTTTTTGAGAAAATAAACAGGAAAAGCATATACTTAAAGGAAAATTTATATGAAACTGAAAAATCTTTAATAAGATCTTATGAGTGTTTTAAAAGTTATTTTTTCTGACCTGTTCTAGTTTTTGAGAAAGTAACCAGGAAAACCATATACTTTAAGGAAATTTATATCAAACTGAAAAATCTTTAGTGACATCTTATATATGTTTTTAATGTCCTTCATTTTTTTGACTTGGTCTATTTTCTTAGAAAGTAAAATGAAAAACCATATACTCAAAGGAAATTTCTATCAAACTGAATAATCTTTAATAACATCTTATAAATGTTTTTAAAATCCTTATTTTTTTTGACTTTGTCTATTTTGTTAGAAAGTAAATAGGAAAACCATATACTTAAAGGAAATTTATATCAAACTGAAAATTCTTTAATGATATCTTAAAAGTTTTTTTAAAGTTTTTTCTTTTTTTTTGACTTGGTCCACTTCGTGAAAAAGTAAACAGGAAAACCATATACGTAAAGGAAATTTATATCAAACTGAAAAATTTTAAATGACATCTTATAAGTTTTTAAAATTCCTTCATTTATTGTGACTTGGTCTAGTTTGTCAGAAAGTAAACAGGAAAACAATATACGTAAAGGAAATTTATATCAAACTGAAAAATCTTTAATGACATCTTATAAGTGTTTTTAAAGTCGTTTTTTTTTTGTGACCTGGACTAGTTTGTGAGAAAGTAAACAGGAAAACAATATACGTAAAGGAAATTTATATCAAACTGAGAAATATTTAATGACATCTTATAAGTGTATAGCAGTGTGGTGAAATTGTTAATCGTTTAGCGCTATATTTTTAAGGCAACAAATGAATTGCGAAACTATGCTTTATACAACACACAACAACGAAAGTTTTTATTTGCAGTTTTGAGGCGGTTTGTTCTTGGTGCTGCAAGACTCGTGGTATTTAGGCTTGTTGGTTTTGTAGACGCGATAGCTTAGCGGGATGTTGAGATGGCAGCGTGTCGTTGGACGTGTGAAGGAAGTATTCAAGGCCACCGTGTAGTTTTGTGTGTCTGGTAATTGGGGAGAGTAGGCGTTATCTCCATTAATGTGGACCAGAGGTGAAATGAGAGCTACGTGTGTCGAGAGCGAAGTGGCGCTCGGATCGACATAGCAAATTTTTGTGGTGCTTGTGGAAGGCATGCAGTACGTATCTAATTTATATTCAACTGGGATTCCTTGGTCTAAAATAGATTAGACGCAAAGAATCCATAAATTAGATGGTTCCCTCATTGAGTGTCCATGTTGCTGCTGCTAGGGTTAAAACCACAGTAGGATGTCCCACTGGGTGGCTTGTTTAGCTAAAAAATATCGCTAAGCAGGGGCGACCAGAGACACGTCCGTTCTGGTCGCCGTCTCAAGCCGAAGAGGGTGTGTTTGGCCGCTCACCCGTTTTGCTGGCCGGAAATGAAGGTCCAGGCTGAATAGGATATGTCATCCTGATTGGGTGAAATTCAGTGTTGAATTAAATAGCGCGCCAAAACAAAATACGAGATTTTCCTCTTTTCTACATAGGTTGGCCCCAGAATTTCAGGTATGAAGTACCTGATATTCGATACACAAAATTGTAAGAGAAGGGAAAAGAAAGAAAAGAGCCACGAGTGTCACAACACGAAAGAGCAAAATACAAACAATGAAAAATACATACATAAAGAACGAGCAAAACAAATTAATAAAAAAAGGCAATGTGTCCTGTTCAGTTCTTTTTTTTTTTGTGTACCTTGTGGTACGTTTTTTTTTTTTTTAAAAACAAAATATCACTGAGAAAAAAGTTCATGAGCCGAGAAGGTGGCATACAGAATTAGCTGTATATTTCAGAGGAGTAGTGTGAGTTTATTGGGGTCCTCTGGAATTTATAGCAGCCGCCGGAGGTTTACTGGGGTAGTGGGAGTGATAACCCACGTTGCCGAAGAAAACAAAATAGGAGTAGGGTGAGTGAAAGTTAAAGTTACCTATTTTGCGAGTTGGGAAGTGAAAAAGTGTGTTAATAGTTTTGCTGAAAAAAAAATTCCACGTTTGGTATTTTATGTCCATTTTGGATTGTCCTTGAAGATAGTTCGGCGGGCACATTTGAAAATTTTTTTTTCAATGTTTCGCTGGTTTTTTTCTTTCGTGGTGGAATGATGCATGTTCGTAAGGCTGTGTTTGTTATCAGAAGGTTAATTCTAGTGATGTTTGGGTCAGCGAGGAAAAGGGTGTAACGTATGTGTTTACGTTGTGTCATTTCCTCACCGAGTGTGGTAAGGCCCTCGCTAATGCTTGTTAGAAATGATAAGGTGGTTGAAGATGAAGTAGGTCGAAAGGTGTTGTTATGAATAGTTTTTATTTGTCTCGCACATCAGAATGTGCCATTTCGGGTCACCAATTTTTAGCGTTTTGGGAAATGGTTAATCGTTTAGCGCTGTATTTTTTGAGGCAACAAATGAATTGCGAAACTATTCTTTATACAACACACAACAACGAAAGTTTTTATTTGCAGCTTTGAGGCGGTTTGTTCTTGGTGCTGCAAGACTCGTGGTATTTAGGCTTGTTGGTTTTGGAGACGCGATAGCTTAGCGGGATGTTGAGATGGCAGCGTGTCGTTGGACGTGTGAGGGAAGTATTCAAGGTCACCATGTAGTTTTGTGTGTCTGGTAATTGGGGAGAGTAGGCGTTATCTCCATTAATGTGGACCAGAGGTGAAATGAGAGCTACGTGTGTCGAGAGCGAAGTGGCGCTCGGATCGACATAGTAAATTTTTGTGGTGCTTGTGGAAGGCATGCTGAACGTATCTAATTTATATTCAACTGGGATTCCTTGGTCTAAAATAGATTAGACGCAAAGAATCCATAAATTAGATGGTTCCCTCGTTGAGTGTCCATGTTGCTGCTGCTAGGGTTAAAACCACAGTGGGATGTCCCACTGGGTGGCTTGTTTAGCTAAAAAATATCGCTAAGCAGGGGCGACCAGAGACACGTCCGTTCTGGTCGCCGTCTCAAGCCGAAGAGGGTGGTATTTATCGCTGCCTCCCACCAGACACGACTTGACACAAGGTCAAAAGCCCGAAGGCCAATTAAAGTGGAGATAAAGGGGAAGGGAGATCGGGAACGAGCCGAGACTCGAACCCTGCTTGTCTGTGCTGCTCATCGGCTCACTTAGTGCAATGTGAGCCTGATGAGGAAAGCAGTTTCACGAACCCAAATGTGGGTCCGGGCACGTATGCCAGTTTGCAGCTTAAACTACACGCATGGTCTAGTGCCGTACAAGGGGGACAAAGGATACAAAAATGCAGCTCGCCCACCCGAAGGTAGCCTAGTCGAAACTAGGTGCCTAATTATAGGCCCCAAGTCTGCAATTGTTCCTTTTCCAAGGCCACGCTCTGGACCGAAGTTCAGAACAGGCCCCGGGGCCTCGCAAAAACCTAAAAGCAACCCTCAAGCCGGAGAGGGTGTGTTTGGCCGCTCACCCGTTTTGCTAGCCGGAAAGGAAGGTCTGGGGTGAATAGGATATGTCATCCTGATTGGGTGAAATTCAGTGTTTAATTAAATAGCGCGACAAAACAAAATACGAGATTTTCCTCTTCTCTACAAGTGTTTTTAACGTCCTTAACTTTTTTGTGACTCGGTCTATTTTGTGAGAAAGTAAACAGGAAAACCATATACTTTAAGGAAATTTATATCCAACTGAAAAATCTTTAATGACATCGTATAAATTATTTTAAAGTCCTTACTTTTTTGTGACTTGGTCTATTTCCTAAGAAAGTAAAAAGGAAAACCATTTACTTAAAGGAAATTTATATCAAACTAAAAAATCTTTAATTACATGTTAAGTGTATTTTTAAAGTCGTTAATTTTTTGTGACCTGGTCTTTTTTTTGAGAAAGTAAACAGGAAAACCATATATTTAAACGAAATTTATATCAAACTAAAAAAACTTTAATGGCATCTTATAAGTGTTTTTAAAGTCATTACTTTTTTCTGACTTTGTCTACTTTGTGAGAAAGCAAACAGGAAAACAATATAGAAGTGTTTTTAAAGTCCTTACTTTTTTGTGACCTGGTATAGTTTGTGAGAAAGTAACCAGGAAAACCATATACTTTAAGGAAATTTATATCAAACTGAAAAATCTTTATATGACATTTTTTAAGAATTTTTCAAGTTCTTACCTTTTTGTGACCTGGTCTAGTTTGTGAGAAAGTAAACAGGAAAACCATATACGTAAAGGAAAATTATATCAAACCGAAAAATCTTTAATGACATCTTATAAGTGTTTTTAAAGTTGTTATTTTTTTCTGACCTGGTCTAGTTTGTGAGAAAGTAAACAGGAAAACAATATACTTAAATGAAATTTATATCAAAATGAACCATCTTTACTGACATCTGATAACTGTTTTTAAAGTCCTTTTTTTTTTACTTTGTGTAGTTTGGGAGAAAGAAAACAGGAAAACCATATACTTAAAGGAAATTTATATCCTACTGAGAAATCTTTAATGACATTTTATGAGTTTTTTTTAAGTCCTTACGTTTTATTCACTTGGTCTTGTTTGTGAGAAAGTAAACAGGATAATCATGTACTGAAAGGAAATTTATATGAAACTGGAAAATAATTAAAGACATCTTCTAAGTTTTTTTAAAGTCCTTACTGTTTCGTGACCTGGTCTATTTTTTGAGAAAGTAATCAGGAAAACCATATACTTAAAGGAAATTTATATCTAACCAAAAAATCTTTAATGACATCTTATAAGTGTTTTTAAAGTTGTTATTTTTTTCTGACCTGGTCTAGTTTGTGAGAAAGTAAACAAGAAACCATATACTAAAAAGGAAATTCAGATCAAACTGAAAAATCTTTAATGACATTTTATAAGTTTTTTTAAAGTCCTTCTTTATTGAAACCATGGGGGTCGCCTGTTCTCATTCATTTAGCCATAATCGGGTACAAGTGTTAAACATACCTGTTTTGTTACTCGCCTGTTGTCAGGATTGAAACTGCAACCTCCAGATGTTTAGAAGCTTAGGGAACCAACAACTATAACCGTTACGCCAAGTGTCCTGCTGGTCAATTCAGGGTGAATTTTGGGGACTTATTAGCTTAAATGTTCTTACTTAAGTAGAATTAATACGATTATGTATGATTTTTTACCTGTGCTCATATTCAGTTTTTTTTTTCTTCTTTATCATCTAGCCTTCTTAATTATCGGTTCCCATATTGTATTCAACTATATACTTGGTCTACTCAGCAGGCCATTGCAGCCCAACATATGTGCTGATTCCTTAAGGCGTCTAATCCTCCAAAGTTCATCCCTATCAATTATTTCAACTTTATCCCATAAGGGCACATGATTTCCCCTTTCCTTCCATATATGGTCCGCCATATCCAACTTTTTAATCTCGCCCACTTTTATTGCTTTCTGATGTTCTTCTAGCCTTACTTTTAGTGGGCGACCTGTCTCACCTTTGTATATTTTACCACAACTGCAAGGGGTGGAGTAGACACAGTTCTTGGTCATGTTGAATTCCGTTGGTGGCTTGACCCGGGAGAGATACCTCCGGAGAGTTGAACCACTTGTGAATACTGTCCTGATGTCATATGGACTATATATCTTTTGGATTCTTTCGGCTAGTCCTTTGACATAGGGCAGACATACTGTAGTGAGTTTTCGGGTATTATCCTCCATCCTCCAACCCAGGTTTCTTGCATCCGATGTTATGCTCTCTGGGTAGTTGTTACGATCGAGGTTGTGTCTCAGATTAATCATTTCTTCTTGATATGCATCAGTATCGCTACTAATAGTTTTTGCTCGATGTTGTAAGCAACGGATTATTCCTTTCTTTACTGTATATGGATGATATTTTTTCATCAGTGTTTCCTTGGATATGGTCACTCAATATAGATAACAATAAACCACATGATTTGGGTTGGGTAAAAAAAAATTCACGGTCAGAATATGAAACCAAAAAAAGACAGTTTTTCAGTTTAACCACTGTTATGAATTTAGACCCTGGGGATAGTCAAATTCATATCTTATTCAGAAATACGCTCTCTCTCTCTCTCTCTCTCTCTCTCTCTCTCTCTCTCTCTCTCTCTCTCTCTCTCTAATCAGCAGAAGTAGACGAGAAGTCTGAACAGTTCAATTGAGTCATGGTTGCGTGCTGACCGATTGACGGTCAAGTTTCCCTAATATGGGTGTATGAACTGGCGAGCAGCTCCTAGCAACAAGCGACCAATTTAAAGGCTGAATGCCGATTGACCAAGAAGCCCCTGTGATACAAGGCAGCAAAAAGTTCGAATCTGCAAAAAGGAAAAATCACACAAGTCAGTTTGCCAAGTGATCCCTTACCAGACAGACGTGTCTGTGATCCAAAGAGTAAACTGCTTTTCCCAGACCAGTTCATATGGAAAGATTAAAAGGCAGCCAGAAAAGGGCTAAGAACCGTGTGAATATTTTGTTCGTCTACTGACCACAAGAAAAACCAGACAACAAGAAACGATTTGCAGAAGTACCCAGAAAGAAAGAAAAAAAGAAAAATAAACTGTTGGTGAAACGCGACACCAGGAGAAAAGAAAGAGAGAGAGAGAGAGAGAGAGAGAGAGAGAGAGAGAGAGAGAGAGAGAGAGAGAGACATATTAAATATAAAAAAGGCGATAAAAGAAAAGGAGAGAGAGAAGTAAAAAAAGCTTTCTTTTTAATGTTGTTTTACTTTTTTGCTTACCCCATTCCTAATGCACACAAAAAACATAAAAAAAAAAAAGTTTTTTCCACACATCATCACAAGAAAAATTCTCGGTGAATTGTCCCCAAATTGTAAAAATATAAGCATTTTTATTTTTGTCACTAAATTATTTTACTTCGCATATATGCCTTTATTTTTTTGTGGTTGATAATAAAATAATTTGTATTCTAAGTTGTGCATTTTGTGTTGTCTTCATTTTCGGCTTGTTCGGAAATCTGTGTCATAGTATCCCCCGTTCGCTGGTAATTGAATGACATCTCGAAATAAAATATTATTCGACCTAATACCAGCAATACGCCTGGCATTGTCCGGGTAATAGGTGGACGTAAAAGGGTCAAGACTAAAAGTTTGTCACGTTCACTGACAGTCAACAAGTCGGAAAAGTTTCATGACAACGCCAATCTTTAATAAATATATATATATATATATATATATATATATATATATACTTGGTTGCCATTAAGCCTAATTATGTAAACAAAAAAGTGATACATATGCATTAAAATCCCTTCGCTAATGCTGAGTTTGCTAATGGCTGTGTGATAGAAAATCCGGCTACCGTAAAGCGAGCCAGGTTTCAATCCCACCTCCAAGCACTAAGCCCGGACAAAATAACATTTAGTTGTCCTGGAGGACCTTTACATTCTATTTTATTGGCCAACTCTGTGCAAGCAAAATCCTAAGCACTCCTTAAATTTATGGGGAGACAATTGTTACCTGACCCGGGGCATTTTTTAAATTTTTTCCCTCCCCCTCCTTGATCTTGCCTTCATTCTCATTCCCCTTTTAATTAATTCTATTTTCATTGTTTTAAACGACTTCTGATGTTGTCGCTTGACAGATGTCAGATGAAAGGGTCCTTCCGATTCCAATGAAAATTTTTTTCCATATATTGCAATCTTCCTATTTGCATATGTCCCTTAGTATTTGTCTCTTTATATATATATATATATATATATATAGTGTATCACAAAAGTGAGTACACCCCTTATATTTCTGCAGATATTTAAGTATATCTCTTCATGGGACAAAACTGACAAAATGACACTTTGACACAATAAAAAGTAGTCTGTATACAACTTATATAACAGAGTTAATTTATTTTCCCCTCAAAATAACTCAAAATATAACCTTTAAAAGTTAAACCCCTGCCAACAAAAGTGAGTACACTCCTTAGGGAAAGTTGTCAATATTAACATACACCATGTCAACTGTCAATATTTTGTGCAACCACCATCATTATCCAGAACTGCCTTTACTCTCCTGGGCATGGAGTTTACCAGAGCTTCACAGGTAGCCACTAGAATGCTCTTCCATGACGACGTCGTAGAGCTGGCAGATATTTGACACTTTCCGCACCTCAACCTTCCGCTTGAATATGCCCCAAAGATGTTCTATTGGGTCCAAGTCAGGAGGCATGCTTGGCCAGTCTGTCACCTTTACCCTCAGCCTCTTGAGTAAAACAATGGTCATCTTGGAGGTGTGTTTGGGGTCATTGTCATGCTGGAGCACTGCCCTGCTACCCAGTTTCTGGAGGGAGGGGATCATGCTCGGCTGCAGTATTTCCCAGTACATGTTGGAGTCCATGTTTACTTCAATGAAATGTAACTCTCCAATACCTGCAGCACTCATGCAGCCTTAGACCTTGGTATTCCTAACACCATGCCTAACTGTAGGCATGGCACACTTATCTTTGTACTCCTCTCCTGGTCGCCGCCACACATGCTTGAAGCCATCAGAACCAAACAAATCAATCCTCATCTCATCAGACCATAGCATATGGTTCCAGTAATCCATGTGTTTTGTTGACATGTCTTCAGCAAACTGTTTGGAGGCTTTCTTGTGTATCATCTTCAGAAGAGGCTTCCTCCTGGGGTGACAGCCATGCACACTAATTTGATGTAAAGTGCAGCATATGGTCTAAGCACTTAACTAAAAAGACATTCTCCAGGACTAGAGGAAAAGTAGAAATAATTCAATTTCTTATTTATAGAAGAACACATTCTCCAGGTTTTTAAGAAATCTTGAAATTATTCAGTTTTTTACCTAGAGAAAAAGACATTCTTCAGGACTAGAGGAAAAGAAGAAATAAATCAATTTCTTACTTTTTGAAGAACACATTCTCCAGGTCGTTAAGAAATCTCTAAATTATTCAGTTTTTTCCTCGTAGAAAAAGATATTTTCCAGAACTATAATCATCATCATCATCATATCGTGCTGGCAGCACGGATATCCCTGACCCTCTTTCGCCACTCCTCCCTATCGTTCATCGCCCTAGGTAGGTCTTCAGGACAACAACCTGTATCCTCACATAGCTGCTGAATGTACGTTCGTGCTGGTCGTCCTGCTTTTGCGCGGCCGTGTGTGGGGATCCATAAGAGTACATCTCTTATGAGTTCATCTCTGCTTCTCCAGCAATGTCCTGCATGTCTGGTTTGCCTAACTTGAATAGTTTTCGTGATAGGGGGCAGGTGGCCGTACAGTTGGTGTCTTGTGGGGTGTTGCTGCCAGGACTTGTTGAGGATTGCACGCAGCATTCTTGTGTAATTGCCATCCAGTTTCTTCTCCAGCCGTTTTGTTAGCGTCCATGTAGTGCATCCATATAGCAGTATCGATGTGACCGCTGCCTGGAAGAAACTGCGTTTCATTTTATCGGTTAGGTCTGATTTCCATATAGTCGATAGCCTATTGATAGCTGTCCATGCTTTCATTAACCTCGTTTCGATGTCCTTTTCGGTTGATTCGACGCTGCTTCCTAGGTACGTGAATTTGTTTACTAGTTTAAGAGGGGTTCCTTCTAGAGTGGAGATGTCCCCCGTTTGGTTATAGCACATATATTCCGTTTTATGTGCATTAACATGGAGGCCTATGCTTGCTGCTGCTCGTTCCAAACTATGCAGAAGTGTAGAGAACTATAATATATGTAGGAATAATTCAAAATCTTACTTATAAATGAACACATTCTCACGTTCGTTAAGAAAACTTGAAATTATTCAGTTTTTTAGTGATAGAAAAAGATATTTTCCCAAGAAAAAAAAAAGAAAAGTAGAAATAATTCCATTTCCTCCTTATAGAAGAACACATTCTCCAGGTCATTAAGAAATCTTGAAATTTCTCAGTTTTTTACTTACAGAAAAAGACTTTCTAGAAGACAATAAGAAAAGTAAAAATAATTCAATTTCTTACTTATAGAAGAACACATTCAACAGGTTGTTAAGAAATCTTGAAATTATTCTATTTTTTGCTAAAAAAAAAAAGACATTCTCCGGGACAATACGAAAAGTAGAAATAATTCAATTTCTTACTTATAGAAGAACACATTCAACAGGTTGTTAAGAAATCTTGAAATTATTCTATTTTTTGCTAAAAAAAAAAAGACATTCTCCGGGACAATACGAAAAGTAGAAATAATTCAATTTCTTACTTATAGAAGAACATATTCTCCAGTTCGTTTAGAAATCGTTAAATTATTATGTTTTTTAGTTCTAGAAAAAGAAATTCTCCAGTATAATAAGAAAAGTAGAAATAATTCAATTTCTCACTCAGAGAAAAACATATTCTCAAGGTCCCTAAGAAATCTAAAATATTCAGTATTTGAATTATAGAAAAACACATTCTCCAGGACAATAAGAAAAGTAGAAAAAATTCAATTTCATATTTATAGAAGATTACATTCACCAAGTTGTTATAAAATCTTGAAATTTTTCAGTTTTATACTTAGAGGAAAAGACATCCTCCAGGACTATAAGAAAAGTAGAAATAATTCAATTTCTTACTTAGAGAAGAAGACATTCTCCAGGACGTTAAGGAATCTTGAAATTATTCAGTTTTTTACTCAAAGGAAAAGATATTCTCCAGGACAATAAGAAAATAGAAATAATTCAATTTCTGATTTATAGAAGAATACATTTTTTAATCATAGAAAAAAGACATTCTCCAGGACAATAAGAAAAGTAGAAATAATACAATTTCTTACGTATAGAAGAACATATTCTCCAGGTCGTTAAGAAATATTGAAATTAATCAATTTTTTATTTCTAGAAAAAGATATTCCCCAGGTTTATAAGAAATGTAGAAATAATTCAATTTCTTTCTATTAGAAAAAGACCTTCTCCAGGACGATAAATAAAGTAGAAATAATTCAATTTTTTACTTATAGAAGAACATATTCTCCAGGATGTTTAGAAATCTTGAGATTTTTCAGTTTTTTACTTATAGAAAAAGATATTTTCCAGTACAATAAGAAAAGTTGAAATAATTCAATTTCTTATTTATAGAAAAAGATATTCTCCAGGACAATAAGAAAAGTAGAAATAATTTAATTTCTTACTTATAGAAGAACACATTCTCCAGGTAGTTTAGAAATTTTGAGATTATTCAGTTTTTTGCTCATAGAAATGACATCTTACAGGACAATTTGAAAAGTAGAAATAATTCAATTTCTTACTGATAGAAGAACACATTCTCCAGGTTTTTAAGAAATCTTGAAATTATTCAGTTTTTTACCTAGAGAAAAAGACATTCTTCAGGTCTAGAGGAAAAGTAGAAATAATTCAATTTCTTACTTATAGAAGGTCTCACATTCTCAAGGTCATGAAGAAATCTTTAAATCTTTCAGTTTTTTTATTTATAGAAAATGACAATCTCCACGATAATGAGAATAATAGAAATAATTGAATTTCTTACCCATAGAAGAACACATTCTCCAGGTCGTTAATAAAACTTGAAATTATTTAGTTTTTTATTTATAGAAAAAGACATTCTCCAGGACTATAAGAAAAGTAGAAATAATTCAATTTCTTACTTAGAGAAGAAGACATTCTCCAGGACGTTAAGGAATCTTGAAATTATTCAGTTTTTTACTCAAAGGAAAAGATATTCTCCAGGACAATAAGAAAATAGAAATAATTCAATTTCTGATTCATAGAAGAATACATTCTCCAGGTTGTTAGGAAATCTTGAAATAATTCACTTTTTTACTGACTAGAGGATAAGTAGAAATAATTCAATTTCTTACTTATAAAAGAACATATTCTCCAGGTCGTTAAAAAATCTTGAAATTATTCATCTTTTTACTTATAGACATATAGATTCTCCAGGACTATAAGAAATGTAGAAATAATTCAATTTCTTACTCATAGAAGAACACATTCTTCACGTCGTTAAGAAATCTTGAAATTATTCAGTTTTTTACTTATAGAAAAAGACATTCTCCAGGACTATGAGAAAAGTAGAAATAATTCAATTTCTTACTTGAAGAAGAACACATTCTCCAGGTCGTTAAGAAATCTTGATATTATTGAGTTTTTTGCTCATAGAAGAAGGCATTCTCGAGGACATTCAGAAAATAGAAATAATTTAATTTCTTACTTTTAGAAGAAAACATTCTCCAGGTCGTTAAGAAATCAAGAAATTATTCAGTTTTTTACTTATAGAAAAAGACATTCTCCAGGACAATGAAAAAAAAGAAATAATTCAATTTCTTACTTATAGAAGAACACATTCTCTAGGACGTTGAGAAATCTTGAAGTTATTCATCTTTTTACTTATAGAAAAAGATATTCTGCAGGACAATCATAAAAGTACAAATAATTCAATTTCTTACTTATAGAAGAACATATTCTCCAGTGCGTTAAGAAATCTAAATTTTTCAGTTTTTTACATATAGAAAAAAGACACGCTCCCGGACAATAAGAAAAGTAGAGAAAATTCAATTTCTTATTCATAGAAGATTACATTCACCAGGTCGTTATAAAATCTAGAAATTATTCAGCTTTTTACTTAGAAAAAAGACCTTTTCAAGGACATGGAGAAAAAATAGAAAAAATTCAATTTCTTACTTATAGAAGAACATATTCTCCAGTTCGTTAAGAAATCTTGAAATTATTCATTTTTTTACTCATAGAAAAAGATATTCTCCAGGATAATAAGAAAAGTAGAAATAATTCAATTTCTTACTTATAGAAGAACATATTCTCCAGGTCGTTAAGAAATATTGAAATTAATCAATTTTTTATTTATAGAAAAAGATATTCCCCAGGTTTATAAGAAATGTAGAAATAATTCAATTTCTTTCTCATAGAAAAAGACCTTCTCCAGGACGATAAATAAAGTAGAAATAATTCAATTTCTTACTTACAGAAGAACACATTCTCTAGGATGTTTAGAAATCTTGAAATTATTCAGTTTTTTACTTATAGAAAAAGATATTTTCCAGTACAATAAGAAAAGTTGAAATAATTCAATTTCTTATTTATAGAAAAAGACATTCTCCAGGACAATAAGAAAAGTAGAAATAATTCAATTTCTTATTTATAGAAGAACACATTCTCCAGGTAGTTTAGAAATTTTGAGATTATTCAGTTTTTTGCTCATAGAAAAAGACATTTTACAGGACAATTTGAAAAGTAGAAATCATTCAATTTCTTACTTATAAAAGAACACATTCTCCAGGTCATTAAGAAACCTTGAAATCATTCAGTTTTTTACTTATAGAAAAACACATTGTCCAGGACTATAAGAAAAGTAGAAATAATTCAATTTCTTACTTATAGAAGAACACATTCTCCAGGTCGTTAAGAAATCTTTAAATTATTCAGTTTTTTACTCATAGAAAAAGACATTCTTCGATCAATAATGTCACGTGTTTTTCCCCTGAGAGAGATGAAATGAGATTACTTCTATTCCTCGAGCTTGAATTAGCAAGCCGTCAAAGAATGACCGTTAAAAGAGATAATGTAGTTCAATCCCAAAGTAACAAATTCAGGTCAAAATGGAAACTTACTGATTTTTGTACTTGGTGATCCGAGGGTAAAGAGTGGGATACGGGGTGACATATAGTGGCCCTAATGAATTGCCTGACCTGGGAGAAGAAGAGAGAAGCCAAATGATTGGCTAGAACCCTAAGACGGGAGTGGCAGCTCCTTCCGTCAGCGGAAATATGAAATAAAAAAATCTGTCTTTGGACAATGGTCGTCGTGAACAGATGGGGGGCAGCTAAAGCCAAGACACCGGATAAAGGAAGACGAAAAGTATCTCGGACAAGAAGCAGCCATACCTTCAAGCCAGAACTAAAAATAACATAAAGTCTGTCAGCTCGTAAAAGAAGAAATATTCTCCGCAGGAATCTTTCGAAATAAGATAAGTAAGCTTTGAGACTGTTCCTCCCTGTACTCAATTATATATTCTCTCTCTCTGTCTTAATTTGAAGAAAGATTAAAGAAGAAAGAAAAGAAAAGAAGAAAGACATTCATGTTTCTGTACTATCGGTCTATGATATAGTTGACACGTTGAAAATGTGTATCTATGTGTAGTAAAAAAGATTGGCATATTTTCATATCTCCACATGTTGAAGTTGTTATTTGTATCGTTTGCTACCAATTTGTTATTTCATGTTTCTTTTTCAGCTTCGATACGCCTTATGTTAAACTCGCTTAAATTTGTCCTATAAATTCCTTTAAAATTCTCATACGGGAAACCGGAGTGGTCGACTACTACAATTAATATTATTACGCATAAACCTAGAGGTCCATATCTTCCATTGTTCTAAGGGTATGAAGAGCAGTGGCCTTGGTGGTTGTGTGAATGTTGTGAAAATTGGAAACCCCTTGCCAACGGTTGCCAGTCTAGCCATTAATTAACCCCCACGTAATATGCCAGTTCCTATATGCCGGAGAAAGGACTTTGAACGAGGAAATATTCTAGAAAGTAACAAGTGCCAGTCTGCCCCGTCTTCACACGTGCGAAAAACAAAGTCACGTTTTGGGATTTTAGCAAATTTGCCGTTTTCACACAGAAAATGGGGGCTCGTTATCGGGATTATAAATAATATTTATTTCTCGTAGTCACATGACAATTCCTGTCGTCTAAATCTGCCCTTGGAGACCATGAAAGGAATATCGTCGAAACAGTCCAAATTACCCGTTGATATAACTGTTTGGGAAAATTGAAGAAGAATGGATAAAATAGAAAACTTCTCAAAAGAACACTCCATGGAAAAGTTGGAGAAGTTGTCATCAGCCGCCAACCCACAATATAATAGTTGGGCAGAGCCCGCTATCAAGTCATCCAAGAGAATTATAAGTGGCAACATAGGAGCTCAAGGGTCGCTGGACGATGACCGCGCGGCAAGAACCATCCTTCAATACAGGAATACACCCATCCAAAATATCGGACTATCCCCCTCTCGACTGCTACCCGACCCCGCCGACTACGCGACTTTATACCACCCCAACCCACACTCTACAAGCCACACGCAGATTGGATAGCTGCAGCAAAAATTGCAAGATAATTCTATCTCATCGGAACGCTGGTCTCATAGAGCAATATAACAAAAAAAAAAAAGAATAAAAAACACACCCACACACACCTTATGTCCCCTTCAAAAGGGGCAAATAGTGACTATACAACGACCAAGAACCCGCCGATCGGACACAACAGGTTAAGTCGTCGAAACACTCCCCAACCACCAATACCGTGTCAGAGTTGACAGATCTGGTAAAATCAACTTGAGAAACCACCGATTCCTCAGAAAACGCGAAACACCAACAACCCCAACCCCCATTCCTAGTGCCGTTCCTGAGACCTCTACACCAAATCCAAATCAAATGCCTCTTAAACCCAATACACCAATGCTGCAAACAATGGGCGCTGGAATAAAATCAAATACAGCTCAGCCATCTTCAATGACGCGGACAAAAACCATTCAGGCGATGTCCAGACTACTTCCACACAACCAGCCAGGCTTAAAGGAACTGATACCCACCCAAAGACCACTACCCTCGACCGATAGCGGGGAAGGAGATGTAGAATAACAAAAACACACACCTCCGTAAACCATCCAGCAGGCAGACAAAAACGAACCAGGTCGTAGCTCATTGAAGTGCTACTTACATGATAAACTGAAGCAGTTTTATATAATAAAATACCGTGAATTACGTACAAGCAGCCAATCAGGGACGATTCAATGGAACAGCCTACTTCTGCTGAATGGGATACCCCAATGCACCATAAATATCTCCCGTTCCTCAATCGGGAATAGAGTTTTATGTCGTAACGACTAATTACTCTTAGCTAAAGCAATTAATTATTCTTGACTATAGCTACTAATTGCCTGACGCAATCTGACAAATCCTAAAGAAATGATTCAGTTTTTTACTTAAAAAAAAGATATTCTCAAGGTCGATAAGGGACTTGAAAGAATTCAGTTTCTTACATAAAGAAAAAGATATTCTCCATCTCAAAAAGAAATATTGAAATGATTCAGTTTCTTTATCATGAAAAAAAGACATTCTCAAGGTAAATAAGAAAACTTGAAATAATTCAGTTTCTAACACGTAGAAAAAGATATTCTCCAGCTCGAAAAGAAATATTGAATTGATTCAGTTTCTTTATTATAGAAAAAGATATTCTTCAGGTCAATAAGAAATATTGATATGATTTAGTTTATTATAGAAAAAGACATTCTGAAGGTCTATAAGAAGCCTTTAGTTTAGCATAAGAATGCAGTCAGTTCTATTTAAGAGTTCTAATTCAGCTAATTCAATAAGTTCTATTTAACCCATAGAAGGGCCATATCAGGTGCTACCATTCCGGGCCAGAGTGGACCTGGGAGCAATGGCAACAAAGGGGTGCTCTGCGTTCCTCCAAGCCTGGAACATCACTGGAAGATCACCATCAGATTGTTTAGGGTCATATCTGGGACATTCGTTGGTGGGGGTCTTACACCTCTGCAGAAGTACAGTTGGTGTATTCTATATCCCCTGGCGACTGGGCAAGTATATGCACATATATATGTACATCTCCCTCTTTATATATATATACATATATATATATATATTGTGTATATACATATATATGTGTGTGTTTATGTTTGTGTGTGTGTATATATATATGCGCATATATATTTGTACATGTATATATATATGTGTATATATATATATATATATATATATATTGTGTATATACATATATATGTGTGTGTTTATGTTTGTGTGTGTGTATATATATATGCACATATATATTTGTACATGTATATATATATGTATATATATATATATATATATATATATATATATATATATATATCGTGTATATACATATATATGTGTGTGTTTATGTTTGTGTGTATATATATATATATGCACATATATATTTGTACATGTATATATATATGTGTATATATATATATATATATATATATTGTGTATATACATATATATGTGTGTGTTTATGTTTGTGTGTGTATATATATATGCACATATATATTTGTACATGTATATATATATATGTGTGCATATATATATATATATATATATATATATATATATATATATATATATATCAAACTATCGAAATATAAACTTGCCCAGTCGGCTGGGGCTTTAGAATGTCCTGGATATGACGCTAAACAATCTAATTGTAGGGTTCTAGTGATGCTGGAGCTTTTTGGAATGTGGAGAACCCATTGATTGCCATTGGAGGTCGACTCTTGAACTGCTTGAAATGAATATTCGATGTTGAAACTTGTAAATCCTGAGATTAATAAAAAGCCATCGCTAGTATTTTGTGAATTTGAAAAAGAAACGTAATCAATCTTTAAACTCCGTTGACGCCTAGACATTTATACTATGAAACGACAATGCGTGGGAATGGCAGCACGACAATAAAACCTAAACATTATATATATATATATATATATATATATATATATATGTGTGTGTGTCTGTGTGAGTGTGTGTGTGTGTAAAATTATCTATATATTGTACATGTCAATTTATATGGTATATGCAAACATAACTATGTATAATACACACACACACACGCACACACACACATATATATATATACATATATGTATATATATATATATATATATAACTGGCTCAACGACCAAGTGGGTAGAGTGTTTGCCAGTTGTCCGGGTAACCTGGGTTCAATCCCAGGTCGTGTCATACCAAAGACTTTAAAAAATGGTAGTTGATACCGCCTTGCTTAACACTAATCAAGGGTAAACTTGAGCAATCCAAGGAAAGGAGCAGCGCCTTCCCCTACACCTCGGTGTAGTAGCTATTGAAAAGGGAGCCTTTTAGTTACCCTCTACTAACAGTTGCCGACTTTACTATACTTATATACATGTATGCATGTATGTATGTGTTGTGCGTATGGATGACGGCCGTCTGCCAAGGCAATTATTCTATGGTGAAATGTTGGAAGGAAAAAGAAGTGCATTAAAACCAAAGAAGAGATTTAAGGACACATTAAAATATTATCTGAAACAATCTAGACTATTTGTGGACCAATGGGAAGAAATGGCTTCAAATGGAATTAAGTGGCTTAAACTGATTCACGAAAGCATAGAATCCTTTGAGAATAGCCGTATGCAGTACAGCGCTTACAAACGTCTGATTCGCAAAGGCGAACGGGGTCCAACACCGGCTGCACAAAGTGACCATCCTAACAGTGACATATGTGGAAAATTGTTCCTATCTCTTGATTGTCTTAAAAGCCATCTGCGTAAATGTGCAAAATCTATCTTGCACCCAAATAATGTCACTGAAATCAAAACTGATCGGTTGTGCCAATTCTGTGGCAAAATCTGTCGTAGTTTGGCTAACTTGAAAAGTCACCTACGAAAACATACAATTTAAGGGGGGAGTAAGGGACGGAGAGAACATGAGATAGAGGAGGTGGTCACGCTTGAAACCGAGACAACAGCCATCAGTGTATGTATATATGGTACATATATATCAGATGAATATATATATATAGTTGATGTATAAATATATAAGCTACAAGTATATATATATATATATATATATATATATATGCAAATTTCATTAAACATAATAGACATTTTATGTCTACAAATTATCTTCTGGATCCGTTCGAATTCCCGTATTACTTTTATCGTATTCGGGAGGAATTGATTTATGTATTGTCCATAGTTGTATGTATCCCTATTACTTTCTGCCCAAATTTCGGCCATCATCAGGGGAGGATCTATTACAAAAGTGATGTAACTTTTGTTTTAGCATTGAAAGGAACCATTGAATATTGCTTTCTGCCTAAGAGTAATATCACAAAACATCAGGAAAAAACTTTCTCTTCAGGTTGGTAGTTTTTTAAATATATATATATATATATATATATATATATATATATATATATATATATAATTCAATTTATAATATATATATATATGTGTGTGTGTGCGTGTGAGGTAGACAGATGGGGGCAAACTGATATATATATATATATATATATATATATATATATATATATATATATATAATTTAATTCTAGTATATATATGTGTATATATGTGTGTGTGAGAGTTTGTTGATTGATAGCAACTACCTGTGGATTTGAAACTTAGAGCAATCTGCTGGTATACAAAATACAAAACCATGGCAAATGATTTTACCTATTCTCCAAAATATTAAAAAAACTTTAAAAAAATGTTCTCCTCTATGGATAATAGTAATCTCTTGAACCCAGAGTTCATTGCAAATTCACTTCTATTTTTGGTTAAGTCCTGACCCCCTGGCTTATGTAACATGAACATGTCTATTAATGCTGACTTCTCATTATTCTCTTTGAAAGTATCAGAGATAGATAGATAGATAGATGTTTGGTTGGGTTGTGTTTTATGGCATATCAACCAATGTAGATTATTTAATACCAAATCCTGTTTATACATATATATTCAAAGATATATGATTTGTAAACACATTTTGTAGCAAACATTTTTAAACGAACCTGAACTCATTTTTTTTGCCACAGGTAAATAGTTTCAATCATTTCTGTGGTAACATGAATAATTCTATTAATTTGTTTGCACACATTTGAATGAATATACGTCTGATTTGTAAGGGAATACTTTGTAGGCAATTTCTTTCTTAAATGAATGAGAACTAATTTCTTTGCATTTCTAGTATTGCAATTCTTTGATCCCAGTTAAATAGTTTCAATTATTTCTTTCAAACACTAAAAATTCTATTCACTATTAATCATTTGTTTGCATACAGTGAAGTGGTTACACATATTGCTATTTAATACGAATAATTCTTTTTGACATTACTCATTTGTTTGCACACAGTTAAATGGTAGCAAGTATTTCTATGTATCACTAACAATTCCATTAAACATCAATCATTTATTTTCACTTAGTAAAATAGTCAAACAGTTCCATTTCTCATAATTCGATTTAACATAAGTCATTTATTGGCACACAGTTTATATGTCAAATTGTTCTATTTGACCCATAGGTGCTACAACTCCGGGCCAGAGTGGACCAGAGAGTAATTCAGGGATCCACTTAGCATAATAAGCAAACATTACCCTAATTCTTTTTAGGCTGTTCATATTTTTAAGTAGTGGTAGTTCTTGTAATGGCTTCATCCGTTCGGGGTCAGGTTTTACCTTTCCATTCCCTACACAATACCCTAAGGTATTTCGCATAGTTACCTCCCTTATGGTTTTAGAATCGTTCACTGCTCTCATGAAATTTTCCACGTTGTTATCATGTTGCTTTTCTGTTTCATTACCAATTAGTACATTGTCAAAATAGAGGAATGTATCAGATTTTCTTCTCTTACAATTTCATTCATTGCACGTTGGAAAGCAAGACGACCATGAGTTACTCCGAATGGGAGATGGGTAAATTCAAAAAGCTGACCATTTGTTTCAAAGGCAGTATATTTTCTATCAGATTGTTTAAGCCTCATTTGATGGTTGGCACTTTTAAAATCAAATGATGAAAAATATTTATACCTGGCAAGATTTGTAACCAGGTTAGAAATCTGTGGTTATGAGAAGGCATCTAATTCTATGTAGATATTCATGGTTTGAGAATAGTCCACACATAATCTTTTTTTTGTTTTTGTTTTTCTGTTTGTTTGTTTGTTTGTTTCATTCTTAACTACTACTATTTGTGCACGACATGGTGACATACTGTGTTCAGTAATCCCATCCTCCTGAAGTTTGCCAATTTCCATAGCCATAAAAACTGAATCCTCCTTATTAAAACTTCTTGATTTAGTAGCTTTGCTTTTAGTTGAAATTGCTGAGAACAAAGCCAGTTCAGTTATATTAACAGCTTCCAATGCAAAATAGGTACCTGAGCTTTTCACAACGAATTCTGGCAACTGATCGCCATATTCAAATGTAACTTTCAGATGTCGGGATTGAAATTCGCGTCCAAGAACAACATCACAAAAGAACAGAAGTATATAATTTATCATTCAAACCAAATGTAAAACTGAGTATTACAAATCCGTTTGACCGACTGGGCGAAACTTACCCGTTTAAAAAAAGGAAATGTCTTCAGAGACAACAATCTCTTTACAGAGGACACAGTCATCCCCGGAGCTACGTCTTCCCAAGACGACTGAAAATACGCATCCGCGTAATTATGATAACCTCAAGGGCAAGGATATAGATGTACATTTTCTTTTTTAAGAAGAGGAATTATATTGTGAATTGAATTACTATGACCGAAAAATCCGGCGAACACTTGCGTGCGACATACGGAAACACTGTCTTCTTTAAAGAGTATGGATGTAACTTGCAAGACACATTCAGGTCAATTCGGCCGTGCAATTACCATGACTAGTTAATTTGGCGTCACTTGTGTACAATGTGGACAGTTGGCTCAGTGGTAGAGTTTTAGCTCCCCATTCTGTGGTCGCTGATTCGATCTCCAGTCGTGGATATCACAGTATATACTACTGATGAGACCTAATAAGGTCAAACCAACTGTCCAGTGTTTCCATATGTCGTGCGCAACTCTTCGACGTATTTTCTGGTCATGGTCATTTAATTCTTTTCATTTATATATATATATGTTTTCTGCGTTTTGGGTGTACTAATGGTTATGTGGACAACTTCTTTTTAACAAAATTCACTGCTTGTAAAATTAACTTCCGATAGAAATTGATTTTATTTACAAAGAAATTCAATTATCACTGAATTTGAAGGGTTTGCTTGCCTCGCAGTAGAGAGAAGTATATGAGGAAACCCAAAGAGCAAATTCATTTTACCAGTCTATAAGTCTGACTATTTTAAAGCCAATGATCTGAGGCCAGTTATACGCAATCATCATCATCAAGTCAAACTGATAGCATGGATTTCCTTAACTTTCTCTCTCTCTCTCTCTCTCTCTCTCTCTCTCTCTCTCTCTCTCTATCATCCATCGCTCCTGAAATGTTTTCCAAACTACATCCTCGGTCCACACAGAGCTAATATAAATAAGTTCTTGCTAGTTGGCCAACACTAGTACGTCCATATCTAGGGGTCCATAGAAGAACATCCCTTTTGCATCAAAATAACTTTGTTCTGGATTTGAGTTTGAGTTCTGAAGCTGATTTTTTAACCCTGCAGCCGAAGCTCCAACCTCAGCAGAACGCGCCCCTTGTTTACCTGTGCGAAGGGTCTTGTGGTTTGGACATACAGTTTGAATTAGCCATAGTAATCTTTTGTTTGCTGTTTTTTCTTCATCAAAAGACGCCATCCTTATAGATTATTAGCTGTTGTTTCCTGCCTGAACTATTTGATCCTGGCCATTGACCTGTGAGGTTCTTCTGCCCAGCATCTGATTAAACATACCATTGACCAAACTTTGGAATTATCCACCACGCTAATACAGTAGACCAGGTCTAGATTGTGAGAAAGTAAACTGGAATACAATATACATGAAGGAAATTTATATCAAACTGAAAAATATGGAAAAACTCTTATGAGTTTTTTTAAAGTTGTTACTTTTTTGTGAACTGGTCTAGTTTGCAAAAAAGTAAACAGGAAAACAATATATTAAAGGAAATTCACATCAAAATGATAAATCTTTAATGACAACTTGTAAGTGTTTTTAAAGTCCTTACTTTTACGTGACTTGGTCTAGTTTGTGAGAAAGTAAACAAGAAAACTATATACTTAAAGGAAATTTATATCAAACTGAAAAATTTTTAATGACATCTTATGAGTGTTTTTAAAGTCGTTACTTTTTTGTGACCTGGTCTAGTTTGTGAGAAAGTAAACAAGAAAACAATATACTTAATGGAAATTTATATCAAACTGAAAAATATTTAATGACATCTTATGAGTGTTTTTAAAGTCGTTACTTTTTTGTGACTTGGTCTAGTTTGGGAAAAAGCAAACAGGAAAACCATATACTTAAAGGAAATTTATATCAAACTGAAAAATCTTTAATGACATCTCATAAATGTTTTTAAGTTGTTAATTTTTGGTGACCTTTTCTAGTTTATGAGAAAGTACACAGGAAAACCATAAACTTATAGGAAATTTATATCAAACTGAATAATCTTTAATGACATCTTATATGTGTTTTTAATGTCCTTTCTTTTTTTTTTAACCTGGTCTTGTTTGTGAGAATGCAAACAGGAAAACAATATACTTAAAGGAAATTTATATAGAACTGAAAAATCTTTAATGACATCTTATGAGTGTTTTTAAAGTCCTTATTTTTTGTGACCTGGTCTAGTTTTTGAGAAAGTAAACAGGAAAACCATACACTTAAAAGAAATATATATCAAACTGAAAAATCTTTAATGACATTTTAATTTTTTTTTAAAGTCCTTACTTTTTTGTGACCTGGTTTGGTTTTTGAGAAAGTAAATAGGAAAACCATATACTTAAAGGAAATTTATATAAAACTGAAAAATCTTTAATGACATCTTATAAGTGTTTTTAAAGTCCTTACTTTTTTGGGACTGGGTCTAGTTTTTGAGAAAGTCAACAGGAAAACTACATACTTAAAGGAAATTTATATCAAACTGAA
Source organism: Sepioteuthis lessoniana (assembly GCA_963585895.1). NCBI lineage: Eukaryota > Metazoa > Mollusca > Cephalopoda > Myopsida > Loliginidae > Sepioteuthis > Sepioteuthis lessoniana. Next base: position 82,124 of record OY757936.1, read on the forward strand.
AAATCTTTAATGACATCTTAAAAGTGTTTTTAAAGTCCTTACTTTTTTGGGACTGGGTCTAGTTTTTGAGAAAGTCAAAAGGAAAACCACATACTTAAAGGAAATTTATATCAAACTGAAAAATCTTTAATGACATCTTATGAGTGTTTTTAAAGTCCTTATTTTTTGTGACCTGGTCTAGTTTTTGAGAAAGTAAACAGGAAAACCATATACTTAAAGTAAATTTATATCAAACTGAAAAATCTCTAATGACATCTTACAGGTACTTTTAATATCCTTATGTTTTTGTGACCTGGTCTAGTTTGTCAGAAAGTAAACAGGAAAATCATGTACTCAAAGGAAATTTATATCAAAATGAAAAATCTTTAATTACATATTATAAGTGTTTTTAAAGTCATTTTTTTTCTGACCAGGTCTAGTAAACTGGAATACAATATATATGAAGGAAATTTATATCAAACTGAAAAATTTGGATAACATCTCGTGCGTTTTTTTAAAGTCATAACTTTTTTGTGACCTGGTCTAGTTTGCAAGAAAGTAAACAGGAAAACCATATACTAAAAGGAAATTTATATCAAAATGAAAAATCTCTAATGACATCTTAAAAATGTTTATAAAGTCGTTACATTTTGGTTACCTGGTCTAGTTTGTGAGAAAGTACAATGGAAAACCATATACTTATAGGAAATTTATGTCAAACTGAAAAATCTTTAATGACATCTTATTAGTGTTTTTAAAGTCCTCACTTTTTTTTGGCTTGGTCTATATTCTGAAGAGGGAAACAGGAAAACCATATACTTCATGGAAATTTATATCAAAATGAAAATTCTTTACAGACGTCTTATCAGTCTTTTTAAAGGGCTTATATTTTTTGTGACATGGTCCATTATCTTTGAAAGTAAACAGGAAAACAATATACTTCAATGAAATATATTTCAAACTGAAAAGTTTTTAAATACGTCGTATGGGTGTTTTTTAAATCCTTACATTTTTGTGACTTGGTTCATTTTATGAGAAAGTAAACAAGAAAACCATATATGTAAAGGAAATTTATATCAAACTGAAAAATCATTAAAAAAAAGACGTATACGTTATTTTAAAGTTCATATATTTTGTGACTTGGTCTATTTCTGTGAAATTAAACAGGAAAACCATATATACGAAGTAAAATGATATCAAAGTGAAAAATCTTTAAAGACGTCTTAGAAGTGTTTTAATGTCCTTACTGTTTTATGACTTGGACTATTTCTTCGCTAACTTTGGTGGGGCTGTAGCATGAGATGATTGTTGCTCTGGGGTTGCCGTTAAAAGTAGTTGCCATCATTCTAGTTTGCATTTTCTCAAAGCTATTTAGCGTTTTTAATGCTCTCGGTCCTATAAGTAATCCTACCCCTCCTACTGCGGCGTTGACAGAGTTTTTCCATGCGGATACAGTGACGAGCGACCAGCCATTGCCAGTTTCGTGATATTTGATATCTTCGGTGTTCGTGTATCTATGTTCTTGTATGCATATTATGTCAATCTTATGTTCTTCGGCCGATGCGATTAGCTCTGAAATTATACTGGAAAGCCATATACTAAAAGGAAATTGATATCAGACTGAAAAATCTTCAATGACGTCTTATACGAGTTTTTTAAAGTCTTTATTTTTTTTGTGGTCTATTTTCTCAAAAACTAATCAGGAAAAGCATATACTTAAAGAAAGTTTGTATCTAACTGAAAAATCTTTGAAGACAAATTATAAGTGTTTTCTCCTTACTTTTTTTGTGACCTGCTCTATCTTGTGAGAATGTAAACAGGAAAACCATATACTTAAAGGAAATTTATATCAAACTGAAAAATCTTTAATGACGTCTTATTAGTTTTTTTAATGTCGTTATTTTTTTGTGACTTGGTCTCTTTCCCGAATAAGTAAACAGGAAAAACCATTTACTTAAAGGAAATTCATATCAAACTGAAAAGTCTTTAAAGACGTCGTATAAATTTTTAAAATCCTTACAGTTTTGTGACTTGGTCTATTTTCTGAGAAACAAACAGGAAAACCATATAATTAAAGGAAATTTATATCAAACTTTTAAAGTCGTTATATTTTAAGTCCTTATATTTTTTGTAATTTAGTCTATGTTCTTAAAAACCCTACCGGTAAAACCATATACTTAAAGGAATTTTTTATCAAACTGAAAAATCTTTAATGACATCTTATAAGTTTTTTTTTAATGTTATTATTTTTTGTGTGTCTTGGTCTATATTCTGAGGAAGTAAACAGGAAAACCGTATACTTAAAGAAAATTTATATAAAACTGAAAAGTCTTTAAAGACGTCTTATAAGTTATTTTAAAGTCCTTACTATTTTGTGACTTGGTCCTTTTACTTATAAAGTAAACAGGAAAACCATATACGTAAGGGAAATTTATATCAAGCTAAAATACCTTTAAAACGTCTTGTAAGTGTTTTGAAAACCCTTACTTTTTTGTGGCTTGGTCTATTTTCCGAGAAAATAAAGTCGAAAACCATATACTTAAAGGAGATTTATATCGAAGTGAAAAATCTTTTAAAACAACTGGTAAGTTTTTTAAGTCCTTGCATTTTTGTGACTCGGTATATTGTCTGACAAAGTAAACCAAAAAACCATACACTTAATGGAATTTTATATCAAACTGAAATATCTTTAATAACGTCATATAAGTGTTTTTTAAGACGTTATTTTTTTGTGACATGGTCTATCTTTTCAGAAAGTAAACAGGAAAACCATATACTTAAAGGAGTTTTATATCAAACTGAAAAATCTTTAATGACGTCTTCGATTGACAAAATCAAAGAGAATGGCTTCGAACTGACGAAGAAAAGAAGCAGAAGATACCCCGCAACAACAATTACCGACGCCGACTACGCCGATGACATAGCGATACTGGCAAATACACCTGACCAAGCCGAAACTCTTCTGCATAGTTTGGAACGAGCAGCAGCAAGCATAGGCCTCTATGTTAATGCACATAAAACGGAATATATGTGCTATAACAAAACAGGGGACATCTCCACTCTAGAAGGAACCCCACTTAAACGAGTAGACAGATTCACGTACCTAGGAAGCAGCATCGAATCAACCGAAAAGGACATCGAAACGAGGCTAACGAAAGCATGGACAGCTATCAATAGGCTATCGATTATATGGAAATCAGACCTAACCGATAAAATGAAACGCAGCTTCTTCCAGGCAGCGGTCACATCGATACTGCTATATGAATGCACTACATGGACGCTAACAAAACGGCTGGAGAAGAAACTGGATGGCAATTACACAAGAATGCTGCATGCAATCCTGAACAAGTCCTGGCAGCAGCACCCCACAAGACACCAACTGTACGGCCACCTGCCCCCTATCACGAAAACTATTCAAGTTAGACGAACCAGACATGCAGGACACTGCTGGAGAAGCAGAGATGAACTCATAAGAGATGTACTATTATGGATCCCTACACATGGCCGCGCAAAAGCAGGATGACCAGCTCGAACGTACATTCAGCATCTATGTGAGGATACAGGCTGTTGTCCTGAAGACCTACCTAGGAGGATGAACGATAGGGAGGAGTGGCGAGAGAGGGTCAGGGATATCCGTGCTACCAGCGCGATATGATGATGATAAGTGCTTTTAAAGTCGTTACTGTTTTTGTGACTTGGTCGATATTCTTAAAAACTAAACAGGAAAGACTATACTTAAAGGAAATTTTTATCAAACTGAAAAATCAAGAAACAAGACTTATAAGTGTTTCTAATGTCTGTACATGTTTGTGGCTAGATCTATTTTGCGAGAAAGTAAACAGTAAAACCATATACTAAATGGAAATTTATATCAAACTGAAAAATCTTCAAAGATGTCTTAAAAGTGCTTTTAAAGTCCTTACATTTTTGTTAATTTGTATATTTTCTAAAAAAGTCAACGGGGAAACCATATACTTAAAGGATATTTATATCAAACTGAAAATCTTTAAAAACATCGCATAAGTTTTTTTAAAGTCTATAGATTTTAATGACTTGCTCTATTTTCTGAAAAAGTAAATGGAAAACCATATACTTAAAGGAAATTCCTAGCAAACTGAAGAATCTTTAAAGACGTCTTATAAGTGTTTTTAAAGTCGTTACTGTTTTTGTGATATGGTCGATTTTCTTAGAAAGTAAAGAGGAAAACCAAATACTTAAAGAAAATTTATATAAATAGAAAAATCTTTGAAGACGTCTTATAAGTGATTATAAAGCAATTAATTCTTTTGTAACTAGGTCGAATTTCTGAGAAATTAAACAGGAAAAACCTATATACTTAAAGGAAATTTTTCTTTGTCATAATACAGGAAAATAGAATCTCCAATCAAGATTAAATTTGTATGGGATTTTCAATCAATTTTGAGCCACGTATGTTCAAAAATCATTCTACATAAAACTGTGTTATTCAAAGATTTTTTTATAATTAGTTCATGAGAAAAATTTTTTAAATATCAAAACATACTCAAAATATTGAGCACTTAGGATGTAAGGTGCTGTCTCTCTATCGTGACAATACAACGCTGGCCGACCCCAACTATCTCAAACTCTTAAACCACTCATGGCCATTAGATGTTCTAGTAGTTTTTCACATCTCTGGCCAGGGTTATTTCACATTTCTTTACGGACACACAAAACACAACACACACAAACGAGAGGGTGGAAGAAAAGAAGAAGAAGAAACAATCATGGGCTTGGGTCAGCTGCAAGAGAAAGAACGGAGAAGTCTGTGACCCTTTCTATGCATTCTGTGTGCTATCATGAGCGTGCACCTGAGCGAAATTCCCACAAAGCCACCAGGAATGCTGACTCATCTTCTCACGTTGGCCAACCTGGCATCTCAGTCCACAGGTTCTAGCAGTCGCCTGTCTCGACCATTAGTTTCCCCTGACTTCTGTCGACTACTCTCTTCTGTCGACTGTCTTGTTTTGTCGACTGACCTGGTCTCTTCTGCTTTCTTCTCTGTTCTCCCTAGGATCTTCCTTCCCTCATCTTCTCCCGGTCTCGTGGGAGATCTTGCGCACAAACCCTTTGTGTGGGTTTCGCGCCAAAACAGACAAAGGAATGTCCTGGCTGGCACTTACCCACAATCACACAGCGAATGCCCAACATCGTGTCACATTATTCTAAAAAAGTAGTTCTATTAATTATTTTCTTATAAGAAAAATCATCCAAAATTATTTCAAAATGTATTTTTGATGTAACTTCTCAGATTTTATTTTTGGGAATAAATCTGAATCCATGAAAAGGCACTTTACATAAAATTTAAAGAAATTTTACTTGGTGTTTGAAGTATCTGATGAATGATTGATATCATCTTCTTCACCAATATCCACTCGACAAAGCTACACTTAAAAAAAAAAAGAAAACTAAAAAATTCACAGAAGTTACTTGAAGCCATTCTCAAACCCAAAAGTCAGATCTTATTGTGGTTGACTCATTTCTTGTTGTTATTGATGTAAGTCCTCTACTTAGGTAGAAATTAGTTAATTAGGACATCAATTTAAAAAGGTGCATTAAAAATTGTAGGGCAATTCTAGTTTAGATGTCTACTTTGTTATCCCTTTGTAACATTGCTTAGTTACATCCCTTTTTTTCTTTTATTTTGTAACACTTTACCTAGAATAGCCAACTAGCCAATTTCATTTCACTGGCTAAAAAAACTGAATATTTTTACCAAAAGGGTAACTGACCAACAATATGCAGTAATTTATTCTCCACTTTCACAAAAAAAAAAAAAACAAATAAAATTTTAGAATAATGAAATTTTCTCAAATCAATTGAACATACATGGCTAAAAATTGATTGAAAATCCCATAAAAATTTAATCTTGATTGGAGATTCTATTTTCCTGTATTATGAAAAAGAAAAAGATAACAATCAAAATGATGATTAAATTCTATAACAAAAGAAAGAAATTACTCATAATGACTTTGATGAAATGATTCTATAATTTGAAAAGTTCATACAAATAATAGTGGATAACAACTATAACACATCTCTTTATAATAATAAAGAACAGAATACATTTCGTTAAATACATTTTGTGAAACACTTTTAAGATGTCTTCAAAGATTTTTCAGTTTGATATAAATTTCCTTTAAGTTTATAGTTTTCTAGTTTACTTTCTCAGAAAATAAACCAAGCCAAAAAAATGGAAGGACTTTAAAACACTTATAAGACTTCTTTAAAGATTTTTCAGTTTTATATATATTTCCTTTAAAAACATGGTTTTCCTGTTTATTTTCTCAGAAAATAGACAAAGTCACAAAAATGTAAGGACTTTAAAAACACTTATACGACGTTTTTAAAGATTTTTCAGTTTGATATAAATTTCCGTTAAGTATATTGTTTTCCGGTTTATTCTCTCAGAAAATAGCCCAAGCCACAAAAATGTTACTACTTTAAAAACACTTATAAGACGTCTTTAAGATTTTTCAGTTTGATATAAATTTCCTTTAAGTCTATGGTTTAACTGTTTACCTTTTCAAAAAATAAACCAAGTCATAAAAAAAGTAAAGACTTTCAAAGTACTTATAAGATGTGTTTAATAACTTTTTACTTTGATATGAATTTCCTTTAAGTATATGCTTTTCCTGTTTACTTTCTCAGAAAATAGACCAGGTCACAAAAATGGAGTGACTTTAAAAACGCCTACATGACGTCATTTAAGATTTTTCAGTTTAATTTAAATTTCTTTTACTTATATGGCTTTCCTGTTTACTTTCTCAGAAAATAAACAAAAGACACAAAAAAGTAAGGACTTTAAATAGTATTTCTTATGAGAAATATTTAAAGATTTTTCTGTTTAATATAAATTTCCTTTAAGTATATGATTTCCTTGTTAACTTTCTAAGAAAATTGACGAAGGCAAAAAAAGTTAAATGACTTTAAAATGCTATTAAGACGCCATTAAAGATTTTTCAGTTTGATATGAATTTCCTTTAAGTACATAGGTTTTTCCTGTTTACATTCTCAGAAATTCGACCGACTTACAAAAGAATTAATTACTTTAAAATCCCTTATAAGACGTCTTCAAAGATTTTTCTATTTATATAAATTTTCTTTAAGTATTTGGTTTTCCTCTTTACTTTCTAAGAAAATCGACCATATCACAAAAACAGTAACGACTTTAAAAACACTTATAAGACTTGTTTAAAGATTTTTCAGTTTGATAAAAATTTCCTTTAAGTATAGTCTTTCCTGTTTAGTTTTTAAGAAAATCGACCAAGTCACAAAAACAGTAACGACTTTAAAAACATTTTTAAGACGTCATTAAAGATTTTTCCGTTTGATATAAATTTCCTTTAAGTATATGGTTTTCGTCTCTATTTTTTCGGAAAATAGACCAAGCCACAAAAAAGTAAGGATTTTAAAAACACTTACAAGACTTTTTAAATCTATTTTAGCTTGATATAAATTTCCCTTAAGTATATGGTTTTCCTGTTTACTTTATAAGAAAATAGACCAAGTCACAAAATAGTAAGGACTTTAAAATAACTTTTAAGACGTCTTTAAAGATTTTTCAGTGTGATATATTTTTCATTCATATATCTGGTTTTCCTGTTTAATTTCACAGAAATAGACCAAGTCACAATAATAAAAAAACTTGAAAATAACTTATACGGCTTTTTAAATGATTTTTCAGTTCGATATCATCATCATCATCATCATATCGTGCTGGCAGCACGGATATCCCTGACCCTCTCTTGCCACTCCTCCCTATCGTTCATCGCCTTAGGCAGGTCTTCAGGACAACAACCTGTATCCTCACATAGCTGCTGAATGTACGTTCGTGCTGGTCGTCCTGCTTTTGCGCTGCCATGTGTGGGGATCCATAAGAGTACATCTCTTATGAGTTCATCTCTGCTTCTCCAGCAATGTCCTGCATGTCTGGTTCGCCTAACTTGAATAGTTTTCGTGATAGGGGGCAGGTGGCCGTACAGTTGGTGTCTTGTGGGGTGTTGCTGCCAGGACTTGTTCAGGATTGCACGCAGCATTCTTGCGTAATTGCCATCTAGTTTCTTCTCCAGCCGTTCGACTTAAATTTTCTTAAGTATATGGTTTTCCTATTTACTTTCTCAGAAAATGAACCAAGTCACAAAAAAGTAAGGATTTAAAAAACACTCATACGGTGTATTTAAAAAAATTTCAGTTTGAAATATATTTCATTTAAAAATATAGTTATCCTGTTTACTTTCTAAGATAATGGACCACGTCACAAAAAATATAACCCCTTTAAAAAGGCTGATAAGACGTCTGTGAAGAATTTTCATTTTGATATAAATTTCCATTCAGTATATGGTTTTCCTGTTTACATTCTCAGAAAATAGACCGAGCTACAAAAAAGTAAGGACTTTAAAAAGACTTATAAGATGTATTAAAGATTTTTCAGTTTCATATAAATTTCCATTAAGTATATGTTTTTCCTGTTTACTTTCCCAGAAAATAGACAAGGTCACAAAAACGTAAAGACTTTAAAAACACTTATAAGAGGTCATTAATGATTTTTCAGTTTGATATAAATTTCCTTTAAGAATAGGGATTTCCTGTTTACTTTCTTACAAACTTGACCAAGTCACAAAAAAGGAAAGACATTAAAAAACTCGTAAGATGTCATTAAAGATTTTTAATTTTTATATAAATTTCCAGTAAGGATATTGTTTTTCTGTTAACCTCCACACAAACTATACCAGGTCACAAAAAAGTAAGGACTTTAAAAACACTAAATGGGTGTCATTAACGATTTTTCAGTTTGATATAAATTTCCTTTAAGTATATGGTTTTCCTGTTTACTTTCTCAAAAACTAGACCAGGTCACAAAAAAGTAAGTATTTCAAAAACACTCATAAGATATCTTCAAAGATTTTTCATTTTGATATAAATTTCCTTTAAGTATATATTTTTCCTGTTTAATGTCTCCCAAACTAGATCAAGTCACAAAAAATAAGGATTTTCAAAACATTTATAAGATGTCATTAAAGATTTTTTTTATTTTGTTATAAATTCACTTTAAGTATATGGTTTTCCTGTTTACTTTCTCACAAACTAGACCAGGTCTCAAAAAGAAAGATCAAGCAAAAAAAAGTAAGGACTTTAAAAACACTTATAAGATGTCATTAATGATTTTGCAGTTTGATATCATCCTCATCATCATGTCGCGCCGCCAGCGCGGATATCCTTGACCCTCTCTCGCCATTTCTCCCTATCATTCATTGCCTCCGGCAGGTCTTCGGGGTTACATCCTGTGTCCTCACATAGTTGCTGTATGTATGTTCGTGCTGGTCGTCCCACTCTTGCACATCCATATGTGGGGGTCCACAGGAGTACATCGCTTATGAGCTCGTCCTTGCTTCTCCAGCAGTGTCCTGCGTGTCTGGTTCGTCGAACTTGTATAGTTTTCGTGATGGGGGGCAAGTGTCCGTATAGTTGGAGTCTCGTGGGGTGCTGTCGCCAGGACTTGTTTAATACTGCTCTCAACATTCTTGTGTAATTTCCGCCCAGCCTCCTCTCCAGCCGCTTCGTAAGCGTCCATGTGGTGCATCCATATAGCAGTATCTACACAACCACTGCCTGGAAGAAACTGCGTTTCATTTTATCAGTTAGGTCCGACTTCCATATGATCGAGAGCCTATCGATAGCTGTCCATGCCTTCGTCAGTCGTGTGTCGATGTCCTTTTCGGTTGATGAGACGCTACTTCATAGGTAGGTGAATTTGTCGACTAGTTTCAGAGAGGCTCCGTCTAGTGTGGCAAAATATCCTTTAAGTATATGGTTTTCCTGTTTACTTACTCACAAGATAGAAGAAGTCTCAAAAAGGTAACAGCTTTAAAAACCCTTAGAAGATGTCATTAAAGATTTTTCTGTTTGATATAAATTTCCTTTAAGTATTTGGTTTTCCGGTTTAATTTCACACAATCTAGACGAAATCACAACAAAGTAAGGACTTTAAAAAAAATTATAAGATGTCATTATATATATTTCAGATTGATATAAATGTCTTTTAGGTATATGTTTTTCCTATTTACTTTGTCACAAAATAATCAAAGTCACAAAAAAGAAAGGTTTTTAAAAATACTTATAAGATATCATCAAAGATTTTTCAGTTCAAAATTAATTTCCTTTAAGTATATGGTTTTCCTGCTTACTTGGTCAAAAACTATACCAGGTCACAAAAAAGTAAGGACTTTTAAGATGTCATAAAATTTTTTTCCTTTTTTACATAAATTTTCTTTAAGTATATGGTTTTCCTGTTTACTTTCAAACAAACTAGATCAAGTCACAAAAATAACACTTATAAGATGTCATTAAAGGTTTTTCAGTTTGATAGAAATTTCCTTTAAGTATACGGTTTTCCTGTTTGCTTTCTTAGAAAAAAAGACCAGGTCAAAAAAAATAAGGACTTTAATAACTCTTATAAGATGTCATTAAAAATTTGTCAGTTTAATATAAATTTCTTTAAGTATATGGTTTTCCTGTTTACCTTCTCAGAAATGGACCAAGTCACAAAAATGTAAGGACTTTAAAAACACTTATAAGATGTCATTAAAGATTTTTCAGTATGATATAAATTTCCTTTAAGTATGAGGATTTCCTGATTACTTTCTAACAAAGTAGACAGGGTCACAAAAATGTAAGGACTTTAAAAACACTTCTAAGATGTAATTAAAGATTTTTCAGTATGATATAAATTTCCTTTAAGTATGAGGATTTCCTGATTACTTTCTAACAAAGTAGACAGGGTCACAAAAATGTAAGGACTTTAAAAACACTTATAAGATGTCTTTAAGGATTTTTCAGTTTGATATAAATTTCCTTTAAGTATATGGTTTTCCTGTTTATTTTCTCACAACTAGACCAAGTCACAAAAAAGTTAGGACTTAAAAAACATTTATCAGATGTCTTGAAAGATTTTTCAGTTTGCTATAAATTTCCTTCACGTATATCGTTTTCCTGTTTACTTTATTACAAACTAGACCAAGTCAAAAAAAAGTAAGGACATTAAAAACACTTAAAAGATGTCATTGAAGATTTTTCAGTTTGATGTAAATTTCATTTAAGTATATGGTTTTCCTGTATACTTTCTCACAAACCAGACCAAGTCACAAAAAAATTAAGGATATTAAAATCACTTTTAAGGTGTAATTAATGATTTTTAAGTTTGATATAAATTTCCTTTAAGTATATGGTTTTCCTGTTTACTTTCTCACAAACTAGACCAAGTCACAAAAACGTATGGATTTTAAAAACACTCATAGGAAGTCATTAAATATTTTTCAATTTGATATAAATTTCATTTTTAGTATATGGTTTTCCTGTTTATTTTCGCACAAACTAGACCTGGAAAAAGAATGTAAGTACTTTAAAAACATTTATATGATGTCATTAATTATTTTTCAGTTCGATATAAATTTCCTGTAAGTATATGGTTATCCTGTTTACTTTCTCATAAATTAGACCAGGTCACAAAAAAGTAACAACTTTAAAAACAATCATAAGATGTCAGTAAAATTTTTTCTGTTTGATATAAATTACGTTTAAGTACATGTTTTTCCTGTTTATTTATTTCTAACTCGACCAGATCACAAAAAATAAGGACTTTAAAAACACTTATAAGATGTCATTACAGGTTTTCAGTTGAATACAAATTTCCTTTAAGTATATGGTTTTCCTGTTTACTTCCTAACAAACTAGACAAGGTCACAAAAAATTAAGGACTTTAAAAACACTTACCAGATGTCATTAAAGATTTTTCAGTTTGCTATAATTTTCCTTTAAGTATCTCGTTTTCCTGTTTACTTTGTTACAAACGAGCCCAGCTCACAAAAAAGTAAAGTTTCAAAAACATTATAAGATTGTCATTAAAGATTTTTTACTTTGGTATAAATTTCCTTTCAGTATATGGTTTTCCTGTTTACTTTCTCAGAAAATAGACCAAGTCTCAAAATCGTAAGGACTTTAAAAAAACACTTATAAGATGTTATTAAAGATTTTTCACTTATATATATATTTCCTTTAAGTATATGGTTTTCCTGTTTACTTTCTCACAAACTAGACCAAGTCACACAAAAGTAAGGACTTTAAAAACACTCATAAGATATCATTAATGATTTTTCAGTTCGATATAAAGTTCCTTTAAGTCTATGGTTTTCCTGTTTAATTTCTCACAAACTAGACCAGGTCACAAAAAAGTAACGACATTAAAAACACTTATAGGATGTCATTAAACATTTTTCAGTTTGATATAAATTTCTTTTGTGACTGGGCTACTTTGTAAGAAAGTAAGCAGGAAAACGATATTCTTAAAGGAAATTTATATCAAACTGAAAAATCTTGAATGACATCTTATAAGTGTTTTTAAATTTTTTCTTTATGTGATCTGGTCTAGTTCGTGAGAAAATAAACAGGAAAACCCTATACTTAAGAAAAATTTATATGAAAGTAAAAAATATTTAATGGCACCTTATGAGTGTTTTCAAAGTCGTTACTTTTTTTGACCTTGTCTAGTTTGTGAGAAAGTAAACTGGACACCCATATACTTAAAGGAAATTTATATCAAACTGAAAAATACTTAATCACATCTTATGAGTGTTTTTAAAGTTCTTACATGTTTGTGACCTTGTCTAGTTTGTGAGAAAGTAAACAGGAAAATAGTATTATATCAAACGGAAAAATTTTTAATGACATCTTGTAAGTGTTTTTATAGTCCTTATTTTTTTTGACATGGTGTAATTTGTGAGAAAATAAACAGAAAAACTATATACTTAAATGAAATTTCTATCAAACTGAAAAATCTTTAATGACATCTCATAAGTGTTTTGAAAGTCATTACTTTTTTTGACTTGGTCTAATTTGTGAGAATGTAAATAGGAAAAACATATACTTAAAGAAATTTATATCAAACTGAAAAATATTTAATGACATCTTATAAGTGTTTTTAAAGTCCTTACTTTTTTTGTGACTTGATCTAGTTGCTAAGAAATTAAACATGAAAGCATTTACTTTAAGAAAATATATATCAAACTGAAAATGATATCTTATAAGTGTTTTTAAAGTCGTTATTTTTTTTGACCTTGTCTACTTGTGAGAAAGTAAACAGGAAAACCATATACATAAATGATTTTTAAATCAAATTGAAAGACCTTTAATGACATCTTATTAGTTTTTTGAAGTCGTTACTTTTTTGTGCGTTGGTTTAGTTTGTGAGAAAGTAAACAGGAAATTCATATTTCCTAAGAAAGTAAAAAGGAAAACCATATATTTAAAGGAAATTTATATCAAATTTAAAAATCTTTAATGATATCTTATAATTGCTTTTAAAGTCTATATTTTCTTGTGACTTGGTCTAGTTTGTGAGAAAGTAAACAGGAAAACATATACCTAAAGATATCTATATCAAACTAAAAAAACTTTAATGACATCTTAAGTGTGTTTTTAAAGTCGTTACTTTTTTGTGACCTTGTCTAGATTGTGAGAAAGTAAACAGGAAAACCCTATATTTAAATGAAGTTAATATCAAACTTAAAAAATCTTTAATGCCATCTTATAAGTGTTTTTAAAGTCATTACTTTTTTCTGACCTTGGGTACTTTGTGAGAAAGTAAACAGGAAAACAATATACTTAAAGGAAATTTATATCAAACAGAAAAATCTTTAATGACATCATATAAGTGTTTTTAAAGTCCTTACTTTTATGTAACTTGGTCTAGTTTGTGAGAAAGTAAACAGGAAATCAATATACTTAAACGAAATTTATATCAAACAGAAAAATCTTTAACGACATCTTTTTGAGAAAATAAACAGGAAAGGTATATACTTAAAGGAAAATTTATATGAAACTGAAAAATCTTTAATAAGATCTTATGAGTGTTTTAAAAGTTATTTTTTCTGACCTGTTCTAGTTTTTGAGAAAGTAACCAGGAAAACCATATACTTAAAGGAAATTTATATCAAACTGAGAAATCTTTAATGACATCTTGTAAGTGTTTTTAAAGTCCTTACTTTTTTGTGACTTGGTCTAGTTTGTGAGAAAGTTTGATGTAAATCTCTTTTAAAAAGATTTATATCAAACTGAAAAATCTCTAGTGACATCTTGCAGGTGGTTTTAATATCCTTATAATTTTGTGACCTGGTCTAGTTTGTGAGAAAGTAAACAGGAAAACCATATACTTAAAGGAAATTGAGATCAAACGGAAAAAATTTAATGATATCTTATAAATGTTTTTAAAGTCGTTACTTTTTGTGACCTTGTCCATCTTGTGAGAAAGTAAACAGGAAAACCATATACTTAAAGGAAATTGAGATCAAACTGAAAAAACTTTAATGAAATCTGACAAGTGTTTTTAAAGTCCTTACTTTATATGACACTGTCTAGTTTGTGAGAAAGGAAACAGGAAAACAATATACCTAAAGGAAATTTATATTAAACTGAAAAATCTTTAATGACATCTCATAAGTTTTTTCAAAGTCCTTACATTTTTGTGACTTGGTCTATTTCCTAAGAAAGTAAAAAGGAAAACCATATGCTTAAAGGAAATTTACATCAAACTCATAAATCTTTAATGACGTCTTATAAACTTTTTAAAATTTGTTTTTTTTTGTGACCTGGTCTAGTTTGTGAGAAAGTAAACTTGAAAAACTTATACTGAAAGGAAATTTATATAAAAATGAACAATCTTTATGACATCTGATAAGTGTTTTTAAAGTCGATTTTTTGTGTGACTTGGTATAGTTTGTGAGAAAGTAAAAAGGAAAACCATATACTTAAAGGAGATTTATATTAACCTGAAAAATCTTTAATGACATCTTATAAGTTTTTTTAAAGTCCATACTTTTTTGTGAACTGGTCTATCTTGTGAGAAAGTAAACAGGAGAACCATATACTTAAAGGAAATTTATATCAAACTGAAAAATCTTTAATGACATCTTATAAGGGTTTTTAAAGTCCTTACTTTTTTGTGACTTGGTCTAGTTTTTCAGATAGTATACAGGAAAACTATATATTTAAAGGAAATGTATATTGAACTTAAAAATCTTTCATGACGTCTTATAAGTCTTTTTTAAAGTCATTATTTTTTGGGACCAGGTCTACTTTTTGAGAAAATAAACAGGAAAGGTATATACTTAAAGGAAAATTTATATGAAACTGAAAAATCTTTAATAAGATCTTATGAGTGTTTTAAAAGTTATTTTTTCTGACCTGTTCTAGTTTTTGAGAAAGTAACCAGGAAAACCATATACTTAAAGGAAATTTATATCAAACTGAGAAATCTTTAATGACATCTTGTAAGTGTTTTTAAAGTCCTTACTTTTTTGTGACTTGGTCTAGTTTGTGAGAAAGTTTGATGTAAATCTCTTTTAAAAAGATTTATATCAAACTGAAAAATCTCTAGTGACATCTTGCAGGTGGTTTTAATATCCTTATAATTTTGTGACCTGGTCTAGTTTGTGAGGAAGTAAACAGGAAAACCATATACTTAAAGGAAATTGAGATCAAATTGAAAAAACTTTAATGAAATCTGACAAGTGTTTTTAAAGTCCTTACTTTATTTGCACTGTCTAGTTTGTGAGTAAGGAAACAGGAAAACCATATACCTAAAGGAAATTTATATTAAACTGAAAAATCTTTAATGACATCTTATAAGTGTTTTCAAAGTCCTTACATTTTTGTGACTTGGTCTATTTCCTAAGAAAGTAAAAAGGAAAACCATATGCTTAAAGGAAATTTACATCAAACTCAAAAATCTTTAATGACGTCTTATAAATTTTTTAAAATTTGTTTTTTTTTGTGACCTTTTCTAGTTTGTGAGAAAGTAAACTTGAAAAACTTATACTGAAAGGAAATTCATATCAAAATGAACAATCTTTAATGACATCTGATAAGTGTTTTTAAAGTCGATTTTTTGTGTGACTTGGTATAGTTTGTGAGAAAGTAAAAAGGAAAACCATATACTTAAAGGAGATTTATATTAACCTGAAAAATCTTTAATGACATCTTATAAGTGTTTTTAAAGTCCATACTTTTTTATGAACTGGTCTATCTTGTGAGAAAGTAAACAGGAGAACCATATACTTAAAGGAAATTTATATCAAACTGAAAATTCTTTAATGACATCTTATAAGGGTTTTTAAAGTCCATACTTTTTTGTGAACTGGTCTATCTCGTGAGAAAGTAAACAGGAAAACCATATACTTAAAGGAAATTTATATCAAACTGAAAAATATTTAATGACATCTTATAAGTGTTTTTAAAGTCGTTTTTTTTTGTGACCAGGTCTAATTTGTGAGAAAATAAGCAGGAAAACGATATACTTAAAATAAATTTTTATTAAACTGAAAAATCTTTAATAACATCTTATAAGTGTTTTTAAAGTCTTTACGTTTCTTTGAGCTGGCCCATTTTGTGAAGAAGTAAAGAGGAAAACCATATACTTAAGGGAAATTTATATCAAACTGAAAATTCTTTAATGATATCTTAAAAGTTTTTTTTAAGTTTTTTCTTTTTTTTTTTGACTTGGTCTAGTTCGTGAAAAAGTAAACAGGAAAACCATATACTTAAAAGAAATTTATATCAAACTGAAAAATTTTAAATGACATCTTATAAGTTTTTAAAATTCCTTCATTTATTGTGACTTGGTCTAGTTTGTCAGAAAGTAAACAGGAAAACAATATACTTAAAGCAAATTTATATCAAACTGAAAAATCTTTAATGACATCTTATAAGTGTTTTTAAAGTCGTTATTTTTTTGTGACCTGGACTAGTTTGTGAGAAAGTAAACAGGAAAACAATATACGTAAAGGAAATTTATATCAAACTGAGAAATATTTAATGACATCTTATAAGTGTATAGCAGTGTGGTGAAATGGTTAATTGTTTAGCGCTTTATTTTTTAAGGCAACAAATGAATTGCGAAACTATGCTTTATACAACACACAACAACGAAAGTTTTTATTTGCAGCTTTGAGGCGGTTTGTTCTTGGTGCTGCAAGACTCGTGGTATTTAGGCTTGTTGGTTTTGGAGACGCGATAGCTTAGCGGGATGTTGAGATGGCAGCGTGTCGTTGGACTTGTGAGGGAATGGCATCTTATAAGTGTTTTTAAGGTCATTACTTTTTTCTGACTTTGTCTACTTTGTGAGAAAGCAAACAGGAAAACAATATAGAAGTGTTTTTAAAGTCCTTACTTTTTTGTGACTTGGTATAGTTTGTGAGAAAGTTACCAGGAAAACCATATACTTTAAGGAAATTTATATCAAACTGAAAAATCTTTATATGACATTTTTTAAGAATTTTTCAAGTTCTTACATTTTTGTGACCTGGTCTAGTTTGTGAAAAAGTAAACAGGAAAACCATATACGTAAAGGAAATTTATATCAAACCGAAAAATCTTTAATGACATCTTATAAGTGTTTTTAAAGTCCTTACTTTTTTCTGACCTTGTCTAGTTTATTAGAAAGTAACCAGAAAAGCCATATACTTAAATGAAATTTATATCAAAATGAACCATCTTTACTGACATCTGATAACTGTTTTTAAAGTCCTTTTTTTTTTACTTTGTGTAGTTTGGGAGAAAGAAAACAGGAAAACCATATACTTAAAGGAAATTTATATCCTACTGAGAAATCTTTAATGACATTTTATGAGTTTTTTTTAAGTCCTTACGTTTTATTCACTTGGTCTTGTTTGTGAGAAAGTAAACAGGATAATCATGTACTGAAAGGAAATTTATATCAAACTGGAAAATAATTAATGACATAAGTTTTTTTAAAGTCCTTACTGTTTCGTGACCTGGTCTATTTTTTGAGAAAGTAATCAGGAAAACCATATACTTAAAGGAAATTTATATCTAACCGAAAAATCTTTAATGACATCTTATAAGTGTTTTTAAAGTTGTTATTTTTTTCTGACCTCGTCTAGTTTGTGAGAAAGTAAACAGGAAACCATATACTAAAAAGGAAATTCAGATCAAACTGAAAAATCTTTTATGACATTTTATAAGTTTTTTTAAAGTCCTTCTTTACTGAAACCATGGGGGTCGCCTGTTCTAATTCATTTAGCCATAACCGGGTACAAGTGTTAAATATTTTTGTATTGTTACTCGCCTGTTTTCAGGATTGAAACTGCAACCTCCAGATGATTTGAAGCTTAGGGAACCAACACCTATAACCGTTTCGCCACGTGTACTGCTGGTCAATTTAGAGTGAATTTTTGGGGACTTATAAACTTAATGTTCTTACTTGACTAGAATTACTACTATTATGTATGATTTTTTTTACCTGTGCTCATATTCAGTTTTTTTTTTCTTCTTTATCATCTAGCCTTCTTAATTATCGGTTCCCATATTGTATTCAACTCTATACTTGGTCTACTCAGCAGGTCATTGCAGCCCAACATATGTGCTGATTCCTTAAGGCGTCTAATCCTCCAAAGTTCATCCCTATCAATTATTTCAACTTTATCCCATAAGGGCACATGATTTCCCCTTTCCTTCCATATATGGTCTGCCATACCTGACTTTTGAATCCCGCCCCGTATTACTGCCTTCTGATGTTCTTCTATCCTTACTTTAAGTAGGCGACCTGTCTCACCTTTGTATATTTTTCCACAACTGCAAGGGGTGGAGTAGACACAGTTCTTGGTCATGTTGAATTCCGTTGGTGGCTTGACCCGGGAGAGATACCTCCGGAGAGTTGAACCACTTGTGAATACTGTCCTGATGTCATATGGACTATATATCTTTTGGATTCTTTCGGCTAGTCCTTTGACATAGGGCAGACATACTGTAGTGAGTTTTCGGGTATTATCCTCCATCCTCCAACCCAGGTTTCTTGCATCCGATGTTATGCGATCTGGGTAGTTGTTACGATCGAGGTTGTGTCTCAGATTAATCATTTCTTCTTGATATGCATCAGTATCGGTACTTATGCTTTTTGCTCGATGTTGTAAGCAACGGATTATTCCTTTCTTTACTGTATATGGATGATATTTTTTCATCAGTGTTTCCTTGGATATGGTCACTCAATATAGATAACAATAAACCACATGATTTGGGTTGGGTAAAAAAAACAGTTTTTCAGTTTAACCACTTATGAATTTAGACCCTGGGGATAGTCAAATTCATATTTTACTCAGAAATATGCTCTCTCTCTCTCTCTCTCTCTCTCTCTCTCTCTCTCTCTCTCTCTAATCAGCAGAAGTAGACGGGAAGTCTGAACAGTTCAGTTGAGTCATGGTTGCGTGCTGACCGATTGACGGTCAAGTTTCACTTATATAGGTGTATGAACTGGCGAGCAGCTCATAGTAACAAGCGACCAATTTAAAGGCTGAATGCCGATTGACCAAGAAGCCCATGTGATACAAGGCAGCAAAAATTTCAAATCTGCAATAAGGAAAAATCACACAAGTCAGTTTGCCAAGTGATCCCCTACCAGACAGACGTGTCTGTGAACCAAAGAGTAAACTGCTTTTCCCAGACCAGCTCATATGGAAAGATTAAAAGGCAGCCAGAAAAGGGCTAAGAACTGTGTGAATATTTTGTTCGTCTACTGACCACGAGAAAAACCAGACAACAAGAAACGATTTGCAGAAGTACCCAGAAAGAAAGAAAAAAAGAAAAATAAACTGTTGGTGAAACGCGACACCAGGAGAAAAGAAAGAGAGAGAGAGAGAGAGAGAGAGAGAGAGAGAGAGAGAGAGAGAGAGAGAGACATATTAAATATAAAAAAGGCGATAAAAGAAAAGGAGAGAGAGAAGTAAAAAAAGCTTTCTTTTTAATGTTGTTTTACTTTTTTGCTTACCCCATTTCCTAATGCACACAAAAAACATCAAAAAAAAAGAAGTTTTTTCCACATATCATCACAAGAAAAATTCTCGGTGAATTGTCCCCAAATTGTAAAAATATAAGCATTTTTATTTTTGTCACTAAATTATTTTACTTCGCATATATGCCTTTATTTTTTTGTGGTTGATAATAAAATAATTTGTATTCTAAGTTGTGCATTTTGTGTTGTCTTTTTTTTCGGCTTGTTCGGAAATCTGTGTCATAGTATTCCCCGTTCGCTGGTAATTGAAAGACATCTCAAAATAAAATATTATTCGACCTAATACCAGCAATACACCTGGCGTTGTCCGGGTAATAGGTGGACGTAAAAGGGTCAAGACTAAAAGTTTGTCACGTTCACTGACAGTAAACTAGTCGGAAAAGTTTCATGACAACGACAATCTTTAATATATATATATATATATATATATATATATATATATATATATATATATATATATATATATATATACTTGGTTGCCATTAAGCCTAATTATGTAAACAAAAAAGTGATACATACGCATTAAAATCCCTTCGCTGATGCTGAGTTTGCTAATGGCTGTGTGATAGAAAATCCGGCTACCGTAAAGCCAGCCAGGTTTCAATCAAAGCTCCAAGCACTGAGCCCGGACAAAATAACATTTAGATGTCCTGGAGGCCCTTTACATTCTATTTTATAGGCCAACTCTGTGCAAGCAAAATCCTAAGCACTCCTTAAATTTATGGGGAGACAATTGTTACTTGACTCAGGGCATTTTTAAAATTTTTCCCCCCTCCCTGGTCTTGCTCTCATTCTCATTCCCCTTTTAATTAATTTTATTTTCATTATTTTAAACGACTTCTGATATTGTCGCTTGACAAATGTCAGATGAAAGGGCCCTTGCGATTCCAATAAAAATGTTTTTCCATATATTGCAATCTCCCTATTTGCATATGTCCCTTAGTATTTGTCTCTTTATATATATATATATATATATATATTGTATCACAAAAGTGAGTACACCCCTTATATTTCTGCAGATATTTAAGTATATCTCTTCATGGGACAACACTGACAAAATGACAGTTTGACACAATGAAGAGTAGTCTGAATGCAACCTATATAACAGAGTTGATTTATTTTCCCCTCAAAATAACTCAAAATATAACCTTTAAAAGCTAAACCTCTGCCATCAAAAGTGAGTACACTCCTTAGGGAAAGTTGTCAATATTAACATACACCATGTCAACTGTCAATATTTTGTGCAACCACCATCATTATCCAGAACTGCCTTTACTCTCCTGGGCATGGAGTTTACCAGAGCTTCACAGGTAGCCACTAGAATGCTCTTCCACTCCTCTATGACGACGTCGTGGAGCTGGCAGATATTTGAGACTTTCCGCACCTCAACCTTCCGCTTGAATATCCCCAAAAAATGTTCTACTGGGTCCAAGTCAGGAGGCATGCTTGGCCAGTCTGTCACCTTTACCTTCAGCCTCTTGAGTAAAACAATGGTCATCTTGGAGGTGTGTTTGGGGTCATTGTCATGCTGGAGCACTGCCCTGCTACCCAGTTTCTAGAGGGAGGGGATCATGCTCGGCTGCAGTATTTCCCAGTACATGTTGGAGTCCATGTTTACTTCAATGAAATGTAACTCTCCAATACCTGCAGCACTCATGCAGCCTTAGACCATGGTATTTCCGACACCATGCTTGACTATCGGCATGACACACTTATCTTTGTACTCCTCTTCTGGTCGCCGCCACACATGCTTGAAGCCATCAGAACCAAACAAATTAATCTTCATCTCATCATGCTTGACTGTAGTGTTATATTGTCATTTACATGTTCTTGCAGCACTTAAAGACACAATAATAAACAGACGCAGGAAGACTTCTTTATAAGAATATTCACCTCTCACTTTATTGCAAGGGTTCGAAAAGGGTTACTCAAGGTTTGCGTGTAAGAGGGTGTTGGAGACCAAACAGAAACTGCAATATTTTGACCTTCACTCTTATGGCCGTCAACGTTGTGTCTTTCTCTTTTCTTGATGCTCAACCGGAGGCCTTTGGGTCCACTCTGCTGGGTGTTGCCTTCTTTACTGCATCTTATCAGCATCTTCTCTGGACTCCAAATCAATCAGGGCTCCCAAGGGCCCCTTCGGCCGGGTGTGGCTTTCCCTACCACATCTCATCCTACTCCGGCTCCAGCTCAACTGCTACTGGCCCGTCGGCCGGGTGTGGCTTTCCCTACCACATGTCATCTCCAACTGGCTGCAGCTCAACTGGCACTTGACTTCCGCCTTGACTGCGTTATATGATAATTCAACAACTACACGATCGCCCACTCGATCTTTGAAATCGAATGTTTAATCGTCATCAAGCGGAAATAACAGTTATGCAGTTCACAGGTCACTCTCATCCGGTGCATCACTCTGTAGTGGCACAATGGGACCTTCACCTTGTCCAATATTATAAGCCTTAATCTGCCCACGCGATCTCTTTCGATTACTGGCGATTGGAATGTGTCACTTCCTTCCGGTGCATCACCTTGGAATGGCATTTTTGGGCCGGGTCGAAGGTCAAAATATTACGGTAGGCATGACACACTTATCTTTGTACGTGTCTTCCTTCTGGGGTGACAGCCATGCACACCAATTTGATGTAGAGTGCGGCATATGGTCTGAGCACTAACAGGTGCACCCCCTACCTCTTCAATATCTGCAGCAATGCTGACAGCACTCCTACACCGATCTTTCAAAGAAAGCATTTGGATGTAACGCTCAGCACGTGTGCTCAGCTTCTTTGGACGACCTACCCGAGGCCTGTTCTGAGTGGACCCCGTTCTTTTTAAACGCTGGATGATCTTAGCCACTGTGCTATGGCTCCGTTTCAGGGTGTTGGTAATCTTCTTGTAGCCTTGGCCATCTTCCTGTAGCGCAACAATACGTCTTTTAAGATCCTCAGACAGTTCTTTGCTATGTGCTGTCATGTTGGAACTTTCAGTGACCGGTATGAGAGAGTGAGAGAGCTGCACTACAAATTTGAACGCACCTGATCCCTATGCACATGGGCCTAGTAACACATGGGCCTAGTAACACTAACAAGTCACATGTTATTTTGTAGAGAAAATGACAAGCAGTACTCAATTTGGACATTTAGGGGTGTAGTTTCTTAGCGGCGTACTCACTTTTGTTGGCAGGGGTTAAGCTTTTAATGGTTATATCTTCAGGGGAAAATAAATTAACTCTGTTATATAAGTTGCACACAGACTACTTTTCATTGTGTCAAAGTGTCATTTTATCAGTGTTGTCCCATGAAGAGATATACTTAAATATCTGCAGAAATATGAGGGGTGTACTCAATTTTGTGATACTCTCTCTCTCTCTCTATATATATATATATATATATATATCTGTCTCAGAGTGGTAGAACCTGATAGGGGCCCTATCTATGGGTTAAATAGAACTAAACTGCGTACTTAAGCTAAAATGAATTATTTGAAATAGAACTGTTCTTGACATTGAAACTGTATTTATGCTAAACTGATTTGTTTAATATAATATTTGTTTGAATAAAATGAATAATTTGAAATAGAACTGTCTTTGCCAAATAAACGGTGTACTCATGCTGAATTGAATAGTTTGAAATAGAAGACTTTTTCTATAAGAAAGCCTGAAATGGTTTAGTTTCTGATTTATAAACCAAAGAAAGTCTTTTTCTATGAGAAAACTTGAAAAGGTTCAGTTTCTGACTTATCAGCCAACGAATGTCCTTTTCTTTAAAACAGAAACTGAACCATTTCGGGTTTTCTTATCAATAAAAAGATATTCTTTTTCTATAATAAAACGTGAAATAGTTCAGTTTCTAACTTATAAAAGAAAGATTTCCTTTGGTATGAGAAACCTTGAAATGATTCAGTTCCTGACATATAGAATCGACGTTCTATGGTTGATATGAAAATTGAAATAGTTCAATTTCTGACTAAAAGAAAAATACTTTCCATGATTCTCAAGCAAACAAACATTTTTCTATAAGTCAGAAACTGAACAATTTCAAGTTTTCTTATCAACCAGAGAATTTTTTTTTCTATAAAAAACCTTGAAGTGGTTCATTTTCTGAGTTTTTGCAAAAAGACTTTCTTTGGTTGATAAGAAAACTTCAAATGATTCAGCTTCTCACGTATAGAAAAAAGATTTCCTTTGGATCATAAGAAAAATATAATAGTTCAGTTTCTGACTTAAAGAAAAAAGACTTTCTTTGGTATGAGAAACGTTGAAATGTTTGAGTTTCTGACTTAGAGAATCGACGTTCTATAGTGGATAAGAAAATTGAAATCATTCAATTTCTGACTTATACAAAAATACTTTCTATAAGCCAACAACCTTTTTTCTATAATGTAGAAAGTAAACCATTTCATGTTTTCTTATCAACCAAAAAAAAAAAAGGGCTTTTTCTATAAGAAAACTTGAAATGGTTCGGTTTCTTATTTATCAACCAAAGAAAGTCTACTTCTATAAGAAACCTTGAGAGGTTTCAGTTTCTGATCTATCAACCAACGAAAGTTTTTTTTCTATAAGAAAACTTGAAAAGGTTCAGTTTCTGATTTATTAACCAAAGAAAGTCTTTTTCTATAAGTCAGAAACTGAACCATTTGAGGTTTTCTTATCAACCAAAGATATTCTTTTTCTGTAATAGAACGTGAAAGGGTTCAGTTTCTGACTTATAAAAAAAGATTTTCTTTGGTATGAGAAACCTTGAAATGGCTCAGTTTCTGACATATCGAATCGACGTTCTATGGTTGATATGAAAATTGTAATAGTTCAATTTCTGACTCATAGAAAAATAATTTCTGTGATTCTAAAGCAAACTGTGACGGCAAATTGACTAAAATCCCATTACGGGACTTTATTTACGCACGTGTGAAGACGGGGCAGGTTGGCACTTGATCCCCTATAGAATAAGTCCTCGTTCAGAGTTTTTCTCTCAGGCATATAAGAACTGGCATATTATGTGAGGGATCAATTTTGGACCAGACTGACCGCCGCTGGCAAGGGGTTCCAAATTTCACGCTATCACACACCCACCAGGCCGCTTTCTTCCTTCCCCGAGACAATGGAAGAATATGGACCTATAGGTTTTAGTCGTAATTATATTATATTGTAGTAGTCGGCAACTCCGGTTTCCCGTGTGATATTTTAGGAATTAATAGGACAATTCTAAGCAAGATAACATAAGGCGAATAGAAGCTAAAAAGGAAATGTGACAACAACAAATTCGTAGTAGAACGGCAAAGAACAACATAGACCACATGGTAACATGAAAATACATTAATCCTTTACTATACAAAGAGATACACTTTCAAAGTGTCAAATATACAATAAAGGAGAGTCCACGAATATAAATGTCTTTTCTTGACTTTTGTCTTTCTTCAAATTAAGGGAGAGAGAGAGAGAGAGAGAGAGAGAGAGAGAGTGGTATGCAAAGTTTGGGTATAAAGGAAAATGGCCCCAAAGTTACTTATCTTATTTTTCGACGGGGTTCCACTGGAGAATCTTTCTTCTTTCACGGGCTACTAGACTTTGTTCTTGTTTTTAATACTGGCTTGAAGAACCTGGGGTCCTTCATGTCTCAGTAATTCTTTTGTCTTCAACCCGGAGTAAAATGGCTATGGTTCGTCTGCCACGAGCCCTGCTCAAAAACTGACTTTCTTATTATTTACTTCCGCTGAGGGAGGGGAGCCCCACTTCCGTTTTGGGGTCCCAGCCAATCATTTGGCTTCTCTCTCCCTCCCCTTGGTGTCCGGCGACCTGAGGTTACTAAGTACCAACATCTGTTTATCCCCTCTGTGACCTACATTCTTCCTTAACGGTCACTTTTTTGACGGCTAGGTACTGCTAATTCAACGGGAGGATAGTATTAATTTTATCTCCCTCCTCCCAGTGGGATATCGCGTGACAAAACAAACTTTTTCTATAAGTCAGAAACTGAACTATTTCAAGTTTTCATATCAACCAAAGAAAGTTTTTTTTTCTATAAGAAAACTTGAAATGTTTTATTTTCTTACTTATAGAAAAAAGTCTTTCTTTGGTTGATAAAAAAACATAAAATGGTTCAGGTTCTGACTCATAGAAAACAGATTTCCTTTGGTTCATAAGAAAAATATAAAAAGTTCAGTTTCTGACTTAAAGAAAAAAGACTTTCTTTGGTATAAGAAAACCTTGAAATGGTAGAGTTTCTAAAATATAGAATCGGCGTTTTCCGGTTGAAAAGAAAAATGGAAATTGTTCAGTTTTCGACTTATAGAAAAAGACTTTCTTTAGTTGATAATAATTCTTGAAATGAATCAGTTTCTCAATTACAGAAAATGACTTTCCATAATTAAAAAAAAACAACAACTTTAAAATGGTTCAGTTTCTGACTTATAGAAAAAGACTTTCTTTAGTTGATAAGAAATCTTGAAATAAATCAGTTTCTCAATTATAGAAAAGGACTTTCCATAATTAAAAAAAGAAAACAACTTTAAAATGGTTCAGTTTTTGACTTAAAGAAAAAGATTTTCTTTAGTTGTTAAGAAATCTTGAAATTAATTAATTTCTTTAATTATAGAAAAGGACTTTCCATAAATCTAAAAAAAACCGTCAAAATGGTTCAGTTTCTGACTTATAGAAAAGGATTTTCTTTGGTTGATGAGAGAAATCTAAATGGTTCATTTTCTAACTAAAAAAAGACATTGTCTGGTCGATAAGAAAACTTGAAATAGTTCAGTTTCTCAAGTTTTGGAAAAGGACTTTCTTTGATAGACAAAAAAAAAGAAAAACTGATTCAGTTTCTTTCTTATAGAAAGAAAACTTTCTTTGGTTGATAAGAAAATTGAAATAGTTCAATTTCTGACTCATAGAAAAATACTTTCAGTGATTCTAAAGCAAACAAACTTTTTTCCTATTCGGTAGAACTGAACTATTTCAAATTTTCTTTTCAACCAAAAGAAATCTTTTTCAATTAGAAAACTTGAAATGGTTCAGATTCTGATTCATAGAAAAAAGGCAGTATTTGGTTGTTAAGAAAACTTAAATCGTTCAGGTTGTGACTGATAGAAAAAAGATTTCCTTTGGTTCATAATTAACTATAAATAGTCCAGATTCTGGCATAAAGAAAAAAAGACTTTCTTTGGTATGAGAAACCTTGATAGTTCTATGTTTGATAAGAAAACTGTAAATTGTTCAGCTTCTGACTTATCAACCGAGAAAATCTTTTTCCATAAGGAAATTGAAACAGTTCTGGTTCTGAATTGTACAAAAAGTTTTTCTTTGGTTGATGAGAAAATTTAAAATGGTTCAGTTTCTGACTTATGGAAAAAAAGTCTTTTTTCAGTTGATAAGAAATATCGAAATGGTTTTACTTCTCAACTATAGAGAAACTCTTTCTTAGATTCTTATAAAAAATTTTAAATGCTTCAATTTCTGACTTATAGAATGAACGTTCTCTGGTTGATAAGAAAACATGAAAGGATTCACTTTCTGACTGACAGAAAAAGACATGCTAGAGATCTAAAGAAACACTTGATATAAATCAGTTTTTGATTCATAGAAAAAGACATTCTCAAGGTCGAAAAGAAATCTTGAAATAATTCAGTTTCTTACTTATAGAAAGGGACATTCTCCATTTTGAAAAGAAATCTTAAAATTACTCAGTTTCTAATTATAGAAAAAACATTCACCAGGTCCATAAAAAAATTTGAAATGATTCAGGTTTTACTAATAGAAAAAGACATTCCCAGGACTAAAAGAAAAGTAGAAATAATTTAGTTTCTCTAACCGGGACATTGGCCCAGCGGTTAGAGTGTTCGCCAATGGCCCGGGAGACCTGGGTTCAATCCCAGGTCGAGTCATACCAAAGACTTTAAAAATGGAACTTGATACCACCTTGCTTAACACTCAGCATTATAAGGTACGGTTCAAGGGTAAAGTGGAGCAATCCTGGGAATGGAGTAGCGCCCTCCCCTACACCTTGGTGTAGTAGCTATCGAAAAGGGAGCCTTCGGGTCACCCTCGACTATGGTCGCTAACTTTACTTACTTACTTACTTATAGAAAGGGACATTCTCCATTTTGAAAAGAAATCTTAAAATAACTCAGTTTCTAATTATAGAAAAAAACATTCACCAGGTCCATAAGAAAATTTGAAATGATTCAGTTTCTTACTAATAGAAAAAGACATTCACAGGACTAAAAGAAAAGTAGAAATAATTTAGTTTCTTACTTATAGAAAGGGACATTCTCCATTTTGAAAAGAAATCTTAAAATAACTCAGTTTCTAATTATAGAAAAAAAATTCACCAGGTCCATAAGAAAATTTAAATTGATTCAGTTTCTTACTAATAGAAAAAGACATTCTTCAGGACTAAAAGAAAAGTAGAAATAATTTAGTTTCTTACTTATAGAAAGGGACATTCTCCATTTTGAAAAGAAATCTTAAAATAACTCAGTTTCTAATTATAGAAAAAAACATTCACCAGGTCCATAAGAAAATTTGAAATGATTCAGTTTCTTACTAATAGAAAAAGACATTCTTCAGGACTAAAAGAAAAGTAGAAATAATTTAGTTTCTTACTTATAGAAAGGGACATTCTCCATTTTGAAAAGAAATCTTAAAATAACTCAGTTTCTAATTATAGAAAAAACATTCACCAGGTCCATAAGAAAATTTGAAATCATTCAGTTTCTTACTAATAGAAAAAGACATTCACAGGACTAAAAGAAAAGTAGAAATAATTTAGTTTCTTACTTATAGAAAGGGACATTCTCCATTTTGAAAAGAAATCTTAAAATAACTCAGTTTCTAATTATAGAAAAAAACATTCACCAGGTTCATAAGAAAATTTGAAATGATTCAGTTTCTTACTAATAGAAAAAGACATTCTCCAGGACTAAAAGAAAAGTAGAAATAATTTAGTTTCTTACTTATAGAAAGGGACATTCTCCATTTTGAAAAGAAATCTTAAAATAACTCAGTTTCTAATTATAGAAAAAACATTCACCAGGTCCATAAGAAAATTTAAATTGATTCAGTTTCTTACTAATAGAAAAAGACATTCTTCAGGACTAAAAGAAAAGTAGAAATAATTTAGTTTCTTACTTATATAAAGGGACATTCCCCACGCCTATAAGAAAAGTTGAAATGATTCAGTTTCTTCATAATAGAAAAAGACATTCTCCAGGACTATAAGAAAACTAGAAATAATTTAGTTTCTTAATTATAGAAAGTGACATTTTCCACGTCTATAAGAAAAGTTGAGATGATTCAGTTTCTTACTTATAGAAAAATATATTCTCCACGTCGATAGGAATACTTGAAATGATTCAATTTCTTAATTATACAAAAGGACATTCTCCAGGTTTATGAGAAAACTGGAACTGATTCAATTTTTACTAATAGAAAGAGACATTCTCTGGTCTATGAGAAAACTTAAACTGATTCAGTTTCTTTATTATAGAAAAAGATATTCACCAGGTTTATGAAAAACTTTAAATGATTCAGTTTCTTACATATCGAAAGAGACATTCTTCAGGTCTATGAGAGAAATTGAAATGAATCAGTTTCTTTATTATAGAAAAAGATATTCATCAGGTTTATGAAAACTTTAAATGATTCAGTTTCTTACATATCGAAAGAGACATTTTTCAGGTCTATGAGAGAAATTGAAATGATTCAGTTTCTTTATTATAGAAAAAGATATTCATCAGGTTTATGAAAAACTTTAAATGATTCAGTTTCTTACATATCGAAAGAGATATTCTTCAGGTCTATGAAAGAAATTGAAATGATTCAGTTTCTTTATTATAGAAAAAGATATTCACCAGGTTTATGAAAAACTTTAAATGATTTAGTTTCTTACATATTGAAAGAGACATTCTTCAGGTCTTGAGAGAAATTGAAATGATTCAGTTTCTTTATTATAGAAAAAGATATTCATCAGGTTTATGAAAAACTTTAAATGATTCAGTTTCTTACATATCGAAAGAGATATTCTTCAGGTCTATGAAAGAAATTGAAATGATTCAGTTTCTTTATTATAGAAAAAGATATTCACCAGGTTTATGAAAAACTTTAAATGATTTAGTTTCTTACATATTGAAAGAGACATTCTTCAGGTCTTGAGAGAAATTGAAATGATTCAGTTTCTTTATTATAGAAAAAGATATTCATCAGGTTTATGAAAAACTTTAAATGATTCAGTTTCTTACATATTGAAAGAGACATTCTTCAGGTCTTGAGAGAAATTGAAATGATTCAGTTTCTTTATTATAGAAAAAGATATTCATCAGGTTTATGAAAAACTTTAAATGATTCAGTTTCTTACATATCGAAAGAGATATTCTTCAGGTCTATGAAAGAAATTGAAATGATTCAGTTTCTTTATTATAGAAAAAGATATTCATCAGGTTTATGAAAAACTTTAAATGATTCAGTTTCTTACATATCGAAAGAGATATTCTTCAGGTCTATGAAAGAAATTGAAATGATTCAGTTTCTTTATTATAGAAAAAGATATTCACCAGGTTTATGAAAAACTTTAAATGATTCAGTTTCTTACATATCGAAAGAGACATTCTTTAGGTCTATGAGAGAAATTGAAATGATTCAGTTTCTTTATTATAGAAAAAGACATTTTCCATTTCGATAAGAAAAAAACTTGAAATAAAACAGTTTCTTAATTAGAGAAAAAATACATTCACCAAATTGAGGGGAAAATTTAAAATGATTTAGTTTCTTTATTATAGAAAAAAATTATCCAGGTCTACAAGAAAACTCTAAAGGATTCAGTTTCTTTTTTATAGAATAAGACATTCTCTAGGTCGATAAGTAAACTTGAAATAATTCAGTTTCTGACTTATCAACCTGAAGAATGTCTTTCTCTATAAAATTATTTAAAATTATTTCGTTTCAGATTTATAGAAAAAGACATTTACCAGGTCTATAGGGAAACTGGAAATGATTCAGTTCCTTACTAATAGAAAAATTAATTCTCTAGGTCAATAAGAAAACTGGAAATTATTTTGTTTCTTAATTATAGAAAAATACATTCTCTGATCGATAAAAAAATTGAAATAATTCAGTTTCTTTATTATAGAAAAAGACATAAGATAACGTGAAATGATTAAGTTTCTTACTTATAGAATAAAAACTTTCTTTGGTTGATAAGAAATCTTGAACTGATTCAGTTTCTAACCTGGAAAATGTTTTCTATTATAAGAATTTTCTTTCAGTTTTTTATACTATTTTTTTTTTATAGAAAAAGACATTCTCCAGGTTTATGGAAAATCTTAAAATGATTATGATTCTGATTAATAGAAAAAGATATTCTTTAGGGCGAAAAGAAAATTTAAAATGATTTAGTTTATTATAAAAAACCTCCAGGTCTATAAGAACAATCTAAATGATTGAGTTTCTTACATATAGAAAAAGACATTCTTTAGGTCAATAAGTAGACTTGAAATGATTCAGTCTCTTACTCATAGAAAAAGACATTCTTTAAGTCGATAAGTAGACATGAAATGATTCAGTCTCTTACTCATAGAAAAAGACATTCTTTAGGTCATAAGAAGACTTGAAATGATTCAGTCTCTTACTCATAGAAAAAGACATTCTTTAGGTCGATAAGAAGACTTGAAATGATTCATTCATTTACTCATAGAAAAAGACATTCTTCCGGTCAATAAGAAGACTTGAAATGATTCAGTCTCTTACTAAGAAAAAAAGACATTCTTTAGGTCTCTAGGAAGACTTGAAATGATTCAGTCACTTTATCATAGAAAAAGACATTCTTTTGGTCGAAAATACGACTTGAAATTGTTCAGTCTCTTACTCATAGAAAAGGACATTCTTTAGGTATTTAAGAAGACTTAGAATTATTCAGTCTCTTACTCATAGAAAAAGACATTCTTTAGGTCGATACGAAAACTTAAAATGATTCAGTCTCTTACTCATAGAAAAAAAACTTCTTTAGGTCAATAAGAAGACTTGAAATGATTCATTCTCTTACTCATGGAAAGAACATTCTTTAAGTCAATAAGAAGACTTGAAATGATTCAGTCTCTTACTCACAGAGAAAAACATTCTTTAGGTCGATAAGAAGATTTGAAATGATTCAGTGTCTTACTCATAGAAGAAGACATTCTTTAGGTCGATATGTAGAATGGAAATAATTCAGTCTCTTACTCAGAGAAAAAGACATTCCTTAGGTCCATCAGAAAACTTGAAATGATTCAGTCTCTTACTCATAAAAAAGACATTCTTTAGGTCGATAGGAAGACTGTAAATGATTCAGTCTCTTACTCAAAGAAAAAGACATTTTTTAGGTCGATAAGAAGACTTGAAATGATTCAGTCTCTTACTCATAGAAAAAGATACTCTTTAGGTCGATAAGAACACTTGAAATGAGTCAGTACCTTACTCATAGAAAAAGACATTCTTTACGTTGATAAGAAAACTTGAAATGATTCAGTCTATTACTCATACAAAAAGACATTCATTAGGTCGATAAGAAGACTTGAAATTATTCAGTCTTTTATTCATAGAAAAAGACATTCTTTAGGTCAATAAGTACACTTGAAATGATTCAGTTTCTTACTCATAGAAAAAGACATTCTTTAGGTTGATAAGAAGACCTTAAATAATTCATTAGCTTACTCATAGAAAAAAAAATTTTTTAGGTCGATAAGAAGACTTGAAATAATTCATTCTCTTACTCATAGAAAAAGACATTTTTAGGTCGATAAAAAGACGTGAAATGTTTCATTCTCTAACTCATAGAAAAAGACATTCTTTAGGTCGATAAGAAGACTTGAAACTATTCAGTCTGTTACTCATGGAAAATGACATACTTTAGGTAGATAAGAAGACTTGAAATGATTCAGTCTCTTACTCATAGAAAAAGACAATCTTTAGGTTGATAAAAAGACTTGAAATGTTTATATCTCTTACTCATAAAAAAGACATTCTTTAGGTCAATGAGTAGACTTGAAATGATTCAGTCTCTTACTCATAGAAAAAGGCATTCTTTAGGTCTATAAGAAGACTTGGAATGATTCAGTCTCTTACTCATAGAAAAAGACATTCTTTAGGTCGATAAGAAGACTTGAAATGAGTCAGTCTCTTACTCATAGAAAAAGACATTCCTTACGTCGATAAGAAGACTTGAAATGATTCCTTATGTCGATGAGAAGACTTGAAATGATTCAGTCTCTTACTCATAGAAAAAGACATTCTTTAGGTCGATAAGTAAACTTAAAATGATTCTATCTCTTACTCATAGAAAAAGAAATTCCTTAGGTCGATAAGAAGACTTGAAATTATTCAGTTTCTTACTCATAGAAAAAGACATTCCTTTGGTCGATAAGAAGACTTGTCGATAAGTAGTCTTGAAATGATTCAGTCTGTTACTCATTGAAAAATACATACTTTAGGTAGATAAGAAGACTTGAAATTATTCAGTCTCTTACTCATAAAAAAAGACATTCTTTAGGTCGATAAGAAGACTTGAAATGATTCATTCTCTTACTCATAGAAAAAGACATTCTTTAGGTCGATATGTAGACTTGAAATGTTTCTATCTCTTACTCATAGAAAAACACATTCTTTAAGTCGGTAAGAAGACTTGAAATTATTCAGTCTCTTATTCATAGATATAGACATTCTTTAGGTCGACAAGAAGACTTGAAATGATTCAGTCTCTTACTCATAGAAAAAGATATTCATTAGGTCAATAAGAAGACTTGAAATAATTCAGTCTGTAACTCATAGAAAAAGACATTCCGTAGGTCGATAAGAAGACTTGAAATTATTCAGTCTCTTACTCATAGAAAAATACATTCTTTTGGTCGATAAGAAGACTTGAAATGATTCATTCTCTTACTCATAGAAAAATACATTCTTTAGGACAATATAAAAAACTTTCAAATGATTCAGTCTCTTACAGCTAGAAAAAGACATTCTTTAGGTCGATAAGAAGATTTGAAATGATTTAGTCTCTTACTCATAGAAAAAGACATTCTTTAGGTCGCTAAGTAGACTTGAAATAATTCAATCTCTTACTCATAGAAAAAGACATTCTTTGGTCGATGAGGAGACTTGAAATTATTCAGTCTCTTCCTCATAGAAAAAGATATTCTTTAGGTCGATAAGAAGTCTTGATATGTTTCAGTCTCTTACTCATAGAAAAAGACATTCTTTAGATTGATAAGAAGACTTGAAATGATTCACTCTCTTAATGAAAGAAAAAGACATTCTTTAGGTCGATAAGTAGACTTGAAATGATTCATTCTCTAACTCATAGAAAGACACATTCTTTAGGTCGATAAGAAGACTTGAAATGATTCAGTCTCTTACTCATAGAAAAAAACATTCTTTAGGTCGATAAGTAGACTTGAAATGATTCAGTCTCTTACTCATACAAAAAAACATTCTTTAGGTCGATAAGAAGACTTGAAATGATTCAATCTCTTACTCATAGATTAAGATATTCTTTAGGTTGATAAGAAGACTTGAAATGATTCAGTCTCTTATTCATAGACAAAGATATTCTTCAGGTCGATAAGAAGACTTAAAATGATTCAGTCTCTTAATCAAAGAAAAAGACATTCTTTAGTTCGATAAGAAGACTTAAAATGATTCATCTCTTACTCATAGAAAAGGACATTCTTTAGGTCGATAAGAAGACTTGAAATGATTCAGTCTCTTAATCACAGAA
Organism: Sepioteuthis lessoniana; assembly: GCA_963585895.1. Lineage (NCBI taxonomy): Eukaryota > Metazoa > Mollusca > Cephalopoda > Myopsida > Loliginidae > Sepioteuthis > Sepioteuthis lessoniana. The sequence goes on from OY757936.1 coordinate 116,708, forward strand.
ACAGACATTCTCTAGGTCGATAAGAAGACTTAAGATGATTCAGTCTCTTACTCATAGAAATAGACATTCTTTATGTCGATAAGAAGTATTGAAATGATTCAGTCTCTTATACTTAGAAGTAGATATTCATTAGGTCGAAAGGAAGATTTGAAATAATTCAGTCTTTAACTCATAGAAAAAGACATTCCGTAGGTCGATTAGAAGACTTGAAATTATTCAGTCTCCTCTTCATAGAAAAAGACATTCTTTAGGTCGATAAGAAGACTTCAAATGATTCAGTCTCTTACTCATAGAAAGACACATTCTTTAGGTTGATAAGAAGACGTGATATGATTCAGTCTCTTACTCATAAAAAAAGACATTCTTTAGGTCTATAAGAACACTTGAAATTATTCAGTCTCTTACTCAAAGAAATAGACATTCTTTAGGCCAATAAGATGACTTGAAATGATTCAGTCTCTTATTCATAGAAGTAGACATTCTTTAGGTCGACAAGAAGACTTGAAAAGATTCACTCTCTTACTCATAGAAAAAGATATTCATTAGGTCGATAAGAAGACTTGAAATAATTCAGTCTGTAACTCATAGAAAAAGACATTCCGTAGGTCGAAAATAAGACTTGAAATTATTCAGTCTCTTACTCATAGAAAAAGACATTCTTTAGGTCGATAAGAAGACTTGAAATGATTCAGTCACTTACTCATAGAAAAAGACATTCTTTACGTCGATAAGAAGATTTTAATGATTCAGTCTCTTACTCATAGAAAAATACATTCTTTAGGTCGATGAGTAGATTCTAAATGATTCATTCTTTTACTCATAGAAAAAGCCATTCTTTAGGTCGATAAGTAGACATGAAATGATTCATTCTCTTACTCATTAAAAAAGATATTCTTTAGGTCGATAAGTAGACATGAAATGATTCAGTCTCTTACTCATAGAAAAAGACATTCTTTAGGTCGATAAGAAGACTTAACATGATTCAGTCTCTTATTCATAGAAGTAGATATTCTTTAGGTCGACAAGAAGACCTGAAATGATTTAGAGCCTTACTTATAGAAAAAGACATTCTTTAGGTCGATAAGAAGACTTGAAATGATTGATTCTCTTACTCGTAGAAAAATCCATTATTTAGGTCGATAAGTAGACTTGAAGTGATTCATTCACTTACTCATAGAAAAAGACATTCTTTAGGGCGATAAGAGGACTTGAAATGATTCATTCTCTTACACATAGAAAAACACATTCTTTATGTCGATAAGTAGACTTGAAATGATTCATTCTCTTACTCATAGAAAAAGACATTCTTTAGGTCGATGAGGAGACTTGTAATTATTAAGTCACTTACTCCTAGAAAAAGACATTCTTGATGTCGATGAGTAGACTTGAAATGATTCAGTCTCTTACTCATAGAAAAGGACATTCTTTATGTCGATAAGAAGACTTGAAATGATTCATTCTCTAACTCATAAAAAAGACATTCTTTAGGTCGATAAGACGACTCTAAATTATTCAGTCTCTTACTCATAGAAGAACTCTTTCCTTAGATCGATAAGAAGACTTGAAATGATTCAGTCTCTTACTGATAGAAAAAGACATTTTTTAGGTTTAAAAGTAGACGTGAAATGATTCAGTCTCTTACTCATAGAAAAAGAAATTCTTAAGGTCGATAAGAAGACTTAAAATTAATATGTCTCTTACTCATAGAAAAAGACTTTCTTTAGGTCGATAAGAAGACTTGAAATGATTCAGTCTCTTACTCATAGAAAAAGACATTCTTTAGGTCGATATGTAGACTTGAAATGATTAAGTCTCTTACTCTTAGAAAAAGACATTCTTTAAGTCGATAAGAACACATGAAATTATTCAGTCTCTTACTAATAGAAAAATACATTCTTTATGTCGATAAGAAGATTTGAAATGATTCAGTCTCTTCCTCATAGAAAAAATATTCTTTAGGTCGATAAGTATACTCTAAATGAATCAGTCACTCACGCATATAAAAAGACATTCTTTAGGTCGAGAAGTAGTCTCTAAATGATTCAGTCTCTTACTCATAGAAAAAGACTTTTTTAGGTCGATAAGAAAACTTGAAATGATTCAATCTCCTACTCATATAAAAAAATATTCTTTCGGTCGATAAGGAGACTTAAAATGATTCAGACTCTTAGTCATAGAAAAAGACATTTTTATGTCGATAAGAAGACGTGATAGTATTCAGTGTCTTACTCATAGATAATGACATTCTTTACGTCGATAATAAGATTTGAAATGATTCAGTCTCTTACTCATAGAAAAAGTCATTCTTTAGGTCGATAAGAAGACTAGAAATGAATCAGTCTCTTACTCATAGAAAAAGATTTTCTTTAGGTGGATTAAAGGACTTGAAATGATTCAGTCTCTTACTCATAAAAAAGACATTTTTCAGGACGATAAGAAGACTTGAAATGATTCATTTTCTTACTCAAAGAAAAAGACATTCTTTAGGTCGATAAGAAGACTTGAAATGATTCAGTCTCTTACTCAGAGAAAAAGACATTCTCTAGGTCAATAAGAAGACTCTAAATGATTCAGTCTCTTACTCATAGAAAAAGACATTCTGTAGGTCGATAAGAAGATTGGAAATGATTAATTTTCTTACACATGGAAAAAGTCATTTTTTACGTCGATAAGTAGACTTGAAATTAATCAGTCTCTAACTCATAGAAAAAGACATTCTTTAGGTCAATAAGAAGACTTGAAATGATTCAGTCTCTTACTCATAGAAAAAGACATTCTTCAGGTCGATAAGAAGTCTTGAATTGATTCATTCTCTTACACAGAGAAAAAGACATTTTTTTAGTCGATAAGAACACTTGAAATGATTCAGTCTCTTACTCATAGAAAAAGACATTCTTTTAGTCGATTATAGGACTTGAAATGATTCAGTCTCTTACTCATAAAAATGAGATTCTTTAGGTCAGTAGGTAGACTTGAAATGATTCATTCTCTTACTTATAGAAAAAGATATTCTTTAGGTCGATATGAAGACTTGAAATGATTTAGTCTCTTCCTCATAGAAAAAGACATTCTTCTGGTCGATAAGAAGTCTTGAAATGATTCATTCTCTTACTCATAGAAAAAGATATTCTTTAGGTTGATAAGAAGACTTGAAATGATTCAGTCTCTTACTCATAGAAAAAGATATTCTTTAGGTCGATAAGTATACTCTAAATGATTCAGTCACTCACGCATAGAAAAAGACATTCTTTAGGTCGAGAAGTAGTCTCTAAATGATTCAGTCTCTTACTCATAGAAAAAGACATTCTTTAGGTCGATATGAAGACTTGAAATGATTCAGTCTCTTACTTATAGAAAAGGACATTCTTTAGGTCGATAAGAAGTCTTGAAAAGATTCAGTCACTTACTCATAGAAAAAAACATTCTTTAGGTCGATAAGTAGATTTGAAATGATTCAGTCTCTTACTCATAGAAAAAGACATTCCTTAGGTCGATAAGAAGCCTTGAAATGATTCAGTCTCTTACTCATAGAAAAAGATATTCTTTAGGTCGATAAGTAGACTCTAATTGATTCAGTCTCTTACTCATAGAAAAAGACATTCTTTAGGTCGATAAGTAGACTCTATATGATTCAGTCTCTTACTCATAGGAAAAGACATTCTTTAGTGCGATAATAAAACTTGAAATGATTCAGTCTCTTACTCATAGAAAAAGACATTCTTTAAGGCAATAAGAAGATTTGAATTGATTCATTCTTTTACTCACAGAAAAAGACATTCTTCAGGTCGATAAGAAGACTCTAAATGATTCAGTCTCTTACTGATAGAAAAAGACATTCTTTAGGTCGATAAGAAGACTTGAAATATTCAGTCTCTTACTCATAGAAAAAGACATTCTTTAGGTTGATAGGAATACTTGAAATGATTCAGTCTCTTACTCATAGAAAAAGACATTCTTTAGATCGATATGAAGACTTGAAATGATTCAGTCCCTTACTCATCAAAAATGAAATTCTTTAGGTCAATAAGAAGACTTAAAATTATTCAGTCACTTACTCATAGAAAAAGACTTTTTTAGGTCGATAAGAAGACTTGAAATGATTCAATCTCCTACTCATATAAAAAAATATTCTTTCGGTCGATAAGGAGACTTAAAATTATTCAGACTCTTAGTCATAGAAAAAGACATTTTTATGTCGATAAGAAGACGTGATAGTATTCAGTCTCTTACTCATAGATAAAGACATTCTTTACGTCGATAATAAGACATGAAATGATTCAGTCTCTTACTCATAGAAAAATACATTCTTTAGGTCATTAAGAAGACTTGAAATCATTCAGTCTCTTACTCATGAAAAATATATTCATTAGGTCGATAAGAAGACTCTAAATGATTCAGTCTCTTACTCATAGAAAAAGACTTTCGTTAGGTCGATAAGAAGTCTTGAAATTATTCAGTCTCTTACTGATAGAAAAAGACATACTTTAGGTCGATAAGTAGACTTGAAATGATTCATTCTCTTACTCATAGAAAAACACCTTCTTTAAGTATATAAGTCGACTTGAAATGATTCAGTCTCTTAATCATAGAAGAAGACATATTTTCGTCGAAAAGAAGACTTGAAATTATTCAGTCTCTTACTCATAGAAAAAGACATTCTTTAGGTCAATGAGAAGACTTGAAATGATTCAGTCTCTCACTCATAGAAAAAGACATTCTTTAGATCGATAAGAACTCTTGAAATGATTCAGTCTCTTACTTATAGAAAAAGACATTCTTCAGGTCATTAAAAAGACTTGAAATGATTCATTCTCCTACTCATTGAAAAGGATATTCTTTAGGTCGATAAGAAGACTTGAAATGATCAGTCACTTACTCATAGAAAAAGACATTCTTTAGTTCGATTTTTTAGACTCTAAATTATTCATTATCTAACTCATAGATAGAGACATTCTTTAGGTCGATAAGTAGACTGGAAATTATTCATTCTCTTACTCATAAAAAAACACATTTTTTTGGTCGATAAGAAGACTTGAAATGATCCATTCTCTTACTGATAGAAGAAGACATTCTTTAGGTCTCCAAGAAGACTTGAAATGATTAAGTCTCTTACTCATAGAAAAATACTTTCTTTAGGTCGATAAGAAAACTTGAAATGAATCAGTCTCTTACTCATAGAAACAGACATTCTTTAGGTCGATAAGAAGACATGAAATTTTTCAATCTCTCACTAATAGAAAAAGACATCATGTAGGTCGATAAGTAGACTTGAAATGATTCAGTCCCTTACTCATAGAAAAGGACATTCTTTAGGTCGATGAGAAGACTCGAAATGATTCAATCTCTTACTCATAGAAAAAGACATCCTGTAGGTCGATAAGTAGACGTGAAATGATTCAGTCTCTCACTCATAGAAAAAGACATTCTTTAGGTCGATAAGAAAACTAGAAATGTATCAGTCTCTTACTCATAGAAAAAGACATTCTTTAAGTCGAGAAGACGACTTAAAATGAATCAGTCTCTTACTCGTAGAAAAGGACTTTCTTTAGGTCGATGAAAAGACTTGATATGATTCAGTCTCTTGGTCACAGCAAAATACATTCTTTAGGTCGATAAGAAGACTTGAAATGATCCATTGACTTACTCATATATAAAGACATTCTTTATGTCGATATGAAGACTTGAAATTATTCAGTCTCTTACTCATAAAAAAAGACATTCTTTAGATCGATAAGAAGTCTTGAAATGATTCAGTCCCTTACTTATAGAAAGTAAACTTGAAATAATTCATTCTCTAAGTCATAGAAAGAGACATTCTTCAGGTTGATAAGAAGACTTGAAATGATTAGTTCTCTTACTCATGGAAACAGACATTCTTTAGGTCGATAAAAAAACTTGAAGTGATTCAGTCTCTTACTCATAGAAAAAGACATTCTTTAGGTCGATAAGAAGACTTGAAATGATTCATTCTTTACTCACAGAAAAAGACTTTCTTCAGGTCGATAAATAACTTGAAATGTTTCAGTCTCTTACTGATAGAAAAAGACATTCTTTAGGTCGATAGGAATACTCTAAAGGATTCAGTCCCTTACTCATCGAAAATGACATTCTTTAGGTCAATAAGAAGACTTGAAATTATTCCGTCACTTACTCATAGAAAAAACATTCTTTAGGTCGATAAGAAGACTTGAAATGTTTCAGTCTCTTCCTCATAAAAAAAGACATTCTTAAGGTCAATAAGAAGAGTTGAAATGATTCATTCTCTTTCTCATAGAAAAAGACATTCTTTAGGTGGATAAGTAGACTTGAAATGATTCAGTCTCTGACTCTTAGAAAAAGACATTCTTTAAGTCGATAAGAACACATGAAATGATTCAGTCTCTGCCTCTTAGAAAAAGACATTCTTTAAGTCGATAAGAACACATGAAATGATTCAGTCTCTTACTCATAGAAAAAGATATTCTTTAGGTTGATAAGTATACTCTAAATGATTCAGTCACTCACACATAGAAAAAGACATTCTTTAGGTCGAGAAGTAGACTCTAAATGATTCAGTCTCTTACTCATAGAAAAAGTCATTCTTAAGGTCGATAAGAAGACTAGAAATGAATTAGTCTATTACTCATAGAAAAAGATTTTCTTTAGGTGGATTAAAGGACTTGAAATGAATCATTCTCTTACTCATAGAAAAAGACATTCTTTAGGTCGATAAGAAGACTTGAAATGATTCAGTCTCTTACTCATAGAAAACGACATTCTCTAGGTCAATAAGAAGACTTAAAATAATTCAGTTTCTTACTCATAGAAAAATCATTCTGTAGGTCGATAAGAAGATTTGAAATGATTAATTTTCTTACACAGGGAAAAAGTCATTTTTTATATCGATAAGTAGACTTGAAATTAATCAGTCTCTAACTCATAGAAAAAGACATTCTTTAGGTCAATAAGAAGACTTGAAATGATTCAGTCTCTTACTCATAGAAAAAGACATTCTTCAGGTCGATAAGAAGACTTGAAATGATTCATTCTCTTACTCATAGAAAAAGACATTCTTTAGGTCGATAAGTAGACTTGAAATGATTCAGTGTCTTACTCAAAGAAAAAGACATTCTTTAGGTCGATAAGTGAATTGAAATAATTCATTCTCTTACTCAGAGAAAAAGACATTTTTTTAGTCGATAATAAGACTTGAAATGATGCAGTCTCTTACTCATAGAAAAAGACATTCTTTAGGTCGATAAGTAGACTCTAAATGATTCAGTCTCTTACTCATAGAAAAAGACATTCTTTAGGTCGATAAGTAGACTCTAAATGATTCAGTCTCTTACTCATAGAAAAAGACATTCTTTAGGTCGATAAGTATACTCTAAATGATTCAGTCTCTTACTCATAGAAAAAGACATTCTTTAGGTCGAGAAGTAGACTATTAATGATTCAGTCTCTTACTCATAGAAATAGACATTCTTTAGGTCGAGAAGTAGACTATTAATGATTCATTCACTTACTCATATAAAAAGACATTCTTCAGTTAGATAATAAAACTTGAAATGATTCAGTCTCTTACTCATAGAAAAAGAGATTCTTCAAGGCAATTATAAGACTCTAAATGATTCTTTCTCTTACTCATAGAAAAAGACATTCTTCAGGTCGATAAGGAGACTTGAAATGATTCATTCTCTTACTCATAGAAAAAGAAACTCTTTAGGTCGATAAGAAGACTTGAAATAATTCAGTCTCTTACTCATAGAGAAAGACATTCTTTAGGTTGATAAGAAGACTTGAAATGATTCAATCTCTTACTCATAGAAAAAGAGATTCTTTTCGACGATTAAAGGACTGGAAATGATTCAATCTCCTAATCATAAAAAAAACATTGTTTTGTTCGATACGTAGACTCTAAATATTTCAGACTCTTACTCATAGAAAAAGACATACTGTAGGTCGATAAGAAGATTTGAAATGATTGATTTTCTTACACATGGAAAAAGACATTCTTTAGGTCGATAAGAAGACTTGAAATGATTCAGTCACTTACTCATAGAAGGAGACATTCTTTAGGTCGATATGAAGGCTTTAAATGATTCAGTCTCTTACCCATAGAAGAAGACATTCCTTAGGTCGATAAGAAAACTTGAAATGATTCATTCTCATATTCATAGAAAAAGACATTCTTTAAGTCGATAAGAAGACTCTAAATGATTCAGTCTCTTACTCATAGAAAAAGACATTCTTTATGTCGATGAGTAGACTTGAAATGATTCAGTTTCTTACTCATAGAAAAAGACATTCTTTAGGTCGATAAGTAGACTTGAAATGATTCAGTCTCTTACTCATAGAAAAAGACATTTTTAGGTCGATAAGAAGACTTGAAATGATTCAGACTCTTACTCATTGAAAAAGTCATTCTTTAGGTCGATATGTAGATATGAAATGATTCAGTCTCTTACTCGTAGAAAAATACATTCTTTAGGTCGATAAGAAGACTTGAAATGATTCGTTTTCTTACTCATAAAAAAAGACATTCTTTAGGTCGATAAGTAGATTTGAAATGATTCAGTCTCTTACTCATAGAAAAAGACATTCTTTTGGTCGATAAGTAGACTTGAAATAATTCAGACTCTTACTCATAGAAATAGACATACTGTAGGTCGATAAGAAGATTTGAAATGATTAATTTTCTTACACATGGAAAAAGACATTCTTTAGGTCGATAAGAAGACTTGAAATGATTCAGTCACTTACTCATAGAAAGAGACATTCTTTAGGTCGATATGAAGGCTTTAAATTATTCAGTCTTTTACCCATAGAAGAAGACATTTTTTAGGTCGATAAGAAAACGTGAAATGATTCATTCTCATATTCATAGAAAAAGACATTCTTTAAGTCGATAAGAAGACTCTAAATGATTCAGTCTCTTACTCATAGAAAAACACATTCTGTATGTCGATGAGTAGACTTGAAATGATTCAGTCTCTTACTCATAGAAAAAGATATTCTTTAGGTTGATAAGAAGACTTGAAGTGATTCATTCTTTTACTCATAGAAAAAGACATTCTGTAGGTCGATAAGAGGACTTGAAATGATTCATTCTCTTACTCATAGAAAAAGATATTCTTTATGTCGATAAGAAGACTTGAAATGATTCAGTCTGTTACTCATAGAAAAAGACAATCTTAGGTCGACAAAAAAATTAAAAGATATTCTCCAGATCTAAAAAAAAAACTATTAGACATTTTTTTTTACTTACTTATAGAAAAAGACAATCTCTAGGTTGATAAAAAAAAATCATGAAATGATTCAGTTTTTTCCTTTTAGAAAAAGACAATCTCCAGACCTAAAAAAATTGAAATTATTCAGTTTCTTATTTATAGAAAAAGACATTCTCCATGTCGATGAGAAATATTGAAATTAATCAGTTTCTTACTCATTGAAAATTACATTGGTCACATCCATAAGAAAACTTTAAATGATTCAGCTGTTACTTATAGAAAAAATATTTTCTTTGGTTGATAAGAAATCTTGAAATGATTCAGTTACAGGAAAAAGTTATTACTACAGAAAAACATGGAATATCTAGTTCCTTTTTTATAGTTGTTATAGAAAAAGATATACACCAGGTCTAAGAGAAAACTAGAAATAATTCAGTTTCTAATCATGAAATAAATCAATTTTTTACTTATACAAAAAGATATTCTCCAGGACTATAAGAAATGTAGAAATAATTCAATTTCTTACTTATAGAAGAACACATTCTCCAGGTCGTTAAGAAATCTTAAAATTATTCAGTTTTTTATTCATAGAAAAGTACATTGTCCAGGACTATAAGAAAAGTAGAAATAAGTCGATTTCTTACTTATAGAGGAGCACATTCTCCGGGTTGGTAAGAAATCTTGAAATTATTCAGTTTTTATTCATAGAAAAGTACATTGTCCAGGACAATAAGAAAAGTAAAAATAATTCTATTTCTTACTTACAGAGGAGCACATTCTCCAGGTCGGTAAGAAATCTTGAAATTATTCAGTTTTTTATTCATAGAAAAGTACATTGTCCAGGACTGTAAGAAAAGTAGAAATAAGTCGATTTCTTACTTATAGAGGAGCACATTCTCCAGGTCGGTAAGAAATCTTGAAATTATTCATTTTTTATTCATAGAAAAGTACATTCTCCAGGACAATAAGAAAAGTAAAAATAATTCAATTTCTTCCTGATAGAACACATTCACAAGTTCGTTAATAAATTTTGAAATTATTCAGATTTTACTTCTAGAAAAAGACATTCTCAAGGACTAAAAGAAAAGTAGAAATATTTCAGTTCAATTCACAGAAAGAGAGATTCTCCAATAAACGTAGAAATCATAAAATTTCTTACTTTTAGAACAATACATTCTCCAGGTCGTAAAAAAATCTAAAAATTTTCAGTTTTTTTACTTATAAAATAAGACATTCACCAGGACAATAAGAAATGTAGAAATAATTCAATTTCTTACTCATAGAAGAACACATTCTCCAGGTCGTTAAGAAATCTTAAAATTATTCAGTTTCTTATTCATAGAAAAGTACATTGTCCAGGACTATAAGAAAAGTAGAAATAAGTCGATTTCTTACTTATAGAGGAGCACATTCTCCAGGTCGGTAAGAAATCTTGAAATTATTCAGTTTTTATTCATAGAAAAGTACATTCTCCAGGACAATAAGAAAAGTAAAAATAATTCAATTTCTTCCTGATAGAACACATTCACAAGTTCGTTAATAAATTTTGAAATTATTCAGATTTTACTTCGAGAAAAAGACATTCTCAAGGACTAAAAGAAAAGTAGAAATAATTCACAAGTTCGTTAATAAATTTTGAAATTATTCAGATTTTACTTCTAGAAAAAGACATTCTCAAGGACTAAAAGAAAAGTAGACATAATTCAATTTCTTACTCATAGAAGGGACCATTCTCCAGGTCATTACGAAATCTTGAAATGATTCAGTTTTTTACTTATAGAAAAAGACTCTTTTTAGTTGATAAGAAATCTTGAAATAAATCAGTTTCTCAATTACAGAAAAGGACTTTCCAGGACACTATGAAAAGTAGAAATAATTCTATTTCTTACTTATAGAAGAACACATTCTCTAGGGCATTAAGAAATCTTGAAAATTATTCAGTTTGTTAATCATAGAAAAAGACATTCTCCAGGACTATATGAAAAGTAGAAAGAAATCAATTTCTTAAACATAGAAGAACACATTCTCTAGGGCGTTCAGAAATCTTGAATATTATTCAGTTTTTTAATCATAGAAAAAAATATTTTGCAGGACTATAAGACAAGTAGAAATAATTCAATTTCTTACTTAGAGGAGAACATATTCTCCAGGTCGATAAGAACTCTTAAAATTATTCAGTTTTTTCTTTATATAAAAAGAGATTCTCCAGGACAATTAGAAAAGTAGAAATAATTCGATTTCTTACTCATAGAAGAATAAATACTCCAAGTCGTAAGAGAATTTGAAATTATTCAGTTTTTTATTTATAGAAAAATGTATTCTTCAGGACTAAAAGAAAAGTAGACATAATTCAATTCCTTACTCATAGAAGAACATCTTCTCCATGTCGATCAAATATCTTGAAATTGTTCAGTTTTTTGCTCACAGAAAGAGAGATTCTCCCATAAACGTAGAAATAATAAAATTTCTTACTTTTAGAACAATACATTCTCCAGGTCGTTAAAAAATCTAAAATTTTTCAGTTTTTTACTTATAAAATAAGACATTCACCAGGACAATAAGAAATGTAGAAATAATTCAATTTCTTACTTATAGAAGAACACATTCTCCAGGTCGTTAAGAAATCTTAAAATTATTCAGTTTCTTATTCATAGAAAAGTACATTTTCCAGGACTATAAGAAAAGTAGAAATAAATCGATTTCTTACTTTTAGAGGTGCACATTCTCCAGGTCGGTAAGAAAACTTGAAATTATTCAGTTTTTATTCATAGAAAAGTACATTCTCCAGGACAATAAGAAAAGTAAAAATAATTCAATTTCTTCCTGATAGAACACATTCACAAGTTCGTTAATAAATTTTGAAATTATTCAGATTTTACTTCGAGAAAAAGACATTCTCAAGGACTAAAAGAAAAGTAGAAATAATTCAATTTCTTACTCATAGAAGAGACCATTCTCCAGGTCATTACGAAATCTTGAAATGATTCAGTTTTTTACTTATAGAAAAAGACTTTCTTTAGTTGATAAGAAATCTTGAAATAAATCAGTTTCTCAATTACAGAAAAGGTCTTTCCAGGACACTATGAAAAGTAGAAATAATTCTATTTCTTACTTATAGAAGAACACATTCTCTAGGACATTAAGAAATCTTGAAAATTATTCAGTTTGTTAATCATAGAAAAAGACATTCTCCAGGACTATATGAAAAGTAGAAAGAAATCAATTTCTTAAACATAGAAGAACACATTCTCTATGGCGTTAAGAAATCTTGAAAATTATTCAGTTTGTTAATCATAGAAAAAGACATTCTCCAGGACTATATGAAAAGTAGAAAGAAATCAATTTCTTAAACATAGAAGAACACATTCTCTAGGGCATTAAGAAATCTTGAAAATTATTCAGTTTGTTAATCATAGAAAAAGACATTCTCCAGGACTATATGAAAAGTAGAAAGAAATCAATTTCTTAAACATAGAAGAACACATTCTCTAGGGGGTTAAGAAATCTTGAAAATTATTCAGTTTTTTAATTATAGAAAAAGATATTTTGCAGGATTATAAGACAAGTAGAAATAATTCAATTTCTTACATAGAGGAGAACATATTCTCCAGGTGGATAAGAACTCTTAAAATTATTCAGTTTTTTCTTTATATAAAAAGAGATTCTCCAGGACAATTAGAAAAGTAGAAATAATTCGATTTCTTACTCATAAAAGAATAAATACTCCAGGTCGTAAGAGAATTTGAAATTATTCAGTTTTTTATTTATAGAAAAATGTATTCTTCAGGACTAAAAGAAAAGTAGACATAATTCAATTCCTTTCTCATAGAAGAACATATTCTCCATGTCGATCAAATATCTTGAAATTGTTCAGTTTTTTGCTCACAGAAAGAGAGATTCTCCAATAAACGTAGAAATTATAAAATTTCTTACTTTTAGAACAATACATTCTCCAGGTCGTTAAGAAATCTTGTGAATTATTCAGTTTTTATTAATAGAAAAGTACATTTTTTTTATTATAGAAAAATATATTTTGTAGCACTATAACACAAGTAGAAATAATTCAATTTCTTACTTGGAGGAGAACACATTCTCCAGGTCGATAAGAAACCTTTAAATTATTCTGTTTTTTCTTTATAGAAAATAAACACATACCCCCGGATCTTTAAGAAAACTGGAAATTATGCAGTTTTTTAGTTATAGAAAAAGACGTTGTCCAGAAATATAAGAAAAGGAGAAATAATTCAATTTCTTACATATAGAAGAACACATACTCCAGATCGGTAAGAAATCTTGAAATTATTCAGTTTTTTACTAATAGAAAAAGATGTTGTCCAGGACTATAAGAAAAGAAGAAATAATTAAATTTCTCTCTTATAGAATATCGTATTCTCCTTGTCGTTACGTAATCTTGAAAATAGTTTTTATTTAAAGAAAATATATTCTACAGGAAAAAAAAGAACAGTAGAAAAAATTCCATTTCTTCCTGACAGAAGAACACATTTTCCAGGATGTTAAGAAATTTTGAAATTATTCAGTTTTCTATTTATAGAAAAAGACATTCATCAGGACTAGAAGAACAGGAGATATAATTCAATTTCTTACTCATAGAAGAACAAATTCTCCAGGTCGTTAAGAAATCTAAATTATTCAGTTTTTTGCTCATAGAAAAGGACATTCTTCAGACGTAAAAGAAAATTAGAAAAAATTTAATTCCTTACTCAGAGGAGAACACATTCTCCAGGTCCTTAATAAAACTTGAAATTATTCAGTTTTTTATTTATAGAAAAAGACATTCTCCAGGACAATAAGAATAGTAGAAATAATTCAATTTCTTACTTAGAGAAAAAAACATTCTCAAGGACGTTAAGAAATCTTGAAATTAATCAGGTTTTTACTCATAGGAAAAAGTATTTCTCCAGGACAATTAGAAAATAGAAATAATTTAATTTCTTACTTATAGAAGAACACATTCTATAGGTCATTAAAAAATCTTTAAATTATTCAGATTTTACTTATAGAAGAAGACATTCTCCAGGACAATTAGAAAAGTAGAAATAATTAAAGTTCTTACTTAAGGAAGAACACATTCTCCAAGTCGTTAAGAAATCTTGAAATTAATCAGATTTTTATTTATAGAAAAAGACATTCTCCAGGATAATAAGTAAAGTAGAAATAATTCTATGTTTACTCATAGAAGAACACATTCTCCAGGTCGGTAAGAAATATTGAAATCTTTTCGTTTTTACTCTTGTAAAAAGGCATTCTCCAGGACAATGAGAAAAGTAGAAATAGTACAATTTCTTACTTATAGAAGAACACATTGTCCAGGTCGTTAAGAAATCTTGAAATTTTACAGTTTTTTATTTATAGTAAATAGACATTCTCCAGGTCTATAAGCAATGTAGAAATAATTCAATTTCTTACTTATAGAAAAAGACATTCACCAGGATTATAAAAATGTAGAAAAAAGTTCTTAATATTAGAAGGACACATTCTCCAGGTCGTAAAAAAATCTTGAAATTATTCAGTTTTTGGCTGATAGAAAAAGTCATTCTACAGGAGAATCAGAAAATTAGAAATAATTCAATTTATTACTTATAGAAGAACACATTCTCCAGGTTGTTAAGAAATCTTGAAATTATTCAGTTTTTTACTTATCGAAAAATACCTTCACCAGGACAATTATAAAAGTAGAAATAATTCAATTTCTTATTTATAGAAGAATATATTCTCCAGGTCGTTAAGAAATCTAAATTTTTCAGTTTTTTAATTATAGAAACAATACATTCTCCAGGACAATAAGAAAAGTAAAAAAAATTCAATTTCTTATTTATAGAAGATTACATTCACCAGGTCGTTATAAAATCTTGAAATTCTTAAGTTTTTTACTTATAGAAAAAGACATTCAGCAGGACAATAAAAAAAGTAGACATAAATGAATTTCTTACTCATAGAAGAACACATCTTCATGTCGTTAGGAAATCTTGAAATCATTCAGTTTTTTACTTATAGAAAAAGACATTCTACAGGCCTACAAGATAAGGAGAAATAGTTACATTTCTTACTCAGAAAAAAACACATTCTTCAGGTCGTTAAGAAATCTTGAAATTATTGAGTTTTTTTGCTCATAAAAAAAGACATTCTCCCGGACAAGAGGAATAGTAGAAATATTTCAATCTTTTATTTATAGAAGAACACAGTCTCCAGTTCGTTAAGAAAACATGAAAAAAATTCAGTTTTTTTTTTAATAGAAAAAGACATTCTCTAAGAAAATAATAAAAGTAAAAATAATTCAATTTCTCATGTATCGTAGAAGACATTCTCCAGTTCGTTAAATATCTTGAAATTATTCTGTTTTTTACCAATAGAAAAAGACATTCTCCAGGACTATAAGAAAAGTAGAATAATTCAATTTCTTATTTAGAGAAGAACACATTCTCCAGCTCGTTAATCAATCTTGAAATTATTCGGTTATTTATTTATAGAAAAACACATTCTCTTGTAAAAAAAAAGTAAAGTAGAACTAATTCAATGTCTTACTTATAGAAGAATACATTCTCCAGGTCTTTAAGAAATCTTGAAATCATTCAGTTTTTTGCTCATAGAAAAAGATATTCTCCAGGACAATGAGAAAAGTAGAAATAATTCAATTTCTTACTTATTGAAGAACACATTCTCCATTTCGTTAAAAAAACTTTAAATTATTCAGTTTTTTATTTATAGAAAAAGACATTCTCCAAGACTATAAGAAAAGTAGAAATAATTCAATTTCTTACTTAGAGAAGAACACATTCTTCTGGACGTTATGAAATCTTGAAATTTAATCAGTTTTTTACACAAAGTAAACGATATTCTCTAATACTATAAGAAAAGTAGAAATAATTTAATTTTTACATATAGAAGAACACATTATGCAGGTCTTTAAGAAATCTTGAAATTTTTCAGTTTTTGCTAATAGAAGAAGACATTCTCTAGGACAATAAGAAAAGTAGAAATAATTCAATTTCTTACTTATAGAAGAACACTTTCTCCAGGTCGTTATAAAATCTTGAAATTATTCAGTTTTGTACTTAGAGAAAATAACATTCTCCAGGGCAATGAGATCATGAAATTATTCAGTTTTTTTTCCAGGACAATAAGAAAAGTAGAAATAGTACAATTTCTTACTTATAGAAGAACACATTCTCCAGGTCGTTAAGAAACCTTGAAATTGTTCAGTTTTTTACTATTAGAAAAAGGCATTCTCCAGGACAAGAAAAGTAAAAAAAAATACGATTTCTTACTTATAGAAAAAGATAATCTCCAGGACAATCAGAAAAGTAGAAATAATTCAATTTCTTACTTATAGAAGAACACATTCTCCAGGTCGTTATGAAAACTTAATTATTCAGTTTTGTACTTAGAGAAAAAGCAACTGTCCAGGGCAATGAGAAAAAATAAAAATAATTCAGTTTCTTACACATAGAAGTACACATTCTCCTGGTCGTTAAGAAATCATGAAATTATTCAGTTTTTTGCTCATAGGATAAGACAGTCCCCTGGACGATAAGAAAATTAGAAATAATTCAATGTCTTACATATCATCATCATTATGTCGCGCCGCCTGCGCGGATATCCCTGACCGTCTCTCGCCATTTCTCCCTATCATTCATCGCCTCCGGCAGGTTTTCAGGGTTACATCCCGTGTCCTCACATAGCTGCTGTATGTAAGTTCGTGCTGGTCGTCCCACTCTTGCACATCCATATGTGGGGGTCCACAGGAGTACATCGCTTATGAGCTCGTCCTTGCTTCTCCAGCAGTGTCCTGCGTGTCTGGTTCGTCGAACTTGTATAGTTTATGTGATGGGGGGCAAGTGTCCGTATAGTTGGAGTCTCGTGGGGTGTTGTCGCCAGGACTTGTTTAATACTGCTCTCAACATTCTTGTGTAGTTTCCGTCCAGCCTCCTCTCCAGCCGCTTCGTAAGCGTCCATGTGGTGCATCCATATAGCAGTATCGACACAACGGCTGCCTGGAAGAAACTGCGTTTCATTTTATCAGTTAGGTCCGACTTCCATATGATCGAGAGCCTATCGATAGCTGTCCATGCCTTCGTCAGTCGTGTGTCGATGTCTTTCTCGGTTGATGAGACGCTGCTTCCTAGGTAGGTGAATTTGTCGACTAGTTTCAGAGAGGCTCCGTCTAGTGTGGCAATGTTGCCCGTTTGGTTGTAACACATATATTCGGTTTTGTTTGCATTGACATGGAGGCCAATGCCAGCTGCGGCTCGTTCCAGACTATGCAGTAGTGTCTCTGCTTGATTAGGCGTATTCGCTAGTAACGCCAAGTCTTACATATAGAAGAAAACATTCTCCAGTTTGTTAAGAAATCTTTAAATTATTCTGTTTTTAAATTATAGAAAAAGGTATTCTCCAGGCCTACAAGATAATTAAAAATAGTTCAATTTCTGACTCAGAGAAGAACATATTCTCCAGGTCTTTAAGTAATCTTGAAATTATTCAGTTTTTTACTCTTAGAAAAAGACTTTTTCCAGGACTAGGGGAAAAGTAGAAATAATTCAATTTCTTACTGATAGAAGAACACATTCTCCAGGTTGTTAAGAAATCTGGAAAATATTTAGTTTTTTGCTCATAGAAAAAGACATTCTGCAGGACTAGGGGAAAAGTAGAAATAATTCAATTTCGTATGTATAGAAGAACACATTCTCCTGGTTGTTAAGAAATCTCTAAATTATTCACTTTTTTTACTGATAGAAAAAGATATTCTCCAGGACAATAAGAAAAGTGGAAATAATTCAATTTCTTACATGAGAAAATGTGAAAAAAAATCCAGTTTTTTATTTATAGAAAAAGACATTCTCCCCGACAATAAGAAAAGTAGAAATAATTGAATTTCTAAATTATAGGACATATTATGCAGGTCGTTAAGAAATGTTGAAATTATTCAGTTTTTTACTCATAGAAAAAGACATTCTTGAGAACTAGTGGAAAAGTAGAAATAATTCAATTTTTTAATTATAGAACACATATTCCAGGTCGTTTAGAAATCTTGAAATTATTCAGTTTCTTACTCAAAAAAAGACATTCTCCAGGACAATTATAAAAGTAGAAATAATTTAATTTCTTATTTATAGAAAAACACATTTTCCAGGTCGTTTAGAAATCTTGAAATATTTCTGTATTTTACTTATAAAAAAAGACCTTCTCCAGGACAATAAGAAAAGCAAAATAATTCAATCTCTTACTTATAGAAGAACACATTGTGTGTTTTATACTCATATAATAAATATGCTTATATAGACATATACATGGTCATGCAGAATCATAATGTCACAAATAAATAGACAGACGCACGATGATAAAGATGCAGTAATAAACGACGCACAAAGAAAGACGCAGGAAGACTTCTTTATAAAATATTTTTATGTGAGAGGGTGCTGGAATCCGAACATAACTGAAACATTTTGACCCCAAAGTTATTGTCGTCGGCGTTGTGTCTTTCTCGTTTACTTTACTGTTGTTGTAGCTGTTTTATTCCTTTTCTTGTTCTTCTTTTTCTCTTTTTCCCTTCCTCTTCCCTTCTTCCAGCACGTTGCATTGTCTTCCTCCTTTCTTTCTCCTCCTCGTTCTGTTCTTTTCGCGTCGGTCTGTTCCTTTCTCCTTCCTTTTTGTTGTTGCTCGTTTGGTCTTGTGTTCTTTTTTTCTTTTGACTTCTTTCAATTCCAGCATTTTTCTCTGTCCTTTTCGTTGATGTCGTGTTGCGATGCTTAAAACAGTCGTTTACGGTAACCAGGTTCGTTCTTGGTCCTTGAAGAACTCAATCGCACAAAGTGTTATATACTCACATAATAAATATGCTTATATACACATATACATGTACATGCAGCATCATAAGGAAACAATAAATAGACAGACTCACGATGATAAAGACGCAGTAATAAACGACGAACAAAGAAAGACGCAGGAAGACTTCTTTATAAAATATTTTACCTCTTGCTTTATTTGTAAGGGTTCGAAAGGGTTACTCCAAGTTTGTGTGTTAGAGGGTGCTGGAATCCGAATATAACTGAAATATTTTGATCCCAAAGTTATTGTCGTCGGCGTTGTGTCTTTCTCGTTCTCTATGGCTGCTCAACCGGAACCTTTGAGTTCACTCTCCTGGGTGCTGGCTTTCCCTACTACACTTGTCTACCTCCATCTGCAACTCTACTGCTTGTCCTTAACTCTGCTCGGCTCTATGCCTTCTGTTCAATTTGTCGGCCTTGTATTACCTTCAAACTCCCACGCGGTGTTATGGATAGGCCGCCACGCATCTGCAACTTCTTCCGATATCTAGCAACCGGGAGGGGTCATTTCCGCTGTCTTTGAAATGGCCTGTGTGATCGTCATCGAGCGGAAATAACTGTCATCCAGTTCAGAGGTCACTCTCTTCCGGTGAATAAGCCTATGAGAGTATAATAAGATTTTTTTTTACCTCATCCCATTTCATCAGCCAATTTCCACCCACGCAATTTCCTCTCATAACAACCACTAGAATGTGTCACCTCCTTCCGATGCATCACATTGAATGGCATTTTTGGCCGGGTCAAAACGTCAAAACATAACATCTGCAGGTCATTAAGAAAACTTAAAATTATTCAGGTATTTTTTTTATAGAAAAAATTCTTCAGGACAATAAGAAAAGTTGAAATAATTCAATTTCTTACTTATAGAAAAAGACATTCTCCAGGACAATAAGAAAAGTAGAAATAATTCAATTTCTTACTTATAGAAAAAGACATTCTCCAGGACAATAAGATAAGTAGAAATAATTCAATTTCTTACTTATAGAAAAAGACATTCTCCAGGACAATAAGATAAGTAGAAATAATTCAATTTCTTACTTATAGAAAAAGACATTCTCCAGGACAATAAGATAAGTAGAAATAATTCAATTTCTTACTTATACAAGAACACATTCTCATGGCCGATAAAAAATCTTGAAATTAATCAGTTTTTCACTTATAGAAAAAGACATTCTCCAGGACTATAAGAGAAGTAGAAATAATTCAATTTCTTATTTAAGAAGAACACATTCTCAAGGTCGTTTAGAGATCTTAAAATTAATCTATATTTTAGTCATAAAAAATACATTCTCCAGGAAAAAAAAAGAAAAGTAGAAATAATTAAATTTCTTACTTGCAGTAGAAAACATTTTGCAGTAAGTTAAGAAATCTTGGAATTAATCAGTTTTTTACTCATAGAAAAAGACATTCTCCAGGACAATAAGAAAAGTTGAAATAATTCAATTTCTTACTTATAGAAGAACACATTTTAAAGGTCGTTAAGAAATCTTGAAATTATTCAGTTTTTTGCTGATAAGAAAAGATATTCTCAAGAACTATAATAAAAATAGAAATAATTAATTTTTTACTTAAGGAAAGAACACATTCTCCACTTCGTTAAAAAAAAACGAGACAATAATAAAGTAAAAATAATTCAATTTGTAACTTATAGAAGGACACATTATCCAGGTCGTTTGGAAATCTTGAAATTATTGAGTTTTTTACCTAAAAAAAAAGACCTTCTACAGGACAAAAAGAAAAGTAGAAATAATTCAATTTCTTACTTACAGAAAAACACATTCTCCGGGACGTTAAGAAGTATTGAAATTATTCAGTATTTTACTCATAGGAAAAGATATTCTCCAGGATAATAAGAAAAGAAAAAAGAATTCAATTTCTTACGTATAAAAAGACACATTCTGCAGGATATTAAGAAATCTTTAAATTATTCAGTTTTTTACTTATAGTAAATTTCATTCTCCAGGACAATGAGAAAAGTAGAAATAATTCAATTTCTTACTTAAAGAAGAAAACATTCTCCGGGTCGTTTAGAAATCATGAAATTATTCAGTTTTTTGCTCATAGAAAAACACATTCTCCAGGACAATAAGAAAAGTAGAAATAATTCAATTTCTTACTTTAAGGAGAACACTTTCTCCAGGTTGTTATGAAATCTTGAAATTAATCATTTTTGTACTTAAAGAAAAAGGGGTTTTCCGGACAATAAGAAAAGTAGAAATAATTCAATTTCTTCCTCATAGAAGAACACATTCTTGAGGTAAATAAGAAATCTTGAAATAATTCAATTTTCTTACAAAAAGACATTCTCCAGGACTCGAAGAAATATAGAAATTATTCAATCCTACTCATACAAAAAAGACATTCTCAATCCTTACTCTTACAAAAAAGACATTCTCATTCATTACTCTTACAAAAAAGACATTCTCATTCCTTACTCTTACAAAAAAGACATTCTCAATCCTTACTCTTACAAAAAGACATTCTCCAGGACTCGAAGAAATATAGAAATTATTCAATCCTTACTCATAGAAAAAGACTTTCTTCAGGAAGATGAGAAAAGTAGAAATAATTCAATTTCTTATTCATAAAAGAACACATTCTCAAGGTCGTTAAGAAATATTGACTTTATTCAGTTTTTTACTTATAAAAAAAGACATTCTCCAGGACAATAAGAAAAGTAAAAACAATTCAACTTCTGACTTATAGAAAAAGATATTCCCCAGAATAATAAGAAAAGTAGAAATAATTAAATTTCTTACTCATAGAAGAACACATTCTCTTGGTCGCTAAGAAATCATGAAATTAATCGGTTTTTTACTCATAGAAAAAGACATTCGCCGGACAAAAAGAAAAGTAGAAATAATTCAATTTCTTACTAATAGAAGAACACAGTCTACTGATCGTTAAGAAATCTTAAATTATTCAGTTTTTACTTATAGAAAAAGACGTTTTTAAGGACTATAAGAAATGCAAAAATAATTCAATTTCTTACTTAGAGAAAGAGACATTCTCCAGGACAATAAGAAAAGTAGAAGTAATTCAATTTCTTACTTATAGAAGAACACATTTTCCTGGTCGTTAAGAAATCTTGAAATTAATCAGTTTTTTAATCATAGAAAAAGACATTCTCCAGGACAATAAGAAACGAAGGAAAAATTCATTTTCGTACTCATAAAGGAACACACACTCCAGGTCGTTAAGAAATCTTGAAATTATTCAGTTTTTTACTGATGGAAAAATACATTCTGCAGGACAATAAGAAAAGTAGAAATAATTCAATTTCTTACTTATATAAGGACACATTATACTGATCGTTAAGAAATCTTCAAATTATTCAGTTTTTTACTTATAGAAAACAGGCATTCTCCAGGACAATAAGAAAAGTAGAAATAATTCAATTTCTTACTCGTAGAAGAACACATTCTCCAGGGCGTTAACAAATCTTGAAATTATTCAGTTTCTTACTCTTAGAAGAAGACATTCTCCAGGACTAAAAGAAAAGTAGAAATAATTCAATTTCTTACTTATACAAGAACACATTCTCATGGTCGTTAAAAAATCTTGAAATTATTCAGTTTTTTACTTATAGAAAAAGACATTCTCCAGGACTATAAGAAAAGAAGAAATAATTCAATTTCTTACTCGTAGAAGAACACATTCTTTTGGTCGTTAAAAAATCTGGGAATTATTCAGTTTTTTACTTATAGAAAAAGACATTCTCCAGGACTATAAGAAAAGTAGAAATAATTCAATTACTTACTTAAAGAAGAACACATTCTCAAGTTCGTTTAGAGATCTTGAAATTAATCTATATTTTACTCATAAAAAAATACATTCTCCAGGAAAAAAAAAGAAAAGTAGAAATGATTAAATTTCTTACTTGCAGTAGAAAACATTTTCCGGTAAGTTAAGAAATCTTGAAATTAATCAGTTTTTTACTCATAGAAAAAGACATTCTCCAGGACAATAAGAAAAGTAGAAAAAATTCAATTTCTTACTTGTAGAAGAAAACATTCTCCTGGTCGTTAACAAATCATGAAATTAATCTGTTTTTTACTCACAGAAAAATACATTCTCCAGGACTATAAGAATGTTAGAATAAATTCAATTTCTTACTTGTAGAAGAAAACATTTTCTAGTTCGTTAAGAAATTATTCAGTTTTTTACTTATTAAATAAGACATTCTCCAGGCCTATAAAAAAAGGAGAAATAATTCAATTTTTTAGTTATAGAAGAACACATTCTCCGACTCGTAAAGAAATCTTGAAATTAATCAATTTTTTACTTACAGAAAAAGACATTCTCCAAGACTATAAGAAATGTAGAAATAATTCATTTTCTTACATATCGAAGAGGACTTTCTCCAGGACAATAAGAAAAGTAGAAACAATTCAATTTTTTAATTATAGGAAACGACATTCTCCAGGACATTGTGAAAAGTAGAAAAAATACACTTTCTTAGTTATAGGAGAACACATTTACCAGGTTGTAAAGAAATCTTGAAGTTATTCAGTTTTTTACTCAAAGAAAATAGACATTCTCCAGCACTATCAAAAATGTAGAATAATTCAATTTCCGACTCATAGATGGACACATTCTCCAGGCCGTTATAAAAACTTGTAATTAATCAATTGTATACATATATAAAAAGATATTCTCTAGGACTATAAAAAATATAGAAATAATTCAATTTCATACTTTTAAAAGAACGCATTCTACAGGTCGTTAAGGAATCTTGACTTTATTCAGTTTTTTTTACTTATAGAAAAAGACATTCTCCAGGACAATGAAAAAAGTAGAAACAATTCAATTTCATACTCATAGAAAAAGACATTCTCCAGGAGAATAAGAAAAGCAGATATAATTCAATTTCTAACTTATAGAAGAACACATTCTCCTGGACTTTATTAAATCTAGAAATTCCTCAGTTTCTTACTAATAGAAAAAGACATTCTCCAGGAAAAAAGAAATGTTGTAATAATTAATTTCTCACATATAGGAGAACGCATTCTCCAGGACGATAAGAAAACTTGAAGTTATTCAGTTTTTTACTCATAGAAAATAGACATTCTCAAGGACAATCAGAAAAGTATAAATAATTTAATTTCTAACATATAGAAGAAAACATTTTTCTGTTCGGTAAAAAATCTTGAAACCATTAACTTTTTTACTAATAGAATAAGACATTCTCCAGGACAATAAGAAAAGTAGATATAATTCAATATCTTACTTATAGAAGAACACATTCTCCTGGGCGTTAAGAAATTTTGAAATTAATCTGTTTTTTACTCATAGAAAAAGACATTCTCCAGGACTACAAGAAAAGTAGAAATGATTCAATTTCTTACTTATAGAAGAACACATTCTTCACGTCGTTAAGAAACCCTTCAAATTAATCAATTTTTTGCTCACAGAAAAAGACATTTTCCATGACTATAAGAAATTTAGAAATACTTCATTTTCTTACTTAAAGAAGAAGACATTCTCAAGGTCGTAAAAAAAAATTTGTAATCATTCAGTTTTTTACTATTAGAAAAGGACATTCTCAGGGACAATAAGAACAGTAGAAATACAACGATATCTTACGTATAGAAAAATAAACTCTCCAGGACAGTAAGAAAAGCAGAAATAATTCTATTTCTTAATCATAAAAGAACACATTCTCCAGTTCGTTAAGAACTCTTGAAATTATTCAGTTTTTTACACATAGAAAAAGACATTCTCCAGGACAATCAGAAATTTTGAAAAAATTAAATTACTCATTTATAGATTAACATAAGAAATTTTGAAATTAATCAGTTTTTTACTCTTAGAAGAAGACATTCTCCAGGACTAAAAGAAAAGTAGAAATAATTCAATTTCTTACTAATAGAAGAACACATTCTACTGATCGTTAAGAAATCTTCAAATTATTCAGTTTTTACTTATAGAAAAGACGTTTTTAAGGATTATAAGAAATGCAAAAATAATTCAGTTTCTTACTTATAGAAAGAGACATTCTCCAGGACAATATGAAAAGTAGAAGTAATTCAATTTCTTACTCATAGAAGAACACATTTTCCTGGTCGTTAAGAAATCTTGATATTACTCAGTTTTTTAATCATAGAAAAAGACATTCTCCAGGACAAGAAGAAACGAAGGAAAAATTCATTTTCGTACTCATAAAGGAACAAACACTCCATATCGTTAAGAAATTTTGAAATTATTCAGTTTTTTACTGATAGAAAAAACATTCTGCAGGACTAAAAGAAAAGTAGAAATAATTCAATTTCTTACTCATACAAGAACACATTCTCATGGTCGTTAAAAAATCTTGAAATTATTCAGTTTTTTCCTTATAGAAAAAGACATTCTCCAGGACTATAAGAAAAGTAGAAATAATTCAATTTCTTATTTAAGAAGAACACATTCTCAAGGTCGTTTAGAGATCTTGAAATTAATCTATATTTTACTCATAAAAAAATACATTCTCCAGGAAAAAAAAGAAAAGTAGAAATAATTAAATTTCTTACTTGCAGTAGAAAACATTTTCCAGTAAGTTAAGAAATCATGAAATTAATCAGTTTTTTACTCACAGAAAAATACATTCTCCAGGACTTTGAGAAAAGTAGAAATAATTCAATTTCTTACTTGTAGAAGAAAACATTTTCTAGTTCGTTAAGAAATTATTCAGTTTTTTACTTATTAAATAAGACATTCTCCAGGCCTATAAAAAAAGGAGAAATAATTCAATTTTTTAGTTATAGAAAAACACATTCTCCGACTCGTAAAGAAATCTTGAAATTAATCAATTTTTTACTTACAGAAAAAAACATTCTTCAGGACTATAAGAAATGAAGAAATAATTCATTTTCTTACTTATCGAAGAGGACTTTCTCCAGGACAATAAGAAAAGTAGAAACAATTCAATTTTTTAATTATAGAAAACGACATTCTCCAGGACATTGTGAAAAGTAGAAAGAACTCACTTTCTTACTTATAGGAGAACACATTCACCAGGTCGTAAAGAAATCTTGAAATTATTCAGTTTTTTACTCATAGAAAATAGACATTCTCCAGCACTATCAAAAATCTAGAATAATTCAATTACCGACTCATAGATGGGCACATTCTCCAGGCCGTTATAAAAACTTGTAATTAATCAATTGTATACATATATAAAAAGATATTCTCCAGTACTATAAAAAATATAGAAATAATTCAATTTCTTACTTTTAAAAGAACGCATTCTACAGGTCGTTAAAGAATCTTGACTTTATTCAGTTTTTTACTTATAGAAAAAGACATTCTCCAGGACAATGAAAAAAGTAGAAACAATTCAATTTCATACTCATAGAAAAAGACATTCTCCAGGAGAATAAGAAAAGCAGATATAATTTAATTTCTAACTTATAGAAGAACACATTCTCCTGGACTTTATTAAATCTAGAAATTCCTCAGTTTCTTACTAATAGAAAAAGACATTCTCCAGGACAAAAAGAAATGTTGTAATAATTAATTTCTCACATATAGAAGAACGCATTCTCCAGGACGATAAGAAAACTTGAAGTTATTCAGTTTTTTACTCATAGAAAATAGACATTCTCAAGGACAATCAGAAAAGTATAAATAATTTAATTTCTAACATATAGAAGAAAACATTTTTCTGTTCGGTAAAAAATCTTGAAACCATTAACTTTTTTACTAATAGAATAAGACATTCTCCAGGACAATAAGAAAAGTAGATATAATTCAATATCTTACTTATAGAAGAACACATTCTCCTGGGCGTTAAGAAATTTTGAAATTAATCTGTTTTTTACTCATAGAAAAAGACATTCTCCAGGACTACAAGA
The DNA here is from genome assembly GCA_963585895.1 of Sepioteuthis lessoniana. Classification (NCBI taxonomy): domain Eukaryota; kingdom Metazoa; phylum Mollusca; class Cephalopoda; order Myopsida; family Loliginidae; genus Sepioteuthis; species Sepioteuthis lessoniana. The sequence continues at coordinate 143,597 of OY757936.1, forward strand.
AAAGTAGAAATGATTCAATTTCTGACTTATAGAAGAACACATTCTTTAGGTCGTTAAGAAACCTTCAAATTGTCAATTTTTTGCTTATAGAAAAAGGTATTTTCCATGACTATAAGAAATTTAGAAATACTTCATTTTCTTACTTAAAGAAGAAGACATTCTCAAGGTCGTAAAAAAAAGTTTGTAATCATTCAGTTTTTTACTATTAGAAAAGGACATTCTCAGGGTCAATAAGAACAGTAGAAATACACCGATATCTTACGTATAGAAAAATAAACTCTCCAGAACAGTAAGAAAAGCAGAAATAATTCTATTTCTTAATCATAAAAGAACACATTCTCCAGTTCGTTAAGAACTCTTGAAATTATTCAGTTTTTTACACATAGAAAAAGACATTCTCCAGGACAATCAGAAATTTTGAAATAATTAAATTACTCATTTATAGATGAACATAAGAAATTTTGAAATAAATCAGTTTTTTACTCTTAGAAGAAGACATTCTCCAGGACTAAAAGAAAAGTAGAAATAATTCACTTTCTTTCTTATACAAGAACACATTCTTTTGGTCGTTAAAAAATCTGGGAATTATTCAGTTTTTTACTTATAGAAAAAGACATTCTCCAGGACTATAAGAAAAGTAGAAATAATTCAATTTCTTACTTATAGAAAAAGACATTCTCCAGGACAATAAGAAAAGTAGAAATAATTCAATTTCTTACTTATAGAAAAAGACATTCTCCAGGACAATAAGAAAAGTAGAAATAATTCAATTTCTTACTTATAGAAAAAGACATTCTCCAAGATAATAAGAAAAATATTAATAATTCAATTTCTTATTTATAGAAGAACACATTTTCCTGGTCGTTAAGAAATCTTGAAATTATTAAGTTTTTTACTAATAGAAAATGACATTTTTCGAGGACTATAAGAAAAGTAGAAATAATTCAATTTTTTAAGAAGAGAAGATCCCATTCTCCAGGTCGTTAAGAAATCAGGAATTTAATCAATTTTTGCTTGAAGAAAAAAACATTCTCCAGGAATATAAGAAAAATACAAATAATTTAATTTCTTACTTCTAGAAAAAGACATTCTCCTGGAGAATAAGAAAAGTAGAAATAATTCAATTTATTACTTATACAGGAACCAATTTTCCAGGTCGTTAAAAAATTTAGAAATTATTCACTTTTTTACTATTAGAAAAAGACATTCTCCAAGACAATGGGAAAAGTAGAAATACTGCGATTTCTTACTCATAGAAGAAGACATTCTCCATGACTATAAGAAAAGTGGAAATAATTCAATTTCTTACTTATAGACGAACACATTTTCCAAGACGTTAAGAAATCATAAAAGTTTTTAGTTGTTCCTTTTTGAAAATGACAATCTCCAGGATTATAAGAAAAGTAGAAAAAATTCAGTTTCTTACTTACGGAAAAACACATTCTCCAGATCGTTAAGAAATATTGAAACTATTCAGGGTTTTACTTATAGAAAAAAGATATTCTGAAGGACTATCAGAAAAGTAGAAATAATTCAGTTTCTTACTCATAGAAAAACACATTCTCCAGGTCATAAAGAAATCTTGAAATTATTTAGTTTTTTACTCATAGAAAGTGGCATTCTTTAAGAGTATAAAAAAAGGAGAAAAATCTGGGAATTATTCAGTTTTTTACTTGTAGAAAAAGACATTCTCCAGGACTATAAGAAAAGTAGAAATAATTCAATTTCTTACTTATAGAAAAAGACATTCTCCAGGACAATAAGAAAAGTAGAAATAATTCAATTTCTTACTTATAGAAGAACACATTCCCCAGGTCGTTAAGAAATGTGGAAATTATTCAGTTTTTTTAATCATTGAAAAAAAACATTCTCCAGGACAATAAAAAAAGTAGAAATAATTCAATTTCTCATTCAGAGAAGAACATATTCTGCAGGTCGTTTAGAAATCTTCAAATTATTCATTTATTTGGTCAGGTCGTTAAGATATCGTGATATTATTCAGTTTTTATTTATAGAAAAAGACATTCTCCATGACAAGAAGAAAAGTAGAACGAATTCAATTTCTTACTTATAGATGAACACATTCTCCTGGTCGTTAAGAAAACTTTCAATTATTCAGTTTTTTGTCCCTAGAAAAAGACATTCTCCAGGTCTACGAGAAAAGTACAAATAATTCAGTTTCTTACTTACGGAAGAACATATTCTCCAGATCGTTCAAAAATCTTGAAATTATTCAATTTTTTACTCATAGAAAAATACTTTCTCCAGGACAATAAGAAAAGTAGAAATACTGCGATTTCTTACTCATAGAAAGTCATTCTGAAGGAATATCAGAAAAGTAGAATTAATTCAATTACTTACTTGTAGAAGAATACATACTCCAGGTCAATCTCGAAATTATTCAGTTTTTTAATTATAGAAAAATGTTATTCTCCAGGACAATAAGAAATGTAGAAATAATTCAATATCTTACTTATAGAAGAACACATTCTCCAGGTCAATAAGAAAAGTAGTAATAAGTCAATTTCTTACTTATACAAAAACCCATTATCCAGATCGGTAAGAAATCCTGAAATTATTCAGTTCCTTTGCACATAGAAAATGACAATCTCCAGGACCATAAGATATGTTGAAATAATTAAAATTCTTACTCTTCGAAGAGTAATTCTCCAGGTCGTTAAGGAATCTTGAAATTATTCAGTCTTTTGCTCATAGAAAAAGACATTCTCCAGGAATATAAGTGAAGTAAAAATAATTCGATTTCTTTATAAAAGAACACATTCTCCAGGTCGTTAAGAAATCTTGAAAGTATTCAGTTTTTTGCTCATAGAAAAAACATTCTTCAGGACAGTACGAAAAGAAGAAAAAATTCAATTTCTTAGTTATAGAATAACACATTCTTCAGGTCGTTCAGAAATCTTGAAATTATTCAGTTTTTTACTGATAGAAAAACATTCTCCAGGACAATAAGAAAAGTAGAAATAATTCAATTTCTTACTTAAAGAAGAACACTTTGTCCAGGACTCTGAGAAATGTTACAATTATTCAGTTGTTCTTTATAGAAAATGACATTCTCCAGGACAATAAGAAAAGTAGAAATAATTCAACTTCTTTATTATTGAAGAACACGTTCTCCAGGTCGTTTCGAAATCTTGAAATTATTCAGTTTTCTACTTATAGAAAAAGATATTCTCCAGGACCCAAGGAAAAGTAAAAGTAATTCAATTTCTGACTTAGAGAAGAAAACATTCTCCAGGACACTAAGAAATCTTGAACTTACTCAGTTTTTTTGCTTATAGAAAAAGATATCCTCCAGGAAAAAAAGAAAAGTAGAAATAATTTCTTTTCCTATTTATACAAGAACTCATTAACCAGGTTGTTAAGTAATTGTTCAGTTTTTACTGGTAGAAAAAGACACTCTCCAGGACAATAAGAAGGTAGAAATAATTCAATTTCTTACTTATAAAAGAACACATTCTCCAGGTCATTAAGAAATATTGATATCATTCAGTTTTTTACTCGCAAAAAAAGACATTCTCCAGGACTATAAGAAATGTAGAAATACTTCAACATCTTACTTATAGAAAAACACATTCTCTTGGTAGTTAAGTAATCTTGAAATTATTCAGTTTTTTACTTATAGTAAAAGACATTCTCCAGGACAAAGAGAAATGCAGAAATGATTTAACTTCTTACACATGGGAAAACACATTCTCCAGGTCGTTAAGAAATCTTGAAATTATTCAGGTTTTTTTATATAAAAAGAAATTCTCCAGGACTATAGGAAAAGTAGAAATAATTCAATTTCTTACTCATAGAAGAAAGCATTCTCCAGGTCATTAAGAAATCTGGAAAATATTCAGTCTTTTTTTTTCATAGAAAAATTTATTCCCCAGGACAATAAAAAAAGTAGAAATAATTCAGTTTCTTACTTAGAGAAGAACACATTCCCCAGGTCGTTAAGAAATCTTGAAATTATTCAGGTTTTTACTAAAAGAAAATAACATTCTCCAGGACAATAAGAAAAGTAGAAATAATTCAATTTCTCATTCAGAGAATAACATATTCTGCAGGTCGTTAAGAAATCTTCAAATTATTCATTTATTTGGTCAGGTCCTTAAGATATCGTGATATTATTCAGTTTTTATTTATAGAAAAAGACATTCTCCATGACAAGAAGAAAAGTAGAACGAATTCAATTTCTTACTTATAGATGAACACATTCTCCTGGTCGTTAAGAAAACTTTCAATTATTCAGTTTTTTGTCCCTAGAAAAAGACATTCTCCAGGTCTACGAGAAAAGTACAAATTATTCAGTTTCTTACTTACTCAAGAACACATTCTCCAGATCGTTCAAAAATCTTGAAATTATTCAATTTTTTACTCATAGAAAAATACTTTCTCCAGGACAATAAGAAAAGTAGAAATACTGCGATTTCTTACTCATAGAAAGTCATTCTGAAGGAATATCAGAAAAGTAGAATTAATTCAATTACTTACTTGTAGAAGAATACATACTCCAGGTCAATCTCGAAATTATTCAGTTTTTTAATTATAGAAAAATGTTATTCTCCAGGACTATAAGAAATGTAGAAATAATTCAATATCTTACTTATAGAAGAACACATTCTCCTGGCCAATAAGAAAAGTAGTAATAAGTCAATTTCTTACTTATACAAAAACCCATTATCCAGATCGGTAAGAAATCCTGAAATTATTCAGTTCCTTTGCACATAAAAAATGACAATCTACAGGACTATAAGATATGTTGAAATAATTAAAATTCTTACTCTTCGAAGAGTAATTCTCCAGGTCGTTAAGAAATCTTGAAATTATTCAGTCTTTTGCTCATAGAAAAAGACATTCTTCAGAAATATAAGTAAAGTAGAAATAATTCAATTTCTTGTTTATAAAAGAACACATTCTCCAGGTCGTTAAGAAATCTTGAAAGTATTCAGTTTTTTGCTCATAGAAAAAACATTCTTCAGGACAATACGAAAAGGAGAAAAAATTCAATTTCTTAGTTATAGAAGAACACATTCTTCAGGTCGTTCAGAAATCTTGAAATTATTCAGTTTTTTACTGATAGAAAAACATTCTCCAGGACAATGAGAAAAGTAGAAATAATTCAATTTCTTACTTAAAGAAGAACACTTTGTCCAGGACCCTAAGAAATGTTACTATTATTCAGTTGTTCCTTATAGAAAATGACATTCTCCAGGACAATAAGAAAAGTAGAAATAATTCAACTTCTTTATTATTGAAGAACACGTTCTCCAGGTCGTTTCGAAATCTTGAAATTATTCAGTTTTCTACTCATAGAAAAAGACATTCTCCAGGACTATCAGAAATGTAGAAATAATTCAACATCTTACTTATAGAAAAACACATTCTCTTGGTCGTTAAGTAATCTTGAAATTATTCAGTTTTTTACTTATAGTAAAAGACATTCTCCAGGACAAAGAGAAATGCAGAAATTATTTAACTTCTTACACATGGGAAAACACATTCTCCAGGTCGTTAAGAAATCTTGAAATTATTCAGGTTTTCTTTATATAAAAAGAAATTCTCCAGGACTATAGGAAAAGTAGAAATAATTCAATTTCTTACTCATAAAGAAAGGATTCTCCAGGTCATTAAGAAATCTGGAAAATATTCAGTCTTTTTTTTTCATAGAAAAATTTATTCCCCAGGACAATCAAAAAAGTAGAAATAATTCAGTTTCTTACTTATAGAAGAACACATTCCCCAGGTCGTTAAGAAATCTTGAAATTATTCAGGTTTTTACTAAAAGAAAAAAACATTCTCCAGGACAATAAAAAAAGTTGAAATAATTCAATTTCTTACAAATAGAAGTACACATTCTACTGGCCGTTAAGAAATCTTGAAATTATTCATTTTTTTGCTCATAGAAAGAGACATTCTCCAGGACAATAAGAAAAGTAGAAATAATTCAACTGCTTTATTATTGAAGAACACGTTCTCCAGGTCGTTTCGAAATCTTGAAATTATTCAGTTTTCTACTTATAGAAAAAGATATTCTCCAGGACCATAGGAAAAGTAGAAATAATTCAATTTCTGACTTATAGAAGAAAACATTCTCCAGGACGCTAAGAAATCATGAACTTACTCAGTTTTTTAGCTTATAGAAAAAGATATCCTCCAGGAAAAAAAGAAAAGTAGAAATAATTTCTTTTCCTATTTATACAAGAACTCATTAACCAGGTTGTTAAAAATTGTTCAGTTTTTACTGGTAGAAAAAGACACTCTCCAGGACAATAAAAAATTAGAAATAATTCAATTTCTTACTTATAAAAGAACACATTCTCCAGTTCATTAAGAAATATTGATATTATTCAGTTTTTTACTCGCAGAAAAAGACATTCTCCAGGACTATAAAAAATGTAGAAATAATTTAACATCTTACTTATAGAAAAACACATTCTCTTGGTCGTTAAGTAATCTTGAAATTATTCAGTTTTTTACTTATATTAAAAGACATTCTCCAGGACAAAGAGAAATGCAGAAATGATTTAACTTCTTACACATGGGAAAACACATTCTCCATGTCGTTAAGAAATCTTGAAATTATTCAGGTTTTTTTTTATATAAAAAGAAATTCTCCAGGACTATAGGAAAAGTAGAAATAATACAATTTCTTACTCATAGAAGAAAGCATTCTCCAGGTCATTAAGAAATCTGGAAAATATTCAGTTTTTTTTTCATAGAAAAATTTATTCCCCAGGACAATAAAAAAAGTAGAAATAATTCAGTTTCTTACGTATAGAAGAACACATTCCCCAGGTCGTTAAGAAATCTTGAAATTATTCAGGTTTTTACTAAAAGAAAAAAACATTCTCCAGGACCATCAGAAAAGTTGAAATAATTCAATTTCTTACTAATAGAAGTACACATTCTCCTGGCCGTTAAGAAATCTTGAAATTATTCATTTTTTTGCTCCTAGAAAGAGACATTCTCCAGGACAATAAGAAAAGTAAAAATAATTCAAATACTTACTTTTAGAAGAACACAATCTCCAGATCGTTAAAAAATCGTGAATTTCTTCAGTTTTTCATCATAGAAAAAGACGTTCACCAGGACTATGAGAAATGTAGAAATAATTCTATTTCTTACTTATAGAAGAACACATTTTCCTGGTCGTTAAGAAATCTTGAAATTATTCAGTTTCTTACTCTTAGAAGAATACATTCTCCAGGAGAAAAAGAAAAGTAGAAATAATTCAATTTCTTACTTATACAAGAACACATTCTCATGACCGATAAAAAATCTTGAAATTAATCAGTTTTTCACTTATAGAAAAGACATTCTCCAGGACTATAAGAGAAGTAGAAATAATTCAATTTCTTATTTAAGAAGAACACATTCTCAAGGTCGTTTAGAGATCTTGAAATTAATCTATATTTTACTCATAAAAAAATACATTCTCCAGGAAAAAAAAAAGAAAAGTAGAAATAATTAAATTTCTTACTTGCAGTAGAAAACATTTTGCAGTAAGTTAAGAAATCTTGAAATTAATCAGTTTTTTACTCATAGAAAAAGACATTCTCCAGGACAATAAGAAAAGTAGAAATAATTCAATTTCTTACTTATAGAAGAACACATTTTAAAGGTCGTTAAGAAATCTTGAAATTATTCAGTTTTTTGCTATATAGAAAAGATATTCTCAAGAACTATAATAAAAATAGAAATAATTTAATTTTTTACTTAAGGAAAGAACACATTCTCCAGTTCGTTAAAAAAAAAGAGACAATAATAAAGTAAAAATAATTCAATTTGTAACTTATAGAAGGACACATTATCCAGGTCGTTTGGAAATCTTGAAATTATTGAGTTTTTTACCTAAAAAAAAGACCTTCTACAGGACAAAAAGAAAAGTAGAAATAATTCAATTTCTTACTTACAGAAAAACACATTCTCCGGGACGTTAAGAAGTCTTGAAATTATTCAGTATTTTACTCATAGGAAAAGATATTCTCCAGGATAATAAGAAAAGAAAAAAGAATTCAATTTCTTACGTATAAAAAGACACATTCTGCAGGATATTAAGAAATCTTTAAATTATTCAGTTTTTTACTTATAGTAAATTTCATTTCCCAGGACAATGAGAAAAGTAGAAAAAATTAAATTTCTTACTTAAAGAAGAAAACATTCTCCGGGTCGTTTAGAAATCATGAAATTATTCAGTTTTTTGCTCATAGAAAAAGACATTCTCCAGGACAATAAGAAAAGTAGAAATAATTCAATTTCTTACTTAAAGAAGAACACTTTCTCCAGGTCGTTATGAAATCTTGAAATTAATCATTTTTGTACTTAAAGAAAAAGAGGTTTTCCGGACAATAAGAAAAGTAGAAATAATTCAATTTCTTCCTCATAGACGAACACATTCTTGAGGGAAATAAGAAATCTTGAAATAATTCAATTTTCTTACTAAAGCAAAAGACATTCTCCAGGACTATAAGAAATATAGAAATTATTCAATCCTTACTCATAGAAAAAGACTTTCTTTAGGAAGATAAGAAAAGTAGAAATAGTTCAATTTCTTATTCATAAAAGAACACATTCTCAAGGTCGTTAAGAAATATTGACTTTATTCAGTTTTTTACTTATAGAAAAAGACATTCTCCAGGACAATGAGAAAAGTAAAAACAATTCAACTTCTGACTTATAGAAAAAGATATTCCCCAGAATAATAAGAAAAGTAGAAATAATTAAATTTCTTACTCATAGAAGAACACATTCTTTTGGTCGCTAAGAAATCATGAAATTAATCGGTTTTTTACTCATAGAAAAAGACATTCGCCGGGACAAAAAGAAAAGTAGAAATAATTCAATTTCTTACTAATAGAAGAACACAGTCTACTGATCGTTAAGAAATCTTAAATTATTCAGTTTTTACTTATAGAAAAAGACGTTTTTAAGGACTATAAGAAATGCAAAAATAATTCAATTTCTTACTTAGAGAAAGAGACATTCTCCAGGACAATAAGAAAAGTAGAAGTAATTCAATTTCTTACTTATAGAAGAACACATTTTCCTGGTCGTTAAGAAATCTTGAAATTACTCAGTTTTTTAATCATAGAAAATGACATTCTCCAGGACAATAAGAAACGAAGGAAAAATTCATTTTCGTACTCATAAAGGAACACACACTCCATATCGTTAAGAAATTTTGAAATTATTCAGTTTTTTACTGATAGAAAAAAACATTCTGCAGGACAATAAGAAAAGTAGAAATAATTCAATTTTTTACTTATATGAGGACACATTAAACTGATCGTTAAGAAATCTTCAAATTATTCAGTTTTTTACTCATAGAAAACAGGCATTCTCCAGGACTATAGGAAAAGTAGAAATAATTCAATTTCTTACTCGTAGAACACATTCTCCAGGGCTTTAAGAAATCTTGAAATTATTCAGTTTCGTACTCTTAGAAGAAGACATTGTCCAGGACTAAAAGAAAAGTAGAAATAATTCAATTTCTTACTTATACAAGAACACATTCTCATGGTCGTTAAAAAATCTTGAAATTATTCAGTTTTTTACTTATAGAAAAAGACATTATCCAGGACTATAAGAAAAGAAGAAATAATTCAATTTCTTATTTAAGAAGAACACATTCTCAAGGTCGGTTAGAGATCTTGAAATTAATCTATATTTTACTCATAAAAAAATACATTCTCCAGGAAAAAAAAGAAAAGTAGAAATAATTAAATTTCTTACTTGCAGTAGAAAACATTTTGCAGTAAGTTAAGAAATCTTGAAATTAATCAGTTTTTTACTCATAGAAAAAGACATTCTCCAGGACAATAAGAAAAGTAGAAAAAATTCAATTTCTTACTTGTAGAAGAAAACATTCTCCTGGTCGTTAAGAAATCATGAAATTAATCAGTTTTTTACTCACAGAAAAATACATTCTCCAGGACTTTGAGAAAAGTAGAAATAATTCAATTTCTTACTTGTAGGAGAAAACATTTTTTAGTTCGTTAAGAAATTATTCAGTTTTTTACTTATTAAATAAGACATTCTCCAGGCCTATAAAAAAAGGAGAAATAATTCAATTTTTTAGTTATAGAAAAACACATTCTCCGACTCGTAAAGAAATCTTGAAATTAATCAATTTTTTACTTACAGAAAAAAACATTCTTCAGGACTATAAGAAATGAAGAAATAATTCATTTTCTTACTTATCGAAGAGGACTTTCTCCAGGACAATAGGAAAAGTAGAAACAATTCAATTTTTTACTCATAGAAAAAGACATTCTCCAGGAGAATAAGGAAAGTAGATATAATTCAATTTCTAACTTATAGAAGAACACATTCTCCAACTTGTAAAGAAATCTTGAAATTAATCTATTTTTTACTTACAGAAAAAGACATTCTCCAAGACTATAAGAAATATAGAAATAATTCATTTTCTTACTTATCGAAGAGGACTTTCTCCAGGACAATAATAAAAGTAGAAACAATTCAATTTTTTACTCATAGAAAACGACATTCTCCAGGACATTGTGAAAAGTAGAAAGAATTCACTTTCTTACTTATAGGAGAACACATTCACCAGGTCGTAAAGAAATCTTGAAGTTATTCAGTTTTTTACTCATAGAAAATAGACATTCTCCAGCACTATCAAAAATGTAGAATAATTCAATTTCCGACTCATAGATGGGCACATTCTCCAGGCCGTTATAAAAACTTGTAATTAATCAATTGTATACATATATAAAAAGATATTCTCTAGGACTATAAAAAATATAGAAATAATTCAATTTCATACTTTTAAAAGAACGCATTCTACAGGTCGTTAAAGAATCTTGACTTTATTCAGTTTTTTACTTATAGAAAAAGACATTCTCCAAGACAATGAGAAAAGTAGAAACAATTCAATTTCATACTCATAGAAAAAGACATTCTCCAGGAGAATAAGAAAAGCAGATATAATTCAATTTCTAACTTATAGAAGAACACATTCTCCTGGAGTTTATTAAATCTAGAAATTCCTCAGTTTCTTACTAATAGAAAAAGACATTCTCCAGGACAAAAAGAAAAGTAGTAATAATTAATTTCTCACTTATAGAAGAACGCATTCTCCAGGACGATAAGAAATCTTGAAGTTATTCAGTTTTTTACTCATAGAAAATAGACATTCTCAAGGACAATCAGAAAAGTATAAATAATTTAATTTCTAACATATAGAAGAAAACATTTTTCTGTTCGGTAAAAAATCTTGAAACCATTAACTTTTTTACTCATAGAATAAGACGTTCTCCAGGACAATAAGAAAAGTAGATATAATTCAATATCTTACTTATAGAAGAACACATTCACCTAGGCGTTAAGAAATTTTGAAATTAATCTGTTTTTTACTCATAGAAAAAGACATTCTCCAGGACTACAAGAAAAGTAGAAATGATTCAATTTCTTACTTATAGAAGAACACATTCTTCACGTCGTGAAGAAACCTTCAAATTAATCAATTTTTTGCTCACAGAAAAAGACATTTTCCATGACTATAAGAAATTTAGAAATACTTCATTTTCTTACTTAAAGAAGAAGACATTCTCAAGGTCGTCAAAAAAATTTTGTAATCATTCAGTTTTTTACTATTAGAAAAGGACATTCTCAGGGACAATAAGAACAGTAGAAATACAACGATATCTTACGTATAGAAAAATAAACTCTCCAGGACAGTAAGAAAAGCAGAAATAATTCTATTTCTTAATCATAAAAGAACACATTCTCCAGTTCGTTAAGAACTCTTGAAATTATTCAGTTTTTTACACATAGAAAAAAACATTCTCCAGGACAATCAGAAATTTTGAAATAATTAAATTTCTCATTTATAGATGAACCTAAGAAATTTTGAAATTAATCAGTTTTTTACTCTTAGAAGAAGACATTCTCCAGGACTAAAAGAAAAGTAGAAATAATTCAATTTCTTTCTTATACAAGAACACATTCTTTTGGTCGTTAAAAAATCTGGGAATTATTCAGTTTTTTACTTATAGAAAAAGACATTCTCCTGGACTATAAGAAAAGTAGAAATAATTCAATTTCTTACTTAAAGAAGAACACATTCTCAAGTTCGTTTAGAGATCTGGAAATTAATCTTTATTTTACTCATAGAAAAATACATTCTCCAGGACAAAAAGAAAAGTAGAAATAATTCAATTTCTTACTAATAGAAGAACACATTCTACTGATCGTTAAGAAATCTTCAAATTATTCAGTTTTTACTTATAGAAAAGACGTTTTTAAGGATTATAAGAAATGCAAAAATAATTCAGTTTCTTACTTATAGAAAGAGACATTCTCCAGGACAATATGAAAAGTAGAAGTAATTCAATTTCTTACTCATAGAAGAACACATTTTCCTGGTCGTTAAGAAATCTTGAAATTAATCAGTTTTTTAATCATAGAAAAAAACATTCTCCAGGACAATAAGAAACGAAGGAAAAATTTATTTTCGTACTCATAAAGGAACACACACTCCAGGTCGTTAAGAAATCTTGAAATTATTCAGTTTTGTACTGATGGAAAAATACATTCTGCAGGACAATAAGAAAAGTAGAAATAATTCAATTTCTTTCTTATATAAGGACACATAATACTGATAGTTAAGAAATCTTCAAATTATTCAGTTTTTTACTTATAGAAAACAGGCATTCTCCAGGACTATAAGAAAAGTAGAAATAATTCAATTTCTTATTTAAGAAGAACACATTCTCAAGGTCGTTTAGAGATCTTGAAATTAATCTATATTTTACTCATAAAAAAATACATTCTCCAGGAAAAAAAAAGAAAAGTAGAAATAATTAAATTTCTTACTTGCTGTAGAAAACATTTTTCAGTAAGTTAAGAAATCTTGAAATTAATCAGTTTTTTACTCATAGAAAAAGACATTCTCCAGGACAATAAGAAAAGTAGAAAAAAATTCAATTTCTTACCTGTAGAAGAAAACATTCTCCTGGTCGTTAAGAAATCATGAAATTAATCAGTTTTTTACTCTTAGAAGAAGACATTCTCCAGGACTAAAAGAAAAGTAGAAATAATTCAATTTCTTACTAATAGAAGAACACATTCTACTGATCGTTAAGAAATCTTCAAGTTATTCAGTTTTTACTCATAGAAAAGACGTTTTTAAGGATTATAAGAAATGCAAAAATAATTCAGTTTCTTACTTATAGAAAGAGACATTCTCCAGGACAATAAGAAAAGTAGAAGTAATTCAATTTCTTACTCATAGAAGAACACATTTTCCTGGTCGTTAAGAAATCTTGAAATTAATCAGTTTTTTAATCATAGAAAAAGACATTCTCCAGGACAATAAGAAACGGAGGAAAAATTCGTTTCGTACTCATAAAGGAACACACACTCCAGGTCGTTAAGAAATGTTGAAATTATTCAGTTTTGTACTGATGGAAAAATACATTCTGCAGGACAATAAGAAAAGTAGAAATAATTCAATTTCTTTCTTATAAAAGGACACATTATACTGATCGGTAAGAAATCTTCAAATTATTCAGTTTTTTACTTATAGAAAACAGGCATTCTCCAGGACAATAAGAAAAGTAGAAATAATTCAATTTCTTACTTAAAGAAGAACACATTCTCAAGTTCGTTTAGAGATCTTGAAAGAAAACTATATTTTACTCATAGAAAAATACATTCTCCAGTAAAAAAAAAAGTAGAAATAATTAAATTTCTTACTTGTAGAAGAAAACATTATCCAGTAAGTTAAAAAATCTTGAAATTAATCAGTTTTTTACTCATAGAAAAAGACATTCTCCAGGACAATAAGAAAAGTAGAAATAATTCAATTTCTTACTTATAGAAAAAAGATATTCTCCAAGATAATAGGGAACTATTAATAATTCAATTTCTTACTTATAGAAGAACACATTTTCCTGGTCGTTAAGAAATCTTGAAATTATTAAGTTTTTTACTAATAGAAAATGACATTCTCGAGGACTATAAGAAAAGTAGAAATAATTCAATTTTTTAATAAGAGAAGATCCCATTCTCAAGGTCGTTAAGAAATCATGAATTTAATCAAATTTTGCTTGAAGAAAATAACATTCTCCAGGAATATAAGAAAAGTACATATAATTTAATTTCTTACTTCTAGAAAAAGACATTCTCCTGGAGAATAAAAAAAGTAGAAATAATTCAATTTATTACTTATACAGGAACCAATTTTCCAGGTCGTTAAAAAATTTAGAAATTATTCACTTTTTTACTATTAGAAAAAACATTCTCCAAGACAATAGGAAAAGTAGAAATACTGCGATTTCTTACTCATAGAAGAAGACATTCTCCATGACTATAAGAAAAGTGGAAATAATTCAATTTCTTACTTATAGACGAACACATTTTCCAAGACGTTAAGAAATCATAAAGTTTTTAGTTGTTCCTTTTAGAAAATGACAATCTCCAGGATTATAAGAAAAGTAGAAAAAATTCAGTTTCTTACTTACGGAAGAACACATTCTCCAGATCGTTAAGAAATATTGAAATTATTCAGGGTTTTACTCATAGAAAAAAGATATTCTGAAGGACTATCAGAAAAGTAGAAATAATTCAGTTTCTTACTCATAGAAAAACACATTCTCCAGGTCGTAAAGAAATCTTGAAATTATTTAGTTTTTTACTCATAGAAAGTGGCATTCTTTAAGAGTATAAAAAAAGTAGAAATATTTCAATTTCTTACTTATAGAAGAACACATTCCCCAGGTCGTTAAGAAATGTGGAAATTATTCAGTTTTTTACTCATTGAAAAAAAACATTCTCCAGGACAATAAGAAAAGTAGAAATAATTCAATTTCTCATTCAGAGAAGAACATATTCTGCAGGTCGTTAAGAAATCTTCAAATTGTTCATTTATTTGGTCTGGTCGTTAAGAGATCGTGATATTATTCAGTTTTATTTATAGAAAAAGACATTCTCCAGGACAAGAAGAAAAGTTGAACGAATTCAATGTCTTATTTATAGAAAAACACATTCTCCTGGTCGTTAAGAAAACTTTCAATTATTCAGTTTTTTTGTCCCTAGAAAAAGACATTCTCCAGGTCTACGAGAAAAGTACAAATTATTCAGTTTCTTACTTACGCAAGAACACATTCTCCAGATCGTTCAAAGATCTTGAAATTATTCAATTTTTTACTCATTGAAGAATACTTACTCCAGGACAATAAGAAAAGTAGAAATACTGCGATTTCTTACTCATAGAAAGTCATTCTGAAGGAATATCAGAAAAGTAGAAATAATTCAATTACTTACTTGTAGAAGAATACATACTCCAGGTCAATCTTGAAATTATTCAGTTTTTTAATTATAGAAAAATGTTATTCTCCAGGACTATAAGAAATGTAGAAATAATTCAATATCTTACTTATAGAAGAACACATTCTCCAGGTCAATAAGAAAAGTAGTAATAAGTCAATTTCTTACTTATACAAAAACCCATTATCCAGATCGGTAAGAAATCCTGAAATTATTCAGTTCCTTTGCACATAGAAAATGACAATCTCCAGGACCATAAGATATGTTGAAATAATTGAAATTCTTACTCTTCGAAGAGTAATTCTCCAGGTCGTTAAGGAATCTTGAAATTATTCAGTCTTTTGCTCATAGAAAAAGACATTCTCCAGGAATATAAGTGAAGTAAAAATAATTCAATTTCTTTATAAAAGAACACATTCTCCAGGTCGTTAAGAAATCTTGAAAGTATTCTGTTTTTTGCTCATAGAAAAAACATTCTTCAGGACAATACGAAAAGAAGAAAAAATTCAATTTCTTAGTTATAGAAGAACACATTCTTCAGGTCGTTCAGAAATCTTGAAATTATTCAGTTTTTTACTGATAGAAAAACATTCTCCAGGACAATAAGAAAAGTAGAAATAATTCAATTTCTTACTTAAAGAAGAACACTTTGTCCAGGACTCTAATAAATGTTACAATTATTCAGTTGTTCTTTATAGAAAATGACATTCTCCAGGACAATAAGTAAAGTAGAAATAATTCAACTTCTTTATTATTGAAGAACACGTTCTCCAGGTCGTTTCGAAATCTTGAAATTATTCAGTTTTCTACTTATAGAAAAAGATATTCTCCAGGACCATAGGAAAAGTGGAAATAATTCAATTTCTGACTTATAGAAGAAAACATTCTCCAGGATCCTAAGAAATCATGAACTTACTCAGTTTTTTTGCTTATAGAAAAAGATATCCTCCAGGAAAAAAAGAAAAGTAGAAATAATTTCTTTTCCTTTTTATACAAGAACTCATTAACCGGGTTGTCAAGAAATTGTTCAGTTTTTTACTGGTAGAAAAAGACACTCTCCAGGACAATAAGAAAGTAGAAATAATTCAATTTCTTACTTATAAAAGAACACATTCTCCATGTCATTAGGAAATATTGATATTATTCAGTTTTTTACTCGCAGAAAAAGACATTCTCCAGGACTATAAGAAGTGTAGAAATAATTCAATATCTTACTTATAGAAAAACACATTCTCTTGGTCGTTAAGTAATCTTGAAATTATTCTGTTTTTTACTTATAGTAAAAGACATTCTCCAGGACAAAGAGAAATGCAGAAATGATTTAACTTCTTACACATGGGAAAACACATTCTCCAGTTCGTTAAGAAATCTTGAAATTATTCAGGTTTTTTTTTTCCAGGACTATAGGAAAAGTAGAAATAATTCAATTTCTTACTTATAGAAGAAAGCATTCTCCAGGTCATTAAGAAATCTGGAAAATATTCAGTTTTTTTTTCATAAAAAAATTTATTCCCCAGGACAATCAAAAAAGTAGAAATAATTCACTTTCTTACTTATAGAAGAACACATTCCCCAGGTCGTTAAGAAATCTTGAAATTATTCAGGTTTTTACTAAAAGAAAAAAGACATTCTCCAGGACCATCAGAAAAGTTGAAATAATTCAATTTCTTACTAATAGAAGTACACATTCTCCTGGCCGTTAAGAAATCTTGAAATTATTCATTTTTTTGCTCATAGAAAGAGACATTCTCCAGGACAATAAAAAAAGTAAAAATAATTCAAATACTTACTTTTAGAAGAACACACTCTCCAGATCGTTAAAAAATCTTGAATTTGTTCAGTTTTTCCTCATAGAAAAAAACATTCACCAGGACTATGAGAAAAGTAGAAATAATTCTATTTCTTACTTATAGAAGAACATATTTTTCAGGTCGTTAAGAAATGTTGAAATAATTCAATTCCTTACTTATAGAAAAAGACATTCTCCTAAACAAAAAGAAAATTAAAAATAATTCAACTTCTTACTTATAAAAGAACAAATTATCCAGGTCGTTAAGAAATGTTCAAATTATTCAGTTTTTTAATCATAGAAAAAAGACATTCTCCAGGAAAATAAGAAAAGTAGAAATAATACAATTTGCTTACTTATAGAAGAACACATTCTCCAGGTCGTGAAAAAATCATGAAATTATTAAGTTTTTTCTTATAGAAAAAAGACATTGTCCAGGAACATAGAAAAAGTAGAAATAATTCAATTTATTACTAATATAAGTACACATTTTCCAGATTATTTTGTAATCTCTAAATTATTCAGTTTTTTGCTCATAGAAAAAAAACTCCTCAAGCACTATGAGAAAAGTAGAAATAATTCAAGTTCTTACTTAGAAAAGAACACACTCTCCAGGTCGATAAGAAATCTTCAAATTATTCAGTTTTTAATGATAGAAAAAAACATTATCCATGACTATATGGAAAGTAGAAATAATTAAATTTCTTCCTCATAGAAGAATACATTCTCCAGGCCGTTAAGAAATCTTGAAATTATTCAGTTTTTTGCTCATGAAAAAAGACATTCTCCAGGACTATAAGAAAAGAACAAATAAGTCAATTTCTTATTATACAAGAACTCATTATCCAGGTCGGTCAGAAATCTTGAAATTACTCGTTAAGGAATCTTGAAATTATTCAGTCTTTTGCTCTTAGAAAAAGACATTCTCCAGGACAATAAGT
The DNA here is from genome assembly GCA_963585895.1 of Sepioteuthis lessoniana. Lineage (NCBI taxonomy): Eukaryota > Metazoa > Mollusca > Cephalopoda > Myopsida > Loliginidae > Sepioteuthis > Sepioteuthis lessoniana. The sequence continues at coordinate 161,627 of OY757936.1, forward strand.
AAAGTAGAAATAATTACATTTCTTACTAATAGAACACATTCTCCAGGTCGTTAAGAAATCAAGAAATTATTCAGTTTTTCCTTATAGAAAAAGAAATTCACCAGGATTACAAGAAAAGTAAAAATAATCCAATTTCTTACTAGTAGAAGAACACATTTTCCAGGTCGTTAAGAAATCTCTAAATTATTCAGTTTTTCTTTTAGAAAAAGACATTTTTTGGGACAAAAATAAAATTAGAAATAATTGACTTTCTTACTTATCGAAGAACACATTCTCAAGGCTGTTCCGAAATCTTTAAATTATTAAGTGTTTTACTGAGAAAAAAAATTATTCTCCAGGAGTATATGAAAAGTCGAAATAATTCATTTACTTACTTATAGAAAAACACATTCTCCAGGTCGTTTAGAAATCTTTAAATTATTCAGTTTTTTACTCATAGAAAAGGACATTCTCCAGGACAATAAGAAAAGTAGAAATAATTCAATTTCTTACTTAAAGAAGAACACATTCTCCAGGTCGTATAGAAATCGTGAAATTATTCAGTTTTTTACTCATAGAAAAAAGACGTTCTCCAGGACAATAAGAAAAGTAGAAATAATTCAATTTCTTACTTAAAGAAGAACACATTCTCCAGGTCGTATAGAAATCATGAAATTATTCAGTTTTTTACTCATAGAAAAAAGACGTTCTCCAGGACAATACGAAAAGTAGAAATAATTCAATTTCTTACTTATATAAGAACACATTCTCCAGGGTGTAATGTAATCTCAAAGTTATTCAGTTTTTAGCTCATAGAAAAAGACAATCTCCAGGACTATAAGAAAAGTAGAAATAATTCATTTTCTTACTTATAGAAGATAACATTCTCCAGGTAATAAAGAAATCTAGAAATTGATCAGTTTTTTTGCTTCTAGAAAAAGACATTCTCCAGGACTAGAGGAAAAGTAGAAATAATTGAAGTTCTTACTTTAGAAGAACACATTCTTTAGTTCGTTAAGAAATCTTTAAAATAATTAGTTTTTTGCTGCTGATATCTGACTCTGCCAAAACTCATGTGACAAAGTTTGTCGAAGAGAAGCTGACAATCGAGAGCCTTCAAATGCTGGATCGCTCTATGCTGAAGAAGCTAGGAGTCAGACAAATGGGGGAAGCCCTGTGCATTCTTAAGCAGGCCAAGGAGTTAACTGCTCTGTCAACTCGCATCCAAGAACTGGCAGCCAAACCTCCAATGACCCCCAAAAAATTTAGAAAATTTCAAATTGCCTGGGATATCTTCACCAAGATGACAAATATGCCCAACCCTCAGTTCAATATCCACCAATATAATTGTGCTGACGAGGCTGTGCAAAACGCCATAATTAATACCCATTCCAACTTCTTCACCACTGATCCAAATAAGCTTCTTGACATGGTAGAAGTATTGGTCACCCAGAGATCAAACCCTATTGTCCATTGCCTTGCTTTACCCTCCATGTCTCAGGACGAGGGTGAGCCAATACAGAACTACCTGGTCCGCCTTAGAGTCGTAGTTATTCACTGTAGCTTCTCATGCCCCTTGTGTGAGCATGATCTGTCCGACATATACATATGGGGCAAGCGACAATGTAGCGCTCATCTCACCAGACCCTATCTGTGCAGCTGGACACAGTGACCTGCAATACAAAAAATTAATAGACACCATACAAAATGGATTCGAGAACACCCCCAGCCTCACTGCACCCGAGATCCGTGAGTACTGGGAGGTGAGGTACCGCCTCAGCGTGGACGATGGGTTAGTGCTCTTGGACCACAGGATTGGCATCCCCACTTCCAAGCATGCAAATGTACAACGTAGTTTAAATTCAGCACACCAAGGTGAAGTCGGCATGAAGGCCCGCGCCAATGGATCCATTTATTGGCCAGGGATGAACGCCTTAATCCGTAACACCAGAACAAGTTGCATGTTTTCCACAAAAATATCCCCTCATCAAACAAAAGAGCCAATGAACCTAACACAATCACCTGATTGGCCATTCCAGCAGATGAGTACTTAGCATGTGCCGATAGATTAACAGGTTGGCTGATCCTATATCACCTAAGCCACAGAAAAACCAATGCGTCAAGGCTTATCTCGATCTGCCGAGAAATTTTTCAAAGCTATGGCTTCCCTGAAGAACTCAGCAGCGATGGCGGATCACCCTTCATATCCCTCCAATTCACAAAGTTCTTACGAGACTGGGCTGTTAATTACAGATTGTCATCAGCCGCCAACCCACAATATAATAGTTGGGCAGAGCCCGCTATCAAGTCATCCAAGAGAATTATAAGTGGCAACATAGGAGCTCAAGGGTCGCTGGACGATGACCGCGCGGCAAGAACCATCCTTCAATACAGGAATACACCCATCCAAAATATCGGACTATCCCCCTCTCGACTGCTACCCGACCCCGCCGACTACGCGACTTTATACCACCCCAACCCACACTCTACAAGCCACACGCAGATTGGATAGCTGCAGCAAAAATTGCAAGATAATTCTATCTCATCGGAACGCTGGTCTCATAGAGCAATATAACAAAAAAAAAAAGAATAAAAAACACACCCACACACACCTTATGTCCCCTTCAAAAGGGGCAAATAGTGACTATACAACGACCAAGAACCCGCCGATCGGACACAACAGGTTAAGTCGTCGAAACACTCCCCAACCACCAATACCGTGTCAGAGTTGACAGATCTGGTAAAATCAACTTTAGAAACCACCGATTCCTCAGAAAACGCGAAACACCAACAACCCCAACCCCCATTCCTAGTGCCGTTCCTGAGACCTCTACACCAAATCCAAATCAAATGCCTCTTAAACCCAATACACCAATGCTGCAAACAATGGGCGCTGGTATAAAATCAAATACAGCTCAGCCATCTTCAATGACGCGGACAAAAACCATTCAGGCGATGTCCAGACTACTTTCACACAACCAGCCAGGCTTAAAGGAATTGATACCCACCCAAAGACCACTACCCTCGACCGATAGCGGGGAAGGAGATGTAGAATAACAAAAACACACACCTCCGTAAACTATCCAGCTGGCAGACAAAAACGAACCAGGTCGTAGCTCATTGAAGTGCTGTATTTATCCTACGTCCCACCAACGTACGAATATGGCACAAGGCCGTGTTTAAGGTGGGTCCTGTCGCAGGGCCGTAGCCCAACGCGATAGGCAGTTCCAAAAATGCCTCGGACCCCGTCGGCATTCCCCTTTGCGGGGCGCCTCAGGCGCCGGGCGATAAACCCAACCCCTCCGAAGAGGGTTAAAGCCTGGGGGGAAGGCCCCCTGAGGCCAGAGGTGATGTATCCAGTGGTGGAACACACCCGACCGAACCGTGCAGCACGCAACCACAGCCGGTCGAGAGCGCCCCACCACAGGACACAAGAGAACGCTCGCCAGTCACGGTATTTTATTATATAAACCTGCTTCAGTTTATCATGTAAGTAGCTCATTGAAGTGCTGTATTTATCTTACGTCCCACCAACGTACGAATATGGCACAAGGCCGTTTTTAAGGTGGGTCCTGTCGCAGGGCCGTAGCCCAACGCGATAGGCAGTTCCAAAAATGCCTCGGACCCCGTCGGCATTCCCCTTTTCGGGGCGCTTCAGGCGCCGGGCGATAAACCCAACCCCTCCGAAGAGGGTTAAAGCCTGGGGGGACGGCCCCCTGAGGCCAGAGGTGATGTATCCAGTGGTGGAACACACCCGACCGAACCGTGCAGCACGCAACCACAGCCGGTCGAGAGCGCCCCACCACAGGACACAAGAGAACGCTCGCCAGTCACGGTATTTTATTATATAAACCTGCTTCAGTTTATCATGTAAGTAGCTCATTGAAGTGCTGTATTTATCCTACGTCCCACCAACGTACGAATATGGCACAAGGCCGTTTTTAAGGTGGGTCCTGTCGCAGGGCCGTAGCCCAACGCGATAGGCAGTTCCAAAAATGCCTCGGACCCCGTCGGCATTCCCCTTTTCGGGGCGTCTCAGGCGCCGGGCGGTAAACCCAACCCCTCCGAAGTGGGTTAAAGCCTGGGGGGACGGCCCCCTGAGGCCAGAGGTGATGTATCCAGTGGTGGAACACACCCGACCGAACCGTGCAGCACGCAACCACAGCCGGTCGAGAGCGCCCCACCACAGGACACAAGAGAACGCTCGCCAGTCACGGTATTTTATTATATAAACCTGCTTCAGTTTATCATGTAAGTAGCTCATTGAAGTGCTGTATTTATCTTACGTCCCACCAACGTACGAATATGGCACAAGGCCGTTTTTAAGGTGGGTCCTGTCGCAGGGCCGTAGCCCAACGCGATAGGCAGTTCCAAAAATGCCTCGGACCCCGTCGGCATTCCCCTTTTCGGGGCGTCTCAGGCGCCGGGCGGTAAACCCAACCCCTCCGAAGTGGGTTAAAGCCTGGGGGACGGCCCCCTGAGGCCAGAGGTGATGTATCCAGTGGTGGAACACACCCGACCGAACCGTGCAGCACGCAACCACAGCCGGTCGAGAGCGCCCCACCACAGGACACAAGAGAACGCTCGCCAGTCACGGTATTTTATTATATAAACCTGCTTCAGTTTATCATGTAAGTAGCTCATTGAAGTGCTGTATTTATCTTACGTCCCACCAACGTACGAATATGGCACAAGGCCGTTTTTAAGGTGGGTCCTGTCGCAGGGCCGTAGCCCAACGCGATAGGCAGTTCCAAAAATGCCTCGGACCCCGTCGGCATTCCCCTTTTCGGGGCGCCTCAGGCGCCGGGCGATAAACCCAACCCCTCTGAAGAGGGTTAAAGCCTGGGGGGACGGCCCCCTGAGGCCAGAGGTGATGTATCCAGTGGTGGAACACACCCGACCGAACCGTGCAGCACGCAACCACAGCCGGTCGAGAGCGCCCCACCACAGGACACAAGAGAACGCTCGCCAGTCACGGTATTTTATTATATAAACCTGCTTCAGTTTATCATGTAAGTAGCTCATTGAAGTGCTACTTACATGATAAACTGAAGCAGGTTTATATAATAAAATACCGTGACTTACGTACAAGCAGCCAATCAGGGACGATTCAATGGAACAACCTACTTCTGCTGAATGGGATACCCCAATGCACCATATATATCTCCCGTTCCTCAATCGGGAATAGAGTGTCATGTCGTAACGACTAATTACTCTTAGCTAAAGCGATTAATTATTCTTGACTATAGCTACTAATTGCCTGACGCAATCTGACAAATCCTGAAGAAATGATTCAGTTTCTTACTTAAAAAAAAGATATTCTCAAGGTCGATAAGGGACTTGAAATAATTCAGTTTCTTACGTAAAGAAAAAGATATTCTCCAGCTCAAAAAGAAATATTGAAATGATTCAGTTTCTTTATCATGAAAAAAAGACATTCTCAAGGTAAATAAGAAAATTGAAATAATTCAGTTTCTTACATAAAGAAAAAGATATTCTCCAGCTCGAAAAGAAATATTGAATTGATTCAGTTTCTTTATTATAGAAAAAGATATTCTTCAGGTCGATAAGAAATATTGATATGATTTAGTTTATTATAGAAAAAGACATTCTGAACGTCTATAAGAAGCCTTTAGTTTAGCATAAGAATGCAGTTAGTTCTATTTAAGAGTTCTAATTCAGCTAATTCAATGAGTTCTATTTAACCCATAGAAGGGCGCTATCAGGTGCTACCATTCCGGGCCAGAGTGGACCTGGGAGCAATGGCAACAAAGGGGTGCTCTGCGTTCCTCCAAGCCTGGAACATCACTGGAAGATCACCATCAGATTGTTTAGGGTCATATCTGGGACATTCGTTGGTGGGGGTCTTACACCTCTGCAGAAGTACAGTTGGTGTATTCTATATCCCCTGGCGACTGGGCAAGTATATGCCCATATATATGTACATCTCTCTCTTTATATATATATATATATATATATATATATATATATATATATATTGTGTATATACATATATGTGTGTGTTTATGTTTGTGTGTGTATATATATATATATATGCACATATATATTTGTACATGTATATATATATGTGTGCATATATATATATATATATATATATATATATATTGTGTATATACATATATATGTGTGTGTTTATGTTTGTTTGTGTATATATATATGCACATATATATTTGTACATGTATATATATGTGTGCATATATATATATATATATATATTGTGTATATACATATATATGTGTGTGTTTATGTTTGTGTGTATATATATATATATATATGCACATATATATTTGTACATGTATATATATAAGTGTATATATATATATATATATATTGTGTATATACATATATATGTGTGTGTTTATGTTTGTGTGTGTGTATATATATATGCACATATATATTTGTACATGTATATATATATGTATATATATATATATATATATATCGTGTATATACATATATATGTGTGTGTTTATGCTTGTGTGTATATATATATATATGCACATATATATTTGTACATGTATATATATATGTGTATATATATATATATATATATTGTGTATATACATATATATGTGTGTGTTTATGTTTGTGTGTATATATATATATATGCACATATATATTTGTACATGTATATATATATGTGTGTATATATATATATATATATATATATATATATATATATATATTGTGTATATACATATATATGTGTGTGTTTATGTTTGTGTGTGTGCATATATATATGTACATATATATTTGTACATGTATATATATATGTGTGCATATATATATATATATATATATATATATATTGTGTATATACATATATATGTGTGTGTTTATGTTTGTGTGTGTATATATATATATGCACATATATATTTGTACATGTATATATATATATGTGTGCATATATATATATATATATATATATATATATATATATATATATATATATATATATTGTGTATATACATATATATGTGTGTGTTTATGTTTGTGTGTGTATATATATATGCACATATATATTTGTACATGTATATATATATATGTGTATATATATATATATATATATATATATATTGTGTATATACATATATATGTGTGTGTTTATGTTTGTGTGTGTATATATATATGCACATATATATTTGTACATGTATATATATATGTGTGCACATATATATATATATATATTGTGTATATACATATATATGTGTGTGTTTATGTTTGTGTGTGTATATATATATGCACATATATATTTGTACATGTATATATATATGTGTGCATATATATATATATATCAAACTATCGAAATATAAACTTGCCCAGTCGGCTGGGGCTTTAGAATGTCCTGGATATGACACTAAACAATCTAATTGTAAGGTTCTAGTGATGCTGGAGCTTTTTGGAATGTGGAGAACCCATTGATTGCCATTGGAGGTCGACTCTTGAACTGCTTGAAATGAATATTCGATGTTGAAACTTGTAAATCCTGAGATTAATAAAAAGCCATCGCTAGTATTTTGTGAATTTGAAAAAGAAACGTAATCAATCTTTAAACTCCGTTGACGCCTAGACATTTATATTATGAAACGACAATGTGTGGGAATGGCAGCACGACAATAAAACCTAAACATTTTATATATATATATATATATATATATATATATATATATATATATATATATATATATATATATAAGTGTGCGTGTGTGTGTGTAAAATTATCTATATATTGTACATGTCAATTTATATGGTATATGCAAACATAACTATGTATAACACACACACACACGCACACACACATATATATATATACATATATGTATATATATATATATATATATATAACTGGCTCAACGACCAAGTGGGTAGAGTGTTTGCCAGTGGTCCGGGAAACCTGGGTTCAATCCCAGGTCGTGTCATACCAAAGACTTTAAAAAATGGTAGTTGATACCGCCTTGCTTAACACTAATCAAGGGTAAACTTGAGCAATCCAAGGAAAGGAGCAGCGCCTTCACCTACACCTCGGTGTAGTAGCTATTGAAAAGGGAGCCTTTTAGTTGCCCTCTACTAACAGTTGCCGACTTTACTATACTTATATATATGTATGCATGTATGTATGTGTTGTGCGTATGGATGACGGCCGTCTGCCAAGGCAATTATTCTATGGTGAAATGTTGGAAGGAAAGAGAAGTGCATTAAAACCGAAGAAGAGATTTAAGGACACATTAAAATATTATCTGAAACAATCTAGACTATTTGTGGACCAATGGGAAGAAATGGCTTCAAATGGAATTAAGTGGCTGAAACCGATTCACGAAAGCATAGAATCCTTTGAGAATAGCCGTATGCAGTACAGCGCTTACAAACGTCTGATTCGCAAAGGCGAACGGGGTCCAACACCGGCTGCACAAAGTGACCATATGTGGAAAATTGTTCCTATCTCTTGATTGTCTTAAAAGCCATCTGCGTAAATGTGCGAAATCTATCTTGCACCCAAATAATGTCACTGAAATCAAAACTGATCGGTTGTGCCAATTCTGTGGCAAAATCTGTCGTAGTTTGGCTAACTTGAAAAGTCACCTACGAACACATACAATTTAAGGGGGGAGTAAGGGACGGAGAGAACATGAGATAGAGGAGGTGGTCACGCTCTAAACCGAGACAACAGCCATCAGTGTATGTATATATGGTACATATATATCAGATGAATATATATATATAGTTGATGTATAAATATATAAGCTACAAGTATATATATATATATATATATATATATATATGCAAATTTCATTAAACATAATAGACATTTTATGTCTACAAATTATCTTCTGGATCCGTTCGAATTCCCGTATTACTTTTATCGTATTCGGGAGGAATTGATTTATATATTGTCCATAGTTGTATGTATCCCTAGTACTTTCTGTCCAACTTTCGGCCATCATCAGGGGAGGATCTATTACAAAAGTGATGTAACTTTTGTTTTAGCATTGAAGGGACCAAAAAAAAAAGGAAAGCCCTCGAAGCGATAATTAAAACGACGGAAAGAACAGCCAAAATGGCTGAGGATAAAAAAAAAAGTTTCTTGTGGGATAAAAATAAACATAATGAAATATACATAACAGTAAAATGTTTTTTTTTAAGTTTTAATCTTTTTAGAAGTTTTTTTAGCTAGAGAAAGAGAAGAAAAATGAGCAAAAAAGGAAAAGAAAAAAAAATCGCACAAAACCAGACATCCTAGTCCAGCGAGAGCTGAGTACTGGACGACAAGATAAAAGCTGTGTAAATGAATAATTTCAAGCAACCCATATGTTAAAAAAGTGCCAGTTTCCTCGCAGATCACTAAAACAGACAGATCTGCGTATTTGATTGGTTATTTGCAACAGTATGTTGTTAAAAGACACGAAATTCTCCAAGGAAGCAGGCAAAATGTCACTGACGACACCCTCCAGCGCTAAATGTATTAAAGCGTATATCTAAAGTATATATATATATATATATATTGTGGCCTTGTTAGGGGCCAAAAACAAAGACACATTATTTACAAAGAACCCTAATATAAATTATACAAATGTGACGGTTACCATTGAAACTCTTCGGTCTGACTGTCAAGGCTGTCTGCTGAAATATTGCTTTCTGCCTAAGAGTAATATCACGAAATATCAGGAAAAAAACTTTCTCTTCGTGTTGGTAGTTTTTTTTAAATATATATATATATATATATATATATATATATATATTTAATTCAATTTATAATATATATATATATATATATGTGTGTGTGTGTGTGTGAGGTAGACAGATGGGGGCAAACTGATATATATATATATATATATATATATATATATATATATATATATATAATTTAATTCTAATATATATATGTGTATATACGTGTGTGTGAGAGTTTGTTGATTGATAGCAACTACCTGTGATTTAAAACTTAGAGCAATCTGCTGGTATACAAAATAGAAAACCATGGCAAATGATTTTACCGATTCTCTAAAATATTAAAAAAATTTAAAAAAAATGTTCTCCTCTATGGATAATAGTAATCTCTTGAACCCAGAGTTCATTGCAAATTCACTTCTACTTTTGGTTAAGTCCTGACCCCCTGGCTTATGTAACATGAACATGTCTTTTAGTGCTGACTTCTCATTATTCTCTTTGAAAGTATCAGAGATAGATAGAAAAACAAAGACACATTATTTACAAAGAAACCTAATATAACATATACAAATGAGACGGTTACCAGTGAAACTCTTCGGTCTGACTGTCAAGGCTGTCTGCTGGAATATCGCTTTCTGCCTAAGAGTAATATCACGAAATATCAGGAAAAAACTTTCTCTTCGGGTTGGTAGGTTTTTTAATATATATATATATATATATATATATATATATATATAATTCAATTTATTATATATATATATATATATATATATATGTGTGTGTGTGTGTGTGTGTGAGGTATATAGATAGGGGCAAACTGATATATATATATATATATATATATATATATATATATATATATATATATATATATATATATATATAATTTAATTCTAATATATATATGTGTATATACGTGTGTGTGAGAGTTTGTTGATTGATAGCAACTACCTGTGGATTTGAAACTTAGAGCAATCTGCTGGTATACAAAATACAAAACCATGGCAAATGATTTTACCTATTCTCTAAAATATTAAAAAAATTTTAAAAAAATGTTCTCCTCTATGGATAATAGTAATCTCTTGAACCCAGAGTTCATTGCAAATTCACTTCTACTTTTGGTTAAGTCTTGACCCCGTGGCTTATGTAACATGAACATGACTATTAATGCTGACTTCTCATTATTCTCTTTGAAAGTATCAGAGATAGATAGATAGATAGATAGATAGATAGATAGATAGATAGATAGATAGATAGATGTTTGGTTGGGTTGTGTTTTATGGCGTATCAACCAATGTAGATTATTTAATACCAAATCCTGTTTATACATATATATTCAACGATATATGATTTATAAACACATTTTGTAGCAAACATTTTTAAACGAACCTGAACTCATTTTTTTTGCCACAGGTAAATAGTTTCAATCATTTCTGTGGTAACATGAATAATTCTATTAATTTGTTTGCACACATTTGAATGAATATACGTCTGATTTGTAAGGGAATAGTTTGTAGTTAATTTCATTCTTAAATGAATGAGAACTAATTGCTTTGCATTTCTAGTATTGCAATTTTCGATCCCAGTTAAATAGTTTCAATTATTTCTTTCAAACACTAATAATTCTATTCAATATTAATCATTGAAAATACGCATCTGCGTAATTATTATAACCTCAAGGGCAAGGATATAAATGTGCAATTTCTTTTTAAAGTAGAGGAATTATATTGTGAATCGAATTACCTTGAACAGAAACACTTGCACGCGACATACGGAAAGACTATCTTCTGTAAAGAGTATGGATGTTACTTGCAAGACACTTTCAGGTCAATTCGGCCGTGCAATTACCATGTCTAGTTAATTTGGCGTCACTTGTGTACAATGTGGACTGTTGGCTCAGCGATAGAGTTTCAGCTCCCCATTCTGTGGTCGCTGATTCGATCTCCAGTCGTGGATATCACAGTATATACTACTGATGACACCTAATAAGGTCAAACCAACTGTCCAGTGTTTCCATATGTCGTGCGCAACTCTTCGACGTATTTTCTGGTCATGGTCATTTAATTCTTTTCATTTATATATATATATGTTTTCTGCGTTTTGGGTGTACTAATGGTTATGTGGACAACTTCTTTTTAACAAAATTCACTGCTTGTAAAATTAACTTCCGATAGAAATTGATTTTATTTACAAAGAAATTCAATTATCACTGAATTTGAAGGGTTGCTTGCCTCGCAGTAGAGAGAAGTATATGAGGAAACCCAAAGAGCAAATTCATTTCACCAGTCTATAAGTCTGCCTATTTTAAAGCCAATGATCTACGGTCAGTTATACGCAATCATCATCATCAAGTCAAGCTGATAGCATGGATTTCCTTAACTCTCTCTCTCTCTCTCTCTCTCTCTATCTCTCTCTCTCTATCATCCATCGCTCCTGAAATGTTTTCCAAGCTACATCCTGGGTCCACACAGAGCTAATATAAATAAGTTCTTGCTAGTTGGCCAACACTAGTACGTCCATGTCTAGGAGTACATAGAAGAACATCCCTTTTGCATCAAAATAATTTTGTTCTGGATTTGACTTTGAGTTCTGAAGCTGATTTTTTAACCCTGCAGCCGAAGCTCCAACCTCAGCAGAACGCGCCCCTTGTTTACCTGTGCGAAGGGTCTTGTGGTTTGGACATACAGTTTGAATTAGCCATAGTAATCTTTTGTTTGCTGTTTTTTCTTCATCAAAAGACGCCATCCTTATAGATTATTAGCTGTTGTTTCCTGCCTGAACAATTTTATCCTGGCCATTGACCTGTGAGGTTCTTCTGCCCAGCATCTAATAAAACATACCATTGACCAAACTTTGGAATTATCCACCACGCTAATACAGTAGCTTTCAGTGATATAAGCTTAGAAATGAATAATAAATAAAAGGATTTCACCTTTTCCAAAATCTCTGGAACCAAATAACATTTTCATAAACAAGTCCTTTTTTGATTCACTTATGTTTTTATTGGCTTTACGAAGAAAGTTTATCTTTTTTTATAGCTATGTGAAAATAAATGACACTAAATCAAAATTTATAGCCATACAATAATAATTATCAATAGTGACATTTCCTAAAATATAGAAGTATTATGTTGCTTTAACGAAAGCATGGACAGCTATCAATAGGCTATCGACTATATGGAAATCAGACCTAACCGATAAAATGAAACGCAGTTTCTTCCAGACAGCGGTCACATCGACTCTGCTATATGGATGCACTACATGGACGCTAACAAAACGGCTGGAGAAGAAACTAGATGGCAATTACACAAGAATGCTGCGTGCAATCCTGAACAAGTCCTGGCAGCAACACCCCACAAGACACCAACTGTACGGCCACCTGCCCCCTATCACGAAAACTATTCAAGTTAGGCGAACCAGACATGCAGGACATTGCTGGAGAAGCAGAGATGAACTCATAAGAGATGTACTCTTATGGATCCCCACACACGGCCGCGCAAAAGCAGGACGACCAGCACGAGCGTACATTCACCAGCTATGTGAGGATACAGGTTGTTGTCCTGAAGACCTACCTAGGGCGATGAACGATAGGGAGGAGTGGCGAGAGAGGGTCAGGGATATCCGTGCTGCCAGCACGATATGATGATGATGATGTTGATAGTAAAATACATCACCCATAATCTCATGTTACTTAGCATGTAACACACATAGCATGGCGCCATAGGAAGGTCTGATAATAAAGACGAGCTTTAAAAGATTATCATGTTTTATACGAGATCTCATTACCACACATAACATAAATGCCGATCCTCAGAAAAACAAAACTGAGGTGAAATGAACTAGTACATTTTCCTGACTTATACTCCATTCACTCAATGTCCCGAGGGTTAATATTTAAGTAAGTATTCAAAAGGTACACAATGTCAACTGTCTCAAGGGAGAAAATTAAATTTTTTATTCAATAAAATAGGATGTAAAAATAATCCAATGTTGTTTTTTGTCTTTCTCAGTTCAAATGCTGTGAAAATCGATTGCAAATTAACAAAAGAACAGATCTCTTAAAACATTTCTTTCTATTCTTCTGACCAGACATATTTTGAGACATATCTGGTAATGTTTAAAATTATAAATGCATAAGGTCTGATCACATAATGTGATCAGACCTGGGGCTTAATCACAACTTATTGTCAGCCCTGTTCACCAAGAAAAGGAGAGTGAGAGGAAATTCTCATCATGACACCTGTAGAGTGAGCAGTCAGTCAGAGTCTTGTAAAATCACGGACTATTCATGAATCATAATATGATTTGACCAAAGTGTGACTTTGAGAAGGATATATGAAATAAATTGTATAAAAGTCAATCAATTTCTCACTAACCGAATATATGTGTTACAACCAAACGGGCAACATTGCCACACTAGACTGAGCCTCTCTGAAACTAGTCGACAAATTCACCTACCTAGGAAGTAGCGTCTCATCAACCGAGAAAGACATCGACACACGACTGACGAAGGCATGGACAGTTATCGATAGGCTCTCGATCATATGGAGGTCGGACCTGACTGATAAAGTGAAACGCAGTTTCTTCCAGGCAGCGGTTGTGTCGATACTGCTATATGGATGCACCACATGGACGCTTACGAAGCGGCTGGAGAGGAGGCTGGACGGAAATTACACAAGAATGTTGAGAGCAGTATTGAACAGGTCCTGGCGACTACACCCCACAAGACTCCAATTGTACGGACACTTGCCTCCCATCACAAAAACTATACAAGTTCGACGAACCAGACACGCAGGACACTGCTGGAGAAGCAAGGACGAGCTCATAAGCGATGTACTCCTGTGGACCCCCACACATGGATGTGCAAGAGTGGGACGACCAGCACGAACTTACATACAGCAGCTATGTGAGGACACGGGTTGCAACCCTGAAGACCTGCCGGAGGCGATGAATGATAGGGAGAAATGGCGAGAGACGGTCAGGGATATCCGCGCAGGCGGCGCGACATGATGATGATGATGATGATGATTTATTTTACAAATTAAAATAAAAAGTTAAACATCCAAATGGTGTGTTATTTTAAACTAAATTAGTGTTTTGCCGAAAAAAAAATGGGTTTTAATTGTTTTTTTTTTTATTAAAATACACTAAACATTCAGATTGTAAAAAAAATGGGAAAGGAAAACAAGTGAGGAATTATTTCTTCAAAATATTTATTTACTTAAATTGATAATTGCTTTTAATGTTGAATTGATTCTTTATTATTATTCTTCCTGGGTAGGAAAGAATCACTAAAATACGAATTTTAAGCAATTTATGTGAAATGTGATCCAACCTTAAAAAACTTTTCTACTCATCCACCAACCCCAAAGAAAAAGAAAATTACATAAAGAAAAAGAAAGAAGAAACCAGAAAAATAACACCCAAGCAATAAACTTCACTAAGTGGTATATTGTGACTAAATTATAGTTTGAACATTCAAGACACTATTTACCAACCCCTCCGCTCGGGCAGGATATGACACAAGGTCAATTTTAAACGGAATTTAACAGGTTTGAATTCAGAGTTTTCCTTCTCCTAGACTAGTTGCCTCACCAAGGCTGAAGAACCTAGTCCGTCCTACTATTTACCCATAGCTGGAGGGAGAATAAGGGGGTTCATACCTTTCCCAAGGGTTTTTGCCCGAAAGTGAACGTAATAGCGCGACTGGAGTACGAACTCACGTACTACGATTCCGCAGTGCATTACACCACGAGGACACCCTCGAACATTCAAGACAAACTTATTATATTAGACTTTTTCAGAAAATTAAAAAAAAAATCTTCCCAAACAAAACAATTGTCATTGATATATAATAATCCCAAGAACTGTGCCGAGGATTAGTGGGATTATCATTTATAAAGTTTAGGAGCTCTTGAATATTTAAAGTTGTCTTCTTCCTAAATCCAACAAAAATAAAGAATTTCAGTAAAGTGTGTATCCTTAAAAACCATTGACTAATTCTTGAGCCCCTGTTTCACTAAAGGATAGCAAAAAATTATCAATAGAATTCTCGACTGTTTTTCATTTTTGTCATGAGTGATAGACTTTTATTTGTTTATTTTCAGAGATAAAATGCAGATCTGTTCAAAAACCTGAATTACATATTCAATTTTAGAGAGTTTTAATGACTGCTTATATTTAAGAACAGTTTAAAAAGAAACCAAGATGTGTTATAGTTGATATCCACTATTATTTGCATGAACTTTTCAAATTATAGCATCATTGTATCAAAGCCATTTAGAGTAATTTCTTTCTTTTGTTATACAATTTAATCATCATTTTGATTGTTATAGTTTTCTTTGTCAATTTTTTTTATAATTAGTTTATGAGAAGAATTTTTAAACAACAAAACATACCCAAAATATTGAACACTTAGGATGTAAGGTGCTGTCTCTCTATTGTGACAATATAACGCTGGGCGACCCCCACTATCTCAAACTCTTAAACCACTCATGGCCATTAGGTGGTCTAGAAGTTTTTCACATCTCTGGCCAGGGTTATTTCAGATTTCTTTACGTACACACAAAACATTAAACACACAACCGAGAGGGTGGAAGAAAAGAAGAAGAAGAAACAATCACGGGCTTGGGTCAGCTCCAAGAGAAAGAACGGAGAAGTCTGTGACCCTTTCTATGCATTCTGTGTGCTATCATGAGCGTGCACCTGAGCGAAATTCCCACAAAGCCACCAGGAATGCTGACTCATCTTCTCACGTTGGATAACCTGGCATCTCAGTCCACAGGTTCTAGCAGTCGCATCTCTCGACCATTAGTTTCCCCCCACTTCTGTCGACTATTCTCTTCTGTCGACTGTCTTGTTTTGTCGACTGACCTGGTCTCTTCTGCTTTCTTCTCTGTTCTCCCTAGGATCTTCCTTCCCTCATCTTCTCCCGGTCTCGTGGGAGATCTTGCGCACAAACCCTTTGTGTGGGTTTCGCGCCAAAACAGACAAAGGAATCTCCTGACTGGCACTTACCCACACCCACACAGCGAATGCCCAACATCGTGTCACATTATTCTAAAAAAGTAGTTCTATTAATTATTTTCTTATAAGAAAAATCATCCAAAATTATTTCAAAATGTATTTTTGATGTAACTTCTCAGATTTTATTTTTGGGAATAAATCTGAATCCATGAAAAGGCACTTTACATAAAATTTAAAGAAATTTTACTTGGTGTTTGAAGTATCTGATGAATGATTGATATCATCTTCTTCACCAGTATCCACTCGACAAAGCTACACTTAAAAAAAAAAAGAAAACTAAAAAATTCACAGAAGTTACTTGAAGCCATTCTCAAACCCAAAAGTCAGATCTTATTGTGGTTGACACATTTCTTGTTGTTATTAATGTAAGTCCTCTACTTTGGTAGAAATGAGTTAATTAGGACATCAATTTAAAAAGGTGCATTAAAAATTGTAGGGCAATTCTAGTTTAGATGTCTACTTTGTTATCCCTTTGTAACATTGCTAAGTTACATCCCTTTTTTTTATTTTGTAACACTTTACCTAGAATAGCCAACTAGCCAATTTCATTTCACTGGCTAACAAAACTGAATATTTTTACCAAAAGGGTAACTGACCAACAATATGAAGTAATTTATTCTCCACTTTCACAAAAAAAAAAAAAATAAATAAAATTTTAGATTAATGAAATTTTCTCAAATCAATTGAACATACATGGCTAAAAATTGATTGAAAATCCCATAAAAATTTAATCTTGATTGGAGATTCTATTTTCCTGTATTATGAAAAAGAAAAAGATAACAATCAAAATGATGATTAAATTCTATAACAAAAGAAAGAAATTACTCTAAATGAATTTGATGAAATGATTCTATAATTTGAAAAGTTCATACAAATAATAGTGGATAACAACTATAACTCGTCTTTTTTATGAATAATAAAGAACAGAACACATTTCGTTAAATACATTTTGTGAAACACTTTTAAGATGTCTTCAAAGATTTTTCAGTTTGATATAAATTTCCTTTAAGTTTATAGTTTTCCAGTTTACTTTCTCAGAAAATAAACCAAGTCAAAATAAATGTAAGGACTTTAAAAACACTTATAAGACTTCTTAAAAGATTTTTCAGTTTTATATATATTTCCTTTAAAAACATGGTTTTCCTGTTTATTTTCTCAGAAAATAGACAAAGTCACAAAAATGTAAGGACTTTAAAAACACTTATACGACGTTTTTAAAAATTTTTCAGTTTGATATAAATTTCCGTTAAGTATATTGTTTTCTGGTTTACTCTCTCAGAAAATAGCCCAAGCCACAAAAATGGTACTACTTTAAAAACACTTATAAGACGTCTTTAAGATTTTTCAGTTTGATATAAATTTCCTTTAAGTCTATGGTTTAACTGTTTACCTTTTCAAAAAATAAACCAAGTCACAAAAAAAGTAAAGACTTTAAAAGTACTTATAAGACGTGTTTAATAACTTTTTACTTTGATATGAATTTCCTTTAAGTATATGCTTTTCCTGTTTACTTTCTCAGAAAATAGACCAGGTCACAAAAATGGAGTGACTTTAAAAACGCCTACATGACGTCATTTAAGATTTTTCAAATTTTTTTTTTTTTTTTTCATCATACAACGTGTGAAAGCACGTGCTATACCATATCCTCATCAGCCGCCATCCAGGGGTGATAACACAGTTTCGGTAGCTCAAGGCGGTACTGCCACCCCCGGCGCTACCAAGCAGCTTTTGCCACCGGACAAGGTATTAAGAGAATCATATATATATATATATATATATATATATATATATATATATATATATATATGTATATATATATATGCCAGATCCATTAAATGCAGAGACTACATTGGACGTTTATCTTCATTTTCTGAGTGCAGTTTGTGATTTAAAAAGAAAAAAAAAAAAACGCGTTTACTTTCGGCGGTTGATGTTATTACGCGTTTACAGTAACCGTTTCTTACGTAATCACATGGGAAAAGTGATTCCTCGTGTATTACCTTCATGCTGAAAACTTTCTCGCTTTCGACCAAATCCAACTTGATGCATATCGCGCCGTGTTCTGAAGACGATTCGAGGCAACTTTCCTCGTTTAATTTAAATTTCTTTTACTTATATGGCTTTCCTGTTTACTTTCTCAGAAAATAAACAAAAGACACAAAAAAGTAAGGACTTTAAATAGTATTTCTTATAAGAAATATTTAAAGATTTTTCTGTTTAATATAAATTTCCTTTAAGTATATGATTTCCTTGTTAACTTTCTAAGAAAATTGACGAAGGC
This sequence comes from Sepioteuthis lessoniana, assembly GCA_963585895.1. NCBI lineage: Eukaryota > Metazoa > Mollusca > Cephalopoda > Myopsida > Loliginidae > Sepioteuthis > Sepioteuthis lessoniana. Next base: position 180,599 of record OY757936.1, read on the forward strand.
AAAAAAAGTTAAATGACTTTAAAATGCTATTAAGACGCCATTAAAGATTTTTCAGTTTGATATGAATTTCCTTTAAGTACATAGGTTTTTCCTGTTTACATTCTCAGAAATTCGACCGACTTACAAAAGAATTAATTACTTTAAAATCCCTTATAAGACGTCTTCAAAGATTTTTCTATTTATATAAATTTTCTTTAAGTATTTGGTTTTCCTCTTTACTTTCTAAGAAAATCGACCATGTCACAAAAACAGTAACCACTTTAAAAACACTTATAAGACTTGTTTAAAGATTTTTCAGTTTGATAAAAATTTCCTTTAAGTATAGTCTTTCCTGTTTAGTTTTTACGAAAATCGACCAAGTCACAAAAACAGTAACGACTTTAAAAACACTTTTAAGACGACATTAATGATTTTTCCGTTTGATATAAATTTCCTTTAAGTATATGGTTTCGTCTTTATTTTTTCGGAAAATAGACCAAGCCACAAAAAAGTAAGGATTTTCAAAACACTTACAAGACTTTTTAAAGCTATTTTAGCTTGATATAAATTTCCCTTAAGTATATGGTTTCCCTGTTTACTTTATCAGAAAATAGACCAAGTTACAAATTAGTAAGGACTTTAAAATAACTTTTAAGACGTCTTTAAAGATTTTTCAGTGTGATATATTTTTCATTCATATATCTGGTTTTCCTGTTGAATTTCACAGAAATAGACCAAGTCACAAAAATAAAAAAAACTTGAAAATAACTTATACGGCTTTTTAAATGATTTTTCAGTTCGATATCATCATCATCATCATCATATCGTGCTGGCAGCACGGATATCCCTGACCCTCTCTAGCCACTCCTCCCAATCGTTCATCGCCTTAGGCAGGTCTTCAGGACAACAACCTGTATCCTCACATAGCTGGTGAATGTACGTTCGTGCTAGTCGTCCTGCTTTTGCGCGGCCATGTGTGGGGATCCATAAGAGTACATCTCTTATGAGTTCATCTCTGCTTCTCCAGCAATGACCTGCATGTCTGGTTCGCCTAACTTGAATAGTTTTCGTGATAGGGGGCAGGTGGCCGTACAGTTGGTGTCTTGTGGGGTGTTGCTGCCAGGACTTGTTCAGGATTGCACGCAGCATTCTTGTGTAATTGCCATCTAGTTTCTTCTCCAGCCGTTCGACATAAATTTCCTTAAGTATATGGTTTTCCTATTTACTTTCTCACAAAATGAACCAAGTCACAAAAAAAGTAAGGATTTAAAAAACACTCATACGGTGTATTTAAAAAAATTTCAGTTTGAAATATATTTCATTTAAAAATATAGTTTTCCTGTTTACTTTCTACGATAATGGACCACGTCACAAAAAATATAACCCCTTCAAAAAAGCTGATAAGACGTCTGTGAAGAATTTTCATTTTGATATAAATTTCAATTCAGTATATGGTTTTCCTGTTTACATTCTCAGAAAATAGACCGAGTCACAAAAAAGTAAGGACTTTAAAAAGACTTATAAGATGTATTAAAGATTCTTCAGTTTCATATAAATTTCCATTCAGTATATGGTTTTCCTGTTTACTTTCTAAGAAAATAGACCAAGCCAAAAAAAAGTAAGGACTTTAAAAAGACTTATAAGATGTATTAAAGATTCTTCAGTTTCATATAAATTTCCATTCAGTATATGGTTTTCCTGTTTACTTTCTAAGAAAATAGACCAAGCCAAAAAAAAGTAAGGACTTTAAAAAGACTTATAAGATGTATTAAAGATTCTTCAGTTTCATATAAATTTCCTTAAAGTATATGGTTCTCCTGTTTACTTGCTCACAAACGAGATCAAGTCATAAAAAAGTAAGGACTTTAAAAACACTTATTGGATGTCATTAAAGATTTTTCAGTTTGATATAAATTTCCATTAAGTATATGTTTTTCCTGTTTACTTTCCCAGAAAATAGACAAGGTCACAAAAACGTAAGGACTTTAAAAACACTTATAAGAGGTCATTAATGATTTTTCAGTTTGATATAAATTTCCTTTAAGTATAGGGATTTCTTGTTTACTTTCTCACAAACTTGACCAAGTCACAAAAAAGGAAAGACATTAAAAAACTCGTAAGATGTCATTAAAGATTTTTAATTTTTATATAAATTTCCATTAAGGATATTGTTTTTCTGTTAACCTCCACACAAACTATACCAGGTCACAAAAAAGTAAGGACTTTAAAACCACTAAATGGGTGTCATTAACGATTTTTCAGTTTGATATAAATTTCCTTTAAGTATATGGTTTTCCTGTTTACTTTCTCAAAAACTAGACCAGGTCACAAAAAAGTAAGTACTTTAAAAACACTCATAAGATATCTTCAAAGATTTTTCATTTTGATATAAATTTCCTTTAAGTATATGTTTTTCCTGTTTAATGTCTCACAAACTAGATCAAGTCACAAAAAATAAGGATTTTCAAAACATTTATAAGATGTCATTAAAGATTTTTTATTTTGATATAAATTTCCTTTTGAGTATATGGTTTTCCTGTTTACTTTCTCACAAACTAGACCAGGTCTCAAAAAGAAAGATCAAGCAAAAAAAAGTAAGGACTTTAAAAACACTTATAAGATGTCATTAATGATTTTGCAGTTTGATATCATCATCATCATCATGTCGCGCCGCCAGCGCGGATATCTTTGACCCTCTCTCGCCATTTCTCCCTATCATTCATCGCCTCCGGCAGGTCTTCAGGGTTACATCCTGTGTCCTCACATAGTTGCTGTATGTATCAAACTGAAAAATATCTAATGACATCTTGCAGGTGGTTTTAATATCCTTATGTTTTTGTGACCTGGTCTAGTTTGTGAGAAAGTAAACAGGAAAACCATATACTTAAAGGAAATTTATATAAAACGGAAAAATTTTAATGATATCTTATAAATGTTTTTAAAGTCGTTACTTTTTGTGACCTGGTCTATCTTGTGAGAAAGTAAACAGGAAAACCATATACTTAAAGGAAATTGAGATCAAACTGAAAAAACTTTAATGAAATCTGACAAGTGTTTTTAAAGTCCTTACTTTATTTGACACTGTCTAGTTTGTGAGAAAGCAAACAGGAAAACCATATACCTAAAGGAAATTTATATTAAACTGAAAAATCTTTAATGACATCTTATAAGTGTTTTCAAAGTCCTTACATTTTGGTGACTTGGTCTATTTCCTAAGAAAGTAAAAAGGAAAACCATATGCTTAAAGGAAATTTACATCAAACTCAAAAATCTTTTATGACGTCTTATAAATTTTTTAAAATTTGTTTTTTTTTGTGACCTGGTCTAGTTTGTGAGAAAGTAAACTGGAAAAACTTATACTGAAAGGAAATTTATATCAAAATGAACAATATTTAATGACATCCGATAAGTGTTTTTAAAGTCGATTTTTTGTGTGACTTGGTCTAGTTTGTGAGAAAGTAAACAGGAAAAACATATACTTAATGGAAATTTATATCAACCTGAAAAATCTTTAATGACATCTGGTAAGTGTTTTTAAAGTCTATACTTTTTTGTGAACTGGTCTATCTTGTGAGAAAGTAAACAGGAAAACCATATACTTAAAGGAAATTTATATCAAACGTAAAAATCTTAAATGGCATCTGATAAGTGTTTTTAAAGTCTTTACTTTTTTGACACTCTCAAGTTTGTGAGAAAGAAAACAGGAAAACCATATACTTAAAGGTAATTTATATCAAACTGAAAAATCTTTAATGACATCTTATGAGGGTTTTTAAAGTCCTTACTTTTTGGTGACTTGGTCTAGTTCATGAGACAATAAACAGGAAAATCGTATTCTTAAAGGAAATTCATATCCAACTGAAAAATCTTTAATGACATCTTATAAGTGTTTTTAAAGTCCTTACTTTTTTGTGACTTGATCTAGTTGGTAAGAAATTGAACAGGAAAGCATTTACTTAAAGAAAATTTATATCAAACTGAAAATGATATCTTATAAGTGTTTTTAAAGTCGCTATTTTTTCTGACCTTGTCTAGTTGTGAGAAAGTAAACAGGAAAACCATATACATAAATGATTTTTAAATCAAATTGAAAAATCTTTAATGACATCTTATTAGTTTTTTGAAGTCGTTACTTTTTTGTGACTTGGTTTAGTTCGTGAGAAAGTAAACAGGAAACCATATACTTTAAGGAAATTCATATTTCCTCTGAAAGTAAAAAGGAAAACCATATATTTAAAGGAAATTTATATCAAATTTAAAAATCTTTAATGATATCTTATAATTGCTTTTAAAGTCTATATTTTCTTGTGACTTGGTCTAGTTTGTGAGAAAGTAAACAGGAAAACATATACCTAAAGATATCTATATCAAACTAAAAAAACTTTAATGACATCTTAAGTGTGTTTTTAAAGTCGTTACTTTTTTGTGACCTTGTCTAGATTGAGAGAAAGTAAACAGGAAAACCCTATATTTAAATGAAGTTAATATCAAACTTAAAAAAACATTAATGCCATCTTATAAGTGTTTTTAAAGTCATAACTTTTTTCTGACCTTGGGTACTTTATGAGAAAGTAAACGGGAAAACAATATACTTAACGGAAACCTATATCAAACTGAAAATTCTTTAATGACATCTTATAACTGCTTTTAAAGGCCTTACTTTTTTGTGACCTGGTCAACTTTTTGAGAAAGTAAATAGGAAAACCATATACTTAAAGGAAATTTATATCAAACTGAAAAATATTTAATGACATCTTATAAGTGTTTTTAAAGTCGTTTTTTTTTTTGTGACCAGGTCTAATTTGTGAGAAAATAAGCAGGAAAACCATATACTTAAAAGGAATTTATATCAAACTGAAAAATCTTTAATAACATCTTATAAGTGTTTTTAAAGTCTTTACGTTTCTGTGAGCTGGCCCATTTTGTGAAGAAGTAAAGAGGAAAACCATATACTTAAGGGAAATTTATATCAAACTGAAAAATCTTTAATGATATCTTAAAAGATTTTTTAAAGTTTTTTCTTTTTTTTTGACTTGGTCCACTTCGTGAAAAAGTAAACAGGAAAACAATATACGTAAAGGAAATTTATATCAAACTGAGAAATATTTAATGACATCTTATAAGTGTTTTTAAAGTCTTTACTTTTTTGTGACCTGGTCTCGTTTATCAGTAAGTAAAAAGGAAAACAATATACTTAAAGGAAAATTATCTCAAACTGAAAAATCTTTAATGACATCTTATAAGTGTTTTTAAAGTCGTTATTTTTTTGTGACCTGGACTAGTTTGTGAGAAAGTAAACAGGAAAACAATATACGTAAAGGAAATTTATATCAAACTGAGAAATATTTAATGACATCTTATAAGTGTATAGCGGTGTGGTGAAATTGTTAATTGTTTAGCGCTATATTTTTATGGCAACAAATGAATTGCGAAACTATGCTTTATACAACACACAACAACGAAAGTTTTTATTTGCAGCTTTGAGGCGGTTTGTTCTTGGTGCTGCAAGACTCGTGGTATTTAGGCTTGGTGTTTTGGAGACGCGATAGCTTAGCGGGATGTTGAGATGGCAGCGTGTCGTTGGACGTGTGAGGGAAGTATTTAAGGTCACCATTTAGTTTTGTGTGTCTGGTAACTGGGGAGAGTAGGCGTTATCTCAATTAATGTGGACCAGAGGTGAAATGAGAGCTACGTGTGTCGAGAGCGAAGTGGCGCTCGCATCGACATTGCAAATTTTTGTGGTGCTTGTGGAAGGCATTCTGTACGTATCTAATTTATATTCAACTGGGATTCCTTGGTCTAAAATAGATTAGACACAAAGAATCCATTAATTAGATGGTTCCCTCGTTGAGTGTCCATGTTGCTGTTGCTAGGGTTAAAACCACAGTGAGATGTCCCACTGTGTGGCTTGTTTAGCTAAAAAGCATCGCTAAGCAGGGGCGACCAGAGACACGTCCGTTCTGGTCGCCGTCTCAAGCCGAAGAGGGTGTGTTTGGCCGCTCACCCGTTTTGCTAGCCGGAAATGAAGGTCCGGGCTGAATAGGATATGTCATCCTGATTGGGTGAAATTCAGTGTTGGATTAAATAGCGCGCCAAAACAAAATACGAGATTTTCCTCTTTTCTACAAGTGTTTTAAACGTCCTTAATTTTTTTGTGACTCGGTCTATTTTGTGAGAAAGTAAACAGGAAAACCATATACCTAAAGGAAATTTATATCAAACTGAAAAATCTTTAATGACATCGTATAAATTATTTTAAAGTCCTTACTTTTTTGTGACTTGGTCTATTTCCTAAGAAAGTAAAAAGGAAAACCATTTACTTAAAGGAAATTTATATCAAACTAAAAAAGCTTTAATTACATGTTAAGTGTATTTTTAAAGTCGTTAATTTTTTGTGACCTGGTCAACTTTTTGAGAAAGTAAATAGGAAAACTATATACTTAAAGGAAATTTATATCAAACTGAAAAATCTTTATTGACATCTTTTAAGAATTTTTCAAGTTCTTACCTTATTGTGACCTGGTCTAGTTTGTGAGAAAGTAAACAGGAAAACCATATACGTAAAGGAAAATTATATCAAACCGAAAAATCTATAATGACATCTTATAAGTGTTTTTAAAGTTGTTATTTTTTTCTGACGTGGTCTAGTTTGTGAGAAAGTAAACATGAAAACAATATACTTAAAGGAAATTTATATCAAAATGAATAATCTTTAATGACATCTGGTAACTGTTTTTAAAGTCCATTTTTTTTTTTACTTTGTCTAGTTTGTGAGAAAGAAAACAGGAAAACCATATACTTAAAGGAAATTTATATCCTACTGAGAAATCTTTAATGACATTTTATGAGTTTTTTTTAAGTCCTTACGTTTTATTCACTTGGTCTTGTTTGTGAGAAAGTAAACAGGATAATCATGTACTGAAAGGAAATTTATATCAAACTGGAAAATAATTAATGACATAAGTGTTTTTAAAGTCCTTACTTTTTTCTGACCTTGTCTAGTTTATTAGAAAGTAACCAGAAAAGCCATATACTTAAATGAAATTTATATCAAAATGAACCATCTTTACTGACATCTGATAACTGTTTTTAAAGTCCTTTTTTTTTTACTTTGTGTAGTTTGTGAGAAAGAAAACAGGAAAACCATATACTTAAAGGAAATTTATATCCTACTGAGAAATCTTTAATGACATTTTATGAGTTTTTTTTAAGTCCTTACGTTTTATTCACTTGGTCTTGTTTGTGAGAAAGTAATCAGGAAAACCATATACTTAAAGGATATTTATATCAAACTGAAAAATCTTTAAAGACATCTTAAAAGTATTTTAACATCCTTACTTTTTTGTGACTCAGTCTAATTTGTGAGAAAGTAAACAGGAAAACCATATACTTTAAGGAAATTTATATCAAACTGAAAAATCTTTAATGACATCGTATAAATTATTTTAAAGTCCTTACTTTTTTGTGACTTGGTCTATTTCCTAAGAAAGTAAAAAGGAAAACCGTTTACTTAAAGGAAATTTATATCAAACTAAAAAATCTTTAATTACATGTTAAGTAAACCTGGGAAACCATATACTAAAAAGGAAATTCAGATCAAACTGAAAAATCTTTAATGACATTTTATAAGTTTTTTTAAAGTCCTTCTTTATTGAAACCATGGGGGTCGCCTGTTCTAATTCATTTAGCCATAACCGGGTACAAGTGTTAACTATTCTTGTATTGTTACTTGCCTGTTGTCAGGATTGAAACTGCAACCTCCAGATGATTAGAAGCTTAGGGAACCAACACCTGTAACCGTTACGCCATGTGTCCTGCTGGTCAATTCAGAGTGAATTTTTGGGGACTTATAAACTTAATGTTCTTACTTGACTAGAATTACTACTATTATGTATGATTTTTTTTACCTGTGCTCATATTCAGTTTTTTTTTCTTCTTTATCATCTAGCCTTCTTCATTATCGGTTCCCATATTGTATTCAACTATATACTTGGTCTACTCAGCAGGCCATTGCAGCCCAACATATGTGCTGATTCCTTAAGGCGTCTAATCCTCCAAAGTTCATCCCTATCAATTATTTCAACTTTATCCCATAAGGGCACATGATTTCCCCTTTCCTTCCGTATATGGTCCGCCACATCCAACTTTTTAATCTCGCCCCGTTTTACTGCTTTCTGATGTTCTTCTAGCCTTACTTTTAGTGGGCGACCTGTCTCACCTTTGTATATTTTTCCACAACTGCAAGGGGTGGAGTAAACACAGTTCTTGGTTCTGTTGAATTCCGTTGGTGGCTTGACCCGGGAGAGATACCTCCGGAGAGTTGAACCACTTGTGAATACTGTCCTGATGTCATATGGACTATATATCTTTTGGATTCTTTCGGCTAGTCCTTTGACATAGGGCAGACATACTGTAGTGAGTTTTCGGGTATTATCCTCCATCCTCCAACCCAGGTTTCTTGCATCCGATGTTATGCTCTCTGGGTAGTTGTTACGATCGAGGTTGTGTCTCAGATTAATCATTTCTTCTTGATATGCATCAGTATCGCTACTAATGGTTTTTGCTCGATGTTGTAAGCAACGGACTATTCCTTTCTTTACTGTATATGGATGATATTTTTTCATCAGTGTTTCTTTGGATATGGTCACTCAGTATTGATAACACTAAACCACATTATTTGGGTTGGGTAAAAAAATGTCACGGTCAGAATATGAAACCAAAAAAAGACAGTTTTTCAATTTAACCAATGTTATGAATTTAGACCCTGGGGATAGTCAAATTCATATTTTACTCATAAATATGCTCTCCCTCTCTCTCTAATCAGCAGAAGTAGACGAGAAGTCTGAACAGTTCAATTGAGTCATGGTTGCGTGCTGACCGATTGACGGTCAAGTTTCCCTAATATGGGTGTATGAACTGGCGAGCAGCTCCTAGCAACAAGCGACCAATTTAAAGGCTGAATGCCGATTGACCAAGAAGCCCCTGTGATACAAGGCAGCAAAAAGGTCGAATCTGCAAAAAGGAAATATCACACAAGTCAGTTTGCCAAGAGATCCCCTAACAGACAGACGTGTCTTTGATCCAAAGAGTAAACTGCTTTTCCCAGACCAGTTCATATGGAAAGATTAAAAGGCAGCCAGAAAAGGGCTAAGAACCGTGTGAATATTTTGTTCGTCTACTGACCACGAGAAAAACCAGACAACAAGAAACGATTCGCAGAAGTACCCAGAAAAAAAGAAAGAAAAATTAACTGTTGGTGAAACGCGACATCAGGAGAAAAGAAAGAAAGAGAGAGAGAGAGAGAGAGAGAGAGAGAGAGACCTATTAAATATAAAAAAGGCGATAAAAGAAAAGGAAAGAGAGAAGTAAAAAAAGCTTTCTTTTTAATGTTATTTTACTTTTTGCTTACCCCATTCCTAATGCACACAAAAAACATCAAAAAAAAAAGAAAGTTTTTTCCACACATCATCACAAGAAAAATTCTCGGTGAATTGTCCCCAAATTGTAAAAATATAAGCATTTTTATTTTTGTCACTAAACTATTTTACTTCGCATACATGCCTTTATTTTTTTGTGGTTGATAATAAAATAATTTGTATTCTAAGTTGTGCATTTTGTGTTGTCTTCATTTTCGGCTTGTTCGGAAATCTGTGTCAGAGTATTCCCCGTTCGCTGGTAATTGAATGACATCTCGAAATAAAATATTATTCGACCTAATACCAGCAATACGCCTGGCGTTGTCCGGGTAATAGGTGGACGTAAAAGGGTCAAGACTAAAAGTTTGTCATGTTCGCTGACAGTAAACAAGTCGGAAAAGTTTCATGACAACGCCAATCTTTAATATATATATATATATATATATATATATATATATATACTTGGTTGCCATTAAGCGTAATTATGTAAACAAAAAAGTGATACATATGCATTAAAATCCCTTCGCTGATGCTGAGTTTGCTAATGGCTGTGTGATAGAAAATCCGGCTACCGTAAAGCCAGCCAGGTTTCAATCCCACCTCCAAGCACTGAGCCCGGACAAAATAACATTTAGATGTCCTGGAGGCCCATTACATTCTATTTTATAGGCCAACTCTGTGCAAGCAAAATCCTAAGCACTCCTTAAATTTATGGGGAGACAATTGTTACTTGACTCAGGGCATTTTAAAAATTTTTCCCCCCTCCCTGGTCTTGCTCTCATTCTCATTCCCTTTTTAATTAATTCTATTTCCATTGTTTTAAACGACTTCTGATATTGTCGCTTGACAAATATCAGATGAAAGGGCCCTTGCGATTCCAATAAAAATGTTTTTCCATATATTGCAATCTCCCTATTTGCATATGTCCCTTAGTATTTGTCTCTTTATATATATATATATATATATATATATATGTGTGTGTGTGTATCACAAAAGTGAATACACCCTTCACGTTTCTGCAGATATTTAAGTATATCTCTTCATGGGACAACACTGACAAAATGACACTTTGACACAATGAAAAGTAGTCTGTATGCAACCTATATAACAGAGTTAATTTATTTTACCCTCAAAATAACTCAAAATATAACCTTTAAAAGCTAAACCCCTGCCAACAAAAGTGAGTACACCCCTTAGGGAAAGTTGTCAATATTAACATACACCATGTCAACTGTCAATATTTTGTGCAACCACCATCATTATCCAGAACTGCCGTTACTCTCCTGGGCATGGAGTTTACCAGAGCTTCACAGGTAGCCACTGGAATGCTCTTCCACTCCTCCATGACGACGTCGTAGAGCTGGCAGATATTTGAGACTTTCCGCACCTCCACCTTCCGCTTGAATATCCCCCAAAAATGTTCTACTGGGTCCAAGTCAGGAGGCATGCTTGGCCAGTCTGTCACCTTTACCCTCAGCCTCTTGAGTAAAACAATGGTCTTCTTGGAGGTGTGTTTGGGGTCATTGTCATGCTGGAGCACTGCCCTGCTACCCAGTTTCTGGAGGGAGGGGATCATGCTCGGCTGCAGTATTTCCCAGTACATGTTGGAGTCCATGTTTACTTCAATGAAATGTAACTCTCCAATACCTGCAGCACTCATGCAGCCTTAGATCATGGTATTTCCGACACCATGCTTGACTATCGGCATGACACACTTATCTTTGTACTCCTCTCCTGGTCGCCGCCACACATGCTTGAAGCCATCAGAACCAAACAAATTAATCTTCATTTCATCATGCTTGACTGTAGTGTTATATTGTCATTTACATGTTCTTGCAGCACTTAAAGACACAATAATTAACTGACGCAGGAAGACTTCTTTATAAGAATATTCACCTCTCACTTTATTGCAAGGGTTCGAAAAGGGTTACTCAAGGTTTGCGTGTAAGAGGGTGTTGGAGACCAAACAGAAACTGCAATATTTTGACCTTCACTCTTATGGCCATCAACGTTGTGTCTTTCTCTTTTCTTGATGCTCAACCGGAGGCCTTTGGGTCCACTCTGCTGGGTGTTGGCTTCTTTACTGCATCTTATCAGCATCTTCTCTGGACTCAAAATCAATCAGGGCTCCCACGGGCCCCTTCGGCCGGGTGTGGCTTTCCCTACCACATCTCATCCTACTCCGGCTCCAGCTCAACTGCCACTGGCCCGTCGGCCGGGTGTGGCTTTCCCTACCACATCTCATCTCCAACTGGCTGCAGCTCAACTGGCACTTGACTTCCGCCTTGACTGCGTTATATAATAATTCAACGACTACACGATCGCCCACTCGATCTTTGAAATCGAAAGTTTAATCGTCATCAAGCGGAAATAACAGTTATGCAGTTCACAGGTCACTCTCATCCGGTGCATCACTCTGTAGTGGCACAATGGGACCTTCACCTTGTCCAATATTATAAGCCTTAATCTGCCCACGCGATCTCTTTCGATTACTGGCGATTGGAATGTGTCACTTCCTTCCGGTGCATCACCTTGGAATGGCATTTTTGGGCCGGGTCGAAGGTCAAAATATTACGGTAGGCATGACACACTTATCTTTGTACGTGTCTTCCTTCTGGGGTGACAGCCATGCACACCAATTTGATGTAGAGTGCGGCATATGGTCTGAGCACTAACAGGTGGACCCCCCACCTCTTCAATATCTGCAGCAATGCTGACAGCACTCCTACGCCGATCTTTCAAAGAAAGCATTTGGATGTAATGCTCAGCACGTGTGCTCAGCTTCTTTGGACGACCTACCCGAGGCCTGTTCTGAGTGGACCCCGTTCTTTTAAATCGCTGGATGATCTTAGCCACTGTGCTGCAGCTCAGTTTCAGGGTGTTGAAAATCTTCTTGTAGCTTGGCCATCTTCATGTAGCGCAACAATACGTCTTTTAAGATCATCAGACAGTTCTTTGCCACGTGCTGTCATTTTGGAACTTTCAGTGACCAGTATGAGAGAGTGAGAGAGCTGCACTACAAATTTGAACGCACCTGCTCCCTATGCACATGGGCCTAGTAACACATGGGCCTAGTAACACTAATGAGTCACATGATATTTTGGAGGAAAAATGACAAGCAGTACTCAATTTGGACATTTAGGGGTGTAGTTTCTTAGGGGCGTACTCACTTTTGTTGGCAGGGGTTTAGCTTTTAATGGTTATGTTTTGAGGGGAAAATAAATTAACTCTATTATATAAGATGCACACAGACTACTTTTCATTGTGTCAAAGTGTCATTTTGTCAGTGTTGTCCCATGAAGAGATATACTTAAATATCTGCAGAAATATGAGGGGTGTACTCAATTTTGTGATACTCTCTCTCTCTCTCTATATATATATATATATATATCTGACTCAGAGTGGTAGAACCTGATAGGGGTCCTATCTATGGGTTAAATAGAACTAAACTGCGTGCTTAAGCTAAAATGAATTATTTGAAATAGAACTGTTCTTGACATTGAAACTGTATTTATACTAAACTGATTTGTTTAATATAATATTTGTTTGAATAAAATGAATAATTTGAAATAGAACTGTCTTTGCCAAATAAACGGTGTACTCATGCTGAATTGAATAGTTTGAAATAGAAGACTTTTTCTATAAGAAAAGTTGAAATGGTTGAGTTTTTGATTTATAAACCAAAGAAAGTATTTTTCTATGAGAAAACTTGAAAAGGTTCAGTTTCTGACTCATCAGCCAACGAAAGTCCTTTTCTATAAAACAGAAACTGAACCATTTCGGGTTTTCTTATCAATAAAAAGATATTCTTTTTCTATAATAAAACGTGAAATAGTTCAGTTTCTAACTTATAAAAGAAAGATTTCCTTTGGTATGAGAAACCTTGAAATGATTCAGTTTCTGACATATAGAATCGACGTTCTATGGTTGATATGAAAATTGAAATAGTTCAATTTCTGACTAAAAGAAAAATACTTTCTATGATTCTAAAGCAAACAAACATTTTTCTATAAGTCAGAAACTGAACAATTTCAAGTTTTCTTATCAACCAAAGAAATTTTTTTTCTATAAGAAACCTTGAAGTGGTTCAGTTTCTGAGTTTTTGCAAAAAGACTTTCTTTGGTTGATAAGAAAACTTCAAATGATTCAGCTTCTCACGTATAGAAAAAAGATTTCCTTTGGATCATAAGAAAAATATAATAGTTCAGTTTCTGACTTAAAGAAAAAAGACTTTCTTTGGTATGAGAAACGTTGAAATGGTTGAGTTTCTGACTTTGAGAATCGACGTTCTATAGTGGATAAGAAAATTGAAATCATTCAATTTCTGACTTATACAAAAATACTTTTTATAAGCAAACAACCTTTTTTCTATAATGTAGAAAGTAAACCATTTAATGTTTTCTTATCAACCAAAAAAAAAAAAGGCTTTTTCTATAAGAAAACTCGAAATGGTTCGGTTTCTTATTTATCAACCAAAGAAAGTCTACTTCTATAAGAAACCTTGAGAGGTTTCAGTTTCTGATCTATCAACCAACGAAAGTTTTTTTTCTATAAGAAAACTTGAAAAGGTTCAGTTTCTGATTTATTAACCAAAGAAAGTCTTTTTCTATAAGTCAGAAACTGAACCATTTCAGGTTTTCTTATCAACCAAAGATATTCTTTTTCTGTAATAGAACGTGAAATGGTTCAGTTTCTGACTTATAAAAAAAGATTTTCTTTGGTATGAGAAACCTTGAAATGGCTCAGTTTCTGACATATCGAATCGACGTTCTATGGTTGATATGAAAATTGTAATAGTTCAATTTCTGACTCACAGAAAAATACTTTCTGTGATTCTAAAGCAAACTGTGACGGCAAATTGACTAAAATCCCATTACGGGACTTTATTTTCGCACGTGTGAAGACGGGGCAGGTTGGCACTTGATCCCCTATAGAATAAGTCCTCGTTCAGAGTTTTTCTCTCAGGCATATAAGAACTGGCATATTATGTGAGGGATCAATTTTGGACCAGACTGACCGCCGCTGGCAAGGGGTTCCAAATTTCACACTATCACACACCCACCAGGCCGCTTTCTTCCTTCCCCGAGACAATGGAAGAATATGGACCTATAGGTTTTAGTCGTAATAATATTATACTGTAGTAGTCGGCAACTCCGGTTTCCCGTGTGATATTTTAGGAATTAATAGGACAATTCTAAGCAAGATAACATAAGGCGAATAGAAGCTAAAAAGGAAATGTGACAACAACAAATTCGTAGTAGAACGGCAAAGAACAACATAGACTACATGGTAACATGAAAATACATAAATCCTTTACTATACAAAGAGATACACTTTCAAAGTGTCAAATATACAATAAAGGAGAGTCCACGAATATAAATGTCTTTTCTTGACTTTTGTCTTTCTTCAAATCAAGAGAGAGAGAGAGAGAGTTTGGGTATAAAGGAAAATGGCCCCAAAGTTACTTATCTTATTTTTCGACGGGGTTCCACTGGAGAATCTTTCTTCTTTCACGGGCTACTAGACTTTGTTCTTGTTTTTAATACTGGCTTGAAGAACCTGGGGTCCTTCATGTCTCAGTAATTCTTTTGTCTTCAACCCGGAGTAAAATGGCTATGGTTCGTCTGCCACGAGCCCTGCTCAAAAACTGACTTTCTTATTATTTACTTCCGCTGAGGGAGGGGAGCCCCACTTCCGTTTTGGGGTCCCAGCCAATCATTTGGCTTCTCTCTCCCTCTCCTTGGTGTCCGGCGACCTGAGGTTACTAAGTACCAACATCTGTTTATCCCCTCAGTGACCTACATTCTTCCTTAACGGTCACTTTTTTGACGGCTAGGTACTGCTAATTCAACGGGAGGATAGTATTAATTTTATATCCCTCCTCCCAGTGGGATATCGCGTGACAAAACAAACTTTTTCTATAAGTCAGAAACTGAACTATTTCAAGTTTTCATATCAACCAAAGAAAGTTTTTTTTTCTATAAGAAAACTTGAAATGTTTTATTTTCTTACTTATAGAAAAAAGTCTTTCTTTGGTTGATAAGAAAACATAAAATGGTTCTGGTTCTGACTCATAGAAAACAGATTTCCTTTGGTTCATAAGAAAAATATAAAAAGTTCAGTTTCTGACTTAAAGAAAAAAGACTTTCTTTGGTATAAGAAAAACCTTGAAATGGTGGAGTTTCTAAAATATAGAATAGGCGTTTTCCGGTTGAAAAGAAAAATGGAAATTGTTCAGTTTTCGACTTATAGAAAAAGACTTTCTTTAGTTGATAATAATTCTTGAAATGAATCAGGTCCTCAATTATAGAAAAGGACTTTCCATAAGTCTAAAAAGAAAACTTTAAAATGGTTCAGTTTCTGACTTAAAGAAAAAGATTTCCTTTAGTTGTTAAGAAATCTTGAAATTAATTAATTTCTTTAATTATAGAAAAGGACTTTCCATAAGTCTAAAAAAAACCGTCAAAATGGTTCAGTTTCTGACTTATAGAAAAAGATTTTCTTTGGTTGATGAGAGAAATCTAAATGGTTCATTTTCTCACTTAAAAAAAAGACATTGTCTGGTCGATAAGAAAACTTGAAATAGTTCAGTTTCTCAAGTTTTGGAAATGGACTTTCTTTGATTGACAAAAAAAAAGAAAAACTGATTCAGTTTCTTTCTTATAGAAAGAAAACTTTCTTTGGTTGATAAGAAAATTGAAATAGTTCAATTTCTGACTCATAGAAAAATACTTTCTGTGATTCTAAAGCAAACAGATTTTTTTCCTATAGGGTAGAAACTGAATTATTTCAAGCTTTCTTATCAACCAAAAGAAATCTTTTTCAATTAGAAAACTTGAAATGGTTCAGATTCTGATTCATAGAAAAAAGGCAGTACTTGGTTGTTAAGAAAACTTAAATCGTTCAGGTTGTTACTGATAGAAAAAAGATTTCCTTTGTTTCATAATAAAACTATAAATAGTCCAGATTCTGGCATGAAGAAAAAAAGACTTTCTTTGGTATGAGAAACCTTGATAGTTCTATGCTTGATAAGAAAACTGTAAATTGTTCAGGTTCTGACTTATCAACCGAGAAAATCTTTTTCCATAAGGAAATTGAAACAGTTCTGGTTCTGAATTGTACAAAAAGTTTTTATTTGGCTGATGAGAAAATTTAAAATGGTTCAGTTTCTGACTTATGGAAAAAAGTCTTTTTTCAGTTGATAAGAAATATCGAAATGGTTTTATTTCTAATTACAGAAAAAGACTTTCTTAGATTCTTATGAAAAATTTTAAATGCTTCAATTTCTGACTTATAGAATGAACGTTCTTTGGTTGATAAGAAAACGTGAAAGGATTGACTTTCTGACTGAAAGAAAAAGACACGCTAGAGATCTAAAGAAACACTTGATATAAATCAGTTTTTGATTCATAGAAAAAGACATTCTAAAGGTCGAAAAGAAATCTTGAAATAATTTAGTTTCTCACTTAAAGAAAAAAAAAATTCTCCAGGTCTATAAGAAAACTTAAAATGATTCAGTTTCTTTTAATAGAGAAAAGAGACATTCTCCATTTTGAAAAGAAATCTTAAGATAACTCAGTTTCTAATTATAGAAAAAAACATTCACCAGATCCATAAGAAAATTTGAAATGATTCAGGTTCTTACTAATAGAAAAAGACATTCACAGGACTAAAAGAAAAGTAGAAATAATTTAGTTTCTTACTTATAGAAAGGGACATTCTCCATTTTGAAAAGAAATCTTAAGATAACTCAGTTTCTAATTATAGAAAAAACATTCACCAGGTCCATGAGAAAATTTGAAATGATTCAGTTTCTTACTAATAGAAAAAGACATTCTTCAGGACTAAAAGAAAAGTAGAAATAATTTAGTTTCTTACTTATAGAAAGGGACATTCTCCATTTTGAAAAGAAATCTTAAAATAACTCAGTTTCTAATTATAGAAAAAAACATTCACCAGGTCCATAAGAAAATTTGAAATGATTCAGGTTCTTACTAATAGAAAAAGACATTCACAGGACTAAAAGAAAAGTAGAAATAATTTAGTTTCTTACTTATAGAAAGGGACATTCTCCATTTTGAAAAGAAATCTTAAGATAACTCAGTTTCTAATTATAGAAAAAATATTCACCAGGTCCATAAGAAAATTTGAAATGATTCAGTTTCTTACTAATAGAAAAAGACATTCTTCAGGACTAAAAGAAAAGTAGAAATAATTTAGTTTCTTACTTATAGAAAGGGACATTCTCCATTTTGAAAAGAAATCTTAAAATAACTCAGTTTCTAATTATAGAAAAAAACATTCACCAGGTCCATAAGAAAATTTGAAATGATTCAGGTTCTTACTAATAGAAAAAGACATTCACAGGACTAAAAGAAAAGTAGAAATAATTTAGTTTCTTACTTATAGAAAGGGACATTCTCCATTTTGAAAAGAAATCTTAAGATAACTCAGTTTCTAATTATAGAAAAAATATTCACCAGGTCCATAAGAAAATTTGAAATGATTCAGTTTCTTACTAATAGAAAAAGACATTCCCAGGACTAAAAGAAAAGTAGAAATAATTTAGTTTCTTACTTATAGAAAGGGACATTCTCCATTTTGAAAAGAAATCTTAAGATAACTCAGTTTCTAATTATAGAAAAAACATTCACCAGGTCCATTAAAAAATTTGAAATGATTCAGTTTCTTACTAATAGAAAAAGACATTCTTCAGGACTAAAGGAAAAGTAGAAATAATTTAGTTTCTTACTTATAGAAAGGGACATTCTCCATTTTGAAAAGAAATCTTAAAATAACTCAGTTTCTAATTATAGAAAAAATATTCACCAGGTCCATAAGAAAAGTTGAAATGATTCAGTTTCTTACTAATAGAAAAAGACATTCCCAGGACTAAAAGAAAAGTAGAAATAATTTAGTTTCTTACATATAGAAAGGGACATTCTCCATTTTGAAAAGAAATCTTAAAATAACCCAGTTTCTAATTATAGAAAAAAACATTCACCAGGTCCATGAGAAAAGTTGAAATGATTCAGTTTCTTACTTATAGAAAAATATATTCTCCACGTCGATAGGAATACTTGAAATGATTCAATTTCATAAATATACAAAAATACATTCTCCAGGTTTATGAGAAAACTTGAAATGATTCAATTTTTTCTAATAGAAAGAGACACCCTCTGGTGTATGAGAAAACTTTAACTGATTCAGTTTCTTTATTATAGACAAAGACATTCTCCAGGTTTATGAAAAACTTTAAATGATTCAGTTTCTTACATATTGAAAGAAATATTCTTCTGCTCTATGAGAGAAATGGAAATTATTCAGTTTCTTTATTATAGAAAAAGATATTCACCAGGTTTATGAAAAACTTTAAATGATTCAGTTTCTTACATATCGAAAGAGACATTTTTAAGGTCTATGAGAGAAATTGAAATGATTCAGTTTCTTTATTATAGAAAAAGATATTCATCAGGTTTATGAAAAACTTTAAATGATTCAGTTTCTTACATATCGAAAGAGACATTTTTCAGGTCTATGAGAGAAATTGAAATGATTCAGTTTCTTTATTATAAAAAAAAAATTATCCAGGTCTATAAGAAAACTCTAAAGGATTCAGTTTCGTTTTTATAGAAAAAGACATACTCTAGGTCGATAAGTAAACTTGAAATAATTCAGTTTCTGACTTATCAACCTGAAGAATGTCTTTCTCTATAAGATTATTTAAAATTATTTCATTTCAGACTTATAGAAAAAGACATTTACAAGGTCGATAAGAAAACTTGAAATGATACAGTTTCTTACTTATAGAAAAAAGACATTCTCCGGGTTGATAAGGAAACTGGAAATGATTCAGTTCCTTACTAATAGAAAAATTCATTCTTAGGTCAATAAGAAAACTGGAAATTATTTTGTTTCTTAATTATAGAAAAATACATTCTCTGATCGATAAAAAAAATTGAAATAATTCAATTTCTTTATTATAGAAAAAGACATAAGATAACGTGAAATGATTAAGTTTCTTACTTATAGAATAAAAACTTTCTTTGGTTGATAAGAAATCTTGAAATGATTCAGTTTCTAACCTGGAAAATGTTTTCTATTATAAGAATCTTTTTTCAGTTTTTTTATACTATTTTTTTTTTTTACAGAAAAATACATTCTCCAGGTTTTTAAGAAATCTTAAAATGATTATGTTTCTGATTAACAGAAAAAGACATTCTCGAGGGCGATAGGAAAAGGGGAAATTATTCGGTTTCTGACACATAGAAAAAGACATTTTTTAGGGCGATAAGAAAATTCAAAATGATTTGTTTATTATAAAAAACCTCCAGGTCTATAAAAACAATCTAAATGATTGAGTTTCTTACATATAGAAAAAGACATTCATTAGGTCGATGAGTAGACTTGAAATGATTCAGTCTCTTACTCAAAGAAAAAGACATTTTTTAGTTCCATAGAAGACTTGAAATGATTCATTCTCTTACTCATAGAAAAAGACATTCTTTAGATCGATAAGAAGATTTGAAATGATTCAGTCTCTTACTCATAGAAAAAGATATTCTTTAGGTCGATAAGAAGACTTGAAATGATTCATTCACTTACTCATAGAAAAAGACATTCTTTAGGTCGATAAGAAGACTTAAAATGATTCAGTCTCTTACTCATTGAAAAAGACATTCTTTAGGTCGATAAGAAGACATGAAATGATTGAGTCTCTTACTCACAGAAAAAGACATTCTTTAGATCAATAAGAAGACTTAAAATAATTCAATCTCTTACTCATAAAAAAGACATTCTTTAGGTCGATAAGGAGACATGAAATGATTCGGTCTCTTACTCATTGAAAAAGACATTCTTTAGGTAAGTCTGTAGACTTGAAGTGATTCAGTCTCTTACACATAGAAAAAGACATTCTCTAAGTCGATAGGTAGACTTGAAATGATTCACTCTCTTACTCATAGAAAAAGACATTCTTTAGGTTGATAAGAAGACTTGAAATGATTCCTTCTCATACTCATAGAAAAAGACATTCTTTAGGTCGATAAGAAAACTTGAAATGATTCAGTCTCTTACTCATAGAAAAAGACATTCTTTAGGTCGATAAGAAGACTTGAAAAAATTAAGTCTCGTACTCATAGAAAAAAATATTCTTTAGGTCGATAAGAAAACTTGAAATGATTCA
Source organism: Sepioteuthis lessoniana (assembly GCA_963585895.1). Taxonomy (NCBI): domain Eukaryota; kingdom Metazoa; phylum Mollusca; class Cephalopoda; order Myopsida; family Loliginidae; genus Sepioteuthis; species Sepioteuthis lessoniana. The sequence goes on from OY757936.1 coordinate 201,179, forward strand.
GTCTCTTACTCATAGAAAAAGACATTCTCTAAGTCAATATGTAGACTTGAAAAGATTCAGTCCCTTATACATAGAAAAAGACAGTCTCTAAGTCGATATGTAGACTTGAAATGATTCAGTCTCTTACTCATAGAAAAAGACATTCTTTAGGTTGATAAGAAGACGTGAAATGATTCCTTCTCTTACTCATAGAAAAAGACATTCTTTAGGTCGATTAGAAGACTTGAAAAAATTAAGCCTCGTACTCATAGAAAAAGACATTCTTCAGGTCAAAAAGAAGACTTGAAATGATTCAGTCTCTTACTCAGAGAAAAAGACAATTTTTAGGTCAATAGGAAGACTTGAAATGATTCAGTCACTTTATCATAGAAAAAGACATTCTTTATGTCGAAAAAACGACTTGAAATTAGTCGGTCTCTTACTCAGAGAAAAGAACATTCTTTAGGTCGATAAGAAGACTTGAAATGATTCAGTCTCTTACTCATAGAAAAACACATTCTTTAGGTCGATAAGAAAACTTAAAATAATTCCTTCTCATACTCATAGGAAAAGACATTTTTTAGGTCGATAAGAAGACTTGAAATGATTCACTCTCTTACTCATAGAAAAAGACTTTCTTTAGGTGGATAAGTACACGTGAAATGATTCATTCTCTTACTCATAGAAAAAGACATTCTTTAGGTCGATAAGAAGACTTGAAATGATTCAGTCGGTTTCTCATAGAAAAAGGCATTTTTAGATCGATAAGTATACTTGAAATGATTAAGTCTCAGATTTATAGAAAAAGATATTCTTTAGGTCGATAAGTTGACTTGAAATGATTCAGTCTCTTACTCATAGAAAAAGACATTCTGAAGCTCGATCCGAAAACTTTAAAAGATCCAGTCTTTTACTCATAGAAAAAAATATTCTTTAGGTCGAGAAGAAGACTTGAAATGATTCAATCTCTTACTCATAGAAAAAGACATTCTTTCGATCGATAAGTACATTGAAATGATTCAGTCCCTTACTCATTGAAAAGGATATTCTTTATGTAGATAAGATAACTTGAAATGATTCAGTCTCTTACTCATAGATAAAGATATTCTTTAGGTCAATAAGAAAACTTAAAATGATTCAGTCTCTTACTTATAGAAAAAGACATTCTTCAGGTCGATATGTAGACTTAAAATTATTCAGTCTCTTACTTATAGAAAAAGACATTCTTTAGGTCGATAAGAAAACTTGAAATGATTCAGTCTCTTACTCATAGAAAAAGACATTCATTAGGTCGATAAGAAATTTTGAAATTATTCACTCACTTACTCATAGAAAAAGATATTCTTTAAATCGATAAGAAAACATGAAATGATTCATTCTCCTACTCAAAGAAAAAGACATTCTTTAGGTCGATAAAAAGACTTGAAATTATTCAGTCTCCTACTCATAAAAAGGACATTTTTTAGGTCGATACGTAGACTTGAAATGATTCAGTCTCTTACTCACAGAAAAAAACATTCTTTAGGTCGACAAGAATACTTAAAATTATTCAGTCTCTTACTCATAGAAAAAGTCATTCTTTCAGTCGATAAGAAGACTTGAAAGGATTCAGTCTCTTACTCATAGAAAGAGACATTCTCTAGGTCGATAAGTAGACTTGAAATGATCCATTCACTAACTCATAGATAAAGACATTCTTTATGTCGATAAGTGGACTTGAAATGATTCATTCACTTACTCATAGAAAAAGACATTCTTTAGGTCGATAAGAAGACATGAAATTATTCAGTGTCTTACTGATAGAAAAAGACATTCTTTAGGTCGATAAGTAGACTTGAAATGATTCAATCTGTTACTCATAGAAAAAGACATTCTTTAGGTCGATAAGTAGACTTGAAATGATTCAGTCTCTCACTCTAAGAAAAAGACATTCTTTAGGTCGATGAGAAGACTTTAAATGATTCAGTCTCTTACTCAGAGAAAAGCACATTCCTTACGTCGATAGGAAGACTTGAGATGATTAAGTCTCTTACTCATAGAAAAAGATATTCTTTAGTTTGATAAGAAGACCTGAAAAGATTCATTCTCTTACTCATGGATAAAGACATTCTTAGGTCGATAAGTAGACTTGAAATGATTATGAGTCTTACACATGGAAAAAGACATTCTTTAGGTCAATAAGTAGACTTGAAATGATTCAGCCTCTTACTTATTGAAAAAGACATTCTTTAGGTCAATAAGTAGACTTGCAATGATTGAGTCACTTACTCATAGAAAAAGACATTCTTTAGTTCTATGAAAAAACTTGAAATGATTCATTCTCTTACTCATAGAAAAAGATACTGTTCAGGTTGATAAGAAAACTTGAAGTGATTAAGTCTCTTACTCATAGAAAAAGACATTCATTAGGACGATAAGAAAACTTGAAATTATTCAGTCTCTTACTCATAGAAAAATATATTCTTTAGGTCGATAAGAAGACTTATAATGATTCAGTCTCTTACTCATAGAAAAGGACAATCTTTAGGTCGATAAGAAGACTTGAAATGATTCATTCTCTTACTCATAGAAAAAGATATTCTTTAGGAAGATAAGTGGAGTTGAAATGATTCAGTCTCTTACTCATAGAAAAAGACAATCTTTACGTCGATAAGAAGACTTGAAATGATTCATTTTCTTAGTCATGGAAAAAGACATTCTTTAGGTCGATCAGTAGACTTGAAATGATTCAGTCTCTTACACGTGGAGAAAGACATTTTTTAGATTGATAAGAAGACTTGAAATGATTCAGTCTCTTCCTCATAGAAAAAAGATATTCTTTTGGTCGATAAGAGGACTTGAAATGATTCATTCTCTTACTCATAGAAAAAGACATTCCTTACGTCAATAAGAAGACTTGAAATTATTCATTCTATTACTCATAGGAAAAGACATTTTTTAGGCCGATAATAAGACTTAAAATGATTCAGTGTCTTACTCATAGAAAAAGACATTCTATAGTTCGTTAAGAAGACTTGAAATTATTCAGTCTTTTACTCATAGAAAAAGATATTTTTTAGTTTGATAAGAAGACTTGAAATGATTCAGTCTCTTACTCATAGAAAAGGACAATCTTTATGTCGATAAGAAGACTTGAAATGATTCATTCTCTTACTCATAGAAAAAGATAATCTTTAGGACAATAAGTAGACTTGAAATGATTCAGTCTCTTACACATAGAAAAAGACATTCTTTACGTCGATAAGAAGACTTTAAATGATTCATTGTCTTAGTCATGGAAAAAAATCATTCTTTAGGTCGATAAGTAGACTTGAAATGATTCAGTTCCTTACTCATAGAAAAAGACATTTTTTAGGTCGATAGGAAGACTTGAAATGATTCAGTCACTTACACATAGAAAAAGACATTCTTTAGGTCGATAAGTAGACTGTAAATTATTCAGTCTCTTACTCATAAAAAAAGATATTCTTTAGGTCGATAAATTAACTAGAAATGATTCAGTCTGTTACTCAGAGAAAAACAAATTCTTTAGGTCGATAAGAAGACTTGAAATGATTCAGTCTCTTACTCAAAGAAAAAGACATTCTTTAGGTGCATCAGAAGACTTGAAATGATTCAGTCTCATACTCATAGAAAAGACATTTTTTAGGTCGATAAGAAGACTTAAAATGTTTCAGTCTCGTACTTACAGAAAAAGACATTCTGTAGGTCGATTCGAAGACTTGAAATGATTCAGTCTCTTACTCATTGAAAAAGTCATTCTTTAGGTCGATAAGTAGACTTGAATTGATTCAGAGTCATACTCAAAGAAAAAGCTATTCTTTAGGTCGATAAATAGACTAGAAATGATTCAGTCTGTTACACATAGAAAAACACATTCTTCAGGTCGATAAGAAGACTTGAAATGATTCAGGCTCTTACTCATAGAAAAAGACATTTTTTAGGTCGATAAGAAGACTGGAAATGATTCAGTGTCTTATTAATAGAAAAAGACATTCTTTATGTCGTTAAGAAGACATGAAATGATTCAGTCTCTTACTCATAGAAAACGACATTCATTAGGTCGAAAAGAAGACTTGAAATGATTCATTCATTTGCACATGGAAAAAGACATTCTTTAGAACGATAAGTAGACGTGAAATGAGTCAGTCTCTTACTCATAGAAAAAGACATTCATTAGGTCGATAAGAAGACTGGAAATGATTCAGTCTCTTACTCATGGAAAAAGACATTCTTTAGGTCGATAAGAAGACTTAAAATGTTTCAGTCTCGTACTTATAGAAAAAGACATTCTTTAGGTCGATTCGAAGACTTGAAATGATTCAGTCTCTTACTCATTGAAAAAGACATTCTTTAGGTCGATAAGTAGACTTGAAATGATTTAGTCTCTTACTCATAGAAAAAAGATATTCTTTTGGTCGATAAGAAGACTTGTAATGAGTCACTCTCTTACTCATAGAAAAAGACATTCATGAGGTGGATAAGAAGACTTGAAATGATTCAGGCGGTTACTCAAAGAAAAAGACATTCTTTAGGTCCATCCGAAGACTTGAAATGATTCAGTCATTTACTCATAGAAAAAGACATTCTTTAGTTCAATATGAAGACTTGAAAAGATTCATTCTCTTACTCATGGAAAAAGACATTCTTTTGGTCGATAAGTAGACTTGAATTAATTCAGAGTCTTACTCATAGAAAAAGACATTCTTTAGGTCGATAAGAATACTTGAAATGAGTCAGTCTCTTACTCATAGAAAAAGATATTCTTTCGGTTGATAAGAAGACTTGAAATGAGTCACTCTCTTACTCATAGAAAAAGACATTCTTTAGGTCGATAAGTAGACTGGAAATGATTCAGTTTCTCACTCATAGAAAAAGACATTCTTTAGGTCTATATGAAGACTTGAAATGATTCAGTCACTTACTCATAGAAAAAGACATTCTTTAGGTCAATAAGTAGACTTGAAATGATTCAGTCTCTCAATCTCAGAAAAAGACATTCTTTAGGTCGATGAGAAGACTTGAAATGAGTCAGTCTCTTACTCATAGAAAAAGACATTCCTTACGTCGATAAGAAGATTTGAGATGATTAAGTCTGTTACTCATAGAAAAAAGATATTCTTTAGTTCGATAAGAAGACTTGAAATGATTCATTCTCTTAGTCATGGAAATAGACATTCTTTTGGTCGATAAGTAGACTTGAAATGATTCAGAGCCTTGCTCTTAGAAAAAGACATTCTTTACGTCAATAAGAAGACTTGAAATGATTCATTCTCTTACTCATAGAAAAAGATACTGTTTAGGTCGATAAGAAAACTTGAAATGATTAAGTCTCTGACACATAGAAAAAGACATTCTTTAGGTCGATAAGAAGACGTGAGATTATTCTGTCACTTAAAAAAAGAAAAAGACTTTTTTTAATCGATAAGAAGACTTGAAAGGATTCAGTCTCTTACGCATATAAAAAGACATTCTTTAGGTCGAATAGAAGATTTGAAATGATTTATTCACCTATTCATAGAAAAAAAACATTCTTTAGGTCAATAAGTAGACTTGAAATGATTCATATCTGAGTCATAGAAAAAGACATTATTTAGGTCGATAAGAAGACTTGAAATGATTCAGTCTCTTACACATGGAAAAATACATTCTAAAGCTCGATAAGGAGACTTGAAATGATTCAGCCTCTTACTCATAGAAAAAGACATTCTGAAGCTTGATAAGAAGACTTTAATTGATTTAGTCTCTTACTCATAGAAAAAGACATTCTTCAGGTCAATAAGAAGACTTCAAATGATTCAGTCTCTTACTCATAGAAAAAGACATTCCTTAGGTCGATGAAAAGACTTGAAATTATTCAGTCTCTTATTCATGGAAAAAGACATTCTTTAGGTTGAAAAGTAGAATTGAAATGATTCATTCTCTTACTCATAGTAAAAGACATTCTTTAGGTTGATGAGAAGACATTAAATTATTCAGTCTCTTACTCATAGAAAAAGACATTCTTTCGATCGATAAGTACACTTGAAATGATTCAGTCCCTTACTAATTGAAATAGACATTCTTTAGTTAGATAAGAAGACTTGAAATTATTCAGTCTCTTACTCATAAAAAAAACCATTCTTTAGGTCGATAAGAAGACTTGAAATGATTCAGTCTCTTACTCATAGAAAAAGACATTCTTTAGGGTGATAAAAAGACTGGAAATGATTCATTCTCTTAGTCATGGAAAAAGACATTCTTTTGGTCGATAAGTAGACTTGAAATGATTCAGAGCCTTACTCTTAGAAAAAGACATTCTTTAGGTCAATAAGATAACTTGAAATGATTCATTCTCTTACTCATAGAAAAAGATACTGTTTAGGTCGATAAGAAAACTTGAAATGATTAAGTCTCTTACACATAGAAAAAGACATTCTTTAGGTCGATAAGAAGACATGTGATTATTCTGTCACTTAAAAAAAGAAAAATACATTTTTTAATCGATAAGAAGACTTGAAATGATTCAGTCTCTTACGCATATAAAAAGACATTCTTTAGGTCGAATAGAAGACTTGAAATGATTCATTCACCTACTCATAGAAAAAAATTTCTTTAGGTCAATAAGTAGACTTGAAAGGATTAAGTCTCTTACTCAGAGGAAAAGACATTCTTTAGATCGATAAGAAGACTTGAAATGATTCAGTCTCTTACTCAGAGAAAAAGACATTCTTTAGGTAGATAAGAAGACTAGAAATTATTCATATCTGAGTCATAGAAAAAGACATTCTTTAGGTCGATAAGAAGACTTGAAATGATTCAGTCTCTTACACATGGAAAAATACATTCGAAAGCTCGATAAGAAGACTTCAAATGATTCAGTCTCTTTCTCATAGAAAAAGACATTCTTTAGGTGGATAAGAAGACTTGAGATTATTCAGTCTCTTACTCATGGAAAAAGACATTCTTTAGGTCTAAAAGTAGAATTGAAATTATTCATTCTCTTACTCATAGAAAAAGACATTCTTTAGGTCGATAAGAAGATTTGAAATGATTCAGTCTCTTACTCATAGAAAAAGATATTCTTCAGGTCGATAAGAAGACTTGAAATGATTCAGTCTCTTAATCATAGAAAAAGACATTCTTTAGGTCGATAATTAGACTTGAAATGATTCAGTCTCTTACTCATAGAAAAAGACATTCTTTAGGTTTATGAGAAGACATTAAATTATTCAGTCTCTTACTCATAGAAAAAGACATTCTTTCGATCGATAAGTACACTTGAAATGATTCAGTCCCTTACTCATTGAAAAAGACATTCTATAGGTAGATAAGAAGACTTGAAATTATTCAGTCTCTTACTCATAGAAAAAGACATTCTTTAGGTCGATAAGTAGACTTGAAATAATTCAGTCTCTTACTCACAGAAAAAGACATTCTTTAGGTCGATAAGAAGACTTGAAGGGATTCAGTCTCTTACTCTTAGAAAAAGAAATTCATTATATCGATAAATATACTTGAAATTATTCAGTCACTTACTCATAGAAAAAGACATTCTTTAGTGTGATAAAAAGACTGGAAATGATTCAGTCTTTTACTCATAGAAAAAGACATTCATTAGGTCGATAAGAAGACTTGAACTGATTCAGTCTCTTACTCATTGAAAAAGACATTCTTTAGGTCGATAGGAAGACTTGAAATCATTCAGTCTCTTAATCATAGAAAAAGACATTCTTTAAATCAATAGGAAGACTTGAAATTATTCAGTCTCTTACTCATAGAAACAGATATTCTTTAGGTCGATAAGTAGACTCGAAATGATTCAGTCTCTTACTCATAGAAAAACATATTTTTTAGGTCGATACGTAGACTTGAAATGATTCAGGCTCTTATTCATAGAAAAAGATATTCTGTAGGTCGATAAGTAGACTTAAAATGATTCAGTCTCTTACTCATAGAAAAAGGCATTCTTTTGGTCGATAAGAAGACTTGAAATGATGCAGTCTCTTACTCATAGAAAAAGACATACTTTAGGTCGATAAGAAGACTTGAAATGATTCAGTCACTTAATCATAGAGAAAGACATTCTTTAGGTCAATAAGAAGACTCTAAATGATTCAATCTCTTACTCATAGAGAAAGACATTCTTTTGTTCGATATGTAGACTTGAAATGATTCAGTCTCTGACTCTAAGAAAAAGACATTCTTTAGGTCGATAAGTAGACTTGAAAATATTCAGTCTCTGACTCATAGAAAAAGACCTTCTTTACGTCGATACGAAGACTTGAGATGATTCAGTATCTTACTCATAGAAAAAGGTATTCATTAGGTCGATAAGAAGACTTGAAATAATTCAGTCTCTTACTCATGGAAAAAGACAATATTTAGGTTGATAAGAAGACTTGAAATGATTCAGACTCTTACTCATAGAAAAAGACATTCCTTAGGTCAATAAGAATACTTGAAATCATTCAGTCTCTTACACATAGAAAAAGAAATCTTTAGGTCGATAAGAAGACTTGGAATGATTCAGTCTTTTGCTCATAGAAAAAGACATTCTTTAGGTCGATAAGAAGACTTGAAATGATTCAGTCTCTTACTCTTAGAAAAAGACATTCTTTAGGACGATGAGAAGACTTGAAATGATTCAGTCTCTTACTCAGAGAAAAAGACATTCTTTAGGTCGATAAGTAGACTTTAAATGATCCATTCACTTACTCATAGATAAGGACATTCTTTATGTCGATAAGATGACCTGAAATGATTCATTCACTTACTCATACAAAAAGTCATTCTTTAGGTCGATAAGTAGACTTGAAATGATTCAATCTCTGACTCTAAGAAAAAGACATTCTTTATGTCGATAAGTAGACTTGAAAATATTCAGTCTCTGACTCATAGAAAAAGACGTTCTTTACGTCGAGTCGAAGACTTGAGATGATTCACTATCTTACTCATAGAAAAAGATATTCATTAGGTCGATAAGAAGACTTGAAATAATTCACTCTCTTACTCATAGAAAAAGACATTCTTTAGGTCAAAAAGAAGACTTGAAATGATTCATTCTCCTAGTCATAGAAAAAGACATTCTTTAGGTCGATAAGAATACGTGAAATGATTCAGTCTCATACTCATTCAAAAGACATTCTTTAGGTCGATAAGTAGACTTTAAATTATTCAGTCTCTTACTCACAGAAAAAGACATTCTTTAGGTCGATAAGAAGACTTGAAATGATTCATTCACTTAATCATAGAAAAAGACATTCTTTAGGTCGATAGGTTGACTCTAAATGATTCTGTCTCTTATTCATAGAAAAGGACATTTTTTAGGTCGATAGGTAGACTTGAAATGAGTCAGTCTCTTACTCATGGAAAAGAACATTCTCCAGGTCGAAAAGTAGACTTGAAATGATTCAGTCTCTTACTCATAGAAAATGACATTCTTTAGGTCAATTAGAAGACTTGAAATGATTCGGTCTCTTACTCAGAGGAAAACACTCATAGGAAAACACTCATAGGAAAACACTTGAAATGATTCAGTCACTTACTCATGGAAAAAGGTATTCTTTAGGTCAATAAGAAGACTTGAAATGATTCAGAGTCTTACTCATAGAAAAAGACATTCTTTGGGTCGGTCTTGATACGATTCAGTCACTTACGCATAAATAGCATTCTTTAGGTCGATAAGAAGACTTCAAAGGATTCAGTCTCTTACTCATAGAAAAAGCCATTCTTTTTGTCGATACGTAGACTTTAAATGATTTGGTCTCTTACTCATAGAAAAAGACATTCTTTAGGTCGATAAGAAGACTTGAAATTATTCAGTGTCTTACTCATACAAAAAAACATTCTTTGGGTCGATCAGAAGACTTGAAAGGATTCAGTCACTTACTCATAGAAAAAGATATTCTTTAGGTCGATAAGTAAACTTGAAATGATTCAGTCACTTACTCATAAAAAAGGCATTCTTTAGGTCGATAAGTAGACTTGAAATGATTTATTCTCTTCCTCATAGAAAAAGACATTCTTTAGATCAATAAGAAGACTTGAAATGATTCAGTTTTTTAACTCATAGAAAAAGACATTCTTTAGGTTGATAAAAAGACTACAAATGATCCAGTCTCTTACTCATAGAAAAAGACATTCTTTAGGTCTATAAGAAGACTTGAAATGATTCAGTTTTTTAACTCATAGAAAAAGACATTCTTTAGGTTGATAAAAAGACTACAAATGATTCAGTCTCTTACTCATAGAAAAAGACATTCTTTAGGTCAATAAGAAGACTTGAAATGATTCAGTCTCTTATTCATAGAAAAAGACATTCTTTAGGTCGATAAGTAGACTTGAAATTATTCAGTCTCTTACTCATTGGGAAAGACATTCTTTAGGTCGATAAGAAGACTTGAAATGATTCATTCTCTTACTCATAGAAAAAGACATTCTTTAGTTCGATAGGAAGACTTGAAATGATTCATTCTCTTACTCAATTCCTTCTCAAGCTCGATTAGTAGACTTAAAATGATTCAGTCTCTTACTCATCGAAAAATATATTCTTTAGTTCGATAAGAAAACTTGAAATGATTCAGTCTCATATTCATAGAAAAAGACAATCATTAGGTCGATAAGTAGACTTGAAATTATTCAGTCTCTTACTCATAGAATTAGACATTCTTTAGGTCGATCAGAAGATTTGAAATGATTCAGTCTCTTACTTTTAGAAAAAGATGTTGTTTGGGTCGATATGTAAACTTGAAATGATTCAGTCTCTTACTCAAAGAAAAAGACATTTTTTAGGTCGATAGACAACTTGAAATGATTCATTCTCTTACTCATAGAAAAATATATTCTTTAGGTCGATAAGGAGACTTGAAATGAGTCAGTCACTCATAGAAAAAGGCATTCTTTAGGTCAATAAGAAAACTTGAAATTATTCAATCTCTTACTCATAGAAAAGACATTCTTTAGGTCGATAAGAAGACTTGAAATGATTCAGTCTCTTACTCATAGAAAAAGACATTCTTTAGTTCGGTAAGAACTATTGAAATGATTCAGTCTCTTACTCATAGAAAAAGACATTCTTTAGATCGATAAGAAGACTTGAAATGATTCAGTCTCTTACGCATAGAAAAAGACATTCTTTTGGCCGATATGAAGACTTGAAATGATTCAGTCTCTTACTCAAAGAAAAAGACATTCTTTAGGTCAATAGGAAGACTTGAAAGGATTCATTCTCTTACTCATAGAAAAGACGTTCTTTAGGTCGATAAAAAGATTTGATATGGTTCATTCTCTTACTCATAGAAAAAAACATTTTTTAGGTGGATAAGAAGACTCAAAATGATTAAGTCTTTTACTCATATAATAAGTCATTCTTTAGTTCGATTAGTAGCCTTGAAATGATTCATTCTCTTACTCAAAGAAATACATATTTTTTAGGTCGATAGAAGACTTGACATGATTCAGTCTCTTATTTTAGAAAAAGACGTTGTTTGGGTCATTATGTAAACTTGAAATGATGCATTCTCTTACTCATAGAAAAAGACATTCTTTAGTTAGATAAGAAGATTGACATGATTCAGTCTCTTACTCATAAAAAAAGACATTTTGTAGGTCGATAAGAAGACTTGAAATGTTTCAGTCTCTTACACATAGAAAAGACATTCTTTAGTTCGATAAGAAGCCTTGAAATTATTCAGTCTCTAACTCACAGAAAAAGACATTTCTTAGGTCGATAAGAAGACTTGAAATGATTCAGTCTCTAACTCATAGAAAAAGAAATTCTTTAGGTCGATATGAAGTCTTGAATTATTCAGTCTCTTACTCATAGAAAAAGACATTCTTTAGGTTGATAAGTAGACTTGAAATGATTCAGTCTCTTACTCATAGAAAAGGACATTCTTTAGGTCGATAAGAAGACTTGAAATGATTCAGTCTCTTACACATAGAAAAAGACATTCTTTAGGTCGATAAGATGACTGGAAATTATTCAGTCTTTTACTCATAGAAAAAGACATTCTTTAGTTCGATAAGATGACTTTAAATGATTCATTCTCTTACTCATAGAAAAAGATATTCTTTCGTCAATAAGAAGACTTGAAATGGTCCATTCTTTTAACCATAGAAACAGACATTCTTTAGGTTGATAAGAAGACTTGATAGGATTCTGTCACTTACTCATAGAAAAAGACACTCTTTAGGTCGATAAGAAGACTTGAAATGATTCAGTCTCTTACTTATAAAAAAAGACATTCTTTTGGTCGTTAAGTAAACTTGAAACGATTCATTCTCTTACTCATAGAAAAAGACTTTCTTTAGGTCGATAAGAAGTGTTGAAATTATTCAATCTCTTACTGATAAAAAAGGACATTCTTTAGGTCGATATGAAGACTACAAATGATTCAGTCCCTTACACATAGAAAAAGACATTCCTTACCTCAAATTGAGACTTAAAATGATTCATTCTCTTACTCATAGAAAAAGACATTCTTTAGGTCGATTAGAACACTTGAAATGATTCAGTCTCTTACGCATAGAAAAAGACCTTCTTTAGTTCGATAAGAAGACTTGAAATGATACAGTCTCTTACTCATAGAAAAAGACATTCTTTAGGTCGATAAGTAGACTTGAAAATATTCAGTCCCTTACTCATAGAAAAAGATATTCTTTAGGTCGATAAGATGACTGGAAATGATTCAGTCTTTTACTCATAGAAAAAGACATTCTTTAGGTCGATAAGATGACTTGAAATAATTCATTCTCTTACTCATAGAAAAAGATATTCTTTACGTCAATAAGAAGACTTGAAATGGTCCATTCTCTTAACCATAGAAACAGACATTCTTTAGGTTGATAAGAAAACTTGATAGGATTCTGTCACTTACTCATAGAAAAAGACATTTTTTAGGTCGATGAGAAGACTTGAAATGATTCAGTCACTTACTCATAGAAAAAGACATTCTTTAGGTCGATAAGAACACTTGAAACGATTCAGTCTCTTACTCATAGAAAAAGACATTTTTAAGGTCGATAAGAAGACTTGAAATGATTTAGTCTCTTCCTCACAGAAAAAGACATTCTTTAGGTTGATAAGAAGACTTTAAATGATTCATTCTCTTACTCATAGAAAAGGACATTCTTTAGGTCGATAAGAAGACTTGAAAGGATTTAGTCTCTTACTCATAAAAAAAGACATTCTTTACGTTGATAAGAAGACTTTAAATGATTCATTCTATTACTCATAGAAAAGGACATTCTTTAGGTCGATAAGAAGACTTGAAATTATTCAATCTCTTACTCATAGAAAAGGACATTCTTTAGGTCAATATGAAGACTTGAAATCATTCAGTCTCCTACACATAAAAAAAGATATTCTTTACCACAAAATGAGACTTAAAATGATTCATTCTCTTACTCATAGAAAAAGACATTCTTTAGGTCGATTAGAACACTTGAAATGATTCAGTCTCTTACTCATAGAAAAAGACATTCTTTAGGTCGATAAGATGACTTGAAATAATTCATTCTCTTACTCATAGAAACAGACATTCTTTAGGTTGATAAGAAGACTTGATAGTATTCTGTCACTTACTCATAGAAAAAGACATTCTTTAGGTCGATAAGAAGACTAGAAATGATTCAGTCACTTACTCATAGAAAAAGTCATTTTTTAGGTCGATAAGAAGACTTGAAATAATTCAGTCTTTTACTCATAGAAAAAGACATTCTTTAGGTCGATAAGATGACTTTAAATGATTCATTCTCTTACTCATAGAAAAAGATATTCTTTCGTCAATAAGAAGACTTGAAATGGTCCATTCTTTTAACCATAGAAACAGACATTCTTTAGGTTGATAAGAAGACTTGATAGGATTCTGTCACTTACTCATAGAAAAAGACACTCTTTAGGTCGATAAGAAGACTTGAAAGGATTTAGTCTCTTACTCATAAAAAAAGACATTCTTTTGGTCGATAAGTTAACTTGAAATGATTCATTCTATTACTCATAGAAAAGGACATTCTTTAGGTCAATATGAAGACTTGAAATCATTCAGTCTCCTACACATAAAAAAAGACATTCTTTACCACAAAATGAGACTTAAAATGATTCATTCTCTTACTCATAGAAAAAGACATTCTTTAGGTCGATAAGTAGACTTGAAATGATTCAGTCTCTTACTCATAGAAAAAGACATTCTTTAGGTCGATAAGATGACTTGAAATAATTCATTCTCTTACTCATAGAAACAGACATTCTTTAGGTTGATAAGAAGACTTGATAGTATTCTGTCACTTACTCATAGAAAAAGACATTCTTTAGGTCGATTAGAAGACTTGTAATGATTCAGTCTCTTACACGTAGAAAAAGACATTCTTTAGGTCGATAAGAAGACTAGAAATGATTCAGTCACTTACTCATAGAAAAAGTCATTTTTTAGGTCGATAAGAAGACTTGAAATAATTCAGTCTCTTATTCATGGAAAAAGACATTCTTTAGGTCAATAAGAAGACTTGAAATGATTCAGTCACTTACTCATAGTTAAAGACATTTTTTAGGTCGATAAGAAGACTTTAAATGATGAAGTCTCTTACTCATAGAAAAGACATTCTTTAGGTCGATAAGATGATTTGAAATGATTAAGACTCTCATACTCATAGAAAAAGATATTCTTTAGTTCGATAAGAAGTATTGAAATGATTCATTGTCTTACTCATAGAAACAGACATTATTTAGGTCAATAAGAAGACTTGATATGATTCAGTCACTTACTCATATAAAAAGACATTGTTTAGGTTGATAAGAAGACTTGAAAAGATTTATTCTTTTACTCATGGAAAAAGACATTCTTTAGGTCGGTAAGAAGTCTTGAAATGATTCATTCTCTTACTCATAGAAAAAGACATTCTTTTGGTCGATGAGAAGACTTGAAATTATTCAGACTCTTACTCATAGAAAAAGACATTCTTTAGGTCTATAAGAAGACTTGAAATGATTAATTTTCTTACACATGGAAAAAGACATTTTTTATATCGAGGAGTAGACTTGAAATGAATCAGTCTCTTACTCATAGAAAAAGACATTCTTTAGGTCGATAAGTAGACTTGAAGCTATTCAGTCTCTTATCATAGAAAAAGACATTCTTTAGGTCTATAAGAAGACTTGAAAAGATTAATTTTCTCACACATGGAAAAAGACATTTTTTATGTCGAGGAGTAGACTTGAAATGAATCAGTCTCATACTCATAGAAAAAGAAATTCTTTAGGTCGATAAGAAGACTTGAACTGGTTCAGTCTCTTACTCATATAGAAAAACATTCATTAGGTCGATAAGGAGACTTGAAATGATTCATATCTTAGTCATAGAAAAAGACATTCTTTAGGTCGATAAGTAGACTTGAAATTATTCAGTCTCTTACTCATAGAAAAAGACATTCTTTAGGTCGATAAGATGACTTGAAGCTATTCAGTCTCTTATCATAGAAAAAGACATTCTTTAGTTCGATGAGAAGACTTGAAATGATTAATTTTCTGACACATGGAAAAAGACATTTTTCATGTCGATCAGTAGACTTGAAATGATTCATTCACTTACTCATAGAAAAAGTCATTCTTTACGTCGATAAGAAGACATGAAATATTCGGTCTCTTACTCATAGAAAAAGACATTCTTCAGGTCAATAAGAAGACTTGAAATGATTCAGTCTCTTACTCATAGAAAAAGACATTCTATAGGTCGATAGGAAGACTTGAAATGATTTAGACTCTTACTCATAGAAAAAGACTTCCTTTAGATCGATAAGTAGACTTGAAAAGGATAAGCCTACAAGTCAGTTTTGGATTGCGTTTATTCTCTCTATCGAAAAGTAAGTTACTGTTGATAATTGTTATTTGTTATCTGTAAATTTTATATTGTTATTGCTTTGTGACCCCCCTCAAACAATTGTTACTGTTGTTTGTTTGTGAGGAGGGTCAAACCTTGACTCGAATTGTTGTTTTAACTCTTTTAAAAAAAAAACGACCACCATTTCTCATACCGGATTTTTCATTGTTTTTCATCGTTGTTGATCTTAACCACATCATTCGGATTCATCTCCTCCTAGCTGTGTTTCACAGCCATGGAGGAGGCTAATTCACCCGAGGACATATTTACAACGAGACCCTCCCCAATGCCGGAAGAAGCACCTTTTGACTTGTCGTCATCTGCATGTACTATTCCACCGGCCCAGAAACCAAAAGAAACAACAGTCTCTTGGTCGTCACACTGTGTGAACCAAAAAACCCCCAGTGACTACGAAGAGACAGGGCAGAAAAATATGCCAACTATTTTAAGGAAGGCGAAACCCTTCCTATACCGGAACTTGTGAAAGAAGTGGAACCAAAGACCCTGTCCTTCGTAGTTACTGATCTTAAGACCAAGAGACTAGCAGGACTTAAAAGAGAGACTTTCGAAGACTTACTAAAAACATCCCAGGTAAGTTTTTCTGCCGCAGGAGCTTTGCAACCTGGGATGTTTTACTCCCTTCAGAGGAAGTAGCCAAGAAACTGGCCGGTGGTAACATTACGACACGCTTCTTCCGGCTGCAACCTGAATATCGAGGCAAGCGAAGAATAAAGGTCACCGTATGTAATGTCTCAATGCAATTGAGTGGGGACGTTCTCGCCGCCTACTTAAGCATATATGGCGGCGTTGAACAAGTTTCTGAAATAACATCTACACGAGGAACTGCATACGGTGATTATGTCTTTATCATGTGCCTCGATAGGGGAGGGTTTATTAACGTACCTCATAAAATTAAATACCGAGATCAAACGATGACGGTGGTCGTTGAGGGCAGGAAGCCCTTATGTTGGGCCCGTAACAAAATCGGACATTTTTCTAAAAACTGCCCTCAAAAAACAACGACCACTGCAACAACGACTACTACCACTACCACCACTTCCGAGATCATAACAACCAAGACACCCACCAAAAACATCGAAAATCAGCAAGAAAACCCCAACAAAAAAGATGAGGAGGAGTGGACTCAAGTGACCAAAAAAAAAAGGGGGGAAAAAAACTCCCATAAAAAGTCAATAGCCCCTAGAGCTACCACAAAAGACTCAACAACTATAACCATCGCTACTCCTACTCCTACTGATACTACTACTAAAACACAATCATCAACATCGACCACTACAACAGAACAATCATCAACACCAATAGAACCCATGGACATGAGCATCAACTTAAAAAGAAGAAGGAATAGCGAAGACTCGCCAACAAAAGAGGGGGAAAAAAGAAATCCCAAAAAAACAACACAACAACAAACACCCTCCCTACCTCAACCTAAGGGGGAGGGGAAAAAGAAAATAGCAAAGTCACCAGCCACAAATGAGCGACCAGCTCAAATAATTCCTCCCCTCCCACAAATACAAAAAATCATTCCAATAAACCCAATCGAAATCCCACTACCCCCCTCACTTTCCCCAATCACAACTCCGAAAATTTTCACACGGTCACACTCAGTGACAAGACTCTCACCTGACCCACAGACAGCATCAACATCATCATTAGGTCAAAAGCCAAGAGCACGCACAGCTTCAACAGAAACCCGCCATGAAATAACCGCTTTTCTCTTCTGCGAAGACATTTTAGAAAACCCAAATCACGACCCCATTTTAAAAACCTCATTAAAGCCATTGCGCTCATTTAAAAAAATAAACAACAAAGACGTCACTAATCCCTACGTATTCAAGGACGCTCCAATGTTGACCACATTCGTCTGTTCGGCTGGCAATCGGACTGAAGAGCTATGGAACTTTATTGACGAAGCCGGCCGGGCGGACGTAATGCTGGCCAACACAAAAAATGCAATGTTAAAAAAAATGCTTCCTTTTTGTTCGGGCAGGGTCCCGATTTTAGTTCACCCATCATTTTATAGGTTCCTAAAGCTGAGGTACCCCATGGATGTCGGGGGAATTACCAGGGACGACCGAGTTAGCACTGAGCTCGGCACCGGTTCCCTGCGTCAGGCCGTCGGCATCCTCACCCCGAAGGATCTCCGGCCCGTAGTCGACACTGAGTAAGGTAAGTTGGATTGATGGCTTTAAACCTTGCCAGTTTGAATGTGAGGGGACTGAGGGATTCAAGCAAGTGTACGCGCTTGCTTGCTGAACTCAAGTACCTCGGAGTGAATGTCGCTGCAGTGCAGGAGACTCACTTCACTTGCGGTCCCGACTGTCGGGTGCTGGAAAGCGATTTTAACGTTTTCTCAGCATACGGCAGCCGCACCAGCGCTGGGGTCTCTTTGCTAGTTGGACGCAGCCTTGATGCTGATGTTGACGTTGTTTTTGCAGGTGACGGGGGCCGGTTGGTTGTGGCCGATGTTGCCGTGAAAAGTTTCAAGTTTCGTCTGGTTGCGGTTTATGCGTCCAATATCGCTGCGGAGAGGGTTTCCTTTTTTCGTCGGTTGGCGTTGTTCCTGGACGATACGAAGCGGCTAGTCTTAATGGGTGATTGGAATGCGATCCTTGATCCCAAAATAGATAAGGTCGGGCGGGGAGCTAGGCGTGCGGGAAGGTGTGAAAGCAGCCTTGTCGGCTTCGTGACTCGTCACGGTCTCGTCGACAGGTTTCGTCTGGATCACCCAGGGCGGGAGATGTGGACGTGGCTAGATAGATCGCCCTCTGCCAAAGTAGGTTCCTACTTGGACAGAGTGTTAGTGAGAAGAGCTGACATTGATTTTGTTAGTTGTCCCACGTTCCACTTGATAGCGTGGACTGACCATAAACTCATTAGAGTCAGTCTGCGGTTAGCAAATAGGCCTAGTCTGGCCGGCTACTGGAAGTTCAATACCTCCTTACTGGAGATACGGGACTTCCGGGACCGGCTAGAATCCCTAATTCAGCGGGTGTTAGTGGGGCGGTTACCGGGAATAGGTGGTGGGTTTCTCTTAAACATAGGATTAGAGATTTCGCCACCAAGTACGGTCGACAGCTCAACTTAGACAGGACCACGGAGGCGAAATCTATAGATGATAGACTCTCCCGGGCGGTGGCTGGGGGGACTCCCTGGGTGTAGAGCTAGCTAGGAGGGACCTTGAGTGTGAGAGTAGCGAGCGCTACAAGGGATCAGTAGTTACATCTAGGCTAAAAAGAATTCTCAACGAAGCTGTGAAATCGAAGTGCAAAGGTTCCCCGATCGGTACATCGCATCTGTCAAGACCCCGGACGGGCGTCTGCTGCGATCTGGTCGTGAGATACGTGACGCCTTTCGGGCGCACTTTCGGGATCGCTTTGCCCGCTGCACTGATCTCCCGCTCCGGGAGTTTCGTAGCTATCTCACCGACTTCCCCCGCCTTGGGGCGGCTGAAGCGGCTAGCTGCGGGGGTGTGGTTACTGAATGCGAAGTCCGTGATGCGTTGAAGCAGGTCGGCCTCAACAAGTCGTCGGGACTAGATGGTTTGCCCTACGAAGTGTACTTGAGGATGTCGCACATGTTTGTACCTATTCTGACAGATATGTTCAACCATTGGTTCGCCCAATGGCGTGATCACATTGCTGAAGAAAGGTGGCAGGCTTGTTTGGGAGGGTTTTGATGATTACAGGCCCATAACTCTGCTTAACACAGAGTTAAAGATTTTGGCCCGGGTCTTAGCGAATCATTTACAGCTTGTCATTAGCGATCTGATCGGCCCCAAACAGACCTTTGCTGTGAAGGGAAGATCGATCCAGGACAACCTGCACTTGATTCGGGAGGTCCTAGAGGGGATAAAAGACGACACCGAATCCGCGCTGATCAGTTTAGATCAGTCCAAGGCCTTCGATAGGGTTGACCATCGGTTCTTGGCGTCTGTTTTGGAGACTGCCGGATTCAAACCGGAGTTCCGCAGATGGATTAGCATGATGTACCACAACCCTCAGGCAGTGGTGCAGGTGAACGGAAGGCGTTCGGGGGTGATCGCGATCGAGCGTTCGGTCCGGCAAGGCTGCCCTCTCTCTCCGCTTCTCTATGTCCTCACGTTGGAACCCCTCCTGCGCAGGCTTAGGGATGAGGGGACAAGTCCGGCACTGCGCGGTATCCCATTCGTTGGCCGCCTTGAGGCCAGGGTTTCCGCGTTCGCTGATGACGTCACAGTCTTTGTATCCCGCCGCCAGGATATAGAGGCTGTGAAAGAGGCGGTTGTCGAGTATGAACGGATTGCAGGGGCCAAGGTCAATTTTGACAAATGCGAAGGTTTGCGGCTTGGTGCTTGGAGGGGGAGCGATACTCTTCCAGGGCCCTTCCGCTGGAGTGACGGACCCATCCGCATCCTCGGGGTGTGGTTTGGGCCCGACCTCCAACTGGAGCGAAATTGGTCGGAGGTACATGCTAAGGTGAATGCTCAGGTGGGAATCTGGCTTTCAAGGAGGTTGTCCTTAAAGGGCAGGGCTGAGGCGTGCTCCGCGTACGTCTTCCCCTTGATCCTTTACCGATTGGCTGTACTTCCTCTGCCTAAGGCACATCGGTTGGCACTGCAACGATCCCTCTCCAGATTGCTCTGGGGAGATGCAAGGCCGATGGTCCGTAGGCAGGTCTGTATCCAACGTACTCGCAACGGGGGTCTGGGTATGCCTTATCTGGAGAGCCACTGGCTTGCTGAAAGACTTGCATATCTGGGCCGTGTCTTGACGGGGGACTCAGTGTGGAGACGAAAGGCGAGTCGGACTTTTCCTCGCCTCAACTCAGACCCAAAGGCTGAAGGTCGACGTAGGGCTTTCGGCGAAGCACTGTTAGTCCGCGAGTGCCGAAAGGCCCTTCGTAACCTTCTTGGGTCCAGTGACCTTTCATGGCCTCGGAAGGAACTGTATCGGGAGCTAGTGGTGGGTTCCGCTTCTGATCCTCTCAGCGAGCGGCACGGCTGGACGGCGGGGGAGATCCGCTCTCTCACTGGAATTGGGCGCCAGGATCGAGCTTCTTGAACAACTCCGAGTTCTCGCTCACCTGGCGACTTGCACGGAATGCGTTACCCCTTCGCGACTTGAACTACAAGGCGGGCCTGGCAGACATGCCTGATTGCCCTCGCTGCAGCAGTGGCCTAGAGGAAACGGCTGAGCACGCCTTCTACTACTGCGAGCGAGTCCGCCCGTTTTGGGATCACGTCGGGGAGTGGACGGCTCGCATCGAACCAAAAAAGCTTGTGCTGCTCGACGTTGGTTACGTCGTAGACAACGTTCTTCCTCCGTTTCACGGTGAGAAGCGTGTGGTGTTTCTCGCGATCCAAATGGGGAATTTTTCCTTGTTTTCTTTCTTGTATATATATTTTTCGGGGTTTTTTCTCCCATTCCCATCACTTCATTGTACATAAATCATATTTTGTAAATAAAAATCATATACCACTTAGGGGTTTTAAGTAGGCTTTATCATAGAGCAAATGTGGTATTTTAGTGTCTGCTGAACACATGATGAGGGATGAATGGTTATATATGTACTGTTGAATGGGTCGGTGAATGTGGCTAGCTAGGGTCCCTTTAGAATACATAGAAAAGCAAGACTGCTCCCTTCCCCGCCACAAAAACCTTAAGGCCTTGTGCCTCCTTTGTATTTTTTACAAAGAAATAAAATAAAGAATGTCTTTATCTATGAGTAAGTGAATGGATCATTTCAAGTCTACTTATCGACCTAAAGAATGTCTTTTTCTATGAGTAAGAGACTGAATCATTTAGAGTCTTTTTATCGACCTAAAGAATGTCTTTTTCTATGTGTAAGAGACTTAATCATTTAAAGTCTTCTTATGGACATAAAGAATGTCTTTTTCTATTAGTAAGAGACTGAATCATTTCAAGTCTTCTTATCGACCTAAAGAATCTCTTTTTGATGAATAAGTGACTGAATCATTTTAAGTCTTCTTATCGGCCTAAAGAATGTCTTTTTCTATAAGTAAGAGACTGAATCATTTCAAATCTACTTATCGACCTAAAAAATGACTTATTCTATCAGTAAGAGACTGAATCATTTCAACTCTTCTTATCGACCTAAAGAATCTCTTTTTCTATGAGTAAGTCTCTGAATCATTTTAAGTCTTCTTATCGACGTAAGGAATGTCTTTTTATATGAGTAAGACACTTACTCGTTTCAAGTCTTCTTATCGACCAAAAAATGTCTTTTTCTATGAGTAAGAGAATGAATCATTTCAAGTCTTCTTATCGACCTATTGAATGTCTTTTTCTAGGAGTAAGAGAATGAATCATTTCAAGTCTTCTTATCGACCTAAAGAATGTCTTTTTCTATGAGTATGAGACTAAATAAATTCAAGTCTTCTTATCGACCTAAAGAATGTCTTTTTCTATGAGTAAAAGACTGAATAGTTTCAAGTCATCTTATCGACCTAAAGAATATCTTTTTCTATGAGTAAGAGAATGAATCATTTCAAGTCTTCTTATCGACCTAAAGAATATCTTTTTCTATGAGAAAGAGAATGAATCATTTCATGTCTTCTATTGACCTTAAAAATGTCTTTTTCTTTGAGTAAGAGACTGAATCATTTCAAGTCTACTTATCGACCTAAAGAATGACTTATTCTATGAGTAAATGACTGAATCATTTCAAGTCTTCTTATCGACCTAAAGAATGTCTTTTTCTATGAATAAAAGACTGAATCAGTTCAAGTCATCTTATCGACCTAAAGAATGTCTTTTTCTATGAGTAAGAGACTGAATAATTTCAAGTCTACTTATCGACCTAAAGAATGTCTTTCTCTATGAGTAAGTAAGAGCCTGAATAATTCAAAGTCTTCTTATCGACCTAAAAAAGGGCTTTTTCTATGAGTAAGAGACTGAATCATTTCAAGTCTTCTTATCGACATAAAGACTGTCTTTTTCAATGCGCAATAGTTTTAATCATGTAAAGTCTACTTATCGACCCGGAAAATGTCTTTTTCTATGAGTAAGAGACTGAATCAATTCAAGTCTTCTTATCGACCTAAAGAATGTCCTTTTTTATGAGTAAGAGACTGAATCATGTCAATCTTATCCATCTAAAGAATGTCTTTTTCTATGAGTAATAGACTGAATCATTTTCAGTCCTCTTATCGAAATAAAGAATGTATTTTCTATGAGTAAGAGAATGAATCATTTCAAGCCTACGTATCGACCAAAAAAATGTTTTTTTCTATGAGTAAGAGACTGAATCATTTCTAGTCTACTTATCGACCTAAAGAATGTCTTTTACTATGAGTAAGAGACTGAATTATTAAAAGTCTTCTCATCGAACTAAAGAATGTCTTTTTCTATGAGTAATTGACAGAATCATTTCAAGTCTTCTTATCGACCTAAAGAATGTATTTTTCTATGAGTAAGAGACTGAAAAATTTCAAGTCTTCTCGTCGACCTAAAGAATATCTTTTTTATGAGTAAGATACTGAATAATTTCAAGTCTACTTATCGACCTAAAGAATGTCTTTTTCTATGAGTAAGAGAATGAATCATTTCAAGTCTTCTTTTGACGTAAAGACTGTCTTTTTCTATGAGTAAGAGACTGAATCATTTCAAGTCTACTTATCGACCTAAAGAATGTCTTTTTCTATGTGTAAGAGAATGAATCATTTCAAGTTTACATATCGCCCAAAAGAATGTCTTTTTCTATGAGTAAGGGACTGAAACATTTCAAGTCATCGTATTGACCTAAAGAATGTCTTTTTCTATGAGTAAGAGAATGAATCTTTTCAAGTTTATTGATCGCCCAAAAGAATGTCTTTTTCTATGAGCACGTGAGTGAATACTTTAAAGTCTACCTATCGACTTAAAAACTGTCTTTTTCTATGAGTAAGAGACTGAATCATTTCAAGTCTTCTTATCGATCTAAAGAATGTCTTTTTCTATGAGTAAGAGACTGAATCATTTCAAATCTACTTATCGACCTAAAGAATGTCTTTTTCCATGTGTAAATTAAGGAATCATTTGAAGTCTACTTATTGACCTAAAAAAGGTCTTTTTCTATGAGTAAGAGACTGAATCCTTAAAAGTCTTCTTATCGACCTAAAGAATGTCTTTTCTATGAGTAAGAGACTGAATCATTTCAAGTCTTCTTATCGGCCTAAAGAATGTGTTTTTCTATGAGTAAAAGACTGAATCATTTCAAGTCTTCTTATCGACCTAAAAATTGTCTTTTCCTATGACTAAGAGAATGAATCATTTCAAGTCTTCTTATTGACATAAAGAATATCCTTTTCTATGAGTAAGAGACTGAATCATTTCAAGTCTTCTTATCGACCTAAAGAATGTCTTTTTCTATGAGTAAAAGACTGAATCATTTCAAATTTACTTTTCGACCTAAAGAATGTCTATTTCATTGTGTAAGAGACTGAATCATTTCAAGTCTTCATATCGACCTAAAGAATGTCCTTTTCTATGAGTATGAGCCTGCATCATTTCAAGTCTTCTTATCGACCTAAAGAATGTCTTTTTTTATGAGTAAGAGACTGAATCATATTGATCTTCTTATCTAAGTAAAGAATGTCTTTTTCTATGCGTAAGAGCCTGAATCATTTAGAGTCTTCTTATCGACCTGAAGAATGTATTTTTCTATGAGTAAGAGACTGAATCATTTAAAGTCTGCCTATCGACCTAAAGAAAGACTTTTTCTATGAGGAAGAGAATGAATCATTTCAAGTATTCTCATCGACCTAAAGAATGTCTTTTCTATGAGTAAGATAATGAATCATTTCAAATCTTCTTAGTGACCTAAAGAATGTATTTTTCTATGAGTAAGAGACTGAATCATGTCAATCTTCTTATCTAACTAAAGAATGTCTTTTTCTATGAGTAAGAGACTGACGCATTTCAAGTCGTCTTATCGACCTAAACACACTCTTTTTCAATGCATAAGAGTCTTAATCATGTAAGGTTCACCTATCGACCCAGAGAATGTCTTTTTCTATGAGTAAGAGATTGAATCGTTTCCAGTCTTCTAATCGACCTAAAGAATGTCTTTTTATATGAGTAAGAGACTGAATCATATCGATCTTCTTATATAACTAAAGAATGTCTTTTTCTATGAATAAGAGACTGAATATTTGAAGTCTTCTTGTCGATCTAAAGAATGTCTTTTTCTATGAGTTAGAGAATGAATCATTTCAAGTCTACTTATTGACCTAAAGAATGTCTTCATCTATGAGTAAGAGATTGTATGATTTCACGTCTTCTTATCGACCTTAAGATTGTCTTTTTCTATGTGTAAGAGACTGAATCATTTCAAGTCTTCTTATCGACCTAAAGTATGTCTTTTTCTATGAGTAAGAGACTGAATTATTTCAAGTCTACTTATCGACCTAAAGAATGACTTATTCTATGAGTCAGAGACTGAATCATTTCAAGTCTTCTTATCGACCTAAAGAATGTCTTTTTCTATGAGTATGAGAAAGAATCATTTCAAGTCGTCTTATTGACCTAAAGAATGTCTTTTTCTATGAGTAAGAGAATGAATCATTTCAAGTCTTCTTATCGACCAAAAGAAGGTCTTTTTTATGAGTAAGAGACTGAATCATGTCAATCATCTTATCTAACTAAAGAATGTCTATTTCTATGTGTGAGAGAATGAATCATTTCAAGTCTACTTATCGACCTAAAAAATGTCTTTTTCCATGTGTAAGGGAATGAATCATTTCAAGTCTTCTTATCAACCTAAAGAATGTCTTTTTCTATAAGTAAGAGACTGAATCATATCACGACTACTTATCGACCTAACGAAAGTCTTCTTCTGTGAGTAAGAGAATGAATCATTTCATGTCTTCTTATTGACCTAAAGAATGTCTTTTTTTATGAGTAAGCGAATGAATCATTTCAAGTCTTCTCATCGACCTAAAGAATGTCTTTTTCTATGAGTAAGAGACTGAATCATTTCAAGTCTTCTTATCGACCTAAAGAATGTCTTTTTCTTTGAGTAAGAGAATGAATCATTTCAAGTCTTCTTATTGATCTAAAGAATGTCTTTTTCTATGCGTAAGTGTCTGAATCATTTCAAGTCTTCATATTGACCTAAAGAATTTCTTTTTCTATAAGTAAGAGAATGAATGCTTCCAAGTCTTCTATCGACCTAAAAAATGTCTTTTTCTATGAGTAACAGACTGAATAAGTTCAAGTCTTCTTATCGACCTAATGAATGTCTTTTTCTATGAGTGAGAGACTGAATCATTTCAAGTCTTCTTATTGACCTGAAGAATGTCTTTTTCTATGAGTAATAGACTGAATCACTCCAAGGCTTTTTATCAACCTAAAAAATGACTTTTTCCATGTGTAAGAGAATTAACAATTTAAAGTCTTCTTATCGACCTAAACAATGTCTTTTTCTATGAGTAAGAGACTGAATCATTTCAAGTCTACTTATCGACCTAAAGAATATCTTTTTCTATGAGTAAGAGACTGAATAATTTCAAGTCTTCTTATCGACCTAAAGAATGTCATTTCTATGAGTAAGACCCTGAATTATTTCAAGTCTTCTTATGGACCTAAAGAATGTCTTTTTCTATGAGTAAGAGACTGAATCATTTCAAGAGTACTTATTGACCTAAAGAATGTCTTTTTCTCTGAGTAAGAGACTGAATCTTATCAAGTCTACAAATCGACCTAAAGAATGTCTTTTTCAATCAGTAAGAGAAAGAATCATTTCAAGTCATCTTATCGACCTAACGAAAGTCTTTTTCTATCAGTAAGAGACTGAATCATTTCAAGTCATCTTATCGACCTAAAGAATGTCTTTTTCTATAAGTAAGAGAATGATTCATTTCAAGTGTACATATCGACCTAAAGAATGTCTTTATCTATGGGTAAGAGACTGATTCCTTTTAAGTCTTCTTATCGACCTAAAGAATGTCTTTTTCCGTGAGTAAGAGACTGAATAATTTCAAGTCTACCTAGCGACTTAAAGAATGTCTTTTCCTATGAGTAAGTGACTGATTCATTTCAAGTCTTCTTGCTGACCTAAAGAATGTATTTTTCTACAAGTAAGGGATTGAATCATTTCAAGTCTTTTTAGCGACCTAAAAAATGTCTTTTCCTATGAGTAAGTGTCTGATTCATTTCAAGTCTTCTTGTTGACCTAAGGAATGTCTTTTTCAATGAGTAAGAGAATGAATCATTTCAAGTCTTCTTATCGAACTAAAGAATATCTTTTTCTCTGAGTGAGTGACTGAATCATTTCAAATCTTCTTATCTACCTAAAGAATGTCTTTTTCTGTGAAAAAGAGACTGAATCATTTCAAATCTTCTTATTGACCTAAAGAATATCTTCTTCTATGAGTAAGAGACTGAATCATTTCAAGTCTACTTATCGACCTAAAGAATATCTTTTTCTAAGAGTAAGAGAATGGATCAATTTAAGTCTTCTAATGGACCTAAAGAATGTCTTTTTCTATGAGTAAGAGACTGAATCATTTCAAGTCTTCTTATCGACCTAAAGAATGTCTTTTTCTATGAGTAAGAGACTGAATAATTTCAAGTCTACCTATCGACCTAAAGAATGTCTTTTCTATGAGTAAGAGAATGAATCATTTCAAGTCTTCTTATCGACCTAAAGAATGTCTTTTTCTATGAGTAAGAGACTTAATAATTTCAAGTCTTCTTATCGACCTAAAGAATGTCTTTTCCTATGAGTACGTGACTGAATCATTTCAAGTCTTCATATCGAACTAAAGAATGTCTTTTTCTATGAGTAAAGAATGAATCCTTTCAAGTCTTCTTATCAACCTAAAGAATGTCTTTTTTTATGAGTAAGAGACTGAATCATTTCAATCTTCTTATCTAACTAAAGAATGTCTTTTTCTATGAGTAAGAGACTGATTAATTTCAGGTCTTCTTATCGACCTAAAGAATGTCTTTTTCTATGAGTAAGTGACTTAATCATTTCAAGTCTACCTATCGACCTAAAGAATTTCATTTTCACGTCTACTTATCGACCGAAAAAATGTCTTTTTCCATGTGTAAGAAAATTAATCATTTCAGGTCCTCTCATCGACCTAAAGAATGTCTTTTTCTATGAGTAAAAGACTGAATAATTTTAAGTGTTCTGATTGACCTGAAGAATGTCTTTTTCTATGAGTAAGAGATTGAATAATTTCAAGTGTTCTTATCAACCGAAAAATGTCTTTTTCGATGAGTAAGAGACTGAATCATTTCACGTCTTCTTATCGACCTAAAGAATGTATTTTTCTATGACTAAGAGACTGAATCATTTCAAGTTTTCTTATCTACCTAAAGTATGTCTTTTTCAATGAGTAAGACACTGAATCATTTCAAGACTACTTATCGAATTAAGAATGTCTTTTTCTATGAGTAAGAGACTGAGTAGTTTCAAGTCTTCTTATCG
The DNA here is from genome assembly GCA_963585895.1 of Sepioteuthis lessoniana. Classification (NCBI taxonomy): domain Eukaryota; kingdom Metazoa; phylum Mollusca; class Cephalopoda; order Myopsida; family Loliginidae; genus Sepioteuthis; species Sepioteuthis lessoniana. The sequence goes on from OY757936.1 coordinate 229,453, forward strand.
ACCTAAGGAATGTCTTTTTTTATGAGTAGGAGAATGAATCATTTCAAGTCTTCTTATTGACCTAAAGAATGTCTTTTTCTATGAATAATAAAATAAATCATTTCAAGAGTTCTTATCGACCTAAAGAATGTCTTTTTCTATGAGTAAGAGACTGAATCATTTAGAATCTTCTTATCGAGCTAAGGAATGTCTTTTTTTATGAGTAGGAGACTGAATCATGTCAATCTTCTTATCTAACTAAAGATTGTATTTTTCTATGAGTAAGAGACTGAATCATTTACGTCTACTTATCGACCTTAAAATGTCTTTTTCCATTTGTAAGAGAATTAATCATTTCAAGTCTTCTCATCGACCTAAAAAATGTCTTTTTCTATGAGTAAAAGACTGAATAATTTCACGTCTACTTATCGACCAAAAGAAAGTCTTTTTCTCTGAGTAAGAGACTGAATTTTTTTAATTCATCTCATCGACCTAAAGAATGTCCTTTTCTCTGAGTAAGAGACTGAATCATTTCAAGTCTACTTATAGACCTAAAGGAAGTCTTTTTCTCTGAGGAAGAGACTGAATCATTTCAAGTCTTCCTATCGACCGAAAAAATAGCTTTTTCTATGAGTAAGAGAAGGAATCATTTCAAGTCTTCTTATAGACATAAAGAATGTCTGTTTCTATGAGTATGAGAATGAATCATTTCCAGTTGTCTTATTAACCTAAAGAATGCCTTTTTTTTTATAAGTAAGAGACTGAATGATTTCAAGTCTTCTTATCGACATAAAGAATGTTTTTTTCTATGAGTAATAGAATGAATCATTTCAAGTCTTCTTATCGACCTAAAGGATGTCTTTTTTTATGAGTAAGAGACTGAATCCTTTCAAGTCTACTAATCGACTTAAAGAATGTAATTTTCTATGAGTAAGTGACTGAATCATTTCAAAACATCTTTTCGACCAAAAGAATGTCCTTTTCTATTAGTAAGAGACTGGATCATTTCAAGAGTACTTATCGACCTAAAGAATGTCTTTTTCTCTGAGTAAGAGACTGAAACTTTTCAAGTCTACAAATCGACCTAAAGAATGTCTTTTTCAATCAGTATGAGAAAGAATCATTTCAAGTCTTCTTATCGACCTAAAGAAAGTCTTTTTCTATCAGTAAGAGACAGAATCATTTCAAGTCTTCTTATCGACCTAAAGAATGTCATTTTCTATGAGTTAGATAATGAATCATTTCAAGTCTTCTCATCGACCTAAAGAATGTCTTTTTCTATGAGTAAGAGACTGAATCATTTCAAGTCTTCTTATCGACCTAAAGAATGTCTTTTTCTATGAGTATGAGACTGAGTCATTTCAAGTTTCTTATCGACCTAGAGAAAGTGTTTTTCTATGAGTAAGAGACTGAATTATTTCAAGTCTTCTTATGGACCTAAAGAATATCTTTTTCTAGGAGTAAGAGACTGAATAATTTCAGGTCTTCTTATCGACCTAAAGAATGTCTTTTTCTATGAGTAAGTGACTTAATCATTTCAAGTCTACCTATCGACCTAAAGAATTTCATTTTCTATGAATAAGAGACTGAATAATTTCATGTCTACTTATCGACCTAAAGAATGTCTTTTTCTATAAGTAAGAGAATGAATCATTTCAAGTGTACCTATCGACCTAAAGAATGTCTTTATCCATGGGTAAGAGACTGATTCCTTTTCAGTCTTCTTATCGACCTAAAGAATGTTTTTTTCTGTGAGTAAGAGACTGAATAATTTCAAGTCTACCTATCGACCTAAAGAATGTCTTTTCCTATGAGTAAGTGACTGATTCATTTCAAGTCTTCTTGCTGACCTAAAGAATGTCTTTTTCTACGAGTAAGCGATTGAATCATTTGAAGTCTTCTTAGCGATCTAAAAAATGTCTTTTCCTATGAGTAAGTGTCTGATTCATTTCAAGTCTTCTTGTTGACCTAAGGAATGTCTTTTTCAATGAGTAAGAGAATGAATCATTTCAAGTCTTCTTATCGAACTAAAGAATATCTTTTTCTCTGAGTAAGTGACTGAATCATTTCGAGTCTTCTTATTGAAGTAAAGAACATCTTTTTCTATGAGTAAGAGACTGAATCATTTCAAGTTTTCTTATCAATCTAAAAAATGTTTTTTTCGATGAGTGAGAGACTTTATCATTTCAAGTCTTCTTATCGACCTAAGGAATGTCTTTTTCTATGAGTAAGAGACTTAAGGATTTCAAGTCTTCTTATCGACCTAACGAATGTCTTTTTCTATGAGTAAGTGACTGAATCATTTCAAGTCTACTTATCGACCTAAAGAATGTCTTTTTCTATGAGTAATAAAATGAATCATTTCAAGAGTTCTTATCGACCTAAAGAATGTCTTTTTCTATGAGTAAGAGACTGAATCATTTCAAATGTTCTTATCGAGCTATGGAATGTCTTTTTTTATGAGTAGGAGACTGAATCATGTCAATCTTCTTATCTAACTAAAGAATGTATTTTTCAATGAGTAAGAGACTGAATCATTTACGTCTACTTATCGACCTAAAAATGTCTTTTTCCATGTGTAAGAGAATTAATCATTTCAAGTCTTCTTATCGACCTAAAGAATGTCTTTTTCTATGAGTAAGAGACTGAATCATTTCAAGTCTACTTATAGACCTAAGGAAGTCTTTTTCTCTGAGTAAGAGACTGAATCATTTTAAGTCTTCCTATCGACCTAAAAAATGTCTTTTTCTATGAGTAAGACAATGAAACATTTCAAGTCTTCTTATCGACCTAACGAATGCCTTTTTCTATGAGTAAGAGACTGATTGATTTCAAGTCTTCTTATCGACATAAAGAATTTTATTTTCCATGAGTAAGAGAATGAATAATTTCAAGTGGTCTTATCGACCTAAAGAATATCTTTTTCTATGAGTAATAGAATGAATCATTTCAAGTCTTCTTATCGACCTAAAGAACGTCTTTTTTTATGAGTAAGAGACTGAATCATTTCAAGTCTTCTAATCGACTTAAAGAATGTAATTTTCTATGAGTAAGTCACTGAATCATTTCAAGACATCTTTTCGACCAAAAGAATGTCTTTTTTATGAGTAAGAGACTGAATAATTTCCAATCTTCTTCTCGACCGAAATAATGTCTTTTTCTATGACTAAGAGACTGAATCATTTCAAGTCTTCCTTCGACCTAAAGAAATCTTTTTCTATGAGTAAGAGACTGAATATTTTCAAGTCTACTTATTTTTTTTCTTTGTAAAAAATACAAAAAAGGCACAAGGCCCTAAGGTTTTTGGGGAGGGGAAGGGAGCGGTCTTGCTTTTCTATGTATTCTAAAGGGAGCCTAGCTAGCCACATTTTACCGACCCATTCAACAGTACAATATATAAACATTCATCCCTCTTGTGCGCAGCAGACACCAAAATACCACACTTGCTCTATGATAAAGCCTACTTAAAACCCCTATAAGGTATTTGATTTTTATTTACAAAATATGATTTATGTACAATGAAGTGATGGGAATGCGAGAAAAAAACCCGAAAAATATATATACAAGAAAGAAAACGAGGAAAAATTACCCATTTGGTTTCCCTCCCATCCCCCCGTCTATAAAATTGGAGGCCGACTGTTTTCCGGGTCGAAAGAAACCGGAAACAAGCCGGACCTACCCTAGGTGGGACAGGAATCCTAACCTACAGAGATAAAATAAATAAAGGGTCGGGCGTGGTATGGGTCGATAGATGCAGATAATATGATTTTTTACATATGAATGTTCAAGATCTTCAATAAAAGCGGACTGGGATTCGGGTTGAGGTACAAAAATAATAGTGAGGGGGAAGATCTTGAGAAAGTAACGACTAGATGACGGGGACAATGACACACAACATACTGCTAACTAGGTTACAAGGGGAAAAAACAATTCTACTTACCAGGGATGGGGTCCCTAAGGACCCGTACCGTAGACGCCTTGGGCCGGCAGAGGAGGGAAGGATGACTCCAACATTGCCCCCTTTCGTACGACCAGGCTCGCTGCAGTCACCCACCTTTTGCTGAATGTTATGCGATCCAAGCGTTTTCTATCGCATCTGATTTTGACCCTCAGCTGATGCCGAAAATACAAAACCAGATCACGATGAGAAAAGTTTGCATCGTCATACAATCCCTTGTTTCGCGTCGTCCAAATCACCATTGGGGCTACAGCTAGGATCGCGAGAAACACCACACGCTTCTCACCGTGAAACGGAGGAAGAACGTTGTCTACGACGTAACCAACGTCGAGCAGCACAAGCTTTTTTGGTTCGATGCGAGCCGTCCACTCCCCGACGTGATCCCAAAACGGGCGGACTCGCTCGCAGTAGTAGAAGGCGTGCTCAGCCGTTTCCTCTAGGCCACTGCTGCAGCGAGGGCAATCAGGCATGTCTGCCAGGCCCGCCTTGTAGTTCAAGTCGCGAAGGGGTAACGCATTCCGTGCAAGTCGCCAGGTGAGCGAGAACTCGGAGTTGTTCAAGAAGCTCGATCCTGGCGCCCAATTCCAGTGAGAGAGCGGATCTCCCCCGCCGTCCAGCCGTGCCGCTCGCTGAGAGGATCAGAAGCGGAACCCACCACTAGCTCCCGATACAGTTCCTTCCGAGGCCATGAAAGGTCACTGGACCCAAGAAGGTTACGAAGGGCCTTTCGGCACTCGCGGACAAACAGTGCTTCGCCGAAAGCCCTACGTCGACCTTCAGCCTTTGGGTCTGAGTTGAGGCGAGGAAAAGTCCGACTCGCCTTTCGTCTCCACACTGAGTCCCCCGTCAAGACACGGCCCAGATATGCAAGTCTTTCAGCAAGCCAGTGGCTCTCCAGATAAGGCATACCCAGACCCCCGTTGCGAGTACGTTGGATACAGACCTGCCTACGGACCATCGGCCTTGCACCTCCCCAGAGCAATCTGGACAGGGATCGTTGCAGTGCCAACCGACGTGCCTTAGGCAGAGGAAGTACAGCCAATCGGTAAAGGATCAAGGGGAAGACGTACGCGGTTCACGCCTCAGCCCTGCCCTTTAAGGACAACCTCCTTGAAAGCCAGATTCCCACCTGAGCATTCACCTTAGCATGTACCTCCGACCAATTTCGCTCCAGTTGGAGGTCGGGCCCAAACCACACCCCGAGGATGCGGATGGGTCCGTCACTCCAGCGGAAGGGCCCTGGAAGAGTATTGCTACCCCTCCAAGCACCAAGCCGCAAACCTTCGCTTTTGTCAAAATTGACCTTGGCCCCTGCAATCCGCTCATACTCGACAACCGCCTCTTTCACAGCCTCTATATCCTGGCGGCGGGATACAAAGACTGTGACGTCATCAGTGAACCCGGAAACCCTTGCCGCAAGGCAGCCAACGAATGCGATACCGCGCAGTGCCCGACTTGTCCCCTCATCCCTAAGCCTGCGCAGGAGGGGCTCCAACACGAGGACATAAATAAGAGGAGACAGAGGGCAGCTATGCCGGACCGAACGCTCGATCGCGATCACCCCCGAACGCCTTCCGTTCACCTGCACCACTGCCTGAGGGTTGTGGTACATCATGCTAATCCATCTGCGGAACTCCGGTTTGAATCCGGCAGTCTCCAAAACAGACGTCAAGAACCGATGGTCAACCCTATCGAAGGCCTTGGACTGATCTAAACTGATCAGCGCGGATTCGGTGTCGTCTTTTATCCCCTCTAGGACCTTGCGAATCAAGTGCAGGTTGTCCTGGATCGATCTTCCCTTCACAGCAAAGGTCTGCTCGGGGCCGATTAGATCGCTAATGACAAGCTGTAAACGATTCGCTAAGACCCGGGCCAAAATCTTTAACTCTGTGTTAAGCAGAGTTATGGGCCTGTAATCGTCTAAACCCTCCCAAACATGCCTGCCACCTTTCTTCAACAATGTGATCACGCCCTTGGTAACGCTACCAGGGATGGCTCCCTGGGCGAACCAATGGTTGAACATATCCGTCAGAATAGGTACAAACATGTGCGACATCCTCAAGTACACTTCGTAGGGCAAACCATCTAGTCCCGGTGACTTGTTGAGGCCGACCTGCTTCAACGCGTCACGGACTTCACATTCAGTAACCACACCCTCGCAGCTAGCCGCTTCAGCCGCCCCAAGGCGGGGGAAGTCGGCGAGATAGCTACGAAACTCCCGGGGCGGGAGATCAGTGCAGCGGGCAAAGCGATCCCGAAAGTGCGCCCGAAAGGCGTCACGTATCTCACGACCCGATCGCAGCAGACGCCCGTCCGGGGTCTTCACAGATGCGATGTACCGATCGGGGAACCTTCGCACTTCTTCTTCACGCGCAGTCGCGTTCGATTTCACAGCTTCCTTGAGAACTCTTTTTAGCCTAGATCTAACTACTGATCCCTTGTAGCGCTCGCTACTATCACGCTCAAGGTCCCCCCTAGCTAGCTGTACACCTAGGGAGTCCCCCCAGCCACCGCCCGGGAGAGTCTATCATCTATAGATTTCGCCTCCGCGGTCCTATCTAAGTTGAGCTGTCGACCGTATTTGGTGGCGAAATCTCTAATCCTATGCTTAAGAGAAACCCACCACCTATTCCCGGTAACCGCCCCCACTAACGCCCGTGGAATTAGGGATTCTAGCCGATCCCGGAAGTCCCGTATCTCCAGTAAGGAGGTATTGAACTTCCAGTAGCCGGCCAGACTAGGCCTATTTGCTAACCGCAGACTGACTCTAATGAGTTTATGGTCAGTCCACGCTATCAAGTGGAACGTGGGACAACTAACAAAATCAATGTCAGCTCTTCTCACAAACACTCTGTCCAAGTAGGAGCCTACTTTGGCAGAGGGCGAGCTATCTAGCCACGTCCACATCTCCCGCCCTGGGTGATCAAGACGAAACCTGTCGACGAGACCGTGACGAGTCACGAAGCCGACAAGGCTGCTATCACACCTTCCCGCACGCCTAGCCCCCCGCCCGACCTTATCTATCTTGGGATCAAGGATCGCATTCCAATCACCCATTAAGACTAGCCGCTTCGTATCGTCCAGGAACGGCGCCAACCGACGAAAAAAGGAAACCCTCTCCGCAACGATATTGGGCGCATAAACCGCAACCAGACGAAACTTGAAACTTTTCACGGCAACATCGGCCACAACCAACCGGCCCCCGTCACCTGCAAAAACAACGTCAACATCAGCATCAAGGCTGCGTCCAACTAGCAAAGAGACCCCAGCGCTGATGCGGCTGCCGTATGCTGAGAAAACGTTAAAATCGCTTTCCAGCACCCGACAGTCAGCACTGCAAGTGAAGTGAGTCTCCTGCACTGCAGCAACATTCACGCTGAGTTCACCAAGCAAGCGCGTACACTTGCTTGAATCCCTCAGTCCCCTCACATTCAAACTGGCAACGTTTAAAGCCATCAATCCGACTTACCTTATTCAGTGTCGACTATGGGCCGGAAATCCCCAGGGGTGAGGATGCCAACGGCCTGTCTCAGAGAGCCGGTGCCGAGCTCAGTGTTCACTCGGCCATCCCTAGACACTCCGCCGACATCCAGCGGGAACCGTACTTTTAGGGTTCTATAAAAGGAGGGGTGAACTAAGATAGGGACCCTCCCCGAGCAGAAAGGCAAGCATCTTTTCAAAGAAGAGTGCTCCAGTTCCGCCAGCTTTACACCCGTGTCGGTATGGCGGACCGTATTCAAGAACTTCCATACGCCCTTGGTACGGTCACCAGCCGAACGGATGAAAGTGGTCACCATGGCTGCACTCTTAAAATTAAAAGGGTTGTTTACTTTTTTTTTTCTACTTTTTCCAGTTGCAGTAACGGCTTTAACATCTTTTTTAATAGATGGTCTGTTACTGCCTCCGCACCAACGGTGCATAAATGTTTTGCTTTTTGTTGTTGTTCTTTCTCGGCACCGTTTGCCGCCTCTTTTGGATGTTCAGATGATGTAGTCTGGGGGTTTGTTTGGATGGGAGTCCGTTCTGGAAAGAGTTCTGGGGAAGAGATTGGACTCAGGGATGGTAACGAGAGTGACCTGAGTAATTTTTGGGGGGATGGCCTTTCAAGGGATTGTGCTCGCCTTATATGCACAATTTGATGTCGGCGGGGATGAAGTGGGGGTGTTTCTGTTGGTAGGGGAGGTTGTGGTGGTTGTGGTGGTGGTAATGGGGGTTGTAAAAATTGTGGGGGTTGTAGCGACTCAGAGGGAGCATTCTGAGGAATGCAATATTGAGGAGGGAACATTGGCGGAAGTGGTAGGGGAGGTGGTGGTAAGGAGAGTGGCGGAAAAGGAGCCAACAGTGGTATCTGCATTGGAACTTGTTGGGGGAGAGGCTGCTTTTGGTGATGTGCATTTGAAGGGCCTTCCAATGGGTCTTCGGTGCCGGAAGGTCCTGCACGCACTTTTTTGGCAGCCCCCTCCCCGCTGTCTCTTCTTCTTTTCAAGTTTGTGGTCGTTTCCATGTTTTCATGGTCTTCTTTGCTTTTTTTCTTTTTCTTTTTTGCCAATGTGGGCGATACTGGTGTTGTTGATGTTGCTGTTGTCTTTGTTGTTGTTGTTGGGGTCTGTGGCCCTTTCTTAGTTGTTGGCGTTGTTGCTTGTTCCGCTGTTGCTGCTGCTGCTACTGGTTCAGGCGCCTTGGTCTGCTTTTGAGGTGAGGATGAAATTAAGCCTTTTTCCCCTTGTTTGGGGGAACCCCTCCTCCTCCGGGTTACCTCGGACCAGCCCTCTTTGTCATTTGTTTTGGGCTGGCCCAGACTCGGATCCTGGGTCTCCGCTGTTTTGCTGATGGTGGCTGTTGAAGCTGTTGTTGTTGTTGCTGCTGCTGCTGTTGCTGCTGTTGCTGCATTCTCTGGCTTCTCGGGGCAGAACTTCGAGATGTGGCCAATCTTTTTTCAGGACCAACACCTCGGTCTCCGCCCCTCCACCATCACGATCATCTGCCGGTCCCCGCTGATTAGAGTCTCGGGGATGGCTTTGAAGCCATCCCTCGTCAGGCACAGCCGGAAGGCATAATCCCCGTAGGCTGTCCCGGCCGGGGATCTGAGGAGGTTATACTCCTCTACTTGGCCGTAGGAGCTTAAATAAGCCGCCAAAACCTCCCCAGTAATGTGGGCCGGGACGTTACAGATGGTGATTCGGAGCCTACGGGTGCCCCTATATTCCGGCTGTAACCTGAAGTACTTCGTCGTTATATTATTAGCCGCCAACTTGGCGGCTTGTTCTTCCGTAGGAAGGAGGACATCCCACGTCGCAAAACTCTTGCGACAGAAGTACTGGCATGGGATGCCCGCCTTCCTCAACAGCTCCTCAAATGTCTCTTTCTTGAGCCCCACTAGCCTTTTGGTTTTAAGATCCGAAACGACCAGCGAGAGGATCCTAGGTGTAAGTTTTTCAACTAATTCAGGGATGGGCAGAATCTCATTGCCTTTGAAGTACTTCGCGTACTTCTCCACCCTATCCCTTTCATAGTCGGCAGGTCCCCTCTGCTGGCCCTTCCAAGGTGTGGGGCTCTTTTGGGCCGGCTGTATTGGGCTGTCCTGTGATGTGTCCACAATTGTTCTTGGAGAATCAGCGGGGATCGGCAGTGATGGCCAATTCTCTCCTATTAAACTCTCTTGTGAGAGTTCCTTCGAGGGTTCGGTTTTGTCATTTTTAGAGGTATAACCCTCCATGACTGCAGTAGGGCTTGCAGCCAGGAGGGTGAAACTAAGGCCCCCACCTGTTGCAAGTGGGGGGGGTCTACTGTTCAACGAAGAAAAAGTAAAAATAAAATTAGACAATAGTACAGCACGCCGGAAAAAATACAAAAAGATTAGAACATGTAGATACCCCTGAAAAAACACTCAAGACAAAACACTTAAGAAAGGAAAACAAGTCCGACCACAAGAGAAACAAACGTCGGATAACGAAAAACAAGTGACAAATCCAAATTAAACCAAAATTGTCACAGGTAACAACTTCTCAGGTAAGCTTGCAAAAAGTAAAAATAAAGTCCAACGGAAAAAAAAAACCAAGTCTTACCGAGATAATAACAATGTTTTAACTTTTAGCAATCCAAATCGTAATAATCAAAGTAACGGCGTGAATAACGAGTAGGCTTATTCCTGCACGAAGAATCGGTGCCACTTGGCTCCTGAGTTCTTTATTCCTTGTAAAAAATACAAGAAGGCACGAGGCCTTTTGGTTTTGGGGGAGGGGAAGGGAGCGGTCATGCTTTAACTATATTTTCTATGGGGAACCTAGCTAGCCACATTCGCCGACCCATTCAACAATACAATATATAATCACTCGTCCATCTCCTTGCACGCAGCAACCACCAAAATACCGCATTTGCTCTATGAAACAGTCCTACTTAAAACCCGAAAGTGATGCATGATTTTATTTACAATGTATGATTTTTTACAATGGATATGATGGGAATGGGAGAAAAAAACCCCGAAAAAACACGAAAACAAGGAAAAAATCCCCCGTTTGGTTTCCCTCCCATCCCCCCGTCTATAAAATTGGAGGCCGACTGTTTTCCGGGTCGAAAGAAACCGGAAACAAGCCGGACCTACCCTAGGTAGGGCGGGAATCCTAATCTACAGAGATAAAAGAAATAAAGGGTCGGGCGCGGTATGGGTCGATACAAGCAGATAATATGATTTTTTACATATGAGTTTTCAAAGATCTTCAATAAAAGCGGGCTGGGATTCGGGTTGAGGTACAAAAATAATAGGGAGGGGGAAGATCTTGAGAAACTACCGACTAGATGACGGGGACAATGACACACAACATACTGCTAACTAGGTTACAAGGGGGAAAAAACAATTCTACTTACCAGGGATGGGGTCCCTAAGGACCCGTACCATAGACGCCATGGGCCGGCAGAGGAGGGAAGGATGACTCCAACGTTGCCCCCTTTCGTACGACCAGGCTCGCTGCAGTCACCCACCTTTTGCTGAATGTTATGCGATCCAAGCGTTTTCTATCGCATCTGATTTTGACCCTCAGCTGATGCCAAAAATACAAAACCAGATCACGATGAGAAAAGTTTGCATCGTCATACAATCCCTTGTTTCGCGTCGTCCAAATCACCATTGGGGCTACAGCTAGGATCGCGAGAAACACCACACGCTTCTCACCGTGAAACGGAGGAAGAACGTTGTCTACGACGTAACCAACGTCGAGCAGCATGAGCTGTTTGGGTTCGATGCGAGCCGTCCACTCCCCGACGTGATCCCAAAACGGACGGACTCGCTCACAGTAGTAGAAGGCGTGCTCAGCCGTTTCTTCCAAGCCACTGCCGCAGCTAGTGCAATCAGGCATGTCTGCCAGGCCCGCCTTGAAGTTCAAGCCGAAAAGGGATAACGCATTCCGAACAAGTCGCCAGGTGAGCGAGAACTCGGAGTTGTTCAAGAAGCTCGATCCTGGCGCCCAATTCCAGTGAGAGCGGATCTCCTCCGCCGTCCAGCCGTGCCGCTCGCTGAGAGGATCAGAAGCGGAACCCACCACTAATTCCCGATACAGTTCCTTCCGAGGCCATGAAAGGTCACTGGACCCAAGAAGGTTACGAAGGGCCTTTCGGCACTCGCGGACAAACAATGCTTCGCCCAAAGGCTTACGTCGACCTTCAGCCTTTGGGTCTGACTTGAGGCGAGGAAAAGTCCGACTCGCCTTTCGTCTCCACACTGAGTCCCCCGTCAAGACACGGCCCAGATATGCAAGTCTTTCAGCAAGCCAGTGGCTCTCCAGATCAGGCATACCCAGACCCCCGTTGCAAGTACGTTGGATACAGACCTGCCTACGGACCATCGGCCTTGCACCTCCCCAGAGCAATCTGGAGAGGGATTGTTGCAGTGCCAACCGACGTGCCTTAGGCAGAGGAAGTACAGCCAATCGGTAAAGGATCAGGGGGAAGACGTACGCGGCGCACGCCTCAGCCCTGCCCTTTAAGGACAACCTCCTTGAAAGCCAGATTCCCACCTGAGCATTCACCTTAGCTTGTACTTCCGACCAATTTCGCTCCAGTTGGAGGTCGGGCCCAAACCACACCCCAAGGATGCGGATGGGTCCGTCACTCCAGCGGAAGGGCCCTGGAAGAGTATTGCTACCCCTCCAAGCACCAAGCCGCAAACCTTCGCTTTTGTCAAAATTGACCTTGGCCCCTGCAATCAGCTCATACTCGACAACCGCCTCTTTCACAGCCTTAATATCCTTGAGGCGGAATACAAACACTGACGTCATCAGCGAACGCGGAAACCCTAGCCGCAAGGCGGCCAACGAATGGGATACCGCGCAGTGCCGGACTTGTCCCCTCATCCCTAAGCCTGCGCTGGAGGGGCTCCAACACGAGGACATAGAGAAGAGGAGACAGAGGGCAGCCTTGCCGGACCGAACGCTCGATCGCGATCACCCCCGAACGCCTTCCGTTCACCTGCACCACTGCCTGAGGGTTGTGGTACATCATGCTAATCCATCTGCGGAACTCCGGTTTGAATCCGGCAGTCTCCAAAACAGACGCCAAGAACCGATGATCAACCCTATCGAAGGCCTTGGACTGATCTAAACTGATCAGCGCGGATTCGGTGTCGTCATTTATCCCCTCTAGGACCTCGCGAATCAAGTGCAGGTTGTCCTGGATCGATCTTCCCTTCACAGCAAAGGTCTGCTCGGGGCCGATTAGATCGCTAATGACAAGCTGTAAACGATTCGCTAAGACCCGGGCCAAAATCTTTAACTCTGTGTTAAGCAGAGTTATGGGCCTGTAATCGTCTAAACCCTCCCAAACATGCCTGCCACCTTTCTTCAGCAATGGGATCACGCCCTTGGTAACGCTACCAGGGATGGCTCCCTGGGCGAACCAATGGTTGAACATATCCGTCAGAATAGGTACAAACATGTGCGACATCCTCAAGTACACTTCGTAGGGCAAACCATCTAGTCCCGGTGACTTGTTGAGGCCGACCTGCTTCAACGCATCACGGACTTCGCATTCAGTAACCACACCCTCGCAGCTAGCCGCGTCAGCCGCCCCAAGGCGGGGGAAGTCAGCGAGATAGCTACGAAACTCCCGGAGCGGGAGATCAGTGCAGCGGGCAAAGCGATCCCGAAAGTGCGCCCGAAAGGCGTCACGTATCTCACGACCAAATCGCAGCAGACGCCCGTCCGGGGTCTTGACAGATGCGATGTACCGATCGGGGAACCTTCGCACTTCTTCACGCGCAGTCGCGTTCGATTTCACAGCTTCGTTGAGAACTCTTTTTAGCCTAGATCTAACTACTGATCCCTTGTAGCGCTCGCTACTCTCACGCTCAAGGTCCCTCCTAGCTAGCTCTACACCTAGGGAGTCCCCCCCAGCCACCGCCCGGGAGAGTCTATCATTTATAGACTTCGCCTCCGTGGTCCTGTCTAAGTTGAGCTGTCGACCGTACTTGGTGGCGAAATCTCTAATCCTATGTTTAAGAGAAACCCACCACCTATTCCCGGTAACCACCCCCACTAACGCCCGCTGAATTAGGGATTGAAGCCGATCCCGGAAGTCCGTATCTCCAGTAAGGAGGTATTGAACTTCCAGTAGCCGGCTAGACTAGGCCTATTTGCTAACCGCAGACTGACTCTAATGAGTTTATGGTCAGTCCACGCTATCAAGTGGAACGTGGGACAACTAACAAAATCAATGTCAGCTCTTCTCACTAACACTCTGTCCAAGTAGGAACCTACTTTGGCAGAGGGCGATCTATCTAGCCACGTCCACATCTCCCGCCCTGGGTGATCAAGACGAAACCTGTCGACGAGACCGTGACGAGTCACGAAGCCGACAAGGCTGCTTTCACACCTTCCCAATCTGTTAGCTCTCCGCCCGACCTTATCTATCTTGGGATCAAGGATCGCATTCCAATCACCCATTAAGACTAGCCACTTCGTATCGTCCAGGAACGGCGCCAACCGACGAAAAAAGGAAACCCTCTCCGCAGCGATATTGGACGCATAAACTGCAACCAGACGAAACTTGAAACTTTTCACGGCAACATCGGCCACAACCAACCGGCCCCCGTCACCTGCAAAAACAACGTCAACACCAGAATCAAGGCTGCGTCCAACTAGCAAAGAGACCCCAGCGCTGGTGTGGCTGCCGTATGCTGAGAAAACGTTAAAATCGCTTTCCAGCACCCGACAGTCGGGACGGCAAGTGAAGTGAGTCTCCTGCACTGCAGCAACATCCACACCGAGGTACTTGAGTTCAGCAAGCAAGCGCGTACACTTGCTTGAATCCCTCAGTCCCCTCACATTCAAACTGGCAAGGTTTAAAGCCATCAATCCAACTTACCTTACTCAGTGTCGACTACGGGCCGGAGATCCTTCGGGGTGAGGATGCCGACGGCCTGACGCAGGGAACCGGTGCCGAGCTCAGTGCTAACTCGGTCGTCCCTTGTAATTCCCCCGACATCTATGGGGTACCTCAGCTTTAGGGACCTATAAAATGATGGGTGAATTAAAATCGGGACCCTGCCCGAACAAAAAGGAAGCATTTTTTTTAACATTGCATTTTTTGTGTTGGCCAGCATTACGTCCGCCCGGCTGGCTTCGTCAGTAAAGTTCCATAGCTGTTTAGTCCGATTGCCAGCCGAACGGACGAATGTGGTCAACATTGGAGCGTCCTTGAATATGTGGGGATTAGTGACATCTTTGTTGTTTATTTTTTTAAATGAGCGCAATGGCTTTAATGAGGTTTTTAAAATGTGGTCGTGATTTGGGTTTTCTAAAATGTCTTCGCAGAAGAGAAAAGCGGTCATTGCATGGCGGGCTTCTGTTGAAGCCGAGCGTGCTCTTGGTTTTTGACCTGATGATGATGTTGATGCTGTCTGTGGGTCAGGTGAGAGTCTTGTCACTGAGTGTGACCGTGTGAAAATTTTCGGAGTTGTGATTGGGGAAAGTGAGGGGGGTAGTGGGATTTCGATTGGGTTTATTGGAGTGATTTTTGTTTTTGTGGGAGGGGAGGAATTATTTGAGCTGGTCGCTCATTTGTGGCTGGGGACTTTGCTATTTTCTTTTTCCCCTCCCCCTTAGGTTGAGGTAGGGAGGGTGTTTGTTGTTGTGTTGTTTTCTTTGGATTTCTTTTTTCGCCATCTTTTGTTGGCGAGTCTTCGCTATTCCTTCTTCTTTTTAAGTTGATGCTCATGTCCATGGGTTCTATTGGTGTTGATGATTGTTCTGTTGTAGTGGTCGATGTTGATGATTGTGTTTTAGTAGTAGTATCAGTAGGAGTAGGAGTAGCGATGGTTATAGTTGTTGAGTCTTTTGTGGTAGCTGTAGGGGCTATTGACTTTTTTATGGGAGTTTTTTCCCCCCCTTTTTTTTTGGTCACTTCAGTCCACTCCTCCTCATCTTTTTTGTTGGGGTTTTCTTGCTGATTTTCGATGTTTTTGGTGGGTGTCTTGGTTGTTATGATCTCGGAAGTGGTGGTAGTGGTAGTAGTCGTTGTTGCAGTGGTCGTTGTTTTTTGTGGGCAGTTTTTAGAAAAATGTCCGATTTTGTTACAGGCCCAACATAAGGGCTTCCTGCCCTCAACGACCACCGTCATCGTTTGATCTCGGTATTTAATTTTATGAGGTACGTTAATAAACCCTCCCCTATCGAGGCACATGATAAAGACATAATCACCGTATGCAGTTCCTCGTGTAGATGTTATTTGAGAAACTTGTTCAACGCCGCCATATATGCTTCAGTAGGCGGCGAGAACGTCCCCACTCAATTGCATTGAGACATTACATACGGTGACCTTTATTCTTCGCTTGCCTCGATATTCAGGTTGCAGCCGGAAGAAGCGTGTCGTAATGTTACCACCGGCCAGTTTCTTGGCTACTTCCTCTGAAGGGAGTAAAACATCCCAGGTTGCAAAGCTCCTGCGGCAGAAATACTTACCTGGGATGTTTGCGCTTTTTAGTAAGTCTTCGAAAGTCTCTTTTTTAAGTCCTGCTAGTCTCTTGGTCTTAAGATCAGTGACTACGAAGGACAGGGTCTTTGGTTCCACTTCTTTAACAAGTTCCGGTATAGGAAGGATTTCGCCTTCCTTAAAATTGTTCGCATATTTTTCTGCCCTGTCTCTTGCGTAGTCACTGGGGGTTTTTTGGTTCACACAGTGTGACAACCAAGAGACTGTTGTTTCTTTTGGTTTCTGGGCCAGTGGAATAGTACTTGCAGATGACGACAAGTCAAAAGGTGCATCTTCCGGCATTGGGGAGGGTCTCGTTGTAAATATGTCCTCGAGTGAGTTAGCCTGCTCCATGGCTGTGAAACACAGCTAGGGGGAGATGAATCCGAATGATGTGGTTAAGATCAACAACGATGAAAAAAATGAAAAATCCGGTATGAGAAATGGTGGTCGTTTTTTTTTTTAAAGAGTTAAAACAACAATTCGAGTCGAGGTTTGACCCTCCTCACAAACAAACAACAGTAACAATTGTTTGAGGGGGGTCACAAAGCAATAACAATATAAAATTTACAGATAACAAATAACAATTTTCAACAGTAACTTACTTTTCGATAGAGAGAATAAACGCAATCCAAAACTGACTTGTAGGCTTATCCTTTTCAAGTCTACTTATCGACCGAAAGAATGTCTTTATTTATGAGTAAGAGTCTAAAACATTTCAAGTCTTCCTATCGAGCTAAAGAATGTCTTTTCCTATGAGTAACAGAATGAATCATTTCAAGTCTTCTTATCGACCTAAAGAATGTCTTTTTCTATGAGTAAGAGAATGAATCATTTCAAGTCTTCTTATCGACATAAAGAATGTCTCTTTCTATGAGTAAGAGACTGAATTAATTTAAGTCTACTTATCGACCAAAAGAATGTCTTTTTCTATGAGTAAGAGACTGAATAATTTCAAGTCTTCTTATCGACCTAAGGAATGTCTCATTCAATGAGCAAGAGAATGAATCATTTCAAGTCTTCTTATTGACCTAAAGAATGTCTCATTCTATGAGTAAGAGACTGAATAATTTCAAGTCTTCTTATCGACCTAAAGAATGTCTTTTTCTATGAGGAAGAGAATGAATCATTTCAAGACTTCTTATCGACCTAAAGAATGTCTTTTTCTGTGAGTAAGAGACTGAATCATTTCAACTCTTCTTATCAACCAAAAGAATGTCTTTTTCTATGAGTAAGAGAATGAATCATTTGAAGTCTTCTTATCAACCTAAAGAATGTCTCTTTATATGAGTAAGAGACTGAATAATTTCAAGTCTTCTTATCGACCTAAAGAGTGTGATTTTCTATGAGTAAGAGAATGAATCATTTCAAGGCTTCTTATTGAACTTAAGAATGTCTTTTTCTATGAGTAAGACATTAAATAATTTCAAGTCTTCTTATCAACCTAAAGAATGTCTTTTTCTATAAGTAAGAGACTGAATCATATCAAGTCTTCTTATCGACCTAAAGAATGTCTTTTTCTATGAGTAAGAGAATAAATCATTTAAAGTCTTCTTATCGACCTAAAGAATATCTTTTTCTATGAGTAAGAGAAAGAATCATTTCAAGTCTACTCATCGACCTAAAAAATGTCTTTTTCCATGTGTAAGAGAATTAATCATTTCAACTCTTCTCATCGACCTAAAGAAGGTCTTTTTCTATTAGAAAGTGCCTGAATCATTTCAAGACTTCTTATCGACCTAACGAATGTCTTTTTCTGTGAGTAGGATATTGAATATTTTCAAGTCTACATATCGACCTAAAGAATGTTTTTTTCTATGAGTAAGGGACTGAATAATTTTAAGTCTTCTTATCGACTTAAGGAATGTCTTTTTCTATGAGTAAGAATATGGATCATTTCAAGTTTACTTATCGACCTAAAGAATGTCTTTTTCTATGAGTAAGAGACTGAATAATTTCAAGTTTCTTATCGACCAAAGGAATGTCTTTTTCTACGAGTAAGAGACTGACTCATTTCAAGTCTTCTTATCAACCTAAAGAATAACTTTTTCTATGAGTAAGAGACTGAATCATTTCAAGTCTTCTTATCGACCTAAAGAATGTCTTTTTTCCATGAGTAAGTGACTGAATAATATAAAGTCTTCTTATCGAACTAAAGAATGTCTTTTTCTGACAGTAAGTGACTGAATCATTTCAAGTCTTCTTATCGACCTAAAGAATGTCTTTTTCTATGAGTAGGAGATTGAATCATTTCAAGTCTACATATAGACCTAATGAATGTATTTTTCTATATGTAAGAAACTGAATAATTTCCAGTCTTCTTATCGACGTAAGGAATGTCTTTTTCTATGTGTAAGAGAATGAATAATTTCAAGTCTTCTTATCAACCTAAAGAATGTCTTTTTCCATGAGTAAGTGAATGAATCTTTTCAAGTCTTCTTATCGACCTAAAGAATGTCTTTTTCTATGAGAAAGGGAATGAATTATTTCAAGTCTTCTTATCGAAATAAAGAATATCTTTTTCTATGAGTAAGAGACTGAGTCATTTCAATTCTTCTTATCGACCGAAAAAATATCTTTTTCTATGAGTAAGAGACTGAATCATTTCAATTCTTCTTATCGACCTAAAGAATATCTTTTTGTATGAGTAATAGACTGAATCATTTCAAGTCTACATATCGACCTAAAGAATGTCTTTATCTATGAGCAAGAGAATGAATCATTTCAAGTCTTCTTATCGACCTAAAGAATGTCTTTTCCATGAGTAAGAGACTGAATAATTTAAAGTCTTCTTATCGACCCTAAGAATGTCTTTATCTATGAGTAAGACACTGAATCATTTCAAGTCTTCTTATCAATCTAAAGAATGTCTTTTTCTATGAGTAAGGGACTGAATCATTTCTACTCTTCTGATCGGCCTAAAGAATGTCTTTTTCTATGAGTAAGTGACTGAATCATTTCAAGTCTTTTATCGACCGAAAGAATGTCTTTTTCTATGTGTAAGAGACTGAATCATTTAGAGAGTACTTGTCGACATAAAGAATGTCTTTTTCTATAAGTAAGACACTGAATCATTTCAAATCTTCTGATCGATCTAAAGAATGTCTTTTTCTCTGAGTAAGTGACTGAATATTTCAAGTCTACTTATCGACCTAAAGAACTTTTTTTTCTATGAGTAAGAGACTGAATCATTTTAAGTCTTCTTATCGACATAAAAAAATGCTACTTCTATGGGTAAGAGACTGAATCATTTCAAGTCTTCTTATCGACCTAAAGAATGTCTTTTTCCATGAGTAAGAGACAGAAACATTTCACGTCATCTTATCGACCTTAAGAATGTCTTTTTCTTTGAGTAAGAGACTGAATCATTTCAAGTCTACTTATCGACCTAAAGAATGTCTTTTTCTATCAGTAAGACACTGAATCATTGAAAGTCTTCATATCGACCTAAAAATGTCTTTTTTTTTGAGTAAGAGACTGAATCATTTCAAGACTTCTTATAGACCTAAAGAATGTCTTTTTCTATGTGTAAGAGACTGTATCACTTCAAGTCTACTTATCAACCTAAAGAATATCTTTTTCTCTGAGTAAGAGAATTAATCATTTCAAGTCTTCTTATCGACCTAAAGAATATCTTTTTCTCTGAGTAAGAGAATTAATCATTTCAAGTCTTCTTATTAACCTAAAGAATGTCTTTTTCTATGAATAAGAGACTGAATAATTTCATGTCTTTTTATCGACCTAAAGAATGTCTTTTCTATGAGTAAAGACTGATTCATTTCAAGACTACTTATCGACCTAAAGAATGTGTTTTTCTATGAGTAAGAAAATGAATCATTTCAAGTTTTCTTATCGACCTAAAGAATTTCTATTTCTATGAAGAAGTGACTGAACCCTTTCAAGTTTTTTGATCAGAATAAGAATGTGTTTTTCTATGAGTAAGAGACTGAATCATTTCAAGTCTACGTATCGACCAATAGAATGTCTTTTTGTAGAGAAAGAATCATTTTAAGTTTTAATTTTGACCTAAAGAATGTCTTTTTTTATGAGTAAGAGAATGAATAATTCCAAGTTACTTATCGACCTAAAGAATAATTTTAAGTCTTCTTATCGACATAAGGAATGTATTTTTCAATGAATAAGAGACTGACTCATTTCAAGTCTTCTTATCGACCAAAAGAATGTCTTTTTCTATGAGTAAGAGAATGATTCTTTTGAAGTCTTCTAATCGAACTAAAGAATATCTTTTTCTATGAGTAAGAGACTGACTCATTTCAAGTCTTCTTATCGACCTAAAGGATATCTTTTTCAATGAGTCAGAGACTGAATCATTTAAAGTCTTCTTATCAACGTAAAGATTGTCTTTTTCTGTGATTAAGAGACTGAATCATTTTATGTCTTCATATCGACCTAAAGAATGTCTTTTTCTAAGAGTAAGAGACAGAATCATTTAAAGGCTACTTATCGACCTAAAGAATATCTTTTTTTATGAATAAGAGACTGAATCATTTCAAGTCTTCTTAATGAGCTAAAGAATGTCTTTTTCTATGAGTAAGAAACTGAATAATCAAGTCTACTTATCGACCTAAAGTATATCCTTTTCCATGAATAAGTGAATGAATCATTTCAAGTCTTCTTATCGACCTAAATAATGTCTTTTTCTATCA
This sequence comes from Sepioteuthis lessoniana, assembly GCA_963585895.1. Taxonomy (NCBI): domain Eukaryota; kingdom Metazoa; phylum Mollusca; class Cephalopoda; order Myopsida; family Loliginidae; genus Sepioteuthis; species Sepioteuthis lessoniana. Next base: position 250,015 of record OY757936.1, read on the forward strand.
GTAAGAGACTAAATCATTTCGAGTCTTCTTATCGACCAAAAGAATGTCTTTTTCTATAACTAAGAGACTGAATAATTTCAAGGCTTCTTATCGACCTAAAGAATGTCTTTTCCTAAGAGTACGTGACTGAATCATTTGAAGTCTTCTTATTGACCTAAAGAATGTCTTTTTCTGTGAGTCAGAAACTGAATCATTTAAAGTCTACCTATCGACCTAAAGAATGTATTTTTCTATGAGTAAGAGACTGAATCATTTGAAGTCTTCTCATCGACCTAAAGAATGTCCTTTCCTATGAGTACGTTACTGAATCATTTCAAGTCATCTTATCGACCTAAAGAATGTCTTTTTCTATGAGTAAGAGACTGAATAATTTCAACTCACTTATCGACCTAAGGAATGCCTTTTTCCATGAGTAAGAGAATGAATCATTTCATGTCTTCTTATCGACCTAAAGAATAACTTTTTCTATGAGTAAGTGACTGAATCATTTCAAGTCTACTTATCGACCTAAAAAATGTCTTTTTCTACGAGCAAGACACTGAATCATTTCAAGTCTTATCATCGAGATAAAAAAGAATGTTCTTTTCTATGAGTAGGAGATTGAATCATTTCAAGTCTACATATCGATCAACAGAATGTCTTTTTCTATGAGTAAGAAACTGGATCATTTCAAGTCGTGTTATCGACCTAAAGAATATCTTTTTCTTAGAATTAGAGACTTAATTATTTCAAGACTTCTTATCGACGTAAGGAATTTCTTTTTCTATGAGTAAGAGACTGACTCATGTCAAGTCTTCTTATCGACCTAAAGTATATCTTTTTCCATGAGTAAGAGACTGAATCATTTCAAGTAGGGTTATCGACCTAAAGACTGTCTTTTTCAATGCGTAAGAGACTTTATCATGTAAAGTCTTCTTATCGACCTAAAGAATGTCTTTTTCTATGATTATGAAAATGAATCATTTCAAGTCGTCTTATTGACCTAAAGAATGTCTCTTTCTATGAGTAAGTGACTGAATATTTTAAGTCTTCTTATCGACCTAAAGAATATCTTTTTCTATGAGTAAGAGAATGAATCATTTCAAGTCTACTTATCGACCTAAAGGAAGTCTTTTTCTATGAATAAGAGACTTAATCATTTCCAGTCTTCCTTGAGACCGAAAAAATGTCTTTTTCTATCAGTAAGAGAAGGAATCATTTGGAGTCTTCTTATCGACCTAAATAATGTCTTTTTCTATGAGTAAGACACTGAATAATTGCAAGTCTTCTTATCGACCCAAACAATGTCTTTTTCTATGAGCAAGAGAATGAATCATTTCAAGTCTTCTTATTGACCTAAAGAATGTCTCTTTTTATGAGTCAGAGACTGAATAATTTCAAGTCTTCTAATAGACCTAATGAATGTCTGTTTCTATGAGTAAAAGAATGAATAATTTCAAGTCTTCTTATCGACCTAAAGAATGTCTTTTTCTATGAGTAAGAGACTGAATCATTTCAAGTCTTCTTACCGACCTAAAGAATGTCTTTTTCTATGAGTAAGAGACTGAATCATTTCAAGTCTTTTCATCGACCTAAAAATGTCTTTTTCTATGTGTAAGAGACTGAATCATTTCAAGTGTTCTTATCATCCTAAAGAATGTCTTTTTTTATGAGTAAAATAATGAATCATTTCAAGTCTTCTTATTGACCTAAAGAAGATCTTTTTCTATGAGTAAGAGACTGAATCATTTCAAGTCTACTTATCGACCTAAAGAATGTCTTTTTCCATGAGTAACGGACTGAATGATTTCAATCTTCTGATGAACCTAAAGAATGTCTTTTTTTATGCGTAAGAGACTGAATCATGTCAATTTTCTTATCTAACTAAAGAATGCCTTTCTCTATGAGTAAAAGACTGAATATTTTCATGTCCTCTTATCGACCTAAAGAATGTCTTTTTCCTTGAGTAAGAGACTGAATCATTTCAAGTCTTCTTATCGACCTAAAGAATATCTTTTTGTATGAGTAAGAGACTGAATCATTTCAAGTCCTCTTTTCGAACTAAAGAATGTCTTTTTCTATGAGTAAGAGACTGAATCATTTCAAGTCTTCTTATCGACCTAAAGAATATCTTTTTGTATGAGTAAGAGACTGAATCATTTCAAGTCTTCTTATCGAACAAATGAATGTCTATTTCTTTGAGTAAGAGATTGAATCATTTCAAGTCTACTTATCGACCTAAATAATGACTTTTTCCATGTGTAAGGGACTGAATCATTTCAATCTTCTGATGGAACTAAAGAATGTCTTTTTCTATGAGTAAGAGACTGAATCATTTCAAGTTTTCTTATCGACCTAAAGAACGTCTTTTCCTATGAGTACGTGAGTGAATAATTTCAAGTCTTCTTATAGACCTAAAGAATGTCTTTTTCTATGAGTAAGGGACTGAATATTTTCAAGTCTACCTATTGATCCACATAATGTCTTATTCTATGAGTAAGAGACTGAATAATTTCGAGTCTTCTTATCGGCCGAAAGAATGTCTTTTTCTATGAGTAAGAGACTGAATAATTTCTAGTTTTCTTATTGACCTGAGGAATGTAATTTTCTATGAGTAAGAGACTGAATCATTTCAAGTCTTCATATCGGCCGAAAGAATATCTTTTTCTATGAGTAAGAGACTGAATCATTTCAAGTCTTCTTATCGACCTAAATAATGTTTTATTCTATGAGTAAGAGACTGAATCATTTCAAGTCTTCTTATCAACCTAAAGAACGTATTTTTCTATGAGTAAGAGACTGAATCATTTCAAGTCTTCTTATCGACCTAAAGAATGTCTTTTTCTATGAGTTAGAGACTGTGTAATTTCAAGTCTTCTCATCGACCTAAAGAATGTCTTTTTCTCTGTGTTACAGACTGAATCATTTCAAGTCTTCTTATGGACCTAAAGAATGTCTTTTTCTATGAGTAAGAGACTGAATCATTTCAGGTCTTCTTATTGACCTAAAGAAAGTCTTTTTCTATGAGTAAGAGACTGATTCTTTTCCAGTCTTCTTTTCGACCTAAAGATTTTCTTTTTCTATTAGTAAGAGACTGAATCATTTCAAGACTTCTTATCGTCCTAAAGAATGTCTTATTCTATGAGTAAGAGACTGAATCATTTAAATTCTTCTTATCGACCTAAAGAATGTCTTCTATGATTAAGAGACCGAATCTTTTCTAGTCTTTTCATCGACCTAAAGAATGTATTTTTCTATAATAAAAGACTGAATCATTTCAAGTCTTCTTATTGACCTAAAGAATCTCTTTTTCTATGAATGAGAGACTGAATTATTTCAAGTCTTCTTATTGACCTAAAGAATGTCTTTTTCTATGAGTGAGAGACTGCATCATTTCAAGTCTACTTATCAACCTAAAGAATGTCTTTTTCTCTGAGTAAGAGACTTAATCATTTCAAGTCTACTTATCGACCTGAAGAATGTCTTTTTCTATATGTAAGAAACTGAATCATTTCAAGTCTTCTAATTGACCTGAAGAATATCTTTTTCTATGAGTAAGAGACTTAATCATTTCAAGTTTTCTTATCGACCTAAACGGCATCTTTTTCTATGAGTAAGAAACTGAATCATTTCAAGTCTTCTTAACGACCTAAAGAATGTCTTTTTCTATGACTAAGATATGAATCATTTCAAGTTTCCTTATCGACCTAAAGAATGTTTTTCTATATGAGTAAGAGACTGAACCAGTTCAAGCCTTTTTATCGACCCTTAAGAATTTCTTTTTTTATGAGTAAGAGACTGAATCATTTCAAGTATACGTATCGACCAAAAGAATATCTTTTTCTATGAGTAAGAGAATGAATCATTTCAAGTCTTCTTATCGTCCTAAAGAATGTCTTTTTCTATTTGTACGAGAATGAATCATTTCAAGTCTTCTTATCGACCTAAAGAATGTCTATTTCTATGAGTAAGAGACTGAATAATTTCAAGTCTTCTGATCGACCTAAAGAATGTCTTTTTATATGAGTAAGAGACTTAATCATTTCAAGTCTTCTTATCGATTTAAAAATGTCTTTTTCTATGAGTAAGAGACTGAATCATTTCAAGTCTTCTTATCGATCTAAAGAATGTGTTTTTCTATGAGTAAGAGACTAAATCATTTCAAATCTTCTTATCGACCTTAGGAATGTCTTTTTCTATGAGTAAGAGACTGAATCATTTCAAGTCTACTTATCGACCTAAAAATGTTATTTTCTATTAATAAGAGACTGAATCATTTCAAGTCATCTTATTGACCTAAAGAATGTCTTTTTAATGAGTAAGAGACAGAATCATTTTAAGTCTTCTTAATGAGCTAAAGAATATTTTGTTCTATGAGGAAGAGACTGAATAATTTCAAGTCTTCTTATCGACCTAAATTATGTCTTTTTCTATGAGTAAGAGACTGAATCATTTCAAGTCTACTTATCGACCTAAAGAACGTCTTTTTCTATGAGTAAAAAAAAATGAATCATTTCAAGTCTTCTTATCGACCTAAAGAATGTCATTTTCTATAAGTGAGACACTGAATCATTTCAAGTCTTCTTATTGACCTAAAGAATGTCTTTTCCAGTGAGGAAGACACTGAATCATTTCAAGTCTACTTATCGACCTAAAGAATGTCTTTTTCTATGAGTAAGTGACTTAATCATTTCAAGTCTTCTTATCGACCTAAAAAATGTCTTTTTCTATAAGTAAGAGACTGAATCATTTAAAGTCTACTTATAAACCTAAAGTATATCTTTTTCTATGAGTATGAGACTGAATCATTTCAAGTCTTCTTATTAACCTAAAGAATGTTCTTTTCTATGAGTAAGGGACTGAATCATTTCAAGTCTTCTGATCAACCTAATGAACGTCTTTTTCTATGAGTCATCATCATCATCATCATATCGTGCTGGCAGCACGGATATCCCTGACCCTCTTTCGCCACTCCTCCCTATCGTTCATCGCCCTAGGTAGGTCTTCAGGACAACAACCTGTATCCTCACATAGCTGCTGAATGTACGTTCGTGCTGGTCGTCCTGCTTTTGCGCGGCCGTGTGTGGGGATCCATAAGAGTACATCTCTTATGAGTTCATCTCTGCTTCTCCAGCAATGTCCTGCATGTCTGGTTCGTCTAACTTGAATAGTTTTCGTGATAGGGGGCAGGTAGCCATACAGTTGGTGTCTTGTTGGGTGTTGCCGCCAGGACTTGTTGAGGATTGCACGCAGCATTCTTGTGTAATTGCCATCTAGTTTCTTCTCCAGCCGTTTTGTTAGCGTCCATGTAGTGCATCCATATAGCAGTATCGATGTGACCGCTGCCTGGAAGAAACTGCGTTTCATTTTATCGGTTAGGTCTGATTTCCATATAGTCGATAGCCTATTGATAGCTGTCCATGCTTTCGTTAACCTCGTTTCGATGTCCTTTTCGGTTGATTCGACGCTGCTTCCTAGGTACGTGAATTTGTCTACTAGTTTAAGAGGGGTTCCTTCTAGAGTGGAGATGTCCCCCGTTTGGTTATAGCACATATATTCCGTTTTATGTGCATTAACATGGAGGCCTATGCTTGCTGCTGTTCGTTCCAAACTATGCAGAAGTGTTTCGGCTTGGTCAGGTGTATTTGCCAGTATCGCTATGTCATCGGCGTAGTCGGCGTCGGTAATTGTTGTTGCGGGGTATCTTCTGCTTCTTTTCTTCGTCAGTTCGAAGCCATTCTCTTTGATTTTGTCAATCGATGTTCTAAGTACGTAGTCTAGACAAATGATAAAGAGATACGGAGCCAGCGTGTCTCCTTGTAGTACTCCTGCTACTATGTCGAAGTATTCTGTGTCTCCATCTGGTGATCGTACTTTTACTTTAGTGTTTCTATAGAGAATCGTTATTGCCGCTACGGTTTCTTTAGGTATGCCGTACGCTAGTAGGATTTGTTCCATCTTTCCTCTGTGAATGGAGTCGAAAGCCTTGGTAAAGTCGACAAATATTAATGTCGCTTGTAGGTTCTTTGCCCGTACACCTTCAAGGATTCTGCGGATGGTTAATATTTGTGAGGTCGTAGATCTATTTCTTCGGAAGCCATTTTGGTTTTTTCTAAGTATGTTGTCGATTTTGGGTTCTATTCTGTTTCGTAGTAGGGCATTGTAGATTTTGGCAGCTATGGATGTAAGTGTTATGCCTCGGTAGTTTTTGGCTAATCCGAGGTCCCCCTTTTTAGGGAAGGGGAGTATGCATCCCTTCGTCCATCTATCTATCGGATTTTGATTGTATACTGCGTTGCAGTGTCGGAGCAGTATGTCGTCGAATTGTCTGGTCTTCCATACTTCCGGGGGAATTTCGTCCAGTCCTGCAGCTTTTCTATTTTTAATTTTTCTGAGAACCGAGTCGAGTTCTTGTGTGAACGGTCCAAGTTTAATGTCTAATTGTTTGCTAATTATTCTGGTGATTGGTTCAGGCGTTATTTTTGGTGGGTTTCCAAGTAAGTTTTCGAAGTGCTGTTTCCACAGTTTTATTCTTTCTTGTTGGTTTGCTGCTTTAAGTTTTGCTTTGGCCGTGTTCTTTCTTCTGCTCACTTCGTTTATTGTTTGCCAGGCAATTCTAGATTGTCTATCTTCCACCGAGTCTCTAATCTTATCTATCTGATTTTGAATGTATTCTGTCTGTTCCTTTATATATATGCCTGTTAATTGATATTGTGCCGTTTTTAGTTTTAAGGCATTTGTGTTTGTTGGGTTTTTTCGATAGTTTTTGGAGGCTGTTTTCACTAGTGCACGTTTTTCTCTCACCGCTAAAGTTTCCCATGGGACTCTATATTTAGTTTTAATTTTTGTTGGAATGTATTTTGCTGCTGCCTCGAGGTGTGCATTGACGAAATTTTCGTATTCGTCGTTTGGTGTACTTTTTTCCGTCTTTTCTTGTAGTGTTTCGAATCTGTTTCTTAATTCTAATACGTATTTATCTCTTACATCTTTGTTGTTTAATAGGGCCCAGTCATAGTGTTTGGTGGTCGCTGTTCGTTTGTCGTAGGCTTAACCGTATTTTCGCCGTGACTATTCGGTGATCGCTGGACACACCCTCAAAAGAGGAGTATGCCTCGCAATTCAATGCACTATTCTTCCATTTCTTGTTTATAAGGACGTAGTCTATCTGAGCTTTAGTATTGTTTGCGTACGTGTATGTCCATAGTTTGCCCTCTCTTTTTTGGTAGTTTGTATTGAGGCATGCTAATCTATTTTCTATCATGAAATCTGTTAGATGTTGCCCATTTCTATTTGACGTGTTGTGGAGGCTGTTTTTGTTGTTTCCGTTTTTCCCGATTTGTGCATTCATGTCTCCGCCAATGACTAACATGTTGTGTTTCGGGATGCTACGCACTAATGAGGATAACTCATCGTAGAAGGTGACTATTTCATTTTCTTCACTAACATTGGTGGGGCTGTAGCATGAGACGATTGTTGCTCTGGGGTTTCCGTTAAATGTAGCTACCATCATTCTAGGTTGTATTTTCTCTATGCTATTAAGCGTTTTTAGTGCTCTAGGTCCTATAAGCAATCCTACCCCTCCCACTGCGGCGTTGACAGAGTTTTTCCATGCGGATACAGTGGCGAGCGACCATCCATTGCTAGTTTCGTGATATTTGATATCTTCTGTGTGTGTGTATCTGTGTTCTTGTATGCATATTATGTCTATTTTATGTTCTTCGGCCGATGCGATTAGCTCTGGGAGTTGTCCTATTCTATTTAAGGTTCTTACGTTAAATGTGGCTATTTGTAGTGTTTGCTTGCATTTTAGTAGTTTTGATTGTTTGAGCTCTGTAGCTGATTTTTCGAACACCGAGGCCAGGGCTCCAACCTCAGCAGGACGCGCCCCTTTTTTACCCGCGCGAAGAGCGATGCGGTTTGTGTAAGTGGTTTGAGTGTGGGTCATGGTTATCTTTCGATGGCTGTTTTATTCTCTTCTATAGAAGCCACTCTTATAGAGGAGCAGCAGTAGTTCCCCGATCGAACTGTCGATCCTGAGCGAAAAGTCTTCAGACTCACGTCCAGGACCCATTTGGGTATTGAGTTTGGTCGTCCATTGTTTTATTCAAATACCTTTACGTACATCATGCTGCTTCCCATGTGTACATTTAAAAAAAAAAAAAAAAAAAAAAAAAAAAAAATTTAAAAAGAAAAATAAATAAAAAAAAAAAAAAAAGAAAAAGAAAAGGGTGGGGGAATTTGTTTTAAGTTTTAACTTAGTTAAAGTCCAACATTAAGGTACTTTCTTAAGACTTTCACTAGTACTGACTTATACTTTTACGAATTTTTAAATTATTCGATAGAAGATATTCAAAAACATTCTGCCTTGTTCGCTGACATGTGGATAGGCTTCATATCAAATTGGCTTTATAGTAGAGTAAGCGTGCCTTTACATTTAAAACGCATAGTTTAAGCATTATTTCACAAACAAAATACAGCATAACATTTTGTAAAATTCAGCATTTTAAATTGGAATTAAAGACATACTGACCAATATCGACATTTCTTCCACTCGGCTCCCGAGTTCAAAAGCTCTTCTTCGTTTGGACTTTTATTTACTACTGATATTTTAGGTAGCTTTGGGGGTGGCGGTCTACTGGGGTGGAGGGGAGAATTCGTTTTTGTTGGGTTTTTTTTTCTTCTTTTTTTTCCTTTTTCCCTTTCTGAGGGGGGGGGGGGCTGTGGTAGCATTCTAGGCTTTTCTTCTAAACTACTGTTAGGGCTTTCTTTACGAATTTTTAAATTATTCGATAGAAGATATTCAAAAACATTCTGCCTTGTTCGCTGACATGTGGATAGGCTTAATATCAAATTGGCTTTATAGTAGAGTAAGCGTGCCTTTACATTTAAAACGCATAGTTTAAGCATTATTTCACAAACAAAATACAGCATAACATTTTGTAAAATTCAGCATTTTAAATTGGAATTAAAGACATACTGACCAATATTGACATTTCTTCCACTCGGCTCCCGAGTTCAAAAGCTCTTCTTCGTTTGGACTTTTATTTACTACTGATATTTTAGGTAGCTTTGGGGGTGGCGGTCTACTGGGGTGGAGGGGAGAATTCGTTTTTGTTGGGTTTTTTTTTCTTCTTTTTTTTCCTTTTTCCCTTTCTGAGGGGGGGGGCTGTGGTAGCATTCTAGGCTTTTCTTCTAAACTACTGTTAGGGCTTTCTTTACGAATTTTTAAATTATTCGATAGAAGATATTCAAAAACATTCTGCCTTGTTCGCTGACATGTGGATAGGCTTCATATCAAATTGGCTTTATAGTAGAGTAAGCGTGCCTTTACATTTAAAACGCATAGTTTAAGCATTATTTCACAAACAAAATACAGCATAACATTTTGTAAAATTCAGCATTTTAAATTGGAATTAAAGACATACTGACCAATATTGACATTTCTTCCACTCGGCTCCCGAGTTCAAAAGCTCTTCTTCGTTTGGACTTTTATTTACTACTGATATTTTAGGTAGCTTTGGGGGTGGCGGTCTACTGGGGTGGAGGGGAGAATTCGTTTTTGTTGGGTTTTTTTTTCTTCTTTTTTTTCCTTTTTCCCTTTCTGAGGGGGGGGGCTGTGGTAGCATTCTAGGCTTTTCTTCTAAACTACTGTTAGGGCTTTCTTTACGAATTTTTAAATTATTCGATAGAAGATATTCAAAAACATTCTGCCTTGTTCGCTGACATGTGGATAGGCTTCATATCAAATTGGCTTTATAGTAGAGTAAGCGTGCCTTTACATTTAAAACGCATAGTTTAAGCATTATTTCACAAACAAAATACAGCATAACATTTTGTAAAATTCAGCATTTTAAATTGGAATTAAAGACATACTGACCAATATTGACATTTCTTCCACTCGGCTCCCGAGTTCAAAAGCTCTTCTTCGTTTGGACTTTTATTTACTACTGATATTTTAGGTAGCTTTGGGGGTGGCGGTCTACTGGGGTGGAGGGGAGAATTCGTTTTTGTTGGGTTTTTTTTTCTTCTTTTTTTTCCTTTTTCCCTTTCTGAGGGGGGGGCTGTGGTAGCATTCTAGGCTTTTCTTCTAAACTACTGTTAGGGCTTTCTTTACGAATTTTTAAATTATTCGATAGAAGATATTCAAAAACATTCTGCCTTGTTCGCTGACATGTGGATAGGCTTCATATCAAATTGGCTTTATAGTAGAGTAAGCGTGCCTTTACATTTAAAACGCATAGTTTAAGCATTATTTCACAAACAAAATACAGCATAACATTTTGTAAAATTCAGCATTTTAAATTGGAATTAAAGACATACTGACCAATATTGACATTTCTTCCACTCGGCTCCTGAGTTCAAAAGCTCTTCTTCGTTTGGACTTTTATTTACTACTGATATTTTAGGTAGCTTTGGGGGTGGCGGTCTACAGGGGTGGAGGGGAGAATTCGTTTTTGTTGGGTTTTTTTTTTTTCTTTTTTTTCCTTTTTCCCTTTCTGAGGGGGGGGGGCTGTGGTAGCATTCTAGGCTTTTCTTCTAAACTACTGTTAGGGCTTTCTTTACGAATTTTTAAATTATTCGATAGAAGATATTCAAAAACATTCTGCCTTGTTCGCTGACATGTGGATAGGCTTCATATCAAATTGGCTTTATAGTAGAGTAAGCGTGCCTTTACATTTAAAACGCATAGTTTAAGCATTATTTCACAAACAAAATACAGCATAACATTTTGTAAAATTCAGCATTTTAAATTGGAATTAAAGACATACTGACCAATATCGACATTTCTTCCACTCGGCTCCCGAGTTCAAAAGCTCTTCTTCGTTTGGACTTTTATTTACTACTGATATTTTAGGTAGCTTTGGGGGTGGCGGTCTACTGGGGTGGAGGGGAGAATTCGTTTTTGTTGGGTTTTTTTTTCTTCTTTTTTTTCCTTTTTCCCTTTCTGAGGGGGGGGGGCTGTGGTAGCATTCTAGGCTTTTCTTCTAAACTACTGTTAGGGCTTTCTTTACGAATTTTTAAATTATTCGATAGAAGATATTCAAAAACATTCTGCCTTGTTCGCTGACATGTGGATAGGCTTAATATCAAATTGGCTTTATAGTAGAGTAAGCGTGCCTTTACATTTAAAACGCATAGTTTAAGCATTATTTCACAAACAAAATACAGCATAACATTTTGTAAAATTCAGCATTTTAAATTGGAATTAAAGACATACTGACCAATATTGACATTTCTTCCACTCGGCTCCCGAGTTCAAAAGCTCTTCTTCGTTTGGACTTTTATTTACTACTGATATTTTAGGTAGCTTTGGGGGTGGCGGTCTACTGGGGTGGAGGGGAGAATTCGTTTTTGTTGGGTTTTTTTTTCTTCTTTTTTTTCCTTTTTCCCTTTCTGAGGGGGGGGGGCTGTGGTAGCATTCTAGGCTTTTCTTCTAAACTACTGTTAGGGCTTTCTTTACGAATTTTTAAATTATTCGATAGAAGATATTCAAAAACATTCTGCCTTGTTCGCTGACATGTGGATAGGCTTCATATCAAATTGGCTTTATAGTAGAGTAAGCGTGCCTTTACATTTAAAACGCATAGTTTAAGCATTATTTCACAAACAAAATACAGCATAACATTTTGTAAAATTCAGCATTTTAAATTGGAATTAAAGACATACTGACCAATATTGACATTTCTTCCACTCGGCTCCCGAGTTCAAAAGCTCTTCTTCGTTTGGACTTTTATTTACTACTGATATTTTAGGTAGCTTTGGGGGTGGCGGTCTACTGGGGTGGAGGGGAGAATTCGTTTTTGTTGGGTTTTTTTTTCTTCTTTTTTTTCCTTTTTCCCTTTCTGAGGGGGGGGCTGTGGTAGCATTCTAGGCTTTTCTTCTAAACTACTGTTAGGGCTTTCTTTACGAATTTTTAAATTATTCGATAGAAGATATTCAAAAACATTCTGCCTTGTTCGCTGACATGTGGATAGGCTTCATATCAAATTGGCTTTATAGTAGAGTAAGCGTGCCTTTACATTTAAAACGCATAGTTTAAGCATTATTTCACAAACAAAATACAGCATAACATTTTGTAAAATTCAGCATTTTAAATTGGAATTCGACCTAAAAAATGTTTTTTTTTGAGTAAGAGTATGAATCATTTCAAGTCATCTTCTCGACCTAAAGAATGTCTTTTTCTATGAGTAAGAGACTGAATAATTTCGAGTCTTCTTATCGGCCGAAAGAATGTCTTTTTCTATGAGTAAGAGACTAAATAATTTCTAGTTTTCTTATTGACCTGAGGAATGTAATTTTCTATGAGTAAGAGACTGAATCATTTCAAGTCTTCATATCGGCCGAAAGAATGTCGTTTTCTATGAGTAAGAGACTGAATCATTTCAAGTCTTCTTATCGACCTAAATAATGTTTTTTTTCTATGAGTAAGAGACTGAATCATTTCAAGTCTTCTTATCGACCTAAAGAATATCTTTTTCTATGAGTAAGAGACGGAATCTTTTCAAGTCATCTTATCAAACAAAAGAATGTGTTTTTCTATGAGTATGTGACTGAATAATTTCAAGTCTTCTTATCGACCTAAAGAATGTCTTTTTCTATGAGTAAGAGAATGAATCATTTCAAGTCTTCTTTTCGACCTAAAGAATATCTTTTTCTATGAGTAAGAGACTGAATCATTTCAAGTCTTCTTATCGACCTAAATAATGTTTTATTCTATGAGTAAGAGACTGAATCATTTCAAGTCTTCTTATCAACCTAAAGAACGTATTTTTCTATGAGTAAGAGACTGAATCATTTCAAGTCTTCTTATCGACCTAAAGAATGTCTTTTTCTATGAGTTAGAGACTGTGTAATTTCAAGTCTTCTCATCGACCTAAAGAATGTCTTTTTCTCTGTGTTACAGACTGAATCATTTCAAGTCTTCTTATGGACCTAAAGAATGTCTTTTTCTATGAGTAAGAGACTGAATCATTTCAGGTCTTCTTATTGACCTAAAGAAAGTCTTTTTCTATGAGTAAGAGACTGAATCATTTCAAGTCTTCTTTTCGACCTAAAGATTTTCTTTTTCTATTAGTAAGAGACTGAATCATTTCAAGACTTCTTATCGTCCTAAAGAATGTCTTATTCTATGAGTAAGAGACTGAATCATTTAAATTCTTCTTATCGACCTAAAGAATGTCTTCTTCTATGATTAAGAGACCGAATCTTTTCTAGTCTTTTCATCGACCTAAAGAATGTATTTTTCTATAATAAAAGACTGAATCATTTCAAGTCTTCTTATTGACCTAAAGAATCTCTTTTTCTATGAATGAGAGACTGAATTATTTCAAGTCTTCTTATTGACCTAAAGAATGTCTTTTTCTATGAGTGAGAGACTGCATCATTTCAAGTCTACTTATCAACCTAAAGAATGTCTTTTTCTCTGAGTAAGAGACTTAATCATTTCAAGTCTACTTATCGACCTGAAGAATGTCTTTTTATATATGTAAGAAACTGAATCATTTCAAGTCTTCTAATTGACCTGAAGAATATCTTTTTCTATGAGTAAGAGACTTAATCATTTCAAGTTTTCTTATCGACCTAAACGGCATCTTTTTCTATGAGTAAGAGACTGAATCATTTCAAGTCTTCTTAACGACCTAAAGAATGTCTTTTTCTATGACTAAGATATGAATCATTTCAAGTTTCCTTATCGACCTAAAGAATGTTTTTCTATATGAGTAAGAGACTGAACCAGTTCAAGCCTTTTTATCGACCCTTAAGAATTTCTTTTTTTATGAGTAAGAGACTGAATCATTTCAAGTATACGTATCGACCAAAAGAATATCTTTTTCTATGTGTAAGAGAATGAATCATTTCAAGTCTTCTTATCGTCCTAAAGAATGTCTTTTTCTATTTGACGAGAATGAATCATTTCAAGTCTTCTTATCGACCTAAAGAATGTCTATTTCTATGAGTAAGAGACTGAATAATTTCAAGTCTTCTGATCGACCTAAAGAATGTCTTTTTATATGAGTAAGAGACTTAATCATTTCAAGTCTTCTTATCGATTTAAAAATGTCTTTTTCTATGAGTAAGAGACTGAATCATTTCAAGTCTTCTTATCGATCTAAAGAATGTGTTTTTCTATGAGTAAGAGACTAAATCATTTCAAATCTTCTTATTGACCTAAAGAATGTCCTTTTCTATGAGTAAGGGACTGAATCATTTCAAGTCTTCTGATCAACCTAATGAACGTCTTTTTCTATGAGTAAGAGACTTAAACATTACAAGACTTCTTATCGACCTAAAAAATGTTTTTTTTTGAGTAAGAGTATGAATCATTTCAAGTCTTCTTATCGACCTAAAGAATGTCTCTTTCTATGAGTAAGAGACTGAATAATTTCAAGTCTTCTTATCGACCAAAAGAATGTCTTTTTCTATGAGCAAGACAATGAATCTTTTTAAGTCTTGTTATTGACCTAAAGAATATCTCCATCTATGTGGAAGACACAGAATAATTTCAAGTCTTCTTATCGACCTAAAGAATGTCTTTTTCTGAGAGTAAAAGACTGAATCATTTCAAGTTTTCTTATCGACCGAAAGAATGTCTTGTTCTAGGAGTAGGACAATGAATCATTTCAAGTCTTCTTATTGACCTAAAGAATGTCTTTTTCTATGAGTGAGAGACTGCATCATTTCAAGTCTACTTATCGACCTAAAGAATGTGTTTTTCTATGAGTAAGAGTCTGAATCATTTCAAGTCATCTTATCAGCCTAAAGAATGTCTTTTTCTATGAGTAAGTGACTTAATCATTTCAAGTCTTCAAATCGACCTGAAGAATGTCTTTTTCTATGAGTAAGAGACTTAATCATTTCAAGTCTTCTTATCGACCTAAACGGCATCTTTTTCTATGAGTAAGAGACTGAATAATTTCAAGTCTTCTTATCGACCAAAAGAATGTCTTTTCTATGACTAAGATATGAATCATTTCAAGTCTCCTTATCGACCTAAAGAATGTTTTTCTACATGAGTAAGAGAATGAACCATTTCCAGTCTTCTTATTGACCAAAGGAATATCTTTTTCTATGAGTAAGTGACTTAATCATTTCAAGTTTTCTTATCAACGTAAAGAATGTCTTTTTCTATGAGTAAGAGACTGAATCATTTCAAGTCTTCTTATCGACCTAAATAATATCTTTTTTATGAGTAAGAGACTGAATCATTTCAAGTCTTTTCATCGATCTAAAGAATGTATTTTTCTATGTGTAAGAGACTGCATCATTTCAAGTCTTCTTATTGACCTAAACAATGTCTTTTTCCATGAGTAGGAGACTGAATCATTTCAAGTCTACTTATCGACCTAAAGAATGTTTTTTTCCATGAGTAAGGGACTGAATGATTTAAATCTTCTGATGGACCTAAAGAATGTCTTTTTTTATGAGTAAGAGACTGAATCATGTCAATTTTCTTATCTAACTAAAGAATGCCTTTCTCTAGGAGTAAAAGATTGAATCATTTCATGTCCTCTTATCGACCTAAAGAATGTCTTTTTCTATGAGTAAGAGACTGACTCATTTCAAGTCTTCTTATCGACCTAAAGTATATCTTTTTGTATGAGTAAGAGACTGAATCATTTCATGTCCTCTTTTCGAACTAAAGAATGTCTTTTTCTATGAGTAAGAGACTGAATAATTTCAAGTCTTCTTATCGAACTAATGAATGTCTATTTCTTTGAGTAAGAGATTGAATCATTTCAAGTCTACTTATCGACCTAAATAATGTCTTTTTCCATGTGTAAGGGACTGTATCATTTCAATCTTCTGATGGACCTAAAGAATGTCTTTTTCTATGAGTAAGAGACTGAATCATTTCAAGTCTTCTTATCGACCTAAAGAATGTCTTTTCCTATGAGTACGTGAGTGAATAATTTCAAGTCTTCTTATCGACCAAAAGAATGACTTTTCTATGACTAAGTTATGAATCATTTCAAGTCTCCTTATCGACCTAAAGAATGTTTTTCTACATGAGTAAGAGAATGAACCATTTCAAGTCTTCTTATTGACCTAAAGAATATCTTTTTCTATGAGTAAGTGACTTAATCATTTCAAGTCTTCTTATCAAACTAAAGAAAGACTTTTTCTATGAGCAAGACAATGAATCAGTTCAAGTCTTCATATTGACCTACCGAATGTCTCTTTCTATTAGTAAGAGACTGAATAATTTCAAGTCTTCTTATCGACCTAAAGAATGTCTTTTTCTATGAGTAAGAGACTGAATCATTTCAATCTTCTTATCGACCTAAAGAATGTATATTTATATGAGTAAGAGAATGCATGATTTCAAGTCTTCTTATCGACCTAAAGAATGTCTTTTTCTACTTGTAAGCGAATGAATCATTTCAAGTCTTCTTATCGTCCTAAAAAATGTCTTTTTCTATGAGTAAAAGACTGAATCATTTAAAGTCTACTTATCAACCTAAAGAATGACTTTTTTTTATGAGTAAGATAATGAATCATTTACAGTCTACCTATCGACCTAAAGAATGTCTTTTTCTATGAGGACGTGACTGAATCATTTCAAGTCATCTTATCAAACTAAAGAATGACTTTTTCTATGTGCAAGACAATGAATCAGTTCAAGTCTTCATATTGACCTTAAGAATGTCTCTTTCTATGAGTAAGAGACTGAATAATTTCAAGTCTTCTTACCGACCGAAAGAATGACTTTTCTATGACTAAGATATGAATCATTTCAAGTCTCCTTATCGACCTAAAGAATGTTTTTCTATATGAGTAAGAGACTGAACCAGTTCAAGTCTCCATATCGACCCTTAAGAATTTCTTTTTTTATGAGTAAGAGACTGAATCATTTCAAGTATACGTATCGACCAAAAGAATATCTTTTTCTATGAGTAAGAGAATGAATCATTTCAAGTCTTCTTATCGTCCTAAAGAATGTCTTTTTCTATTTGTACGAGAATGAATCATTTCAAGTCTTCTTATCGACCTAAAGAATGTCTTTTTATATGAGTAAGAGAATGAATTATTTCAAGTTTTCTTATCGACCTAAAGAATGTCTTTTTCTATGAGTAAGTGACTTAATCATTTCAAGTCTACTTTTCGACCTAAAGAATGTCTTTTCCTATGAGTAAGACACTTAATCCTTTCAAGTCTACTTATTGACCTAAAGAATGTCTTTTTCTATGAGTAAGTGACTTAATCATTTCAAGTCTTCTTATCGACCTAAAGAATGTCTTTTTCTATAAGTAAGAGACTGAATCATTTAAAGTCTACTTATAAACCTAAACATTATCTTTTTCTATGAGTAAGAGACTGAATCATTTCAAGTCTTCTTATTAACCTAAAGAATGTCTTTTTCTATGCGTAAGGGACTGAATCATTTCAAGTCTTCTTATTGATCTAAAGAATGTCCTTTTCTATGAGTAAGGGACTGAATCATTTCAAGTCTTCTGATCGACCTAAAGAATGCCTTTTTCTATGAGTAAGAGACTTAAACATTACAAGACTTCTTATCGACCTAAAAAAATTTTTTTTTTTGAGTAAGAGAATGAATCATTTCGAGTCTTCTTATCGACCTAAAGAATGTCTTTTTCTATGAGCAAGACAATGAAACTTTTTAAGTCTTGTTATTGACCTAAAGAATGTCTCTGTCTATGTGTAAGACACAGAATAATTTCAAGTCTTCTTATCGACCTAAAGAATGTCTTTTTCTGAGAGTAAAAGACTGAATCATTTCAAGTTTTCTTATCGACCGAAAGAATGTCTTTTTCTAGGAGTAGGAGAATGAATCATTTCAAGTCTTCTTATTGACCTAAAGAATGTCTTTTTCTAAGAGTGAGAGACTGAATTATTTCAAGTCTTCTTATTGACCTAAAGAATGTCCTTTTCCATGAGTGAGAGACTGCATCATTTCAAGTCTACTTATCGACCTAAAGAATGTCTTTTTCTATGAGTAAGAGATTTAATCATTTCAAGTTTTCTTATCGACCTAAACGGCATCTTTTTCTATGAGTAAGAGACTGAATCATTTCAAGTCTTCTTATCGACCAAAAGAATGTCTTTTCTATGACTAAGATATGAATCATTTCAAGTCTCCTTATCGACTTAAAGAATGTTTTTCTACAAGTGTAAGAGAATGAACCATTTCAAGTCTTCTTATTGAGCTAAAGAATATCTTTTTCTATGAGTAAGTGACTTAATCATTTCAAGTCTTCTTATCAAACTAAAGAATGACTTTTTCTATGAGTAAGAGACTGAATCATTTCAATCTTCTTATCGACCTAAAGAATGTATATTTATATGAGTAAGAGAATGAATGATTTCAAATCTTCTTATCGACCTAAAGAATGTCTTTTTCTATGAGTAAGAGAATGAATCATTTCAAGTCTTCTTATCGACCTAAAGAATGTCTTTTTCTATGCGGACGTGACTGAATCATTTCAAGTCATCTTATCAAACTAAAGAATGACTTTTTCTATGTGCAAGACAATGAATCAGTTCAAGTCTTCATATTGACCTAAAGAATGTCTCTTTTTATGAGTAAGAGACTGAATAATATCAAGTCTTCTTATCGACCTAAAGAATGTCTTTTTCTATGATAAGAGACTGAATCATTTCAAGTCTACTTATCGACCTAAAGAATGTCTTTTTATATGAGTAAGAGACTGAATCATTTCAAGTCTTCTAATCGACCTGATGAATGTCTTTTTCTATGAGTAAGGGACTTAATCATTTCAAGTTTTCTTATCGACCTAAACGGCATCTTTTTCTATGAGTAAGAGACTGAATAATTTCAAGTCTTCTTATCGATCGAAAGAATTTTTTTTCTATGACTAAGATATGAATCATTTGAAGTCTCCTTATCGACCTAAAGAATGTTTTTCTATATGAGTAAGAGACTGAACCAGGTCAAGTCTTCATATAGACCGTTTAGAATTTCTTTTTCTATGAGTAAGAGACTGAATCAATTCAAGAGTTCTTATCGACCTAATGAATATCTTTTTCTATGAGTAAGAGACTGAATCATTTCAATTCTACTTATCGACCTAAAGGAAGTCTTTTTCTATGAGTAAGATAATGAATCATTTACAGTCTACCTATCGACCTAAAGAATGTCTTTTTCTATGAGTACGTGACTGAATCATTTCAAGTCTACTTATCGACGTAAAGAATGTCTTTTTCTTTGAGTAAGAGACTGAATCATTTCAAGTCTACTTACCGACCTAAAGAATGTCTTTTTCTATGAGTAAGAGACTGAATCTTTTCACGTCTTCTTATCGACCTGAAGAATGTATATTTATATGAGTAAGAGAATGCATGATTTCAAGTCTTCTTATCGACCTAAAGAATTTCTCTGTTTATGAGTAAGAGACTGAATAATTTCGAGTCTTCTTATCGACCTAAAGAATGTCTTTTTCTATGAGCAAGACAATGAATCATTTCAAGTCTTGTTATTGACCTAAAGAATGTCTCTTTCTATGAGTAAGACAATGACTAATTTCAAGTCTTCTTATCGACCTAAAGAATGTCTTTTTCTAAGAGTAAAAGACTGAATCATTTCATGTTTTCTTATCGACCTAAAGAATATCTTTTTCTATGTGTAAGAGAATGAATCATTTCAAGTCTTCTTATCGACCTAACGAATGTCTTTTTCTACGAGTAAGAGACTGAATAATTTCAAGTCTTCTTATCGACCTAAAGAATGTCTTTTTATATGAGCAAGAGAATGAATCATTTGAAGTCTTCTTATCGACCTAAAGAATGTCTTCTTCTATGAGTAAGAGACTGAATCATTTCAAGTCTTCTTATCGACCTAAAGAATGTCTTCTTCTATGAGTAAGAGACTGAATCATTTCAAGTCTTCTTATCGACCTAAAGAATGTCTTCTTCTATGAGTAAGAGACTGGATCATTTCAAGTCTTCTTATTGATCTAAAGAATGTTTTTTATATGAGTAAGAGACTGAATCATTTCAAGTTTTCTTATCGACCCAAAGAATGTCTTTTTCTATGATTAAGAGACTGAATCATTTCCAGTCATCATATCAACCTAAAGAATGTCTTTTTCTATGAGCAAGAGACTGAATCATTTCAAGTCTTCTTATCGACCTAAAGAATGTCTTTTTCTATGAGTAAGTGAATGAATCATTTCAAGTCTTCTTATCGACCTAAAGAATGTCTTTTTCTATGAGTAAGACACTGAATCATTTCAAGTCTACTGATTGACCTAAAGAATGTCTTTTTCAATGAGTAAGAGACCGAATCATTTCATGTTTTCTAATCGACCTGAAGAATGTCTTTTTCCATGAGTAAGAGACTGAATCATTTCAAGTCTTCTTATTGATCTAAAGAATGTCTTTTTCTATGAGTAAGAGACTGAATCATTTCAAGTCTACTTATCGACCTAAAGAATGTCTTTTTCTATATGTAAGAAACTCAATCATTTAGTTTGTTTTTATAGACCTGGACGTTTTTTATAATAAACTAAATCATTTTAAATTTTCTTATCGCCCTAAAGAATGTCTTTTTCTATGTGTCAGAAACCGAATCTTTTCCAGTTTTCTTATCGCCCTTGAGAATATCTTTTTCTATTAATCAGAAACATAATCATTTTAAGATTTCTTATAAACCTGGAGAATGTCTTTTTCTAAAAAAAAAAATAGTATAAAAAAACTGAAAAAAGATTCTTATAATAGAAAACATTTTCCAGGTTAGAAACTGAATCATTTCAAGATTTCTTATCAACCAAAGAAAGTTTTTATTCTATAAGTAAGAAACTTAATCATTTCACGTTATCTTATGTCTTTTTCTATAATAAAGAAACTGAATTATTTCAATTTTTTTATCGATCAGAGAATGTATTTTTCTATAATTAAGAAACAAAATAATTTCCAGTTTTCTTATTGACCTAAGAATGAATTTTTCTATTAGTAAGGAACTGAATCATTTCCAGTTTCCTTATCAACCCGGAGAATGTCTTTTTTCTATAAGTAAGAAACTGTATCATTTCAAGTTTTCTTATCGACCTTGTAAATGTCTTTTTCTATAAGTCTGAAATGAAATAATTTTAAATAATCTTATAGAGAAAGACATTCTTCAGGTTGATAAGTCAGAAACTGAATTATTTCAAGTTTACTTATCGACCTAGAGAATGTCTTATTCTATAAAAAAGAAACTGAATCCTTTAGAGTTTTCTTGTAGACCTGGATAATTTTTTTCTATAATAAAGAAACTAAATCATTTTAAATTTTCCTTTCAATTTGGTGAATGTATTTTTTCTCTAATTAAGAAACTGATTTATTTCAAGTTTTTTTCTTATCGTAATGGAAAATGTCTTTTTCTATAATAAAGAAACTGAATCATTTCAATTTCTCTCATAGACCTGAAAAATGTCTCTTTCGATATGTAAGAAACTGAATCATTTAAAGTTTTTCATAAACCTGATGAACATCTTTTTCTATAATAAAGAAACTGAATCATTTCAATTTCTCTCATAGACCTAAAGAATGTCTCTTTCGATATATAAAAAACTGAATCATTTAAAGTTTTTCATAAACCTGATGAATATCTTTTTCTATAATAAAGAAACTGATTCATTTCAATTTCTCTCATAGACCTGAAGAATGTCTCTTTCGATATGTAAGAAACTGAATCATTTAAAGTTTTTCATAAACCTGGTGAATGTCTTTTTCTATAATAAAGAAACTGAATCATTTCAATTTCTCTCATAGACCTGAAGAATGTCTCTTTCGATATGTAAGAAACTGAATCATTTAAAGTTTTCATTAACCTGATGAATATCTTTTTCTATAATAAAGGAACTGAATCATTTCAATTTCTCTCATAGACCTAAAGAATGTCTCTTTCGATATGTAAGAAACTGAATCATTTAAAGTTTTTCATAAACCTGGTGAACATCTTTTTCTATAATAAAGAAACTGAATCATTTCAATTTCTCTCATAGACCAGAAGAATATTTCTTTTGATATGTAAGAAACTGAATCATTTAAAGTTTTTCATAAACCTGGTGAATATCTTTTTCTATAATAAAGAAACTGAATCATTTCAATTTCTCTCATAGACCTGAAAAATGTCTCTTTCGATATGTAAGAAACTGAATCATTTAAAGTTTTTCATAAACCTGGTGAACATCTTTTTCTATAATAAAGAAACTGTATCATTTCAATTTCTCTCATAGACCTGAAAAATGTCTCTTTCGATATGTAAGAAACTGAATCATTTAAAGTTTTTCATAAACCTGGAGAATGTCTTTTTCTATAATAAAGAAACTGAATCATTTCAATTTCTCTCATAGACCTGAAAAATGTCTCTTTCGATATGTAAGAAACTGAATCATTTAAAGTTTTTCATAAACCTGGTGAACATCTTTTTCTATTATAAAGAAACTGTATCATTTTAATTCCTCTCATAGACCTGAAAAATGTCTCTTTCAATATGTAAGAAACTGAATCATTTAAAGTTTTTCATAAACCTGATGAATATCTTTTTCTATAATAAAGAAACTGATTCATTTCAATTTCTCTCATAGACCTGAAAAATGTCTCTTTCAATATGTAAGAAACTGAATCATTTAAAGTTTTTCATAAACCTGGATAATTTTTTTCTATAATAAAGAAACTGTATCATTTTAATTTCTCTCATAGACCTGAAAAATGTCTCTTTCGATATATAAAAAACTGAATCATTTAAAGTTTTTCATAAACCTGGTGAATATCTTTTTCTATAATAAAGAAACTGTATCATTTTAATTCCTCTCATAGACCTGAAAAATATCTCTTTCGATATGTAAGAAACTGAATCATTTAAAGTTTTCATAAACCTGATGAATATCTTTTTCTATAATAAAGAAACTGATTCATTTCAATTTCTCTCATAGACCTGAAGAATATCTCTTTCGATATGTAAGAAAATGAATCATTTAAAGTTTTCATAAACCTGATGAATATCTTTTTCTATAATAAAGAAACTGATTCATTTCAATTTCTCTCATAGACCTGAAGAATGTCTCTTTCAATATGTAAGAAACTGAATCATTTAAAGTTTTTCATAAACCTGATGAACATCTTTTTCTATAATAAAGAAACTGTATCATTTTAATTTCTCTCATAGACCTGAAAAATGTCTCTTTCAATATGTAAGAAACTGAATCATTTCAATTTCTCTCATAGACCTGAAGAATGTCTCTTTCGATATGTAAGAAACTGAATCATTTAAAGTTTTTCATAAACCTGCTGAATATCTTTTTCTATAATAAAGAAACTGAATAATTTCCATTTCTCTCATAGAGCAGAAGAATATTTCTTTCAATATGTAAGAAACTGAATCATTTGAAGTTTTTCATAAACCTGGAGAATGTCTTTGTCTATAATAAAGAAACTGAATCAGTTAAAGTTTTCTCATACACCAGAGGGTGTCTCTTTCTATTAGAAAAAATTGAATCATTTCAAGTTTTCTCATAAACCTGGAGAATGTATTTTTGTATATTTATGAAATTGAATCATTTCAAGTATTCCTATCGACGTGTAGAATATATTTTTCTATAAGTAAGAAACTGAATCATTTCAACTTTTCTTATGGACCTGGTGAATGTTTTTTCCATAATTATAAACTGAGTTATTTTAAGATTTCTTTTCAAAATGGAGAATGTCCCTTTCTATAAGTAAGAAACTAAATTATTTCTACTTTTCTTTTAGTCCTGTGAATGTCTTTTTCTATTAGTAAGAACCTGAATCATTTCAACTTTTCTTATGGACCTGGTGAATGTTTTTTCCATAATTATAAACTGAGTTATTTTAAGATTTCTTTTCAAAATGGAGAATGTCCCTTTCTATGAGTAAGAAACTAAATTATTTCTACTTTTCTTTTAGTCCTGTGAATGTCTTTTTCTATTAGTAAGAACCTGAATCATTTCAACTTTTCTTATGGACCTGGTGAATGTTTTTTCTATAATTAGAAACTGGGTTATTTTAAGATTTCTTTTCAAAATGGACAATGTCCCTTTCTATAAGTAAGAAACTAAATTATTTCTACTTTTCTTTTAGTCCTGGGAATGTCTTTTTCTATTAGTAAGAAACTGAATCATTTCAAATTTTCTTATGGACCTGGTGAATGTTTTTTTCTATAATTAGAAACTGAGTTATTTTAAGATTTCTTTTCAAAATGGAGAATGTCCCTTTCTATAAGTAAGAAACTAAATTATTTCTACTTTTCTTTTAGTCCTGGGAATGTCTTTTTCAATTAGTAAGAAACTGAATCATTTCAACTTTTCTTATGGACCTGGTGAATGTTTTTTTCTATAATTAGAAACTGAGCTATTTTAAGATTTCTTTTCAAAATGGAGAATGTCCCTTTCTATAAGTAAGAAACTAAATTATTTCTACTTTTCTTTTAGTCCTGAAGAATGTCTTTTTCCATTAGTAAGAACCTGAATCATTTCAACTTTTCTTATGGACCTGGTGAATGTATTTTTCTATAATTAGAAACTGGGTTATTTTAAGATTTCTTTTCAAAATGGAGAATGTCCCTTTCTATAAGTAAGAAACTAAATTATTTCTACTTTTCTTTTAGTCCTGGGAATGTTTTTTAGATTTGTAAGAACCTGAATCATTTCAACTTTTCTTATGGACCTGGTGAATGTTTTTTTCTATAATTAGAAACTGAGTTATTTTAAGATTTCTTTTCAAAATGGAGAATGTCCCTTTCTATAAGTAAGAAACTAAATTATTTCTACTTTTCTTTTAGTCCTGGGAATGTCTTTTTCAATTAGTAAGAAACTGAATCATTTCAACTTTTCTTATGGACCTGGTGAATGTTTTTTTCTATAATTAGAAACTGAGCTATTTTAAGATTTCTTTTCAAAATAGAGAATGTCCCTTTCTATAAGTAAGAAACTAAATTATTTCTACTTTTCTTTTAGTCCTGAAGAATGTCTTTTTCTATTAGTAAGAAACTGAATCCTTTCAAATTTTCTTATGGACCTGGTGAATGTTTTTTTCTATAATTAGAAACTGAGTTATTTTAAGATTTCTTTTCAAAATGGAGAATGTCCCTTTCTATAAGTAAGAAACTAAATTATTTCTACTTTTCTTTTAGTCCTGGGAATGTCTTTTTCTATTAGTAAGAAACTGAATCATTTCAAATTTTCTTATGGACCTGGTGAATATTTTTTCTATAATTAGAAACTGGGTTATTTTAAGATTTCTTTTCAAAATGGAGAATGTCCCTTTCTATAAGTAAGAAACTAAATTATTTCTACTTTTCTTTTAGTCCTGAAGAATGTCTTTTTCTATTAGTAAGAAACTGAATCATTTCAAATTTTCTTATGGACCTGGTGAATATTTTTTCTATAATTAGAAACTGGGTTATTTTAAGATTTCTTTTCAAAATGGAGAATGTCCCTTTCTATAAGTAAGAAACTAAATTATTTCTACTTTCCTTTTAGTCCTGGGAATGTCTTTTTCTATTAGTAAGAAACTGAATCATTTAAAATTTTCTTATGGACCTGGTGAATGTTTTTTCTATAATTAGAAACTGGGTTATTTTAAGATTTCTTTTCAAAATGGAGAATGTCCCTTTTTATAAGTAAGAAACTAAATTATTTCTACTTTTCTTTTAGTCCTGGGAATGTCTTTTTCTATTAGTAAGAAACTGAATCATTTCAACTTTTCTTATGGACCTGGTGAATGTTTTTTTCTATAATTAGAAACTGAGTTATTTTAAGATTTCTTTTCAAAATGGAGAATGTCCCTTTCTATAAGTAAGAAACTAAATTATTTCTACTTTTCTTTTAGTCCTGTGAATGTCTTTTTCTATTAGTAAGAACCTGAATCATTTCAAATTTTCTTATGGACCTGGTGAATGTTTTTTCTATAATTAGAAACTGGGTTATTTTAAGATTTCTTTTCAAAATGGAGAATGTCCCTTTCTATAAGTAAGAAACTAAATTATTTCTACTTTCCTTTTAGTCCTGTGAATGTCTTTTTCAATTAGTAAGAACCTGAATCATTTCAAATTTTCTTATGGACCTGGTGAATGTTTTTTTCTATAATTAGAAACTGAGTTATTTTAAGATTTCTTTTCAAAATGGAGAATGTCCCTTTTTATAAGTAAGAAACTAAATTATTTCTACTTTTCTTTTAGTCCTGGGAATGTCTTTTTCTATTAGTAAGAAACTGAATCATTTCAACTTTTCTTATGGACCTGGTGAATGTTTTTTTCTATAATTAGAAACTGAGTTATTTTAAGATTTCTTTTCAAAATGGAGAATGTCCCTTTCTATAAGTAAGAAACTAAATTATTTCTACTTTTCTTTTAGTCCTGTGAATGTCTTTTTCTATTAGTAAGAACCTGAATCATTTCAAATTTTCTTATGGACCTGGTGAATGTTTTTTCTATAATTAGAAACTGGGTTATTTTAAGATTTCTTTTCAAAATGGAGAATGTCCCTTTCTATAAGTAAGAAACTAAATTATTTCTACTTTTCTTTTAGTCCTGTGAATGTTTTTTTCAATTAGTAAGAACCTGAATCATTTCAAATTTTCTTATGGACCTGGTGAATGTTTTTTTCTATAATTAGAAACTGAGTTATTTTAAGATTTCTTTTCAAAATGGAGAATGTCCCTTTCTATAAGTAAGAAACTAAATTATTTCTACTTTTCTTTTAGTCCTGGGAATGTCTTTTTCTATTAGTAAGAAACTGAATCATTTCAAATTTTCTTATGGACCTGGTGAATGTTTTTTCTATAATTAGAAACTGGGTTATTTTAAGATTTCTTTTCAAAATGGAGAATGTCCCTTTCTATAAGTAAGAAACTAAATTATTTCAACTTTTCTTTTAGTCCTGTGAATGTCTTTTTCTATTAGTAAGAACCTGAATCATTTCAAATTTTCTTATGGACCTGGTGAATGTTTTTTTCTATAATTAGAAACTGGGTTATTTTAAGATTTCTTTTCAAAATGGAGAATGTCCCTTTTTATAAGTAAGAAACTAAATTATTTCTACTTTTCTTTTAGTCCTGGGAATGTCTTTTTCTATTAGTAAGAAACTGAATCATTTCAACTTTTCTTATGGACCTGGTGAATGTTTTTTTCTATAATTAGAAACTGAGTTATTTTAAGATTTCTTTTCAAAATGGAGAATGTCCCTTTCTATAAGTAAGAAACTAAATTATTTCTACTTTTCTTTTAGTCCTGTGAATGTCTTTTTCTATTAGTAAGAACCTGAATCATTTCAAATTTTCTTATGGACCTGGTGAATGTTTTTTCTATAATTAGAAACTGGGTTATTTTAAGATTTCTTTTCAAAATGGAGAATGTCCCTTTCTATAAGTAAGAAACTAAATTATTTCTACTTTTCTTTTAGTCCTGTGAATGTCTTTTTCTATTAGTAAGAACCTGAATCATTTCAAATTTTCTTATGGACCTGGTGAATGTTTTTTTCTATAATTAGAAACTGAGTTATTTTAAGATTTCTTTTCAAAATGGAGAATGTCCCTTTCTATAAGTAAGAAACTAAATTATTTCTACTTTTCTTTTAGTCCTGGGAATGTCTTTTTCTATTAGTAAGAAACTGAATCATTTCAAATTTTCTTATGGACCTGGTGAATGTTTTTTCTATAATTAGAAACTGGGTTATTTTAAGATTTCTTTTCAAAATGGAGAATGTCCCTTTCTATAAGTAAGAAACTAAATTATTTCTACTTTTCTTTTAGTCCTGTGAATGTCTTTTTCTATTAGTAAGAACCTGAATCATTTCAAATTTTCTTATGGACCTGGTGAATGTTTTTTTCTATAATTAGAAACTGGGTTATTTTAAGATTTCTTTTCAAAATGGAGAATGTCCCTTTTTATAAGTAAGAAACTAAATTATTTCTACTTTTCTTTTAGTCCTGGGAATGTCTTTTTCTATTAGTAAGAAACTGAATCATTTCAACTTTTCTTATGGACCTGGTGAATGTTTTTTTCTATAATTAGAAACTGAGTTATTTTAAGATTTCTTTTCAAAATGGAGAATGTCCCTTTCTATAAGTAAGAAACTAAATTATTTCTACTTTTCTTTTAGTCCTGTGAATGTCTTTTTCTATTAGTAAGAACCTGAATCATTTCAAATTTTCTTATGGACCTGGTGAATGTTTTTTCTATAATTAGAAACTGGGTTATTTTAAGATTTCTTTTCAAAATGGAGAATGTCCCTTTCTATAAGTAAGAAACTAAATTATTTCTACTTTTCTTTTAGTCCTGTGAATGTTTTTTTCAATTAGTAAGAACCTGAATCATTTCAAATTTTCTTATGGACCTGGTGAATGTTTTTTTCTATAATTAGAAACTGAGTTATTTTAAGATTTCTTTTCAAAATGGAGAATGTCCCTTTCTATAAGTAAGAAACTAAATTATTTCTACTTTTCTTTTAGTCCTGGGAATGTCTTTTTCTATTAGTAAGAAACTGAATCATTTCAAATTTTCTTATGGACCTGGTGAATGTTTTTTCTATAATTAGAAACTGGGTTATTTTAAGATTTCTTTTCAAAATGGAGAATGTCCCTTTCTATAAGTAAGAAACTAAATTATTTCAACTTTTCTTTTAGTCCTGTGAATGTCTTTTTCTATTAGTAAGAACCTGAATCATTTCAAATTTTCTTATGGACCTGGTGAATGTTTTTTTCTATAATTAGAAACTGGGTTATTTTAAGATTTCTTTTCAAAATGGAGAATGTCCCTTTTTATAAGTAAGAAACTAAATTATTTCTACTTTTCTTTTAGTCCTGGGAATGTCTTTTTCTATTAGTAAGAAACTGAATCATTTCAACTTTTCTTATGGACCTGGTGAATGTTTTTTTCTATAATTAGAAACTGAGTTATTTTAAGATTTCTTTTCAAAATGGAGAATGTCCCTTTCTATAAGTAAGAAACTAAATTATTTCTACTTTTCTTTTAGTCCTGTGAATGTCTTTTTCTATTAGTAAGAACCTGAATCATTTCAAATTTTCTTATGGACCTGGTGAATGTTTTTTCTATAATTAGAAACTGGGTTATTTTAAGATTTCTTTTCAAAATGGAGAATGTCCCTTTCTATAAGTAAGAAACTAAATTATTTCTACTTTTCTTTTAGTCCTGTGAATGTCTTTTTCAATTAGTAAGAACCTGAATCATTTCAAATTTTCTTATGGACCTGGTGAATGTTTTTTTCTATAATTAGAAACTGAGTTATTTTAAGATTTCTTTTCAAAATGGAGAATGTCCCTTTCTATAAGTAAGAAACTAAATTATTTCTACTTTTCTTTTAGTCCTGGGAATGTCTTTTTCTATTAGTAAGAAACTGAATCATTTCAAATTTTCTTATGGACCTGGTGAATGTTTTTTCTATAATTAGAAACTGGGTTATTTTAAGATTTCTTTTCAAAATGGAGAATGTCCCTTTCTATAAGTAAGAAACTAAATTATTTCTACTTTTCTTTTAGTCCTGTGAATGTCTTTTTCTATTAGTAAGAACCTGAATCATTTCAAATTTTCTTATGGACCTGGTGAATGTTTTTTTCTATAATTAGAAACTGGGTTATTTTAAGATTTCTTTTCAAAATGGAGAATGTCCCTTTTTATAAGTAAGAAACTAAATTATTTCTACTTTTCTTTTAGTCCTGGGAATGTCTTTTTCTATTAGTAAGAAACTGAATCATTTCAACTTTTCTTATGGACCTGGTGAATGTTTTTTTCTATAATTAGAAACTGAGTTATTTTAAGATTTCTTTTCAAAATGGAGAATGTCCCTTTCTATAAGTAAGAAACTAAATTATTTCTACTTTTCTTTTAGTCCTGTGAATGTCTTTTTCTATTAGTAAGAACCTGAATCATTTCAAATTTTCTTATGGACCTGGTGAATGTTTTTTCTATAATTAGAAACTGGGTTATTTTAAGATTTCTTTTCAAAATGGAGAATGTCCCTTTCTATAAGTAAGAAACTAAATTATTTCTACTTTTCTTTTAGTCCTGTGAATGTCTTTTTCAATTAGTAAGAACCTGAATCATTTCAAATTTTTTATGGACCTGGTGAATGTTTTTTTCTATAATTTGAAACTGAGTTATTTTAAGATTTCTTTTCAAAATGGAGAATGTCCCTTTCTATAAGTAAGAAACTAAATTATTTCTACTTTTCTTTTAGTCCTGTGAATGTCTTTTTCTATTAGTAAGAACCTGAATCATTTCAAATTTTCTTATGGACCTGGTGAATGTTTTTTCTATAATTAGAAACTGGGTTATTTTAAGATTTCTTTTCAAAATGGAGAATGTCCCTTTCTATAAGTAAGAAACTAAATTATTTCTACTTTTCTTTTAGTCCTGAAGAATGTCTTTTTCTATTAGTAAGAAACTGAATCATTTCAAATTTTCTTATGGACCTGGTGAATGTTTTTTTCTATAATTAGAAACTGAGTTATTTCAAGATTTCTTTTCAGAATGGAGAATGTCCCTTTCTATAAGTAAGAAACTAAATTATTTCTACTTTTCTTTTAGTCCTGGGAATGTCTTTTTCTATTAGTAAGAAACTGAATCATTTCAAATTTTCTTATGGACCTGGTGAATGTTTTTTTCTATAATTGGAAACTGGGTTATTTCAAGATTTCTTTTCAAAATGGAGAATGTCCCTTTCTAAAAGTAAGAAACTAAATTATTTCTACTTTTCTTTTAGTCCTGTGAATGTCTTTTTCTATTAGTAAGAACCTGAATCATTTCAAATTTTCTTATGGACCTGGTGAATGTTTTTTCTATAATTAGAAACTGGGTTATTTTAAGATTTCTTTTCAAAATGGAGAATGTCCCTTTCTATAAGTAAGAAACTAAATTATTTCTACTTTTCTTTTAGTCCTGAAGAATGTCTTTTTCTATTAGTAAGAAACTGAATCATTTCAAATTTTCTTATGGACCTGGTGATTGTTTTTTCTATAATTAGAAACTGGGTTATTTTAAAATTTCTTTTCAAAATGGAGAATGTCCCTTTCTAAAAGTAAGAAACTAAATTATTTCTACTTTTCTTTTACTCCTGGGAATGTTTTTTAGATTTGTAAGAACCTGAATCATTTCAAATTTTCTTATGGACCTGGTGAATGTTTTTTTCTATAATTGGAAACTGGGTTATTTTAAGATTTCTTTTCAAAATGGAGAATGTCCCTTTCTATAAGTAAGAAACTAAATTATTTCTACTTTTCTTTTAGTCCTGGGAATGTCTTTTTCTATTAGTAAGAAACTGAATCATTTCAACTTTTCTTATGGACCTGGTGAATGTTTTTTTCTATAATTAGAAACTGAGCTATTTTAAGATTTCTTTTCAAAATGGAGAATGTCCCTTTCTATAAGTAAGAAACTAAATTATTTCTACTTTTCTTTTAGTCCTGGGAATGTTTTTTAGATTTGTAAGAACCTGAATCATTTCAACTTTTCTTATGGACCTGGTGAATGTTTTTTTCTATAATTGGAAACTGGGTTATTTTAAGATTTCTTTTCAAAATGGAGAATGTCCCTTTCTATAAGTAAGAAACTAAATTATTTCTACTTTTCTTTTAGTCCTGGGAATGTCTTTTTCAATTAGTAAGAAACTGAATCATTTCAACTTTTCTTATGGACCTGGTGAATGTTTTTTTCTATAATTAGAAACTGAGTTATTTTAAGATTTCTTTTCAAAATGGAGAATGTCCCTTTCTATAAGTAAGAAACTAAATTATTTCTACTTTTCTTTTAGTCCTGGGAATGTCTTTTTCTATTAGTAAGAAACTGAATCATTTCAAATTTTCTTATGGACCTGGTGAATATTTTTTCTATAATTAGAAACTGAGTTATTTTAAGATTTCTTTTCAAAATGGAGAATGTCCCTTTCTATAAGTAAGAAACTAAATTATTTCTACTTTTCTTTTAGTCCTGGAGAATGTCTTTTTCTATTAGTAAGAAACTGAATCATTTCAAATTTTCTTATGAACCTGGTGAATGTTTTTTTCTATAATTAGAAACTGAGTTATTTTAAGATTTCTTTTCAAAATGGAGAATGTCCCTTTCTATAAGTAAGAAACTAAATTATTTCTACTTTTCTTTTAGTCCTGTGAATGTCTTTTTCTATTAGTAAGAAACTGAATCATTTCAAATTTTCTTATGGACCTGGTGAATGTTTTTTCTATAATTAGAAACTGGGTTATTTTAAGATTTCTTTTCAAAATGGAGAATGTCCCTTTCTATAAGTAAGAAACTAAATTATTTCTACTTTTCTTTTAGTCCTGAAGAATGTCTTTTTCTATTAGTAAGAAACTGAATCATTTCAAATTTTCTTATGGACCTGGTGAATGTTTTTTTCTATAATTAGAAACTGAGTTATTTTAAGATTTCTTTTCAAAATGGAGAATGTCCCTTTCTATAAGTAAGAAACTAAATTATTTCTACTTTTCTTTTAGTCCTGGGAATGTCTTTTTCTATTATTAAGAACCTGAATCATTTCAAATTTTCTTATGGACCTGGTGAATGTTTTTTTCTATAATTGGAAACTGGGTTATTTTAAGATTTCTTTTCAAAATGGAGAATGTCCCTTTCTAAAAGTAAGAAACTAAATTATTTCTACTTTTCTTTTAGTCCTGTGAATGTCTTTTTCTATTAGTAAGAACCTGAATCATTTCAAATTTTCTTATGGACCTGGTGAATATTTTTTTCTATAATTAGAAACTGAATCATTTTAAGATTTCTTTTCAAAATGGAGAATGTCCCTTTCTATAAGTAAGAAACTAAATTATTTCTACTTTTCTTTTAGTCCTGGGAATGTCTTTTTCTATTAGTAAGAAACTGAATCATTTCAAATTTTCTTATGGACCTGGTGAATGTTTTTTCTATAATTAGAAACTGGGTTATTTAAAGATTTCTTTTCAAAATGGAGAATGTCCCTTTCTATAAGTAAGAAACTAAATTATTTCTACTTTTCTTTTAGTCCTGTGAATGTCTTTTTCTATTAGTAAGAACCTGAATCATTTCAAATTTTCTTATGGACCTGGTGAATGTTTTTTTCTATAATTAGAAACTGAGTTATTTTAAGATTTCTTTTCAAAATGGAGAATGTCCCTTTCTATAAGTAAGAAACTAAATTATTTCTACTTTTCCTTTAGTCCTGAAGAATGTCTTTTTCTATTAGTAAGAAACTGAATCATTTCAAATTTTTTAATGGACCTGGTGAATGTTTTTTCTATAATTAGAAACTGAGTTATCTTAAGATTTCTTTTCAAAATGGAGAATGTCCCTTTCTATAAGTAAGAAACTAAATTATTTCTACTTTTCTTTTAGTCCTGGGAATGTCTTTTTCTATTAGTAAGAAACTGAATCATTTCAAATTTTCTTATGGACCTGGTGAATATTTTTTCTATAATTAGAAACTGAGTTATCTTAAGATTTCTTTTCAAAATGGAGAATGTCCCTTTCTATAAGTAAGAAACTAAATTATTTCTACTTTTCTTTTAGTCCTGTGAATGTCTTTTTCTATTAGTAAGAACCTGAATCATTTCAAATTTTCTTATGGACCTGGTGAATGTTTTTTTCTATAATTAGAAACTGAGTTATTTTAAGATTTCTTTTCAAAATGGAGAATGTCCCTTTCTATAAGTAAGAAACTAAATTATTTCTACTTTTCTTTTAGTCCTGAAGAATGTCTTTTTCTATTAGTAAGAAACTGAATCATTTCAAATTTTCTCATGGACCTGGTGAATGTTTTTTCTATAATTAGAAACTGAGTTATCTTAAGATTTCTTTTCAAAATGGAGAATGTCCCTTTCTATAAGTAAGAAACTAAATTATTTCTACTTTTCTTTTAGTCCTGTGAATGTCTTTTTCTATTAGTAAGAACCTGAATCATTTCAAATTTTCTTATGGATCTGGTGAATGTTTTTTTCTATAATTAGAAACTGAGTTATCTTAAGATTTCTTTTCAAAATGGAGAATGTCTCTTTTCTCTATTAAAAGAAACTGAATCATTTTAAGTTTTCTTATAGACCTGGAGAATTTTTTTTTTCTTTAAGTGAGAAACTAAATTATTTCAAGATTTCTTTTCGACCTTTAGAATGTCTTTTTCTATGAATCAAAAACTGATTTATATCAAGTGTTTCTTTAGATCTCTAGCGTGTCTTTTTCTTTCAGTCAGAAAGTCAATCCTTTCACGTTTTCTTATCAACCAAAGAACGTTCATTCTATAAGTCAGAAATTGAAGCATTTAAAATTTTTCATAAGAATCTAAGAAAGTCTTTTTCTGTAATTAGAAATAAAACCATTTCGATATTTCTTATCAACTGAAAAAAGACTTTTTTCCATAAGTCAGAAACTGAACCATTTTAAATTTTCTCATCAGCCAAATAAAAACTTTTTGTACAATTCAGAACCAGAACTGTTTCAATTTCCTTATGGAAAAAGATTTTCTCGGTTGATAAGTCAGAACCTGAACAATTTACAGTTTTCTTATCAAGCATAGAACTATCAAGGTTTCTCATACCAAAGAAAGTCTTTTTTTCTTCATGCCAGAATCTGGACTATTTATAGTTTTATTATGAAACAAAGGAAATCTTTTTTCTATCAGTAACAACCTGAACGATTTAAGTTTTCTTAACAACCAAGTACTGCCTTTTTTCTATGAATCAGAATCTGAACCATTTCAAGTTTTCTAATTGAAAAAGATTTCTTTTGGTTGATAAGAAAGCTTGAAATAATTCAGTTTCTACCCTATAGGAAAAAAATCTGTTTGCTTTAGAATCACAGAAAGTATTTTTCTATGAGTCAGAAATTGAACTATTTCAATTTTCTTATCAACCAAAGAAAGTTTTCTTTCTATAAGAAAGAAACTGAATCAGTTTTTCTTTTTTTTTGTCAATCAAAGAAAGTCCATTTCCAAAACTTGAGAAACTGAACTATTTCAAGTTTTCTTATCGACCAGACAATGTCTTTTTTTTAAGTGAGAAAATGAACCATTTAGATTTCTCTCATCAACCAAAGAAAATCTTTTTCTATAAGTCAGAAACTGAACCATTTTGACGGTTTTTTTTAGACTTATGGAAAGTCCTTTTCTATAATTAAAGAAATTAATTAATTTCAAGATTTCTTAACAACTAAAGGAAATCTTTTTCTTTAAGTCAGAAACTGAACCATTTTAAAGTTTTCTTTTTAGACTTATGGAAAGTCCTTTTCTATAATTGAGGACCTGATTCATTTCAAGAATTATTATCAACTAAAGAAAGTCTTTTTCTATAAGTCGAAAACTGAACAATTTCCATTTTTCTTTTCAACCGGAAAACGCCTATTCTATATTTTAGAAACTCCACCATTTCAAGGTTTTTCTTATACCAAAGAAAGTCTTTTTTCTTTAAGTCAGAAACTGAACTTTTTATATTTTTCTTATGAACCAAAGGAAATCTGTTTTCTATGAGTCAGAACCAGAACCATTTTATGTTTTCTTATCAACCAAAGAAAGACTTTTTTCTATAAGTAAGAAAATAAAACATTTCAAGTTTTCTTATAGAAAAAAAAACTTTCTTTGGTTGATATGAAAACTTGAAATAGTTCAGTTTCTGACTTATAGAAAAAGTTTGTTTTGTCACGCGATATCCCACTGGGAGGAGGGATATAAAATTAATACTATCCTCCCGTTGAATTAGCAGTACCTAGCCGTCAAAAAAGTGACCGTTAAGGAAGAATGTAGGTCACTGAGGGGATAAACAGATGTTGGTACTTAGTAACCTCAGGTCGCCGGACACCAAGGAGAGGGAGAGAGAAGCCAAATGATTGGCTGGGACCCCAAAACGGAAGTGGGGCTCCCCTCCCTCAGCGGAAGTAAATAATAAGAAAGTCAGTTTTTGAGCAGGGCTCGTGGCAGACGAACCATAGCCATTTTACTCCGGGTTGAAGACAAAAGAATTACTGAGACATGAAGGACCCCAGGTTCTTCAAGCCAGTATTAAAAACAAGAACAAAGTCTAGTAGCCCGTGAAAGAAGAAAGATTCTCCAGTGGAACCCCGTCGAAAAATAAGATAAGTAACTTTGGGGCCATTTTCCTTTATACCCAAACTCTCTCTCTCTCTCTCTTGATTTGAAGAAAGACAAAAGTCAAGAAAAGACATTTATATTCGTGGACTCTCCTTTATTGTA
This sequence comes from Sepioteuthis lessoniana, assembly GCA_963585895.1. Taxonomy (NCBI): domain Eukaryota; kingdom Metazoa; phylum Mollusca; class Cephalopoda; order Myopsida; family Loliginidae; genus Sepioteuthis; species Sepioteuthis lessoniana. Next base: position 286,158 of record OY757936.1, read on the forward strand.
TATTTGACACTTTGAAAGTGTATCTCTTTGTATAGTAAAGGATTTATGTATTTTCATGTTACCATGTAGTCTATGTTGTTCTTTGCCGTTCTACTACGAATTTGTTGTTGTCACATTTCCTTTTTAGCTTCTATTCGCCTTATGTTATCTTGCTTAGAATTGTCCTATTAATTCCTAAAATATCACACGGGAAACCGGAGTTGCCGACTACTACAGTATAATATTATTACGACTAAAACCTATAGGTCCATATTCTTCCATTGTCTCGGGGAAGGAAGAAAGCGGCCTGGTGGGTGTGTGATAGTGTGAAATTTGGAACCCCTTGCCAGCGGCGGTCAGTCTGGTCCAAAATTGATCCCTCACATAATATGCCAGTTCTTATATGCCTGAGAGAAAAACTCTGAACGAGGACTTATTCTATAGGGGATCAAGTGCCAACCTGCCCCGTCTTCACACGTGCGAAAATAAAGTCCCGTAATGGGATTTTAGTCAATTTGCCGTCACAGTTTGCTTTAGAATCACAGAAAGTATTTTTCTGTGAGTCAGAAATTGAACTATTACAATTTTCATATCAACCATAGAACGTCGATTCGATATGTCAGAAACTGAGCCATTTCAAGGTTTCTCATACCAAAGAAAATCTTTTTTTATAAGTCAGAAACTGAACCATTTCACGTTCTATTACAGAAAAAGAATATCTTTGGTTGATAAGAAAACCTGAAATGGTTCAGTTTCTGACTTATAGAAAAAGACTTTCTTTGGTTAATAAATCAGAAACTGAACCTTTTCAAGTTTTCTTATAGAAAAAAAACTTTCGTTGGTTGATAGATCAGAAACTGAAACCTCTCAAGGTTTCTTATAGAAGTAGACTTTCTTTGGTTGATAAATAAGAAACCGAACCATTTCGAGTTTTCTTATAGAAAAAGCCTTTTTTTTTTTTGGTTGATAAGAAAACATTAAATGGTTTACTTTCTACATTATAGAAAAAAGGTTGTTTGCTTATAAAAAGTATTTTTGTATAAGTCAGAAATTGAATGATTTCAATTTTCTTATCCACTATAGAACGTCGATTCTCAAAGTCAGAAACTCAACCATTTCAACGTTTCTCATACCAAAGAAAGTCTTTTTTCTTTAAGTCAGAAACTGAACTATTATATTTTTCTTATGATCCAAAGGAAATCTTTTTTCTATACGTGAGAAGCTGAATCATTTGAAGTTTTCTTATCAACCAAAGAAAGTCTTTTTGCAAAAACTCAGAAACTGAACCACTTCAAGGTTTCTTATAGAAAAAAAATTTCTTTGGTTGATAAGAAAACTTGAAATTGTTCAGTTTCTGACTTATAGAAAAATGTTTGTTTGCTTTAGAATCATAGAAAGTATTTTTCTTTTAGTCAGAAATTGAACTATTTCAATTTTCATATCAACCATAGAACGTCGATTCTATATGTCAGAAACTGAATCATTTCAAGGTTTCTCATACCAAAGGAAATCTTTCTTTTATAAGTTAGAAACTGAACTATTTCACGTTTTATTATAGAAAAAGAATATCTTTTTATTGATAAGAAAACCCGAAATGGTTCAGTTTCTGTTTTATAGAAAAGGACTTTCGTTGGCTGATGAGTCAGAAACTGAACCTTTTCAAGTTTTCTCATAGAAAAATACTTTCTTTGGTTTATAAATCAAAAACTCAACCATTTCAACTTTTCTTATAGAAAAAGTCTTCTATTTCAAACTATTCAATTCAGCATGAGTACACCGTTTATTTGGCAAAGACAGTTCTATTTCAAATTATTCATTTTATTCAAACAAATATTATATTAAACAAATCAGTTTAGTATAAATACAGTTTCAATGTCAAGAACAGTTCTATTTCAAATAATTCATTTTAGCTTAAGCACGCAGTTTAGTTCTATTTAACCCATAGATAGGACCCCTATCAGGTTCTACCACTCTGAGTCAGATATATATATATATATATATATATAGAGAGAGAGAGTATCACAAAATTGAGTACACCCCTCATATTTCTGCAGATATTTAAGTATATCTCTTCATGGGACAACACTGACAAAATGACACTTTGACACAATGAAAAGTAGTCTGTGTGCATCTTATATAATAGAGTTAATTTATTTTCCCCTCAAAACATAACCATTAAAAGCTAAACCCCTGCCAACAAAAGTGAGTACGCCCCTAAGAAACTACACCCCTAAATGTCCAAATTGAGTACTGCTTGTCATTTTTCCTCCAAAATATCATGTGACTCATTAGTGTTACTAGGCCCATGTGTTACTAGGCCCATGTGCATAGGGAGCAGGTGCGTTCAAATTTGTAGTGCAGCTCTCTCACTCTCTCATACTGGTCACTGAAAGTTCCAAAATGACAGCACGTGGCAAAGAACTGTCTGATGATCTTAAAAGACGTATTGTTGCGCTACATGAAGATGGCCAAGCTACAAGAAGATTTTCAACACCCTGAAACTGAGCTGCAGCACAGTGGCTAAGATCATCCAGCGATTTAAAAGAACGGGGTCCACTCAGAACAGGCCTCGGGTAGGTCGTCCAAAGAAGCTGAGCACACGTGCTGAGCATTACATCCAAATGCTTTCTTTGAAAGATCGGCGTAGGAGTGCTGTCAGCATTGCTGCAGATATTGAAGATAAGTGTGTCATGCCTACCGTAATATTTTGACCTTCGACCCGGCCCAAAAATGCCATTCCAAGGTGATGCACCGGAAGGAAGTGACACATTCCAATCGCCAGTAATCGAAAGAGATCGCGTGGGCAGATTAAGGCTTATAATATTGGACAAGGTGAAGGTCCCATTGTGCCACTACAGAGTGATGCACCGGATGAGAGTGACCTGTGAACTGCATAACTGTTATTTCCGCTTGATGACGATTAAACTTTCGATTTCAAAGATCGAGTGGGCGATCGTGTAGTCGTTGAATTATTATATAACGCAGTCAAGGCGGAAGTCAAGTGCCAGTTGAGCTGCAGCCAGTTGGAGATGAGATGTGGTAGGGAAAGCCACACCCGGCCGACGGGCCAGTGGCAGTTGAGCTGGAGCCGGAGTAGGATGAGATGTGGTAGGGAAAGCCACACCCGGCCGAAGGGGCCCGTGGGAGCCCTGATTGATTTTGAGTCCAGAGAAGATGCTGATAAGATGCAGTAAAGAAGCCAACACCCAGCAGAGTGGACCCAAAGGCCTCCGGTTGAGCATCAAGAAAAGAGAAAGACACAACGTTGATGGCCATAAGAGTGAAGGTCAAAATATTGCAGTTTCTGTTTGGTCTCCAACACCCTCTTACACGCAAACCTTGAGTAACCCTTTTCGAACCCTTGCAATAAAGTGAGAGGTGAATATTCTTATAAAGAAGTCTTCCTGCGTCAGTTAATTATTGTGTCTTTAAGTGCTGCAAGAACATGTAAATGACAATATAACACTACAGTCAAGCATGATGAAATGAAGATTAATTTGTTTGGTTCTGATGGCTTCAAGCATGTGTGGCGGCGACCAGGAGAGGAGTACAAAGATAAGTGTGTCATGCCGATAGTCAAGCATGGTGTCGGAAATACCATGATCTAAGGCTGCATGAGTGCTGCAGGTATTGGAGAGTTACATTTCATTGAAGTAAACATGGACTCCAACATGTACTGGGAAATACTGCAGCCGAGCATGATCCCCTCCCTCCAGAAACTGGGTAGCAGGGCAGTGCTCCAGCATGACAATGACCCCAAACACACCTCCAAGAAGACCATTGTTTTACTCAAGAGGCTGAGGGTAAAGGTGACAGACTGGCCAAGCATGCCTCCTGACTTGGACCCAGTAGAACATTTTTGGGGGATATTCAAGCGGAAGGTGGAGGTGCGGAAAGTCTCAAATATCTGCCAGCTCTACGACGTCGTCATGGAGGAGTGGAAGAGCATTCCAGTGGCTACCTGTGAAGCTCTGGTAAACTCCATGCCCAGGAGAGTAACGGCAGTTCTGGATAATGATGGTGGTTGCACAAAATATTGACAGTTGACATGGTGTATGTTAATATTGACAACTTTCCCTAAGGGGTGTACTCACTTTTGTTGGCAGGGGTTTAGCTTTTAAAGGTTATATTTTGAGTTATTTTGAGGGTAAAATAAATTAACTCTGTTATATAGGTTGCATACAGACTACTTTTCATTGTGTCAAAGTGTCATTTTGTCAGTGTTGTCCCATGAAGAGATATACTTAAATATCTGCAGAAACGTGAAGGGTGTATTCACTTTTGTGATACACACACACACATATATATATATATATATATATATATATAAAGAGACAAATACTAAGGGACATATGCAAATAGGGAGATTGCAATATATGGAAAAACATTTTTATTGGAATCGCAAGGGCCCTTTCATCTGATATTTGTCAAGCGACAATATCAGAAGTCGTTTAAAACAATGGAAATAGAATTAATTAAAAAGGGAATGAGAATGAGAGCAAGACCAGGGAGGGGGGAAAAATTTTTAAAATGCCCTGAGTCAAGTAACAATTGTCTCCCCATAAATTTAAGGAGTGCTTAGGATTTTGCTTGCACAGAGTTGGCCTATAAAATAGAATGTAATGGGCCTCCAGGACATCTAAATGTTATTTTGTCCGGGCTCAGTGCTTGGAGGTGGGATTGAAACCTGGCTGGCTTTACGGTAGCCGGATTTTCTATCACACAGCCATTAGCAAACTCAGCATCAGCGAAGGGATTTTAATGCATATGTATCACTTTTTTGTTTACATAATTACGCTTAATGGCAACCAAGTATATATATATATATATATATATATATATATATTAAAGATTGGCGTTGTCATGAAACTTTTCCGACTTGTTTACTGTCAGCGAACATGACAAACTTTTAGTCTTGACCCTTTTACGTCCACCTATTACCCGGACAACGCCAGGCGTATTGCTGGTATTAGGTCGAATAATATTTTATTTCGAGATGTCATTCAATTACCAGCGAACGGGGAATACTCTGACACAGATTTCCGAACAAGCCGAAAATGAAGACAACACAAAATGCACAACTTAGAATACAAATTATTTTATTATCAACCACAAAAAAATAAAGGCATGTATGCGAAGTAAAATAGTTTAGTGACAAAAATAAAAATGCTTATATTTTTACAATTTGGGGACAATTCACCGAGAATTTTTCTTGTGATGATGTGTGGAAAAAACTTTTTTTTTTTTGATGTTTTTTGTGTGCATTAGGAATGGGGTAAGCAAAAAGTAAAATAACATTAAAAAGAAAGCTTTTTTTACTTCTCTCTTTCCTTTTCTTTTATCGCCTTTTTTATATTTAATAGGTCTCTCTCTCTCTCTCTCTCTCTCTCTCTCTCTCTCTCTCTCTCTTTCTTTCTTTTCTCCTGATGTCGCGTTTCACCAACAGTTAATTTTTCTTTCTTTTTTTCTTTTTTTCTGGGTACTTCTGCGAATCGTTTCTTGTTGTCTGGTTTTTCTCGTGGTCAGTAGACGAACAAAATATTCACACGGTTCTTAGCCCTTTTCTGGCTGCCTTTTAATCTTTCCATATGAACTGGTCTGGGAAAAGCAGTTTACTCTTTGGATCAAAGACACGTCTGTCTGTTAGGGGATCTCTTGGCAAACTGACTTGTGTGATATTTCCTTTTTGCAGATTCGACCTTTTTGCTGCCTTGTATCACAGGGGCTTCTTGGTCAATCGGCATTCAGCCTTTAAATTGGTCGCTTGTTGCTAGGAGCTGCTCGCCAGTTCATACACCCATATTAGGGAAACTTGACCGTCAATCGGTCAGCACGCAACCATGACTCAATTGAACTGTTCAGACTTCTCGTCTACTTCTGCTGATTAGAGAGAGAGAGAGAGAGAGAGAGAGAGAGAGAGAGAGAGAGAGAGAGAGAGAGAGAGAGAGAGAGAGAGAGAGCATATTTCTGAATAAGATATGAATTTGACTATCCCCAGGGTCTAAATTCATAACAGTGGTTAAACTGAAAAACTGTCTTTTTTTGGTTTCATATTCTGACCGTGAATTTTTTTTACCCAACCCAAATCATGTGGTTTATTGTTATCTATACTGAGTGACCATATCCAAGGAAACACTGATGAAAAAATATCATCCATATACAGTAAAGAAAGGAATAATCCGTTGCTTACAACATCGAGCAAAAACCATAAGTAGCGATACTGATGCATATCAAGAAGAAATGATTAATCTGAAACACAACCTCGATCGTAACAACTACCCAGAGCGCATAACATCGGCTCCAAGAAACCTAGATAGGAGGGTGGAAGACAATACCCGAAAACTCACTACAGTATGTCTGCCCTATGTCAAAGGACTAGCCGAAAGAATCCAAAAGATATATAGTCCATATGACATCAGGACAGTATTCACAAGTGGTTCAACTCTCCGGGGGTATCTCTCCCGGGTCAAGCCACCAACGGAATTCAACATAACCAAGAACTGTGTTTACTCCATCCCTTGCAGTTGTGGTAAAATATACAAAGGTGAGACAGGTCGCCCACTAAAAGTAAGGCTAGAAGAACATCAAAAAGCAGTAAAACGGGGCGAGATTAAAAAGTTGGATATGGCGGACCATATACGGAAGGAAAGGGGAAATCATGTGCCCTTATGGGATAAAGTTGAAATAATTGATAGGGATGAACTTTGGAGGATTAGACGCCTTAAGGAATCAGCACATATGTTGGGCTGCAATGACCTGCTGAGTAGACCAAGTATAGAGTTGAATACAATATGGGAACCGATAATTAAGAAGGCTAGATGATAAAGAAGAAAAAAAAAACTGAATATGAGCACAGGTAAAAAATCATACATAATCGTATTAATTCTACTCAAGTAAGAACAGTTAAGCTTATAAGTCCCCAAAATTCACCCTGAATTGACCAGCAGCACACTTGGCGTAACGGTTATAGTTGTTGGTTCCCTAGGCTTCTAAACATCTGGAGGTTGCAGTTTCAATCCTGACAACAGGCAAGTAACAATACAGGAATATTTAACACTTGTACCCGGTTATGGCTAAATGAATTAGAACAGGCGACCCCCATAGTTTCAATAAAGAAGGACTTTAAAAAAACTTATAAAATGTCATTAAAGATTTTTCAGTTTGATCTGAATTTCCTTTTTAGTATATGGTTTGCTGTTTACTTTCTCACAAACTAGACCAGATCACAAAAAAGTAAGGATGTTAAAATACTTTTAAGATGTCATTAAAGATTTTTCAGTTTGATATAAATATCCTTTAAGTATATGGTTTTCCTGTTTACTTTCTCAAAAAATAGACCAGGTCACGAAACAGTAAGGACTTTAAAAAAACTTAGAAGATGTCATTAATGATTTTCCAGTTTGATATAAATTTCCTTTCAGTACATGATTTTCCTGATTACTTTCTCACAAACAAGACCAAGTGAATAAAACGTAAGGACTTAAAAAAAACTCATAAGATGTCATTAAAGATTTCTCAGTAGGATATAAATTTCCTTTAAGTATATGGTTTTCCTGTTTTCTTTCTCCCAAACTACACAAAGTAAAAAAAAAAGGACTTTAAAAACAGTTATCAGATGTCATTAAAGATTGTTCATTTTGACATAAATTTCCTTTAAGTATATTGTTTTCCTGTTTACTTTCTCACAAACTAGACCAGGTCACAAAAAGGTAAGAACTTGAAAAATTCTTAAAATATGTCAATAAAGATTTTTCAGTTTGATATAAATTTCCTTAAAGTAGATGGTTTTCCTGGTTACTTTCTCACAAACTAGACAAAGTCAGAAAAAAGTAATGACTTTAAAAACACTTATAAGATGCCATTAAAGTTTTTTTAGTTTGATATAAATTTCGTTTAAATATATGGTTTTCCTGTTTACTTTCTCAAAAAAAAGACCAGGTCACAAAAAATTAACGACTTTAAAAATACACTTAACATGTTATTAAAGATTTTTTTGTTTGATATAAATTTCCTTTAAGTAAATGGTTTTCCTTTTTACTTTCTTAGGAAATAGACCAAGTCACAAAAAAGTAAGGACTTTAAAATAATTTATACGATGTCATTAAAGATTTTTCAGTTGGATATAAATTTCCTTAAAGTATATGGTTTTCCTGTTTACTTTCTCACAAAATAGACCGAGTCACAAAAAAATTAATGACGTTAAAAACACTTGTAGAGAAGAGGAAAATCTCGTATTTTGTTTTGGCGCGCTATTTAATTCAACACTGAATTTCACCCAATCAGGATGACATATCCTATTCAGCCCAGACCTTCATTTCCGGCTAGCAAAACGGGGGAGCAGCCAAACACACCCTCTTCGGCTTGAGACGGCGACCAGAACGGACGTGTCTCTGGTCGCCCCTGCTTAGCGATATTTTTTAGCTAAACAAGCCACCCAGTGGGACATCTCACTGTGGTTTTAACCCTAGCAGCAGCAACATGGACACTCAACGAGGGAACCATCTAATTTATGGATTCTTTGTGTCTAATATATTTTAGACCAAGGAATCCCAGTTGAATATAAATTAGATACGTACAGCATGCCTTCCACAGGCACCACAAAAATTTACTATGTCGATCCGAGCGCCACTTCGCTCTCGACACACGTAGCTCTCATTTCACCTCTGGTCCACATTAAAGTAGATAACGCCAACTCTCCCCAATTACCAGACACACAAAACTACACGGCAACCTTGAATACTTCCCTCACAAGTCCAACGACACGCTGCCATCTCAACATCCCGCTAAGCTATCGCGTCTCCAAAACCAACAAGCCTAAATACCACGAGTCTTGCAGCACCAAGAACAAACCGCCTTAAAGCTGCAAATAAAAACTTTCATTGTTGTGTGTTGTACAAAGCATAGTTTCGCAATTCATTTGTTGCCTTAAAAAATACAGCGCTAAACAATTAACCATTTCCCAAAACGCTAAAAATTGGTGACCCGAAATGGCACATTCTGATGTGCGAGACAAATAAAAACTATTCATAACAACACCTTTCGACCTACTTCATCTTCAACCACCTTATCATTTCTAACAAGCATTAGCGAGGGCCTTACCACACTCGGAGAGGAAACGACACAACGTAAACACATACGTTACACCCTTTTCCTCGCTGACCCAAACATCACTAGAATTAACCTTCTGATAACAAACACAGCCTTACGAACATGCATCATTCCACCACGAAAGAAAAAAACCATCGAAACATTGAAAAAAAAATTTTCAAATGTGCCCGCCGAACTATCTTCAAGGACAATACAAAATGGACATAAAATACCAAACGTGGAATTTTTTTTCAGCAAAACTATCAACATACTTTTTCACTTCCCAACTCGCAAAATAGGTAACTTTAACTTTCACTCACCCTACTCCTATTTTGTTTTCTTCGGCAACGTAGGTTATCACTCCCACTACCCCAGTAAACCTCCGGCGGCTGCTATAAATTCCAGAGGACCCCAAAAAACTCACACTACTCCTCTGAAATATACAGCTAATTCTGTATGCCACCTTCTCGGCTCATGAACTTTTTTCTCAGTGATATTTTGTTTTTTTTTTTAAAAAAAAAACGTACCACGAGGTACACAAAAAAAAAAGAACTGAACAGGACACATTGCCTTTTTTTATTAATTTTTTTTGCTCGTTTTTTTATGTATGTATTTTTCATTGTTTGTATTTTGCTCTTTCGTGTTGTGACACTCGTGGCTCTTTTCTTTCTTTTCCCTTCTCTTATAATTTTGTGTATCGAATATCAGGTACTTCATACCTGAAATTCTGGGGCCAACCTATGTAGAGAAGAGGAAAATCTCGTATTTTGTTTTGGCGCGCTATTTAATTCAACACTGAATTTCACCCAATCAAGATGACATATCCTATTCAGCCCGGACCTTCATTTCCGGCTAGCAAAACGGGTGAGCGGCCAAACACACCCTCTTCGGCTTGAGACGGCGACCAGAACGAACGTGTCTCTGGTCGCCCCTGCGTAGCGATGCTTTTTAGCTAAACAAGCCACCCAGTGGGACATCTCACTGTGGTTTTAACCCTAGCAGCAGCAACATGGACACTCAACGAGGGAACCATCTAATTTATGGATTCTTTGTGTCTAATCTATTTTAGACCAAGGAATCCCAGTTGAATATAAATTAGATACGTACAGCATGCCTTCCACAGGCACCACAAAAATTTGCTATGTCGATCCGAGCGCCACTTCGCTCTCGACACACGTAGCTCTCATTTCACCTCTGGTCCACATTAATTGAGATAACGCCTACTCTCCCCAGTTACCAGACACACAAAACTAAATGGTCACCTTGAATACTTCCCTCACACGTCCAACGACACGCTGCCATCTCAACATCCCGCTAAGCTATCGCGTCTCCAAAACCAACAAGCCTAAATACCACGAGTCTTGCAGCACCAAGAACAAACCGCCTCAAAGCTGCAAATAAAAACTTTCGTTGTTGTGTGTTGTATAAAGCATAGTTTCGCAATTCATTTGTTGCCTTAAAAATATAGCGCTAAACAATTAACAATTTCACCACACCGCTATACACTTCTAAGATGTCATTAAATATTTCTCAGTTTGATATAAATTTCCTTTACGTATATTGTTTTCCTGTTTACTTTCTCACAAACTAGTCCAGGTCACAAAAAAATAACGACTTTAAAAACACTTATAAGATGTCATTAAAGATTTTTCAGTTTGAGATAATTTTCCTTTAAGTATATTGATTTCCGGTTTACTTTCTGACAAACTAGACCAAGTCACAAAAAATGAAGGAATTTAAAAAAATTAATAAGATGTCATTAAAGATTTTTCAGTTTGATATAAATTTCCCTTAAGTATATGGTTTTCCTCTTTACTTCTTCACAAAATGGGCCAGCTCACAGAAACGTAAAGACTTTAAAAACATTTATAAGATGTTATTAAAGATTGTTCAGTTTGATATAAATTTCCTTTGAGTATATGGTTTTTCTTTTTACTTTCTAAGAAAATAGACCAAGTCACAAAAATGCAGGACATTAAAAACACTTGTAAGATGTCACTATAGATTTTTCAGTTTCATATAAATTTTCCTTTAAGTATATGCTTTTCCTGTTTATTTTCTGAAAAAGTAGACCAGGTCCCCAAAAAGTAATGACTTTTAAAAAAACTTATAAGACGTCATGAAAGATTTTTAAGTTCAATATAAATTTCCTTTAAGTATATAGTTTTCCTGTTTACTTTCTTAAAAACTAGACCATGTCACAAAAAAGGGAGGACTTTAAAAACCCTTATAAGATGTCATTAAAGGTTTTTCAGTTTGATATAAATTACCTTTAAGTATATGGTTTTCCTGTTTACTTTCTCACAAGATAGACCAGGTCACAAAAAGTAACGACTTTAAAAACATTTATAAGATATCATTAAAATTTTTCCGTTTGATATAAATTTCCTTAAAGTATGTGGTTTTCCTGTTGACTTTCTCACAAACTAGATCAGGTCACAAAAACATAAGGATATTAAAAGCACCTGCAAGATTTCATTAAAGTTTTTTCAATTTGATCTCAATTTCCTTTAAGTATATGGTTTTCCTGTTTACTTCCTCACAACCTAGACCAGGTCACAAAAACATAAGGATATTAAAACCACCTGCAAGATGTCATTAGAGATTTTTCAGTTTGATATAAATCTTTTTAAACGAGATTTACATCACACTTTCTCACAAACTAGACAAAGTCACAAAAAAGTAAGGACTTTAAAAATACTTATAAGATGTCATTAAAGATTTTTCTGTTTGATAATTAGTTTCCTTTAAGTATATTGTTTTCCTGTTTACTTTCTTACAAAGTAGACCAGGTCACAAAAAAGTAACGACTTTAAAAGCACTCATATGATTTCATTAAAGATTTTTCAGTTCCATATAATTTTCCTTTACGTATATGGTTTTCCTGTTGACTTTCTCACAAACTAGACGAGGTCACAAAAAAGTAACGACTTTGAAAACACTCATAAGGTGCCATTAAATATTTTTTACTTTCATGTAAATTTCCCTTAAGTATAGGGTTTTCCTGTTTATTTTCTCACGAACTAGACCAGATCACATAAATAAGAAATTTAAAAACACTTATAAGATGTCATTCAAGATTTTTCAGTTTGATATAAATTTCCTTTAAGAATATCGTTTTCCTGCTTACTTTCTTACAAAGTAGCCCAGTCACAAAAGAAATTTATATCAAACTGAAAAATTTTTAATGACATCCTATAAGTGTTTTTAAAGTCTTTACTTTTTTGTGACCTGGTCTAGTTTGTGAGAAAGTAAACAGGAAAACCATAAACTTAAAGGAACTTTATATCGAACTAAAAAATCATTAATGATATCTTATGAGTGTTTTTAAAGTCCTTACTTTTGTGTGACTTGGTCTAGTTTTTGAGAAAGTAAACAGGAAAACCATATACTTAAAGGAAATATATATATAAGTGAAAAATCTTTAATAACATCTTATAAGTGTTTTTTTAAAGTCCTTACGATTTTGAGACTTGGTCTTTTTTCTGAGAAAGTAAACAGGAAAACCATATACTGAAAGGAAATTTATACCAAAGTAAAAAAATCTTTAATGACAATCTTATAATGTTTTTGAAACCTTACTTTTTTGTGAGCTGGGCTAGTTTGTAACAAAGTAAACAGGAAAACGATACACTTAAAGGAAGATTATAGCAAACTGAAAAATCTTTAATGACATCTGCTAATTGTTTTTAAAGTCCTTAATTTTTTGTGACCTTGTCTAATTTGTTAGGAAGTAAACAGGAAAACCATATACTTAAAGGAAATTTGTATTCAACTGAAAACCTGTAATGACATCTTATAAGTGTTTTTAAAGTCCTTATTTTTTGTGATCTGGTCGAGTTAGAAATAACTAAACAGGAAAAATATGTACTTAAACGTAATTTATATCAAACAGAAAAATCTTTAATGACATCTTATGAGTGTTTTTATACTCTTTACTTCTTTGTGACTTGGTCTAGTTTGTGAGAAAGTAAACAGGAAAACCATATACTTACAGGAAATTTATATCAAATTAAAAACCTTTAATGACAACTTAAAAGTGATTTTAAAATCCTTACTTTTTTTGACTTGATGTACATTGTGAAAAAGTAAACAGGAAATCCATATACTTAAAGGAAAATCATATCGAACTGAAAAATCTTTAATGACATCTTAGAAGTGTTTTTAAAGTCCTTACATTTTTGTGAACCTGTCTACTTTGTTAGAAAGTAATCAGGAAATCCTCATACTTAAAGGAAATTTATATCATACTGCAAAATCATTAATGACATCTTAGAAGTGTTTTTAAAGTCCTTACTTTTTTATGACCTGGTCCATTTCTGAGAAAGTAAACAGGAAAACCATATACTTAAAGAAATTTATATTAAACTGACAAATTTTTAATGACATCTTATGAGAGTTATTAAAGTCCTTATTTTTTTGTGACCTGGTCTTTTTTCTAAGAAAGCAAACAGGAAAACCATATACTTAAAGGAAATTTCTATCAAACAGAAAAATCTTTAATGACATCTTCTAAGGGTTTTTAAAGCTGTTACCTTTTTGAGACTTCTTCTATATTCTGAATAAGTCAACAGGAAAACTATATACTTAAAGGATATTTATATCAAACTGCAAAATCATTAATGACATCTTATAAGTGTTTTTAAAGTCCTTACTTTTTTTTGACCTGGTCAATTTCTGAGAAAGTAAACAGGAAAACCATATACTTAAAGAAATTTATATTAAACTGACAAATTTTTAATGACATCTTATAAGAGTTATTAAAGTCCTTATTTTTTTGTGACCTGGTCTTTTTTCTAAGAAAGCAAACATGAAAACCGTATACTTAAAGGAAATTTCTATCAAACTGAAAAACCTTTAATGACATCTTATAAGTGTTATTTTTGTGACTTGATCTAGTTTGTTTGAAAGTAAACAGGAAAACCATATACTTCAAGAAAATTTATGTAAAAAAGGAAAAAAATTTTATGACATCTTAAAAGTTTTTTTAAAGTCCTTACTTTTTTGTGACCTTGTCTAGTTTTTGACAAAGTAAGCAGGAAAACCATATACTTAAAGGAAATTAATTTTGAACTGAAAAATCTTTGATGATATCTTATAAGTATTTTTAAAGACCTTTCTTTTTTGTGACGTTGTTTATTTTGTGACAAAGTAAATAGGAAAAACATATACTTAAAAGACATTTATATCAATCTGAAATATATATAATGACATCTTATAAATTTTTTTAAAGTCCTTACTTTGTTGTGATTTCGTCTAGTTTGCGTGAAATTAAACCGGAAAACCAAATACTTAAAGGAAATTTCTATCAAACAGAAAAATCTTTAATGACATCTTCTAAGGGTTTTTAAAGCTGTTACCTTTTGGAGACTTCTTCTATCTTGTGAGTAAGTAAACAGGAAAACCATATACTTAAAGGATATTTTGCCACACTAGACGGAGCCTCTCTGAAACTAGTCGACAAATTCACCTACCTAGGAAGTAGCGTCTCATCAACCGAAAAGCACATCGACACACGATTGACGAAGGCATGGACAGCTATCGATAGGCTCTCGATCATATGGAAGTCGGACCTAACTGATAAAATTAAACGCAGTTTCTTCCAGGCAGCGGTTGTGTCGATACTGCTATATGGATGCACCACATGGACGCTTACGAAGCGGCTGGAGAGGAGGCTGGACGGAAATTACACAAGAATGTTGAGAGCAGTATTAAACAAGTCCTGGCGACAGCACCCCACGAGACTCCAACTATACGGACACTTGCCCCCCATCACGAAAACTATACAAGTCCGACGAACCAGACACGCAGGACACTGCTGGAGAAGCAAGGACGAGCTCATAAGCGATTTACTCCTTTGGACCCCCACATATGGATGTGCAAGAGTGGGACGACCAGCACGAGCATACATACAGCAACTACGTGAGGACACAGGATGTAACCCTGAAGACCTGCCGGAGGCGATGAATGATAGGGAGAAATGGCGAGAGAGGGTCAAGGATATCCGCGCTGGCGGCGCGACATGATGATGATGATGATATCAAACTGCAAAATCATTAATGACATCTTATAAGTGTTTTTAAAGTCCTTATTTTTTTTACTTGATCTTTCTTTTTGAGACCTGGTCTAGTTTGTGAGAAAGTAAACAGGAAAACCATATACTTAAAGTGAATTTATATCAAAATAAAAAATCTTTAATGACATCTTATAAATGTTTTGAAAATCCTTATTTTTTGTGACTTGATCTAGTTTGTTAGACATTACACAGGAAAAACATATACTTAAAGGAAATTTATATCAAAATGAAAAATCTTTGAAGACATCTTATGAGTGTTTTTAAAGTACTTACTTTTTTGTGACCTGGTCTAGTTTTTGAGAAAGTAAACAGGAAAACCATATACTTAAAGGAAATTTATATCAAACTGAAAAATCGTTAATGACACCCATTTAGTGTTTTTAAAGTCCTTACTTTTTTGTGAGCTGGTATAGTTTGTGTAGGGGTTAAAAGAAAAACAATATCCTTAATGGAAATTTATATAAAATTAAAAACCTTTAATGACATCTTACGAGTTTTTTAATGTCTTTCTTTTTTGTGACTTGGTCAAGTTTGTGAGAAAGTAAACAGGAAAACCATATACTTAAAGGAAATTTATGTCAAACTTAAAAATCATTAATGACAACTTAAAAGTGATTTTAATATCCTTAATTTTTTTGTGACTTGGTCTGGTTTGTGAGAAAGTAAACAGGAAAACCATATACTTCAATGAAATTTACATCAAACTGAAAAATCTTTAATGACATCTTTTAAGTGTTTTTAATGTCCTTACGTTTTTTTGACTTGGTCTAGTTTGTAATAAAGTAAACAGGAAAACGATATACGTGATGGAAATTTATAGCAAACTGAAAAATCTTTCATGACATCTGATAAATTTTTTTTAAGTCCTAACTTTTTTGTGACTTGGTCTGGTTGTGAGAAAGTAAACAGGAAAACCATATACTTAAAGGAAATTTTTATCAAACTGAAAAATCGTTAATGACACCCATTTAGTGTTTTTAAAGTCCTTACTTTTTTGTGACCTGGTATAGTTTGTGTGGAGGTTAACAGAAAAACAATATCCTTAATGGAAATTTCTATAAAAATTAAAAACCTTTAATGACATCTTACGAGTTTTTTAATGTCTTTCCTTTTTTGTAACTTGGTCAAGTTTGTAAGAAAGTAAACAGGAAATCCCTATACTTAAAGGAAATTTATATCAAACTGAAAAATCATTAATGACCTCGTATAAGTGTTTTTAAAGTCCTTACGTTTTTGTGACCTTGTCTATTTTCTGGGAAAGTAAACAGGAAAAACATATACTTAATGGAAATTTATATGAAACTGAAGAATCTTTAATACATCTTATAAGTCTTTGTAAAGTCCTTACTTTTTTGTGGCTCGGTCTATTTTCTGAGAATGTAAACAGGAAAAACATATACTGAATTGAAATTTATATCAAAATGAAAATTCTTCACAGACGTCTTATCAGCTTTTTTAAAGGGGTTATATTTTTTGTGACGTGATCCCTTATCTTAGAAAGTAAACAGGAAAACTATATTTTTCAGTGAAATATATTTCAAACTGAAATTTTTTTAAATACACCGTTTGAGTATTTTTTAAATCCTTATCTTTTTGGTGACTTGGTTCATTTTGTGAGAAAGTAAATAGGAAAACCATATACTTAAGGAAATTTATGTCGAACTGAAAAATCATTTAAAAAGCCGTATAAGTTATTTTCAAGTTTTTTTATTTTTGTGACTTGGTCTATTTCTGTGAAATTCAACAGGAAAACCAGATATATGAATGAAAAATATATCACACTGAAAAATCTTTAAAGACGTCTTATGAGTTATTTTAAAGTCTAAAATAGCTTTAAAAAGTCTTGTAAGTGTTTTTAAAATCCTTACTTTTTTGTGGCTTGGTCTATTTTCCGAAAAAATAAAGACGAAAACCATATACTTAAAGGAAATTTATATCAAACGGAAAAATCTTTAATGACGTCTTAAAAGTGATTTTAAAGTCGTTACTGTTTTTGTGACTTGGTCGATTTTCTTAAAAACTAAACAGGAAAGACTATACTTAAAGGAAATTTTTATCAAACTGAAAAATCTTTAAACAAGTCTTATAAGTGTTTTTAAAGTCCTTACAGTTTTTGTGACATGGTCGATTTTCTTAGAAAGTAAAGAGGAAAACCAAATACTTAAAGAGAATTTATATAAATAGAAAAATCTTTGAAGACGTCTTATAAGGGATTTTAAAGTAATTAATTCTTTTGTAAGTCGGTCGAATTTCTGAGAATGTAAACAGGAAAAACCTATGTACTTAAAGGAAATTCATATCAAACTGAAAAATCGTTAATGGCGTCTTAATAGCATTTTAAAGTCATTTAACTTTTTTTGCCTTCGTCAATTTTCTTAGAAAGTTATAAAGAAAATCATATACTTAAAGGAAATTTATATTAAACAGAAAAATCTTTAAATATTTCTCATAAGAAATATTATTTAAAGTCCTTACTTTTTGTGCCTTTTGTTTATTTTCTGAGAAAGTAAACAGGAAAGCCATATAAGTAAAAGAAATTTAAATTAAACTGAAAAATCTTAAATGACGTCATATATGCGTTTTTAAAGTCACTCCATTTTTGTGATCTGGTCTATTTTCTGAGAAAGTAAACAGGAAATGCATATACTTAAAGGAAATTCATATCAAAGTAAAAAGTTATTAAACACGTCTTATAAGTACTTTTAAAGTCTTTACTTTTTTTGTGACTTGGTTTATTTTTTGAAAAGGTAAACAGTTAAACCATAGACTTAAAGGAAATTTATATCAAACTGAAAAATCTTAAAGACGTCTTATAAGTGTTTTTAAAGTAGTAACATTTTTGTGGCTTGGGCTATTTTCTGAGAGAATAAACCAGAAAACAATATACTTAACGGAAATTTATATCAAACTGAAAGATCTTTAAAAACGTCGTATAAGTGTTTTTAAAGTCCTTACATTTTTGTGACTTTGTCTATTTTCTGAGAAAATAAACAGGAAAACCATGTTTTTAAAGGAAATATATATAAAACTGAAAAATCTTTAAAGAAGTCTTATAAGTGTTTTAAAGTCCTTCCATTTTTTTGACTTGGTTTATTTTCTGAGAAAGTAAACTGGAAAACTATAAACTTAAAGGAAATTTATATCAAACTGAAATATCTTTAATGACATCTGATAAGTGTTTTTAAAGTCCTTACTTTTTTGTTACTTCCTCTAATTTGTGAGAAAGTAAATAGGAAAACTATATATTTAAAGGAAATTTATGTCAAACTGAAAAATCTTTAAAGACATCTTATAAGTGTTTTTAAAGTGCTCACTTTTTTTTGGCTAGGTTTATTTTCTGAGAAAGTAAACTGGAAAACTATAAACTTAAAGGAAATTTATATCAAACTGAAAAATCTTTAAAGACATCTTAAAAGTGTTTCACAAAATGTATTTAACGAAATGTAATCTGTTCTTTATTATTCATAAAAAAGACGAGTTATAGTTGTTATCCACTATTTTTTGTATGAACTTTTCCAATTATAGAATCATTTCATCAAAGTCATTTAGAGTAATTTCTTTCTTTTGTTATAGAATTTAATCATCATTTTGAGTGTTATCTTTTTCTTTTTCATAATACAGGAAAATAGAATCTCCAATCAAGATTAAATTTTTATGGGATTTTCAATCAATTTTTAGCCATGTATGTTCAATTGATTTGAGAAAATTTCATTATTCTAAAATTTTATTTGTTTTTTTTTGTGAAAGTGGAGAATAAATTACTGCATATTGTTGGTCAGTTACCCTTTTGGTAAAAATATTCAGTTTTGTTAGCCAGTGAAATTAAATTGGCTAATTGGCTATTCTAGGTAAAGTGTTACAAAATAAAAAAAGGGATGTAACTAAGCAATGTTACAAAGGGATAACAAAGTAGAAATCTAAACTAGAATTGCCCTACAATTTTTAATGCACCTTTTTAAATTAATGTCCTAATTAACTAATTTCTACCTAAGTAAAGGACTTACATCAATAACAAGAAATGTGTCAACCACAATAAGATCTGACTTTTGGGTTTGAGAATGGCTTCAAGTAACTTCTGTGAATTTTTTAATTTTCTTTTTTTTTTAAGTGTAGCTTTGTCGAGTGGATACTGGTGAAGAAGATGATATCAATCATTCATCAGATACTTCAAACACCAAGTAAAATTTCTTTAAATTTTATGTAAAGTGCCTTTTCATTCCCCAAAATAAAATCTTAGAAGTTACATCACAAATACATTTTAAAATAATTTTGGATGATTTTCTAATTAGAAAATAATTAATAGAACTACTTTTTTTAGAATAATGTGATACGATGTTGGGCATTCGCTGTGTGGGTGTGGGTAAGTGCCAGTCTGTTTTGGCGCGAAATCCACACAAAGTGTTTGTGCACAAGATCTCCCACGAGACCGGGAGAAGATGACAGTCGACAGAAGAGAGTAGTCGATAGAAGTCGGGGGAAGCTAATGGTCGAGAGATGCGACTGCTACAACCTGTGGACTGAGATGCCAGGTTATCCAACGTGAGAAGATGAGTCAGCATTCCTGGTGGCTTTGTGGGAATTTCGCTCAGGTGCACGCTCATGATAGCACACAGAATGCATAGAAAGGGTCACAGACTTCTCCGTTCTTTCTCTTGGAGCTGACCCAAGCCCGTGATTGTTTCTTCTTCTTCTTTTCTTCCACCCTCTCGTTTGTGTGTGTTGTGTTTTGTGTGTCCGTAAAGAAATGTGAAATAACCCTGGCCAGAGATGAGAAAAACTACAAGACCATCTAATGGCCATGAGTGGTTTAAGAGTTTGAGATAGTTGGGGTCGGCCAGCGTTGTATTGTCACGATAGAGAGACAGCACCTTACATCCTAAGTGCTCAATATTTTGAGTATGTTTTGATATTTAAAAATTTTTTCTCATGAACTAATTATAAAAAAATCTTTGAATAAGACAGTTTTATGTAGAATGATTTTTGAACATACGTGGCTCAAAATTGATTGAAAATCCCATACAAATTTAATCTTGATTGGAGATTCTATTTTCCTGTATTATGACAAAGAAAAATTTCCTTTAAGTATATAGGTTTTTCCTGTTTAATTTCTCAGAAATTCGACCACGTTACAAAAGAATTAATTACTTTAAAATCCCTTATAAGACGTCTTCAAAGATTTTTCTATTTATATATATTTTCTTTAAGTATTTGGTTTTCCTCTTTACTTTCTAAGAAAATCGACCATGTCACAAAAACAGTAACGACTTTAAAAACACTTATAAGACGTCTTTAAAGATTCTTCAGTTTGATAGGAATTTCCTTTAAGTATATGGTTTTCCATTTACTTTTTCAGAAAATAGAGCAAGTCATTAAAATCTAAAGACTTTAAAAAATCTTGTGCGATGTTTTTAAAGATTTTCAGTTTGATATAAATATCCTTTAAGTATATGGTTTCCCCGTTTACTTTCTTAGAAAATATACAAATTAACAAAAATGTAAGGACTTTAAAAGCACTTATAAGACATCTTATTTTTCAGTTTGATATAAATTTCCATTAAGTATATGGTTTTACTGTATACTTTCTCGCAAAATAGATCTAGCCACAAAGATGTACAGACATTAGAAACACTTATAAGTCTTGCTTCTTGATTTTTCAGTTTGATAAAAATTTCCTTTAAGTATAGTCTTTCCTGTTTAGTTTTTAAGAATATCGACCAAGTCACAAAAACAGTAACGACTTTAAAAGCACTTATCATCATCATATCGCGCTGGTAGCACGGATATCCCTGACCCTCTCTCGCCACTCCTCCCTATCGTTCATCGCCCTAGGTAGGTCTTCAGGACAACAGCCTGTATCCTCACATAGCTGCTGAATGTACGTTCGAGTTGGTCGTCCTGCTTTTGCGCGGCCATGTGTGGGGATCCATAAGAGTACATCTCTTATCAGTTCATCTCTGCTTCTCCAGCAGTGTCCTGCATGTCTGGTTCGTCTAACTTGAATAGTTTTCGTGATAGGGGGCAGGTGGCCGTACAGTTGGTGTCTTGTGGGGTGCTGCTGCCAGGACTTGTTCAGGATTGCACGCAGCATTCTTGTGTAATTGCCATCCAGTTTCTTCTCCAGCCGTTTTGTTAGCGTCCATGTAGTGCATCCATATAGCAGTATCGATGTGACCGCTGCCTGGAAGAAGCTGCGTTTCATTTTATCGGTTAGGTCTGATTTCAATATAATCGATAGCCTATTGATAGCTGTCCATGCTTTCGTTAGCCTCGTTTCGATGTCCTTTTCGGTTGATTCGACGCTGCTTCCTAGGTACGTGAATTTGTCTACTAGTTTAAGTGGGGTTCCTTCTAGAGTGGAGATGTCCCCATTTTGGTTATAGCACATATATTCCGTTTTGTGTGCATTAACATAGAGGCCTATGCTTGCTGCTGCTCGTTCCAAACTATGCAGAAGAGTTTCGGCTTGGTCAGGTGTATTTGCCAGTATCGCTATGTCATCGGCGTAGTCGGCGTCGGTAATTGTTGTTGCGGGGTATCTTCTGCTTCTTTTCTTCGTCAGTTCGAAGCCATTCTCTTTGATTTTGTCAATCGAAGACGTCATTAAAGATTTTTCAGTTTGATATAAAACTCCTTTAAGTATATGGTTTTCCTGTTTACTTTCTGAAAAGATAGACCATGTTACAAAAAAATAAATTCTTAAAAAACACTTATATGACGTTAATAAAGATATTTCAGTTTGATATAAATTTCCATTAAGTGTATGGTTTTTTGGTTTACTTTGTCAGAAAATATACCGAGTCACATAAATGTAAGGACTTAAAAAACTTACCAGTTGTTTTAAAAGATTTTTCACTTAGATATAAATTTCCTTTAAGTATATGGTTTTCGACTTTATTTTCTCGGAAAATAGACCAAGCCACAAAAAAGTAAGGGTTTTCAAAACACTTACAAGACTTTTTAAAGGTATTTTAGCTTGATATAAATTTCCCTTCAGTATATGGTTTTCCTGTTTACTTTATAAGAAAAAGGACCAAGTCACAAAATAGAAAGGACTTTAAAATAACTTATAAGACGTCTTTAAAGACTTTTCAGTTTTATATAAATTTTCTTTAAGTATACGGTTTTCCTGTTTACTTTCTCAGAATATAGACCAAGACACACAAAAAATAACGACTTTAAAAACACTTATAAGACGTCATTAAAGATTTTTCAGTTTGATATAAATTTCCTTTAAGTATAATCTTATCCAGTTTACTTTCTCAGAAAATAGACCAAGTCACAAAGAAAGTAAGGAGAAAACACTTATAATTTGTCTTTATAGATTTTTCAGTTTGATACAAACTTTCTTTAAGTATATGCTTTTCCTGATTAGTTTGTGAGAAAATAGACCACAAAAAAAATAAAGACTTAAAAAAACTCGTATAAGACGTCATTGAAGATTTTTCAGTCTGATATCAATTTCCTTTAAGTATATGGGTTTCCAGTATAATTTAAGTATATGGCTTTCCAGTATAATTTCAGAGCTAATCGCATCGGCCGAAGAACATAAGATTGACATAATATGCATGCAAGAACATAGATACACGAACACCAAAGATATCAAATATCACGAAACTGGCAATGGCTGGTCGCTCGTCACTATATCCGCATGAAAAAACTCTGTCAACGCCGCAGTAGGAGGGGTAGGATTACTTATAGGACCGAGAGCATTAAAAACGCTAAATAGTTTTGAGAAAATACAACCTAGAATGATGGCAGCAACTTTTAACGGCAACCCCAGAGCAACAATCATCTCATGCTACAGCACCACCAATGTTAGCGAAGAAATAGTCCAAGTCATAAAACAGTAAGGACATTAAAACACTTCTAAGACGTCTTTAAAGATTTTTCAGTTTGATATCATTTTACTTCGTATATATTGTTTTCCTGTTTAATTTCTCAGAAATAGACCAAGTCACAAAATATATGAACCTTAAAATAACTTATACGGCTTTTTTAATGA
Organism: Sepioteuthis lessoniana; assembly: GCA_963585895.1. NCBI lineage: Eukaryota > Metazoa > Mollusca > Cephalopoda > Myopsida > Loliginidae > Sepioteuthis > Sepioteuthis lessoniana. Next base: position 309,302 of record OY757936.1, read on the forward strand.
TTTTTCAGTTTGATATAAATTTCCTTTACATATATGGTTTTCTTGTTTACTTTCTCACAAAATGAACCAAGTCACAAAAATGTAAGGATTTAAAAAAACACCCATACGACGTATTTAAAAACTTTTCAGTTTGAAATATATTTCATTGAAGTATATTGTTTTCCTGTTTACTTTCAAAGAAAATGGACCATGTCACAAAAAATACAAGCCCTTTAAAAAGACAGATAAGACGTCTGTAAAGAATTTTCATTTTGATATAAATTTCCATGAAGTATATGGTTTTCCTGTTTCCCTCTTCAGAATATAGACCAAGCCAAAAAAATGTGAGGATTTTAAAAACATTGATAAGATGTCATTAAAGATTTTTCTGTTTGATATAAATTTCCTATAAGTATATGGTTTTCCATTGTACTTTCTCACAAACTAGACCAGGTCACCAAAATGTAACGACTTTATAAACATTTTTAAGATGTCATTAGAGATTTTTCATTTTGATATAAATTTCCTTTTAGTATATGGTTTTCCTGTTTACTTTCTTGCAAACTAGACCAGGTCACAAAAAAGCTATGACTTTAAAAAAACGCACGAGATGTTATCCAAATTTTTCAGTTTGATATAAATTTCCTTCATATATATTGTATTCCAGTTTACTAGACCTGGTCAGAAAAAAATGACTTTAAAAACACTTATAATATGTCATTAAAGATTTTTCATTTTGATATAAATTTCCTTTGAGTACATGATTTTCCTGTTTACTTTCTGACAAACTAGACCAGGTCACAAAAACATAAGGATATTAAAAGCACCTGTAAGATGTCATTAGAGATTTTTCAGTTTGATATAAATTTCCTTTAAGTATATGGTTTTCCTGTTTACTTTCTCAAAAACTAGACCAGGTCACAAAAAAGTAAGGATTTTAAAAAAACTCATAAGATGTCATTAAAGATTTTTCAGTTCGATATAAATTTCCTTTAAGTATGTAGTTTTCCTGTTGACTTTCTCAAAAACTAGACCCAGTCCCAAAAAAGTAAGGACTTTAAAAACACTTTTAGATGTCATTCAAGATTTTTCAGTTTTATATAAATTTCCTTTAAGTATATGGTTTTCCTATTTACTTTCTCAAAAAGCAAACCAGGTCACAAAAAAGTAAGGACTTTAAAAAAAAATTAAAATGTCATTAAAGATTTTTCAGTTTGATATATATTTCTTTTAAGTGTATGGTTTTCCTGTTTACTTTCTCACAAACTAGACCATGTCAAAAAAAGTAACGACTTTAAAAACACTTATAAGATGTCATTAAAGATTTCTCAATTTGATATAAATTTCCTTTAAGTATATGGTTTTCCTGTTTACTTTCTCACAAACTAGACCAGGTCACAAAAAATAAGGACTTTAAAAACACTCATAAGATGTCATTAAAGATTTTTCAGTTTGATATAAATTTCCTTTAAGTATATTGTTTTCCTGTTTACTTTCTCAAAAACTAGACCAAGTCACGTAAAAGTAAGGACTTTAAAAACACTTACAAGATGTCATTAAAGATTTTTCATTTTGATGTGAATTTCCTAAGATGTCATTAAAGATTTTTCAGTTGGATATAAATTTCCTTTAAGTGTATGGTTTTCCTGTTTACTTTCTCACAAATTAGTCCAGGTCACAAAAAAGTAAGGACTTTAAAAACACTGATAAATGCCATTAAAGATTTTTCAGTTTGATATAAATTTCCTTTCAGGTTATTGTTTCCCTGTTTACTCTCTCAAAAACTAAACCAAGTCACAAAAAAGTAAGGACTTTAAAAACACTTTTAAGATGTCATTAAATATTTTTCAGTTTGATATAAAATTCCTTTAAGTATATGGTTTTCCTGTTTACTTTCTCAGAAAATAGACCAAGTCACCAAAAAAGTAAGGACTTTAAAATATTTTATACCAGAGAAATTTTAATTACACTTTTTCGAATTAAAATTTTTCGACTATTTATATTGAATATAAAATGTGATCTTTGAAAAGAAAAGTAATTAAAAGACAACTTTTGTCTTTCAAAAATAAATTAAAATGTTCTTACTTTGAATTTTTTCAATAAGTGAATAAATGTTTTCTATAAGAAAGTATTTAAAGAATATCGCACATGGCTAAATACTTTGTGGGAGGGGATAAAATTCTAGTCATCATTAATCTATTGCTTATATTTAATGACCCACTTAAGATTTTTTATTTCTAAACAATATTTCATTTAGCCTGATTACCATTATTCTGCACTATATATATATAATATATATATATATATATAATATATATATATATATATACTATATATATATATATACATATATACATATATATATATATATATATATATATATATATATATATATATATATATATATATATATATATATATATATAAAACTTGTTCTTGGGCGTTGAGAATAGGATGATACCCCAAAATATCGATAGAAAATGTTATTATGTTCTTCTCTTGGTCCTTATACCTGCAAGTGTCTAGGGTCTCATGTGGCCTGAGAAACAACTTCACTATGCTATTCTTTCTGTCTTTCTCACTCTTACCTAAACTCACTACATGAGGTGTCAAATTTTATGTGCGTACATATATAAAAAAAAATACAGTTTTGTATGTTTGGTTTCTTTTTAAACTGTTCTTAAATATAAGCAGTCATTAAAACTCTCTAAAATTGAATATGTAATTCAGGTTTTGGAACAGATCTGCATTTTATTTCTGAAAATAAACAAATAAAAATCTATCACTCATGACAAAAATGAAAAACGGTCGAGAATTCTATTGATTTTTTTTTTTTTGCTATCCTTTAGTGAAACAGGGGGTCATGAATTAGCCAATGGTTTTTAAGGATACACACTTTACTGAACTTCTTTATTTTTGTTGGATTTAGGAAGAAGACAACTTTAAATATTCAAGAGTTCCTGAACTTTATAAATGATAATCCCACTATTCCTAGGCACAGTTCTAGGGATTATTATAATTCAATGACAATTGTTTTGTTTGGGAAGATTTTTTAAAAGATTTTCTGAAAAAGTCTAATATAATAAGTTTGTCTTGAATGTTCAATCTATAATTTAGTTGCAATATACCACTTAGTGAAGTTTATTGCTTGGGTGTTATTTTGCTGATTTCTTGTTTCTGTTTCTTTATGTAATTTTCTTCTTCTTTGGGGTTGGTGGGGGAGTAGAAAAAGTTTTTTTTTATGGTTGGATCACATTTCTCATAAATTGCTTAAAATTTGTATTTTATTTATTCTTTCCTGCCCTTGTAGAATAATAATAAAGAATCAATTCAACATTAAAAGCAATTATCAATTTAAGTAAATAAATATTTTGAAGAAATAATTCCTCACTTGTTTTCCTTTCCCATTTTTTTTTGTTCAATCTGATTGTTTAGCATATTTTAATTAAAAAAGGAATTAAAATCTTTTTTTCCGCCCAAGCAATAATTTAGTTTAAAATAACACACCATTTGGATGTTTAACTTAATAAATCAGGAAAATCTACTAGTTTTGTTTTTCTGAGGATCGGCATTTATGCTCTCTGTGGTAATGAGATCTCATATAAACCATGACAATCTTTTAAAGCTTATCTTTATTATCAGACCTTACTATGGTGTCATGCCACGTGTGTTACATGCTAAGTCTCATCACATGAGATTATGGGTGATGTATTTTGCTATCTACATAATACTTCTAAATTTTAGGAAACGTCACTATTGATAAAGATTATGATATGGCTATAAATTTTGATTTAGTGTCATTTATTTTCACATAGCTATGAAAAAGAAAGATAAACCCTACCAATAAAAATATGAGCGAGTAAAAAAGGACTTGTTCATGAAAATGTTATTTGGATCCAGAGTTTCTGGAAAAAGTGAAAGCCTTTTTTTATTATTTATTTCTAAGCTTATATCACTGAAAGCTACTGGAAGCAGCGTGGTGGATGAATCCAAAGTTTGGTCAATGGCATGTTTAATTGGATGCTGGGTAGAAGAACCTCACAGGTCAATGGCCAGGATCAAATAGTTCAGGCAGTAAACACCTGCTAATAATCTATAAGGGTGGCGTCTATTGATGAAGAAAAAACAGCTATGACACTTTCATTTAAGCGTCAAGGAGTTGGCTGGCGAAATTAATTAAATGAAATTAGTTTATTTTATTGAATGATGATTAATTTAATTAAATCATGATAATAAGTATTTTATTAAAAATAAATTCATTTTGAGTGTCCAAGTATTTTTTGAGAATCATGTATGAAATAAACACCAAGTGATTAAGTACAAAAAAGTTTGAGATCCGATCAGAACTTGTTGACCTATAAATCTGTCCCCAAAAAATAAACATCCGCGCACCTGCAAGACCTGTCAAAAGAGTCATCGGATTTCAAAGCATCAACAAAAAAATGTATTTTTAAAATGGCGGACAATTTGGGTTGGTGTCACCAAGTTTGGCACGAGGCCTTGAATCACTAAATCATTGGTCAACCAACCACAGGACTGCTCCTTGTAGCCCCTCCCGATGACTGTGGCTAAATGGCCGATTGTCTGAAACAATCAGGGGCAAACCGGGGGGATTGTTACGATGATAGCCATTGGTCGGCAGTCCCCATTGGCTGACCAATCAGAAACTGATTATTCGGGATTCGGGCCCATACATAGAGGACACCCAAAGCGAAAAATCGAGTTGGTTCAGGAATTCGCCGCTTAAAGAACCAAATCCGTTGCCATTGCATTCGCCATTTTGACACTGCCTAACTCCGCCAGTCAACTACTTTCACCCCCAGTTCGCGGTGTTTGATGAAAAATTATTTAAACAACTGTGTAAATAAACGTTTGTTACTGTTTCTAACAAACGCTTTTTTTTTTCGTCATTTTTCTAAATTTGCTTGGCAACTTTTCTTCTCTCCAACACGAATTCCAACCTTCATCGACTGGACCACATCCATCTTCTCTTTCCTCGGATCTGAAAGCAACGTGGGCGTGGAAAGAAACAGAGAAAGTCCAGTCGATACATGTGGTAATCACGAGACCAGCGGCCAACTAGGTCTCGTAAAGCTATAGTACCACGAAGCTAATTCAAACTGTATGCCCAAACCACACGACCCTTCGCACAGGTAAACAAGAGGCGTGTTGGAGCTTCGGCTCCAGGGTTAAAAAAAAACAGCTACAGAATTCAAACTCAAATCAAGAACCAAATTACTTTGATGCAAAAGGAATGTTCTTCTATGGACCCCTAGACATGGACGTACTTGTGTTGGCAAACTAGCAAGAACATTTATATTAGCTCTGTGTGGACACAGAATGTAGTTTGGAAGACCTTTCAGGAACGATGGATAATAGGGACGGATGGAGAGAGAGAGAGAGAGAGAGAGAGAGAGAGAGAGAGAAAAGTTAAGGAAATCCGTGCTATCAGCGTGACTTGATGATGATGATGATGATTGCATATAACTAGCCGTAGATCATTGGCTTTAAAACAGTCAGACTTATAGACTGGTAAAATGAATTTGCTCTTTGGGTTTCCTCATATACTTCTCTCTACTGCGAGGCAAGCAGACCCTTCAAATTCAGTGATAATTGAATTTCTTTGTAAATAAAATCAATTTCTATCAGAAGTTAATTTTACAAGCAGTGAATTTTGTTAAAAAGAAGTTGTCCACATAACCATTAGTACACCCAAAACGCAGAAAACATATATATATATAAATGAAAGGAATTAAATTACCATGACCAGAAAATACGTCGAAGAGTTGCGCACGACATATGGAAACACTGGACAGCTGGTTTGACCTTATTAGGTCTCATCAGTAGAATATACTGTGATCTCCACAACTGGAGATCGAATCAGCGACCACAGAATGGGGAGCTGAAACTCTATCACTGAGCCAACAGTCCACATTGTACACAAGTGACGCCAAATTAACTAGTCATGGTAATTGCGCAGCCGAATTGACCTAAATATGTCTTGCAAGTTACATCCATACTCTTTACAGAAGACAGTGTTTCCGTATGTCGCACGCAAGTGTTCGCCGGATTTTCCGGTCATGGTAATTCAATTCACAATATAATTCCTCTTCTTAAAAAAGAAAATGTACATCTATATCCTAGCCCTTGAGGTTATCATAATTACGCGGATGCGTATTTTCAGTCGTCTTGGGAAGACGTAGCTCTGGGGGTGACTGTGTCCTCTGTAAAGAGATTGTTGTCTCTGAAGACTTTTCCTTTTTTTAAACGCGTAAGTTTAGCCCAGAAAAGTGTTATTAGTCGGTCTAACGGACTTGTAATACTCAATTTTCAATTTGGTTTGAATGATAAATTATATACTTCTGTTCTTTGAGATGTTGTTCTTGGACGCGAATTTCAATCCCGACATCTGAAAGTTACATTTGAATATGGCGATCAGTTGCCAGAATTCGTTGTGAAAAGCTCAGGTACCTATTTTGCATTGGAAGCTGTTAATATAACTGAACTGGCTTTGTTCTCAGCAATTTCAACTAAAAGCAAAGCTACTAAATCAAGAAGTTTTAATAAGGAGGATTCAGTTTTTATGGCTATGGAAATTGGCAAACTTCAGGAGGATGGGATTACTGAACACAGTATGTCACCATGTCGTGCACAAATAGTAGTAGTTAAGAATGAAACAAACAAACAAACAAACAAACAGAAAAACAAAAACAAAAAAAGATTATGCACACATAATCTTTTTTTGTTTTTGTTTTTCTGTTTGTGGACTATTCTCAAACCATGAATATCTACATAGAATTAGATGCCTTCTCATAACCACAGATTTCTAACCTGGTTACAAATCTTGCCAGGTATAAATATTTTTCATCATTTGATTTTAAAAGTGCCAACCATCAAATGAGGCTTAAACAATCTGATAGAAAATATACTGCCTTTGAAACAAATGGTCAGCTTTTTGAATTTACCCGTCTCCCATTTGGAGTAACTCATGGTCGTCTTGCTTTCCAACGTGCAATGAATGAAATTGTAAGAGAAGAAAATCTGATACATTCCTCTATTTTGACAATGTAATAATTGGTAATGAAACAGAAAAGCAACATGATAACAACGTGGAAAATTTCATGAGAGTAGTGAACGATTCTAAAACCATAAGGGAGGTAACTATGCGAAATACCTTAGGGTATTGTGTAGGGAATGGAAAGGTAAAACCTGACCCCGAACGGATGAAGCCATTACAAGAACTACCTCTACTTAAAAATATGAACAGCCTAAAAAGAATTAGGGTAATGTTTGCTTATTATGCTAAGTGGATCCCTGAATTGCTCCCTGGTCCACTCTGGCCCGGAGTTGTAGCACCTATGGGTCAAATAGAACAATTTGACATATAAACTGTGTGCCAATAAATGACTTATGTTAAATCGAATTATGAGAAATGGAACTGTTTGACTATTTAACTAAGTGAAAATAAATGATTGATGTTTAATTGAATTGTTAGTGATACATAGAAATGCTTCCTGCCATTTAACTGTGTGCAAACAAATGAGTAATGTCAAAAAGAATTATTCGTATTAAATAGCAATATGTGTAACCACTTCACTGTATGCAAACAAATGATTAATAGTGAATAGAATTTTTAGTGTTTGAAAGAAATAATTGAAACTATTTAACTGGGATAAAGAATTGCAATACTAGAAATGCAAAGAAATTTGTTCTCACTCATTTAAGAATGAAATTACCAAAAAACTATTCCCTTACAAATCAGACGTATATTCATTCAAATGTGTACAAACAAATGATTAATAGTAAATAGAATTATTCATGTTAGACAGAAATGATTGAAACCATTTACCTGTGGCAAAAAATGAGTTCAGGTTCATTTAAAAATGTTTGCTACAAAATGTGTTTATAAATCATATATCTTTGAATATATATGTATAAACAGGATTTGGTATTAAATAATCTACATTGGTTGATACGCCATAAAACACAACCCAACCAAACATCTATCTATCTATCTATCTATCTCTGACACTCGCAAAGAGAATAATGAGAAGTCAGCATTAATAGACATGTTCATGTTACATAAGCCAGGGGGTCAAGTCTAAACCAAAAATAGAAGTTAATTTGCAATGAACTCTGAGTTCAAGAGATTACTATAATATATAGTGGAGAACATTTTTAAAAAGTCTCTTAATATTTTGGAGAATCGGTAAAATCATTTGCCATGGTTTTGTATTTTGTATACCATCAGATTTCACTTAGTTTCAAATCACAGGTAAGTGCAATCAATCAACAAACACACACACACACACATATATACCATTATATATATATGTATATTAGAATTAAAGTATATATATATATATATATATATATATATATATATATATATATATATATATATATATATCTGTTTGCCCCTATCTATCTACCCTATCTATCTATCGTGAATTGGGACTAGGTTGATTTGACAAATAGATAGTCATAGGTAGTTATCCTCACGTTTTATATTAGAGAGAGACAGTCCGTGTGTGTGTGTGTGTGTGTGTGTGTGTGTGTGTGTGTGTGTGTGTGTGTGTGTGTGTGTGTGTGTGTGTGTGTGTGTTAAATTCTTGTGAATTGAGACTGGTTTGAAAGATAGGTTATCATGAAAAGATTAGATATTATTTACACCAATATATATCCTCATGTTTTTATATGAAAACAATGACTAAGGAGACGATTATATAACTACATTTGTTTTTTTAGTGTTTAATGTTGTTAGGAAAAAGTTGAGAATTTTAGGAAAAAAAGAAGAGAATATTTACAAATTCCCTCACGCAGCAAATATAATTTGATTTCAATTATCTAATTTATACAAAATTTACAGACTTCCACATATTCTGGTTTGTTTAAATATTAATTGAACAATTACGAAAATACAAACACTCTCCTCACAATATAGCTAAAAAAATTCAAAAGAAAAAGAAATTAACTCTCCTCCCCAAAAAATAAATCAAAACCAAAAAAAAAAGCTCTGAACTATTATCTCTGACCAGTTTCCTTTATTAAACAAAAACCAAAATCTCAAAACATCAAATATTGTTTCTTAAGATGTCTTCTTATAAATCGGAAAAGACTTGCATGAATCGACACAAGGTTAATTTTATAAGAAACGGGAAATCAAAGATACCTTTGCCATACTAAAATAACAGAAGCCAGTCTGTCCTACTATTTACTTAAAGCTGGTAGGGGAATAGCAAGATTCATACCTTTCTGAAGGGGATTAGGAAAATGTGAAATGAAGACAGTGTCGTGCAGGATTCAAACTCGGGCTGCCATGCTAAATAAATTAATTGCATTAAATGTTTTTAGAAATAGTTCGTAATTTAGTTGTTACGATATATATATATATATATATATATATATATATATATATATATATATATATATATATATATATATATATCAGTGTGTGTATGTGAATCTGTACATGTTACCCCAAATCCCGGTTCCAGGTTTGATCCAACTTCATCATGGTTATTTATTTGGAGCTTTTATTTAAATTTTTTCCTATGAACAGGTTTTCTTTTTTCTTTCCAATTAAATGTTGACTCTCTCTCTCTCTCTCTCTCTCTCTCTCTCTCTATATATATATATATATATATATATATATATATATATATATATATATAAGCAAGTTTTGTTAAAGTCGACATTACACTGCTTGTCTATTATTTTTTTCAGATCTCCTTGTTATTTTCCTTGAGTCGGGAACTAAGTCTTAAAAGAATTGTCTTATATTTTCCTGCCTAAATATACACACTTCAATATATATTTATATCATCATCATCAAGTCGTTCCGCCAGCACGGATATCCCTAACCCTCTCTCGCCACTTCTCCCAATCATTCATCTCTTTTGGCAGGTCTTCAGGGCTACATCCCGTATCCTCACATAGCTGCTCTACGTATATTAGAGCTGGACGTCCTGCTTTTGCTTGGCCATATGTGGGGGTCCATAGCAGTACATCACTGATGAGTTCGTGCTTGCTTCTCCAGCAGTGTTCTGCATGTCTGGTTCGTCTAACTTGTATAGTTTTCGTGATGGGAGGCAAGTGGCCGAATAAATGGTGTCTTGTGGGGTGTTGACGCCAGGACTTGTTCAATATTGCTCTCAACATTCTTGTGTAATTGCCGTCTAGTTTCTTCTTCAGCCGTTTATTTAGCGTCCAAATAGTGCATCCATATAGTAGTATCGATACAACCGCTGTCTGGAAGAAACTGCGTTTCATTTTATCGGTCAGGTCTGATTTCCATATGATCGAGAGCCTATCGATAGCTTTCCATGCTTTTGTTAGTCGTGTGTCGATGTCTTTTTCGGTTGATGAGACGCTACTTCCAAGGTAGGTGAATTTGTCAACTAGTTTCAGAGAGGCTCCGTCTAGTGTGGTAATGTCACCTGTTTGGTTGTAACACATATATTCAGTTTTGTGTGTATTGATATGGAGGCCAATGCCTGCTGCGGCTCGTTCCAAACTATGCAGTAGTGTCTTGGCTTGGTTAGGCGTATTCGCCAGTAACGCTATGCTATCGGCGTAGTCGGTGTTGGTAATTGCTTTTGCGGGGTACCTTCTGCTTCTTTTCTTCGTCAGCTCGAAGCCATTTTCTCTGATTTTGTCGATCGATGTTCTAAGCACGTAGTCTAGACAGATGATAAAGAGGTATGGGGCTAGCGTGTCTCCTTGTAGTACTCATGCAACAATGTCGAAGTATTCTGTGTCTCCATCTGGTGAACGTACTTTCACTTTGGTGTTTCTGAAGAGAATTGTATTGCTGCTACGGTTTCTTTTGGTAGACCGTATGCTAGTAGTATTTGTTCCATCTCCCCTCTGTGTATGGAATCGAAGGCCTTGATAAAGTCGACAAATAGTAATGTCGCCTGTAGGTTTTTTGCCCGAACGACTTCTCGAAAATAGAATTTTTAATAGCATAAAAAACCCTCCAATATACCTAAGATATGTTGATGATATCCTTATTCTTACTAATAATATTAACGAAATCAACTACGACAAGACACCTTCCAAAACAATTCAAGTTCTTAACTTTACTCATGAACTAAACAAAAACAATAAAATTTCCTTTTTAGATTTTCTCATTGATACCAACAATAATAACTTTACTACCTCCACTTACAAAATCCCCTCTAGTAATAACTCCTGTACCCTCAACTTTAAAGTGAATGCCCCTTCAGATATAAAAAAGCAATTATTCATAATCTAATAATCCGTGCCAAACTAATCTCCTCCTCCAAAACAATATTTTATAAGAGGTAGAAAACATAAAACAGACTCTCATCAATAATGGGTTTCCTAACTATATTGTTGATGAACAAATTAAACGTATGATCAAAAATATTAACCAACAAAATAAACACTGTACTACTCCATCCAGTCAACAAACATATATCAAACTTTTTTATCGTAACCAAATGCACTACAATTATAAATCCGAAGAAAAAAATATTAAAAACATTGATTCACAAAAACGTACTCCCCACTGATCCTAATAAAAATAAAACTTATTATATATGATAATAAGTTTAAAACCTCGAATTTAGTCATTAGAAATAATTCCTCTCCCTCGATTGGGGTGTTGCAAAAAGCCAACGTTATATTAAATTTAAATGACCTTTAGGAGATTGTATCTCTGATAATAATAATATATATGTTGGTTTAACCTCAACTACCCTGTCGAGGAGACTTACAATGCAACTTTCAGACACAAGTTCAATAGCTCGGCATTTAAAAAAACATTCATGCCCAACAACACAACTTCGAAAAATTCTCACCGACAACACCACAATATTAGAACATCAAAATAATAAACAAAAACTTCAGATTCTCGAAGCACTACATATTAGAAACCTGCAAACAACACTTAATAGAATTAATTTTCAAACCAGTGCTAATGTACTTAAATGTCTTTAGCTATTGGCACTAATTATAGAATTCCATTTAAAAGCAAACGACATAATCTTCAACGTCAAAGACGCGCTTACACAGTAGTAATATGCTAAAACAAAAGTTGAATCACTTTTCTAATAGATCCTCCCCTGATGATGGCCCAAAGTCGGGCAGAAAGTACAAGGGCTACATACAACTATGGACAATACATAAATGAATTCCCCTCGAATACGATAAAAGTAATACTGGAATTCGAATGGATCCAGAAGAAAATATGTAGACATAAAATGTCTATTATGTTTAATGAAATTTGCATTAACATTATATATATATATATATATATATAATTATAGAGATATTTATAGCTTGAATAAGTATACTTACACTATATATATATATATATATATATATATATATATATATATATATATATATATATATAATATACAAGCTGTACCTGGCAATGCGTTGCTGTGGCTCATTTTGTTTAAATGGAAAAAAAAAAAAGAAAATTTATATTTCTAATATGTTTAATTTTCTAATCATTGGATAATCTATACAAATAAAAATGTAAATGTTTGTTACTAACTGATAATCTCCAGTTTTATACCATTCGAATTCAGGAGTTTTTTTTATATTCTCATTATCCAAGTATTGGAAAATTAAACATATTAGAAACGGGTACAACGAGTAAGTATATAAAAACACTCCAGAATTCAAATAAAATGCTCTCTGAAATCTTCAATACAATCAGTGCTATAAAACTGGAGATTATCGGTTAGTAACAAACATTTACATTTTTATTTATATAGATAAATATATATATCCTATATATATACATACACATACAGACATATATATATATATATAAAAGTAAAAAGTTGGCGACCTTAGTCGAGGGTGACCCGAAGGTCCCCCTTTCGATAGCTGCTACTCCAAGGTGTAGGGGTGGACGCTACTCCTTTCTCTGGATTGCTCCACTTTACTCTTGATCCATACCTTATAATGCTGAGTGTTAAGCAAGGAGGCATCAAGCACCATTTTTTGAGTCTTTGGTATGATTCGACCTGGAATTGAACCCAGGTCTCCCGGGTCATTGGAGAACACTCTAACCGCTAAGCCAAAGTCCGGTTCATATGTATATATATACATGTATGCATATATACATATATAATATATATACATCAACTGTATGTATATAATTCCATATATATATATATATATATATATATATATATATATATATATATATATATATATATATATATATATATATATATATATATATATATATATATATATATATATATATATATATATATATATATATATATATATATATATATATATATATATATATATATATATATATATATATATATATATATATATATATATATATATATATATATATATATATATATATATATATATATATATATATATATATATATATATATATATATATATATAGATATATTAGTCGGTCCAGTTAAACCGGAGTCGGGAATAATTCCGTCAGGATTCAACTATGAACATTTAAATTTTCCTCGTAAAGAGCTCAATGTAACTGACATCACAGAGCAATAATTTCTTTAAGAAAAAACAAAAACCGGTCACATTAGGATTATAAATTTATTTCCATCCTGTTATGGGTATTGATATGAGTCAATAAAACCAAAAATAACAGGACTTATTCAGATCTAATGAAGGAAATAATTCAGAATAGACACAGGAAGGAAGGGTTTATATAAAATAATTTTATTTTATATATATATAAAAAAAAATATATATATATATATAAAATAATTTTATTTTAATTATCAAATTACACAAAATTCACAGACTTCCATATATTTTTTCATGGTTGTGTGTCTTTTTCAAACTTTTATCATCTTTTTATCATTCAATATGAAAAATAAAAACAGGAAATATTTTCCTACCTACATTTTATGAATTAAATCAAACAGCAACCATGTTCTGAAAAACACGAACAGACATAAGATAAGGAGATGGGCGAGGTGTTTTTTGCTACAAAAAAAAACAAACAATTTCTTATTTCTTATTTATTAATAATAGTGATGGAATGGGATAAAAGTATTCCATCTCCTTCAGTGAAATCAAGTATTCGTTAACATTTTATATCCTAACAGTTTCTTTCTAGACAGAAACAAGTTGAACAATCATCATCATCATCACCATTCATTTTTCCCAATCCTTTTGAAAACCCATTGACCAAATTGTCATGTCCAAAACAAAAATGAAAATGTCCTTTTAAATAATTAATGGAATAGCGTCTTTTGCAGAATTAACTTTGTCGTTAATCAAGTGACTTGTAAATCTGCAATTTGATAATTCACAACAACAAAACTATTTTGATTCATTAAAACATGACAAAAAACTATATTAGAATTTTTTAAAACTTCTTTTTTAAACAAAAATTAACTTAGAATTAAAAAAAATAGAATTGTTACGAATTTCATAAGGTTTTATTTTTATTCCAAATAAAAAGTAAACATTTTTAATGATAACTTTTTCATTTTTTTTCAACCCACACCTTCTGCAGCCCAGTCGGCTTTAAAATACACCAACTGTATCTCTGTAGATGAGAAAGACCCCTCCCAACGAATATCCTGGATATAACATTAAACCAGCCATGGAAATTTGGAGAATAAGGAGTACCCCATCATTGCCATTGCTCCCAGGTCCACTTTGACCCTGAGTGGTAGCACCTTATAGGGTTTATCTATGTGTCAAATAGAACAGACTGGGCGCAAACAAATGACTGATGTTAAATTGTTATGTAGCAATACTTGAAACTATTTAACAAAAAAAAAGCCCAGGCTTGTTAAAGAATATTATCAACAAAATGTGTTTACAAATCATATATATATTTAATATATATGTATAAACAGGATATGACATTAAATAATATACAAGGGTTTATATGTCATAAAAATTAACCCAACTTAACCAAACCAAACTACATTAACTGATAATGAAATATTTTTAAAAAACAATATGACGTGAAAAACCACACCATCTGACAATAAAATATTTAAAAAAACAAAAACAAAAATAAAACAAAACAACTTGACGTGAAAATTTTACAATCATAAAACTAAAATAAACTAACTTTAAGTTATTCTTTTATTACCACAAACGAGTGTAAATTCAGTGAAAATCTATGGAAAATATAAAATGATATCAGCGAGAAAATATTATTTGTGTTTATTATTATGAATAATTCAGGGGGATAAAAATCCTGATAGGAAATTTCATTTTTTGGCGGCATTAGGTTTTTCTTTTCGAATGACAAATGAATAAATAAATAGTAATCTTAAGATTAAAAAATATCTCATTAAAATATGAGGCCACTTAAATATTTTTCATTAAGTAAGAATAAGGAACGGAAAATTTCAA
Organism: Sepioteuthis lessoniana; assembly: GCA_963585895.1. Taxonomy (NCBI): domain Eukaryota; kingdom Metazoa; phylum Mollusca; class Cephalopoda; order Myopsida; family Loliginidae; genus Sepioteuthis; species Sepioteuthis lessoniana. Next base: position 324,647 of record OY757936.1, read on the forward strand.
ATTTATACACACATTAATAACTTATATATTTCATTTAAAAATTGTTTTCTTTTTACGGATAATAATCAAGATTGCTGCGATAAATATTTATTCTTTTTGTTGATATATAAAAACAAAATTGAATAATGAGAATGTTGTGTTTTTCGACAATCTCTCTCTCTCTCTCTCTCTATCTATCTATCTATCTATCTATCTATCTACTTCCCTTTCTCTATCTATCTAGTTTTATGCTTGTCAAAAATGCATCTATTGAAGAATATTTTGCTGTGGGTATCAACAACATCTGCCCGACCCTCCGAATTTATTTGACATATTTTAAGGCAACTAAAAACTTTCAAGTGGAAGAATTATTAATCCTGATTTGTCAAAATAAAAAGAAATTTTCAGTCGCTAATTTATGGACATTTTTCTTTCTGTTTTAAAATGAAAGATTTGAAAATATTTTACTTAATTCCTAATATAAATTAGTTGTGAGAAATGATCTTCTACAGACACTGGCATTAAATAACCCAGCATGGTTGAAATGCTATTTTAAAAAAAGTATTTGTATATCGATATGAATATTTATTGCGAAAATGAAAAAAATGTATTTTTTTTTGTTATTCTTTCTTGTATTCTAGGAAAATGAAACAATTTCTTTTCTAGGAATCTGTGTGGGAAATATTACTTTCATTTTGATCATGAATATTTGGGCGATGCTTAAAAAACATATAGATGTGTGTGTATGTATGTGTATGTGCGTATGCATGTGTGTGTGTGTGTGTGTGTGTGTGTGTGTGTGAAATTCTCTTTCGTCTCAGTAAAATCAATTTATTTGTGCCACCTCATCTTAAACTTTGGAAGAGGAAGTTAAAATTCGTTTTGATTGGTTCATATTTTCAATTACATAAAAGACAATTATATAAAGAGACATTCTTTATCAATCAAGCACTTGTTGAGAAAAAGCCGAGCAAAAAAGTTTCACCGAGAAAGAAAAAATTCCAGCAAGAAAAAAGCAAAAAACAACGAAACAAAAATTTGTCAAGAAACAAGAAAGGTTTGTTGGCGTTTTACTTTTCTCTTTGTAATCCACACAGATCAGCCATTTCATAATTTTCCTTCTTCTTGATTTCTTGCTCATAATTTCCATAAGTTCCGATTATTTATTTCCCTAATCATCAACATTTTTCTATCTATCTATCTATCTATCTATGTATCTATCTATGTGTATATATGTATGAATATATGTATATATGTGTATATAACGATATATATATATATATATATATATATATATATATATATTTATATATATATATATATATATATATATATTTATATATATATATATATATGCATATATAAATGTATATATATATATGTATATACATTTATATATGCATATATATGTATATTCATGTACATATATACATATACATGTATATTCATATATATGAATATATATATATATATATATATATATATATATATATGTATATATATATACGTATGTATATATATGTATGTAAATATATATATATGTGTTTTTTCAGGTATATATATGTATATTTATACATGTATATTCATATATACATGTATATATATATATATATATATATATATATATATATATATATATATATATATATATATATATATATATTCAAATATATCTATATTCCTGCTTGCTTCGTTCAAAGATTTCCTTGTTGGAGGAGTTTTTAGATAATCTATGCTCTATTCCCTTAGGTACATGTTTAAACACCTCTTTTGGGTGATTAGATCTCCTATTCACATAACGCAGATCTTGGTTCCTTTTCTAAACGGAGATACAGTTCCACTATATAAGTTTAAAGTAACATCAAGATAATCGGTAATTTTTAGGTCCGTTGTTACATTTAACCTAAATCCAAACTCCTCAAACAGCTTATTCAATCTTTTTCTAATCCCATCACACTTCTTCGGTGTACTTTTATCCACGATAATCAGTCCGTCATCATGATAAAGTCCATGGTTACTGGGGTCCATAATCTTATTAATACTATACAATAATACCCACCCGACGAGCTCACAAATTTCTGCGCCATCATATGACCCTATTGAAACGTCGAAATTTCCACCCTCCCCTTTTTTTATCCATATACTATCTTCATAGTATAGCAATGTTTTACGACAATGCTTAATTATCTCCACCTTATCTAAAGGTATCACCATATATTCCTTAGCCAATCTAACGCTCTATCCAATGTCCTTTCGGTTATCGAAGGATAAAAATCCTTAATATCATATTTGATAAAGGAGCACCTATCATCCTTCTCGTACTCCTCAAACCACTTAATGCAATCTTTTGTGCTCCTCCACTGGTTGATATTCGCTTAGGCTGGCTCCTCCACTGATATTCGCTTAGGCTGGCTCCTCCACTGGTTGTAATTCGCTTAGGCTGGCATTAGCCAGCCTAAGCGAATTACATATTTCTTGGACGATTATTTTACTTACCCTAACTATTTGTCTCTTGGCCGGGTTAATGAGCCTACATTCCGGATTAGTCTTGAAATCACTTTTGTGGTCTTTTATCGGAATGAAACAATTCTTGGTATTGTATTTTTCCACTCTATCAACAATACATAGTCTATGCGTCAACATTTTTGCCTCGCTATTGAACTCTTTTTCGAGATCAGGTGGTGCTTTCTTATAATTCTTAACCACCTCCTTAAACATCATTTGCTTATAATTTCCCTTTTCTATTTCATACAAATTGCCCGACTTATCCGACTTTACAAATATGTTTTCGGACTCCTTAAATCTCCTCATATCCTCATACATTTTTTGCTGAATATTATCGCGCATTTTCCTAAACTTTACCTCCTTAACCATTCCTATCATTTCAGCCTCAAACTTGTCCATCTCTTTGATAGGGGGGGGGGTTGTTTCGTAGTTCTAAACCCATATTTCTCCCGTCCCTCCTTTTCCGTACAGTTAATTGTATTGAGAAAAAAAATGCTTTCCACCTCATATTTTTTATAAAAGATTCTATCCTTCTCAACAGAACTAACTGATACTGATGCCTATTAGGTATTGGTATGTTCTTATATGAATAATTTATGTTCGCTCTCTCCATAGTAACAAGAGCAAACAAAGTGCTCAATGGAAAAACACCAGAGCTTAAATATTTACTAATCTAATATCTACCAGTATTCACGGTACCTTAAAAAAAAAAAAAACCCTGCCAGGAACAAGAGATAAAAGTATCTCGAATCACAGCCCAGGGGGAAAAGAAAAAAAATTATGGGTCAAAAAGAAAGAAAAGGCTAACCTCGTCCGACCCCTTGAAAAAAATCAAGGGATACGCAGTCAGTGGTCAAAAGAAAACCAAAAACCCTCCGCGAATCCTGCAATGCTACAATTACTCAAGTGCTCAACACAATTGGAGCCAATTATAAAATTAACCTAAATCGCGAGTCGAAAATCTTCTACTAAAGTTTCACCTTATCGGATCATCAGGAAGCCTAACTTCGACTAATTCTAAAGGAGAAATCGCCTTCTTTTATTCACCAAAAAACCCACCTAGCTTAGAATTAGATTAGTATATATATATATATGTGTGTGTTAAATAGTTGTAGACACAAAAGGGCGTGGTGGCTCTATAATTAGGGACAGGTTTCGGAGTATTTATAACGAGGTTTTTTTTTGAGTAAAAATAGGTTTTTTGCTCATTTTTATCTTTTATTTAATTTTTAATTTTTTTTTTTTTTTTTTGCTATGTAAATTTTAAGCTAGGTGGGTTTTTGGTGAATGTAAAACAGCGTTTTCTCCTTTAGCATCTGTCGGGGTTAGACTTCCTGATGATCCGATAAGGTGAAACTTGAGTAGAAGATTTCCGACTCGCGATTTAAGTTAAATTTATATATATATATATATATATATATATATATATATATATATATATATATATATATATATATATATATATAGTAATGTGAAGTTGATGACCGATGTCGAAGGCTACTTATTTGTTAGTTACTATAGCATTCCCTTGATCGTTTCACTTTACCCTTGCTGATTGTTAAGGAAGGTGGCATCAAGTACCATTTTTTGAGTCTTTGGTATGACTTCACTTGGAATTGAAACTGGTCTCTCGGACACAATTTTTCTCTATCTCTGTCTCTCTGTCTCTGTCTCTCTTTACATATATATATATATATATATATATATGTGTGTGTGTGTGTGTGTGTGTGTGTGTGTGTGTGTGTGTATATGTGATGAGTGTACGTACATATGTGTGTGTGTGTGTGTGTGTGTGTGTGTGAAAGTTTATCATGTAAGATACAGTGAATCATCATTGAGATAAAAAGAGAAAAATATCTCGGTATGTTTATATGAATATGTCTGCTGTTACACACACACACACACACATATACATACATACGTGTGTTTGTGTGTGTTTTTGTGTATGTGTATATGTGTGTGCATGTATATGTGCATGTGTGTATTTGTCTTTGTGTATTCACAAGTAGGAAATAAAATCAAAATCGATAGGAAATGTTTAAATCACGATTTAACATCCTGTCTCTCTCTCTCTCTCTCTTTCACTCTCTCTCTCTCTCATACACACATTCTCTCTCTCTCTGTTCCTTTCTCTTTCAGTCTTCTCTTTCCTCTTCCTTTGACTTTTTCTCCTCTCCCTCCACCTCTTTCTCTCTTACAGTGTTTATACGTAATTTCTCCTTTCAACACTGAATCTTTCTTTCTCTCAAACTCTACCCTCCTCTCTCTATAACATCCTTTCTATCTCTCACTCATCTCATCTCTTAGTGTATTTCTCTCTTTAAACAAGAGTTTGTGTGTGTGTGTGTGTGTGCGCGTGTGTGTTTGTGCGTGTGTTTGTGTGTGTGTGTGTGTGTATTTCAAATTTCAGACGACAACATGTCTCTCCCATATTTTCTCCCCCTCACTATTTTTCAAACTCGATTCTCTCTCCCTCTCTGTTGTTTATTACTTTTATTTCTCTCTCCCTTTTCCCGCTTCTGGCCAACGTAACACGTGATCATTCTAATGGCGTGACAAATCTCATCCAATGAAATCCCTTATTTTCTCTGACGTCACATCACTTTCCAAAGGTTTTACCGCCATTTTGTATCAGCAAGCGTTTGATTGTGAGTGAAAATTTTTCTGTCTTAATTTTCAGTCGATCGAATTAAAAGAAAACAGTGAAACCAGAACGGAAAAATAAACTGTAAGTAAAAACTTTATCGATTTCAGAATATTTCATTGCTACTAAAGAGAAAGCGACATTATTTAATGCTGCTTTTGTCCTAATGAGTCAAGTATTTGCCGAATGGCCCGGGAGACTGGGGTTCAATCCCAGGTCGAATCAAACCAAAGACACAAAAAATGGTACTTGATGCCGTCTTGCTTAATAAAACTCAGCATTATAAGATAAAGATCAACGCCCTTCTCTACACCTCGTAGGTGTAGTAGCTGTTGAAAAAAAGGAGCCTTCAAGTCATCGTCGACGAAGGTTTATTTCATTTGAACAAAATGTCGGGATTTTATCTCCATTTCTCCTTTCATTTCCTTTAAAATTCGAAAATGTCGAAAAATCCAAGTCGGATCGATTTGTTAGACAATCAAATAAGTTGATAAGTTTTTCTCTCGATAAAATCTTTCATTACATTGTATATTAATTGGGGTTTTTTTTTTGCTTAGATGTGGCACAAGGCCGTATGAATGGAGCTCTCAATGGGGAAGGGAGACATTTCTCTCTCTCTCTCTCTCTCTCTCTCTCTCTCTCTTTAAATGGCACCCTTTCTATTTCATTAGTGTGTGAGTGAGTCGGGCTGTTGTTAGTTTTTAATAAAATTATAAAACGAAACGACGTTTTTAATGTAAACATTTGTGTGTGTGTGTGTGTGTGTGTGTGTTTATACGTGTGTGTGTGTGTGTGTGTGTGTGTTAGACAATAAAACAAATTTAAACTTATTTATTTGTTTAAACATAAAAAGGTTTTGTTTGTCTCACGGCGTGAGATATATATATATATATATATATATATATATATATATATATATATATATATATATATATATATATATATAGAATATGACTGCTGATTTTATTTACACAAAGACAGGTATATATATAAATGTAAATGTGTAAATAAAATCAGCAGTCATTTCTGCATGATTCTTTCTTTCCCGACCCCCTCTCTCTTTCTCTTTCTTTCTCTCTCCCTCTCTCTCGAATAATGTCGTTAGGAATTTCAAACAACAGACGACACACACACACTCTCTCTCTCTCTCTACGTTCCCATTTTTCTCCTCCCCTTCACTATGTCCTATACTTGATTCTCTTCCTCTCCCTCTCTACGTCTTATTCTCTCTCTTTCTCCCTCTCTCTCGAATATTGGAATTTCAAACATCAGACGACACGCTCTCTCTCTCTCGTTCTCTCTCTCTTTTATTCTCTTTCTTTTTCTCTCGCCTCTCTCTCTCATTTTTCTATATGGAAGTGGGTGTGGGTGTGTCGAGCTGTTGTAGAAGTTTTAAGAAAATTACAAAACACGAAACGAGACGACGTTTTTAATGTAAACATTAGTGTGTGTGTGTGCGTGTGTGTGTATGTAACTGTGTGTGTGTTTATATGTGTGTGGGTGGGTGTGTTTATACGCGTGTGTATGGGTGTGTGCGTATGTTTAAATACTATCAGCACGATTCTCCCTCTGTTTCTCTCTCTCTCTTTCTTTCTTTTCTCTTTGTCTCTCTCTCTTTCTAAATAGCATCCTCTCTCTCTCTCTCTCTCTCTCTCTCTCTCTCTCTCACATGAATATTGTCGTTTGGAATTTCAAACAGACGACACTTTCTCTCTCTCTCTCCCTCTCTCTCTCTGTTTGTCTTTCTCCGTTCCATTTTTTCTGCCCCCCACTCCCTCTCTCTCTCTCTCCCCCTCTCCCCCTTTATTCTTTTCTGTGTTTATTTCAATTTTTATTCTATTTTGGGTGAATCGTGATTTCATCTTTTATTTATTTATTTATTTATTTCCTCTCTCTCTCTCTCTCTCCTTCTCTCTCTCTCTCCTTCTCTCTCTCTCTGTCTCTCTCTCTCTCTCTCTCTCTCTCTGGTCATTTAATATGAAATTAAACTATTTTGTTTTTTTCATTCAGTCATTTTATATTTTTATTTTTTCTTATTTCGTGAATTTTTGACATTTTTATTTAAATATATTTTCCTCTATTTTCAGATTGAACTTTATTTCTTAATCGAAAAAAAGAAAAAGAAAATGGCCAGCAGCAGCAGCAGCAACGAAATGGAATCTCTTTTTCAATGTTCGCATTGCGAAAATGAATTAAACAGGGAATCGAAATCGTTTCCCTGTCTTCATTCGTATTGTGAGACATGTTTAAATAAGGAAGTGAAAAGAAAGACAAATGGAATTGGTCATTGTCCAAAATGCGACGAAATTGGCCAACTTGATAAATTGAATTTGTCACCAATTTTGATCAGTTATTTAAAATGTCAAAAATTGAAAACGACCGAATGGAAATGCGATTTTTGTTTAGAGGATCAAATCGAATCGATCGCCACAAATTGGTGTGAAAATTGTGAGGAATTCTTTTGTGCCAATTGTGATCGATCTCACAAGAGATTCAATAAACAACATTTTGTGATCGAATTAAGTGGAAATGGAAAAGAAAAAGTCAAAAAATCGATTCAGATTGAAAAGTGTAAAAGTCACAATAAAATGGAAGATTCGTATTGTCAACGATGTAACGTGTGTCTTTGCGACACATGTTACAAGAATCACTTAAAAGATTCAGGTGACTGTTCATCTCTTCTTCCAATCTCAGTGAAAAAGGAGGCAATAAACAAACAAGAATCCCAAATCCCCAAACTCCTTGTAGAAATTGGCGATTTCGAAAAGGATCTTGAGGAAAAAATTATCAAATCGCGAAATTATTGTGAGGAATTAAAAAAACAATGCGATTTGAAATGTGAAGAATTTTGGCAAAATTACGACGACACAATCGATAAAATGAGAGAAAAAACTCATGAAATGTGTGACGAATTGAGACAAATAACAAAAGACCAAGTGGAAAAATGGCAGAAATTCCTTCGGGAAACGGAAAAGATGTTGAAAAAATTCGAAATTTGGCGCCTTAATTTGCATCATTTATTAAAAAAAAGGTCGAAAAAAAAGGACGTTATTTTGGGTGTCGAATTGGTGGCCAGGAATTTGGAATCATCGTTGGTGGAATTGAATCAGAAAATAAAAGAACCGTTGAGGGAAATGAACTTAAGAGTTGAATATTCTGATTTGTGGCAGAAATTCCTTGAAAATCTCGAAACTGAAAAAATTGGGTTTGGAATTTTGGATTTTGTTGTTAATTCCATTGAAATTGAAACTGAATGGAATTTGCCGGGATCGAACACGTATCGTCGTTGGATTTCGTCACTTGTTGTCAGCGACGAAGATCATCATTTGTTTCTTGCTGACCATTGGAACTGTTCGATTGTTGAAATGACAGAATCGGGTGAATTTGTTGGGGAATTGAAATTAAAAGGGGAAAATGGAGAGATATTCTGGCCAATGGAAATGTTTTTTGATTCTTGCCAAATTTTGGGGGTAAATTGTCGGGGGGTGGGGGGGAGGGAAGAATATTTAATTTTTTTGGAAAGAAAAAAAATTCCTTGTTTTTTGAAAATCCAAAAAATCATTGAGAAAAAAAAAACTTTTTATTTTTCTTTTTCTGTTTGTAAAAACCAAAAAGAAATTTTGTTTTGTGATAAATGGAAATTTCAATTTGATTTTTACACAGAAAAAGGAGAATTTCTAAAAACCATTGACCCGGGGGTTGAGACGGGGGGTCGGCACCCCCACCTAATTCGTGCTGATCCCTCAACTGGGCAAATTTGGGGGGCAAAACAAGGGGCTCGTGAAATATTTTCTTTTGATAAAAAAGGAACAAAAATTCAATCATTCAAAACAGAAGAAGAAATTTGGGATTTTTTTATAAATAAATTTGGACAAATTTTTTTTTGTAATTTCGAAGGAATTTTTACATTTTTTCCCGAAAAAAAATTACATAAAAATTTGTTTAAATTTCAGAAAGAATCTGAATGGGAACCAAAACTTTTTATTTTAAGGGAAAAAATGTTTGTTTGTCTTGAAATTGATGGAAAATATTTCATTAAAATTTTTAAATTTCTCGACTGACAAAACAAAAAAAATGGACAATTTTTTTACTTTTCCTTAAAATTTTTTTAAAAAAATTAAATTTTTTTTTTTCATCTTTGAGAATAAATAAAATTTTAAAAAATTTTATCGATTATTTTTGTGTTTTGTTTGAATTTTTCGTGTGAATTTTTGAATTTGCAATTTTAAAAAATTAAACAATTTTTTTTAATAATTCAGAATATGAAATGAGGTAAATAATTTTTTTTGCTGTTGAATTTTGAATGTTTTTCTGAAATAACAAAAAAAATATTTGTTGAAAAATACGTTAAAATTGAATAAATTGCTTTTAATTTTATTGATAAATGTTTTTTTTTTTATTGGGCATTTAATTTCGGCATTTAAAAAAAATATTGAAATAATTTTCAATTTTTTGATTATTGATGAAATTTGAAGCAAAAAAATGTTTCATTATGAAATTGTCAATTACAATGGACTAATATCCTGATCTTTTATTTTAAAAAATAATCTTAAAGTTTTAAAATCGAATGTTTTTTTAATAAAATTAAAATAACAAGAAAAAAAGTTGATTAAAAAATCTTTTCAAAATTCTGTAAAATTAATTCAGAAAATGAAATAAATAATTTTTTTTAATCTCGTTTAAATTTCGGAAAATTCGGATGTTTTTTAAGTTAAAATAAATAATTGAAATATTAAAAATGTGCTTTTCTTGTTTATTTTCATCAGTAATTTCTATAAAATATCAATAAATTATGAATTCATTATGAAAAAAAATGATCCAATAAAGAAAATAGATTCATCTACTTCTTGTAAATTGGATGAAATCAGTTGGTTTCTCTTTTTTTAATGGCATATCAACTTTGCTGGGTTATTTAATGCCAATGTCTAATATTTATATTAGGAATTAAGGAAAGAAATTTGAAATCTTTCATTTTAAAACAGAAGGAAAAATGTCCTTAAATTTGTGACTGAAAATTTCTTTTTATTTTGACAAATCAGAATTAATAATTGTTCCACTTGAAAGTTTTTAGTTGCCTTAAAATGTGTCAAATAAATTCGGAGGGTCGGGCAGATTTTGTTGAGACCCACAGCAAAATATTCTTTAATAGACGCATTTTTGACCAACACAAAACTCTCATTCTTCAATTGGAAAAAGGGATTTTGATGGGGAGAGAGAGAGACAGAAGGAGAGAGAGACACACACAGATAGAGAGATAGAGAGAGAGAGACAGAAGGAGAGAGAGACACACACAGAGAAGGAGAGAGACACAGACAGATAGATAGAGAGAGAGAGACAGAAGGAGAGACAGAGACACACACACACAGAAGGAGAGAGAGAGACAGACAGAAGGAGAGAGAGAGAGAGACACACAGAGAAGGAGAGAGAGACACACACAGACAGAGAGAGAGAGACAGAAGGAGAGAGAGACACACACAGAAGGAGAGAGAGACACACACACACAGAAGGAGAGAGAGACACACAGAAGGAGAGAGAGACACACACAGACAGTTAGAGAGAGAGGGACAGAAGGAGAGAGAGAGAGAGACACACACACAGAAGGAGAGAGAGAGACACACACACAGAGAGATAGAGAGAGAGACCGAAGGAGAGAGAGAGACACACACAGAAGGAGAGAGAGAGAGACACACACAGAGAGATAGAGAGAGAGGGACAGAAGGAGAGAGAGAGAGAGAGATTGGTTTGAAATGATCATTTCAACATTTGACATTTTTTGAAAAATGATTTTAGCAAAAATTCTGCCTTTTTGTTGAGAAATCAAAAAAACTTTACAAGAAAAAGAAAATAAGATGGAAATTTCAAGGTGTTTAAAATGGTTCAAATGAATTTCTATTTCCCACCGATACGAAAAGAAAATGTACAAAAAAAAATGGGGGGAAAAAAAGCTTTTCTTTCCCTAAAATTGTTTACAGATGTATTCATTTTTAGGGCAGCTTCTCTGGTGCAATGGCTCATTGATAATGAGATTGATTCTCACTAAGTGACACATACTTCTCACTTTATGCTAAACTTTGTAAATCAAAACATCTTTTTTTAAAAATTTCAATTCCGATTCGGTTACAATATTTTATTTTTCAACAAATTTTGGCCAAATCAAATTAAATGGACTCTACAATAAAATAATCTTCTCCAAAAATTTAATGAGTTTTAATAAAGTTTGATGATTTAATTCAGGTAAAAAAAAAATCTTTTCTATTTAATTGATTCTCTCGAAATCTGAGGAGATTCAATAAAATCTCAATTAATAGAAATAAAAGACGAAATGACATCAATAAAGTTTTTAGAAAATTGAAATTGAAATAAAACACACGACACACTAAAAAAATAACAATAAATATTACGAAAATTTATGGCATCATTCAGGATGGATTAAAGTCTTGCAGACGTTTTTGTTCAACTGGGGCTTCATTTGAAATATTCTATTAACTGATCAATTTGTGGATAAGGAAGATTGTGTTGCACCATTTTTTCAACTGGGATTGAATCCTTGCTAGAAACTTTTACTGAACACAGACTTTTCATACAACAAGAAATTAAGCAACTATTTCTGTTATCATGCAGACCCCACATCGTTTTTAAACATTACAGCAATAAGATCTTTCTGAAATCAAGAGGATAAAATAAAACAAGGAATAAATAAAGTCGAAAGCTAAAAATCTTCAAATCTGAAATTCTCATCAACATTTAATGTTTTATTTAAAGCAATTAGGACCAACATGAAACTAAAATGATAAAAAAAACTAAATTCTTCATGTTTTATTTAACGTCTAGAAAAGAAAAGTATATAAATCAAAACTCTATTGATCTCTGAGTAAAAATCCAAGTTAATTCGACCAACTTTTATTTCTTTATTGTCTTTATCATATTTTCCACTAAATAGACTGACGGTCTGACATTGTGGGGTGGAGAGAAATTTATCCTTCCATCTTTTCATTAGGAAAATTGTACAATTTCACTGACCAATTTTCATAATCCAACAAAATTTGGTGTTGGGAATTTAGAATTCTTTGTTTGAAAATCTGAAAAATTGAAAGAAAAATAAAGTGAAATAAAAAGTTGAAACTTTTGAGCGAATATGAAAAAATCTGTCGAAAAGTCACGTGGGCAGAATTTCCCCGGCCTTTATGTGTGTGTGTGTGTGTGTGTGTGTGTGTGCGTGTGTGTGTGTGTGTGTGTGTGTGTGTGTGTGTGTGTGTGTGTGTGTGTGCATGTGTGTGTGTGTGTGTGAATGTGTGTGTGTGTGTGTTTTGGGGGTGGCAATGAATATCCTTTAAGAGTTTAGAAATAAAAATTCGATTCAATTTGAATAAATTTGTCATTATCAATAATTTTTTGCTTGCAATGATATTATTTGGAATTTAAAAAATCTGGATTCTTTAAAGAGTAAAATACGGATTAAAATTATTTGTGAAAACGTTTTTTTAATCTTCATGTTTGTCTATTCAGTAGATAAACCTTTTTTTGGATGTCACTTTGACGTTTCAATTGAAAGGATTGAAGACGACAAGTGTCTATATTCAGTAGATACATCCAACTGAATATTTCTTCTTAATAAAATAAACGATATCTTATAAGAAAGTTTAAAATTAAAGTTAAAAAATAACTTTCCTATTTTAACGAGGGGAATTGAAAAATTCTTGTCCCAAATGAGAAGATGAAAAATCAATTGAATCTGAATGGTTCTCAATTCAGAGTGAAACTTTGAAGCATAAAAATATCAGAAAGGAAAAGGTTCATGTAGAAAATAAGAAAAAGTTGAAAATTGAAGACTTTAGGCAGAACCATTTTTCGACTGAAAGACAGGCAACAATCAGTGGAAGAGTTAGGCACTAGCGGCACAAATAAATGGTAGAAAAGATTCCATCTCACTCCAGGGAAGTCAGTGAAGAAATTTGGATGATATGAGTGAAATGAGTGAAAAAGTTTCCCTCGGCCCAAGGAAAAATCATTGGAAACATTTGGATGACGTAAAAGTCGAGGCAGGAAAAACAGAAAAAAAAGAATTCATTTAAAGGGTTTTAAATAGGATTGTGTAAGAGAAGTAAATCTTTATCAACTAAAAAAACTTACTGGTCTAAGGGAGACAACTTTTGTTCACTTTGCTTTTGGTATTTTATTTATTCATAAAAATATACCCGTCAATAATTGAATTTTATATAAAATATCTTTTTTATAATCCAAATTAAAAAGATTTCAGAATCTAAAACGAATAAATCAATGGATGAAAAGCATCCCATATGTTATTATAAAAGAAAACCTCAACTTTTACGTTGCAAACTTAGAATTATCTGAAAAATCAAATGTTTTATGCTTAGTTTAAAATACCTGAAATAGATAATTTCTTGCCGACAGAACATGTAACGTGGCAGATTTAAATTTCACAGAGAGATACTCTTGCTGGCTGTTCTAGATTCTAGCAACATAATGCCAAACATCAGTGTCTTTGATTTTCAAGCAGAGCTAAAAGCAAAATATTAAAACTAATTTTTGGTCATTTTATTTTCTAGGATCAAACTTGATGTAACTTAATTTATAATGTCATTATATTTCCATAAAGGATTGCACGTGATTGTGATGAATAAATCTAGTTTTCCAAATTTACCAACAATAGCCATAGCATCATGGTATCTTTCTCTCATGATACGAGCAGAGCCTTCAAATGATAATGGTAGAATGGTTGTTCACCCTACACGACTTCCTACGTCAGTTGCTACTGTGGCTAAAATAATCAGACAGTCCTTGATATTGTTCAACGTTGAGAGAATTTTGTTGACATTTCCTCCATGTAAAAGTGAATTTGTAAGTTTCTCTAACAGCTGTCTGTGAAACTTTATATGTCAGCATAGTAATGTTGTTACACCGGAAGTTTGTTCCTCAAATATTAATATTTGCTAACCTGGTTCTCCATAGGGAAAGAACAATGTATGTGTTATAGGATCAAAATTTAGGTTCAATATATTTGAATTTATGAAAGGAAATTCTTGATTTTGAGGATATACAGAAAATCTCTCTCAAAGGGTGTTTCTCCATCAGTGTTATTAAAAATCATCGCTATTTCATTTACATTTGATATGTCGTAACATCTACGATCTCTATTTCTGTCTCTTGTGAATATCATGTTGACAGTTGGATTTGGGATTTTGAAATCTGCTCTGCGTTGATACTCTTCTCTTTGAAATTCACCTAACATCTTATATGTTTTGGAATAAACATTACAATTCAGAAAGATGTGATCTAATTGTGCCATAATCTCTCAGTTGAATCTCATTATTGCGATTATGTAGTCGGATAGCTGTTACCATTTTAAGATTAACAACGTTCAGCTGTGCAAATTATCGAGATTCACCTTCAGTCGGATGTATGTTGCAGGTTTGATGATAAATTTAACCATGAACACAGAAACAATATGGCCTTTTACCAAGACGATTAGATATTTATGCTCCCATTGATTCAAAAGAAACAACTGAATCATTAGATCTGATGTTGTTTTGAAAATAGTTATAATATATATTCATTGGGTTACCCATCAAATCAGGAATAAATATTGGTAGTTTTCTGTGTTGAACTGGTATAACTTTACCCTTGTGACAACAATTATTGAATTTATCATCAGATGGTTGCTCTGAGAAGAAATATTTAGCTTGGCAAAATTGACTAATAATACTCATAGGCCCACATGTGTGGGGAATAAAGTTCTGTTTACAAAATGTGTTGTTATCAACTGAAATGTTATTTATAAAATCTGAATATCTAAATCAACTGACATGTATGTTTAGAACCAAATGATTGGTTCTTCATTATTGGGCAATTTTTCACATTCTAAGAATCGGAAACGAAGTAGATTTCTTCATGAAAATTTAATATCTAATAACGAAAAAATATTTCTATGAAGTAGCAAAATCTAAAATTTTCAGTTTTGACATTTTAAAAAATTGGATGCAGTTGAAATTGTTTCGATAATATAAGAGTGTGAAATACTAATTTGGAGTAATTTCAACGAAGCAGTGATTCCACACTTTGCAGAGAAAAAGAGCCTCACCAATGGATGCAGTTGAAGTTGTATCGATAATATAGGAGTTTTTATTTCCTTTATAAAATTTTAAACAAAATTCAGAAAGGGTAGCATGAAGCCCCAATTTTTTGTGGGGGAGGGGAAGGAGAGCAAGACTATGTAACTGAGGGTCCCTCGCTAGCAACATTTGCCGATCCATTCATACAATACAATAAAGCATCCATCCTTCGCCATACACGCCGCAACCACGAAAATATCGCATTTATTTAATGAGAAGAACCTTACTTTAAACCCTGAATAGAAAAATGCATGAATTTTATTTACAAGGAATGATTTATATAAAATTGATTGATATGAAGGGAGATGGGAGAAAAATCCAAAAGAAAAAATAAAATAGAACAAAAGAAAAACCCGTTTGGTTACCCTCCAAGACCTTCGTCTGTAAAATGGAGGACGACTTTTTTCCGGTATCCAAGGGTACCGAAGACAAGCCGGACCTTCTTTAATGGGGAAGGAAACTAGACTAAAGGAACAAAAGAAATGTTGGGTGGGGCGCGGTGCGGGAGACTTGTGTGTGTTACAGGGATGAAATTATGGTAATGAAAATCCAAGACTTTCGAAAAAAAGTGGGACTGGATCAAAGGTTCGGGAACAACACAGAATGAGGGTGGAAAAGATCTTGAAGACTAACAACTAGATGACGGGAAAATAGCTCACAACATAATGCTAACCAAAAAAAAAAAAAAAAAAAAAAAAAGGGAGACGAGCAATCCTACTTACCAGTGTTGGATCCCGAAGGACCCAGACCATCGTCACCATGCACAGGAAGAGGAGAGAAGGATGACTCCAACACTGCCTCCTTTTGTACGACCATGCTCGCTGCATGCACCCACCTTCTGTCGAATGTTTAGCGGTTCAAGCGTATTCTTTCGCATCTAATTTTGATCCAAGCTGATTAGATCAGGATGAGAAAAATTTGCACCGTCAAACAACCCCTTCTTGCACGTCGCCAAAATCATCATTCTAGCTACAGCTAGAATCGCAAGAAACACCACACGCTTCTCCCTTTGAGCTCACCAACATCGAGCAGCACGAACTGATTGGGTTCAATGCGGGCCGGGAACTTTCGGACGTGATTCCAAAACGGACGAACTCGCTCGCAGTAATGGAAGGCGTGCTCAGCTGTTTCCTCTGAGCCACTGCTACGGCGATGACAATCGGGCTTGTCTGCCAGGCACGCTTTGAAATTCATGCCGAGAAGAGGCAACGCGTTCCGTGCAAACAACTAGTTGTTCAAGAAGCCCGAACCTGGTGCCTAATTCCAATGCGAGCGAACTTCCTCCATTAACCAGCCGAACAGATCAACAAGATGATCCGAAGCAGAGCCAACTGCTAAAACCTGGTTGCTAAGGGCCTCACGGCATTCGCGGACAAACGGTGCTTCGCCCATCGGCCTAAGCTGACCTTAGGCTTTGGGGTCTGACTCAAGGTGAGGAAAGGGATCGCTCACCTTTCGCCTCCATACCATGGTTGTATTTTTTTTTAGCAATATTTCAATACACTGCTGCTTTTAAATTGAATGCTGAGCAAATATTGTTTGTGGATATTTTTTCCTTTTAGCAATGTTTTCCTGAGAATCATTTCTTGGTTGGTTAGTTGGTTTTTTAGGGCATATCAACATTTGTAAGTTATCTTATGCCAAATCCTCTTTTTAAGTATATTTAATGATTTGTGAATTAATAGTTTATAGGTAACATTTTAAACAAGCCAGGGCTCATTTGTTTGCACATAGTTGAATTTGAATTGCCATGCTATTCTCGAAAGCCATTGTTAGTGTATTCTTTGATTGTGTACTAGACTGTATTTTATTTAGAAAATATATTTTATCTTATAGCATTCTAGGTTACTATATATATATATATATATATATATATATATATGAGGGGGTATATATATTATATACTGCTTTTTTATATATATGTTTATATATAATCAATGATTTCTGACATTTTCTTTTTCTCAAAAAAAAACAGCATTATTGCATCGATTGTGTGAGGGTAGTCCCAGTTGTGTAATGGTGAATGAGCTGGACTGGGACATTGTAGCCAGAGAGTTTGAACTCCAGTCATGCTATTACATTCACTTTTAGACTAATGCCCTTAGGAAAGGTATAAACTCCCTTATCTCCCAAGCTGTTGGTTAAATAGTATCACTACGATCCTATAAGAATCGCTTTGGGATTAAATAACCTTCAAAGGTCATATGCAATTAAATAGAAATCAAAGCATTTATTGTCGTGTGGGTATTATGGAAAGGTGGATGAACTCTAAAGTATCTGGATATTGGATTATTAGAATTAGTCGTAAATAGAGCAGGGTTAGAAAATAAACTTTTAAAGAATTGCAACTAAGGGATTTGTAAAGACTCTATTCCCACTCGTTCATCAAAGTTAAGCAATGATGAGTTTGTTAACTACTTAGGTGGGTAATTGTTTAGTAACAACAGGTAATGTAAGTCCCCCACCCCAGAGCCTGTATGCTAGGCTAAGCAGAATTTTAGTAAATAAGAAAATTTGTAAAGATATTTTTGATGTCAGGAATATGGTACTCAGACTTGAAGGCCAGTTTTTACCCATGGAAATTGGAGAGAAATATTGGAAGGCATGCAAAGAAGAGAGAGAAAAATAATAAAAAGAATAAAAGATTTCAGTTACAGGGAGAGATTAGAGAAAATAGGATTAACTACTTTACTAGAAAGAAGAATGAGAGATGATCTTATTGAAATTTTCAAAATAATGGAATTTCTGATTATGATAGACATTTTTAAAAAATTTCTCCTCTAACTGGAAATTTACTGTCAAGACAGATTTCGATTTTTTTTGCTAATAGGATTATATATTTTTGGAATGAATTAATAAATCAGATCGACAACAGCAATAGTATAAAAATTTTCAGATTATAATGGATGGTTTCCAAAAAAGTGGTAAGAAAAAGAATTTCAGAGGAGGGCATTTTGGGGAAGTATTGGATGAATTACTTAACAAAATTTGTTTTCCATTGAGATTTTGTATTAACAACGCATGTGTTAATGGCAAACCCTGTTTATACATATTAATATCAAATAGATATGATTTGTTAACGAATAGTTTGCAGGGAACACTTAAAAAAAACCAAGAACTCATTTGTTTGCACACAGTTAAATAGTTTCAAGTATTTCTATCTGACCTTAATAATTCTATTTGCTCCGTCATTTATTTGTACACAGTTAAATGGTTTCAAGTATTGCTATCTAACTCAAATAATTCTATTAAATTCTATTCAATACAATTGATTTGCACACAGTCAAATGGATCCAAGTTTTGCTATGTAATACTAATAATTCAATTTAGGCTCACACACATAGTTGAACAGTGGTATCAGGCATTTCTATCTAACACAAATAATTCTGTTTAGTAGAATTCATTTGCTTGCCCACAGTTAAATGGACAAACCGTTCTATTTGACCCACAGATGGGACTCTAACAGATATTACCACTCCAGATCAGAGTGGACCTGGGAGTAATTGTTATGAAGAAGTACTCCCCACCATTTAGAGTCCTATCCAGGATACTCATTGGTAGGATAGTCTTACTCCTCTCCAGAAATGCACTTAGTGTATTCTACAACCCCAATCAACTGGCCTGCAACTCTTTGCTCAATTGGTTTTACAAGAATTTGTTGTAAAGAAATACATTTATTTGCCAAATTCCATCTGTTTGATTCATATGGAAACTGTTAATTTGATTATTTTCATATTTTTGATCAGAAAGTATTCGTCAAATATTAAACAATTCGTTTGTAGGTAACTTTATTTTTAAACAAGTTAGAGCTCATTTGGTTGCACACAGTTAAATGGTTTCAAGTATAAAAAATGATTAAAACTTACCAGTAATAATAATTCTTATCAAGCAATAATTGTTTCAAGTTGACCATTCTTTATAATTCACACTTATATAATTTAATAATGAGTTTAAAATGTTCGTCTTTGTGGCGTAGTGGCAAACGGGCAGTTCGAACTCCAATCGCACTATTCCGTTTATTTTTAGGTCAGTAATCTTAGAAAAGGCATGAACCCCCTAATTCCACCTGCAATGAATTAAACTTAATACTATTGTTGTTCTCTTAGGTTAGCTTTGATATTGAATAACCCATGATATTTGATATGCCATTAAAGAAAGAAACCAAACCATACCAAACAAATACATAGTATCAAGTATTCCTTTTTAATACGAATAATTTTTAAACAGTTTTATTTGACCGACAGAATGTACCCTAACTGGAACTACCATTCCGGGTCAGATTGTACCAGGGATTAAGAGCAATGACGGGAAGTCTCGGATGATACCATATTCCCCAGGGCTACAGAACTGAAGGCACACCATCAGAGGCAGTTTTAGAGTCATACTCAGGATAAAATAAAGTTTGAAGCCAAGTCTCTGATTTCATCACATTCCTTACACTTAAAAGGGGATCCTCATTGGATCGTGGCTAACGAGCTCAAGTATGACATTTTAGTAAGCAGCTTCGAACTCCAGTCGTGCTTTTATGTTCACTTTGGAAAAGGCATGAAACTCCTTATCCCCTCAGTTATGAGTTAAATTCTACCACAGCTCTCCTTCTACAAGGATGGCTTTGACATTAAATAACCTACGAAAGTTGATACGTCATTAAACAAAGAAACCTATCAACTATATTGATGAACTTATAATTTATAGTTCTCTCTATAAACATGCTGGGCGCTGCAATCAGAACAATCAACTTTTTTCTCCAATTGCAAAGAAGTCAGTTTTCATGAAACTAAAAGATGTTTACTTTGTTTTCTTTGTTATATTTTCGATTGAACAGGTTAAATTAAGTTGTTGTTGGGTTGCGAGGAACTTGTTGGTGGCTTTACTTACAGCGTTCATATTGGAAGCTCGCGAAGGAAATTTTCCAGTGAAACGAACGATCAAATAAAAGAAGCAAATTGTGAAAGTAACAAACAAACAAGCTTGAGTAGTGAGAAAATTATATATATATATATATATATATATATATATATATATATATATATATATATATATATATTATTAATATTATTATTATTAGCGTTTAATGAGCAACAGGTTACAAAAGATGTGGTATTGTTATGAATTTTGGAATGTGAAGTCTTGATAGTGTTCTGAAAACTTACTTATCTATCAGTCCTAAGGTTCTTCGATGATAAACCTCCTAAACTGATACCTTTGCTTGCGTGTGCCCCTAACGCTGTCGTCTCTGCTACTGATCACTTCCCTTGTTCACGGGATCTTTCTTTCTAAAACCTCCTTTCCTTATTCTCATATTGTGGGTTTTGACCTATCCACAGGCTTATTCAGGGTACATTCTAGAGTCCTGATAGCATCGGAAAAATGTTCTCTCAGAAAATTTATGCGTGGATAGTTACTTCCGGGTAGACTAATCATTTCACTTTTGAAGAAGCTGGGTAGTTTATTAAACACTATGTGACTAACCAGCTTATCTCCGGGTATTTCCGAAACCGTAGGAGGATTTTAGCTCCCAGAGGTTGGCTTTCACTTGTGTACAAAAAGTTCGCTGAACATACAAATCAAACTCGGCTTTGAGCTTGTGAGACAAAATTTCTGCAAATATTTGACTTTTTATGAAGTCAACGACTAGGAACTCACTTCTCAAAAGATTTAAGGCCACGAAATAATTTTCGTCCGATACAGAAAGATGCTCGATAACATGAGAAGGGTAACCACTGAGGTAGCTCCATAGAATTTACAATTTACAGGAGAGAAACTATCTTCCAATATTCATCGAAACAAAGAAAAATTCATATATTTTAATGTGGAAGTCAAGTAGAATCAAAAATAAATTCCTGTTGGAAAATACAATATTTTCTAGAGAGAAACTATTTTCCAGTATTTTTTACAGGAAGAAAAATTCATATATTTAAATGTGGAAGTCAATTAGAAGTCAAAAATAAATTCCTGTCAGAAAATACAATAATTTTTAGAGAGAAACTATCTTCCAATATTCATTGAAACAAATAAAAATTCATATATTTAAATGTGGAAGTCAAGTAGAAGTCAAAATGTAAATTCTTGTTAGAAAATACAATATTTTTTAGAGAGAAACTATCTTCCAGTATTCATTGAAACAAATAAAAATTCATATATTTAAATGTGGAAGTCAAGTAGAAGTCAAAAAGTATATTCCTGTCCGAAAATACAATATTTTTTACAAGGAAACTGTATTCCAATATTCATTTCTTCTCTCCAACACGAATTCCAACCTTCATCGACTGGACCACATCCATCTTCTCTTTCCTCGGATCTGAAAGCAACGTGGGCGTGGAAAGAAACAGAGAAAGACCAGTCGACACATGTGGTAATCACGAGACCAGTGGCCAACTAGGTGTCCTTAAGCTATAGTACCACATTTGGTGCCAAAAGACGCAGGATTGGCCCTGTTTAATTACCACGGCGGATCTCGTCGCATCTTTGCCTCAGAATCCAGAATCGACCCTGACTACGTTTGATGTTTCAAAACACAGGGTTGACACTCAAATAATTCCCCGGCGCAACGAAACCTCATCCAGGAAGACATCAGCTCAATTTACAGTCACACAGCCACTCAAGGAAAAGTATCACCGGAAAAATCCACAGAGTCGGTGTAAGTGACTATTTTCCTTTGTTTCTCTACATTCATTGTGCAGATTTGATTCATTTCTAAATAACTGCTAAGTGTTTGTTTTTTAATACAATGGCTACTTCCCGTTCAAGAATTTCCCCTATGTTGGTAACAGCTGGATCGAAGGTCCCAATTTTTACTGGAAGGCCGACTGACCTGAAACCATGGCTAATGGCGTTAAAGAAAAAACAAAGGGTCCATGATCTAACGGACGCCGAATTAATTAACTTAGCCTATGACTATTCAGATAGGGTCGTATCCGAATGGATTGGAAGCTATCTTGACGACAATTCAGACACTTCCAGTAAAACCTTATTCGATGAAATCACAGCAAAGTATGGAGAATTTATAAACCCTGCTGATGCTGCTCGAGCATTGATTAAGGTGACGCAAGGAAGAAATGAATCGCTTGTGGAATTAGCGAGTCGAATGTCAAGTCGTGCGAGGATTGCTTATAAGCACCCTGAGCTGAGAGAAGGGTGAGCTGTTCAAGTTTCTTTGTTGTGTTGTTAAAAAAAACAAACAAAAAAAAAAACTATTTATAGCGTTTCGGGAAATTGTTAATTTCTCTAACACTATATTTTTTAGGCAACACAAATGAATGAGGAAACTTTTCTTTAACAACACAACAAAGAAAGTTTTTTATTTGCAGCTTTGAATATGGTTTGCTTTGAATATGGTTAGGCTTGTTAGTGTTGAAGACGAAATGGCGTAGTGAGATGTTGAGAAAGCAGCGTGTGTTGTCGGACGTGTGAGGGATTGTGTTTAGAGTCACCGTGTAGTTTTGTATCTGGTATTTGGGGGAGAGTCTGCGTTGTCTCCATGTGGTCCAGTGGTGAAATGGGAGCTTGTGTCGAGAGCGGGCTTAC
Source organism: Sepioteuthis lessoniana (assembly GCA_963585895.1). Taxonomy (NCBI): domain Eukaryota; kingdom Metazoa; phylum Mollusca; class Cephalopoda; order Myopsida; family Loliginidae; genus Sepioteuthis; species Sepioteuthis lessoniana. The sequence goes on from OY757936.1 coordinate 347,432, forward strand.
GCTCAGATCGACATAGCCAATTTTGGGGGATGACACAAAGTTGGGCCTGAGCGAGGCATGTTGTATGTTTCTAATTTATGTTCAACTGGGATTCCTCGTAGGAAATCCATAAATTAGATGGTTCCCTCGTTGAGTGTTCATGTTGCTGCTGGTGTTGCTATGTTAAAAAGCATCGCTAAGCAGGGAAGGCCAGAGGAACGTCTGTTCTGGTCGCTGTCTCAAGCCAAAGAGACTGGGTTTGGCCGCTCACCCGTTTTGCTAGCCGGAAATGAAGGTCCAGGCTGAATAGGATAAGTCATCCTGATTGGGTGAAATTAAGTGTCGAATTAAATTGAGCGCCAAACCAAAATACGAGATTTTCCTCTTCTGTACAGGTCTACATGCATACATACATACATACATATTCAACCGAAGATATCAAAATGAATATTAAGGTAAGTAGAATTTTCTATTAGCAGGATTTCATTTGTTTGCACAAGATTAACCAGTTTTAAGTTGTCATATTTTTTGCTACAACTCTGTCATCTATTTTGATGTTCTCGAACAGATCGGTTAAGTTATTTACTTTCAAAAATCGCTTTCTGATAACAGCGAAAGTTCTGCATTCTATAAGAATGTGTTTAACTGTACATGTTGTCTGGCAGGTTAAACACTGTGGTTGTGGTTCTTGTTTCAAAATGAAAGAGTGAGTAAGCCTTGTATGACCAACTCGCAATCGGGATATAACAACTTGTTCTCTTCTTGATTTTCTCGATGCTGGTCTCCACTCTCCTAAGATGGGCTGAATTTGGAAGAGTTTATTGTGGATGTTATAGCTCCATTGTTGTAGCCATTTTGTGTGAAGGAATTTATTAATTGTTGGTTTCAGGTCAGGATATGGGATCCTGGATTTATCGGGTGTCAGATCTAAGGCCAATTTGGCTGCCAAGTCTGTTCTTTCATTATCTCTCACTCCAATGTGGCTTGGGGTCCAGCATATAATTATTTCTTTTCTATTTGTCATTGAGTCTAATCTACTCAACAGTTTGATGATAAGAGGTTTCTGAAATTTTTTATTTCTCAATGATAGCAAAACAGAGAGTGTGTCTGAGAATATTATAAATGATGTTGAGTGCTAGGTCTATTGTATGGGCTTCTGCTGTAAAGATAGAGCTTTCCCTTGGAAGAGCTTTCTTAAGAATTGTTTTGTTCAAAACAGCTGCGCACGCTGCCCTACTATTGTCCTTGGATCCATCCGTAAAGACATAGAGGTGATCGGGATGATGTTGGAGAATATTGTGAAATTTCTCTTGATAAGTGCTGGGGTGGGTTTTAGTTTTGGAATGTTCATTCAGTTCAAGACTCACTTTGGGAGTTTTAATGATCCAGGGTGGTGTTTGTGGAAAAGTGTTTTCATGTATATTATTTAGTGGTATTTTTTATTCTTGTAGGGTCGACATCATCCGAAGGCCAAAAGGTTTTATTATTTTTTCTTTCCTTTCAAAATGTTGCTTGTATTTCGGGTTGAAGTTGCAGTCATGAGCTGGTTTGGATGGGCAAGGTTTCAGCTTTATGGAGTATTGGCGAGCCAGTTTTTCACGTCTTAGAGTAAGAGGTGGTTCATCTGCTTCTGTGTATAGGCTTTCAATAGAAGTGCTATATGCTCCAAGGGCTAGTCTAAGTCCTTGGTGGAGTATAGTGTTTAGTTCTTTCAAGTATGTCTTTCTGGCTGCCCCATATATAAGCAGCCATAATTGAGTCTTGATCTGATTAATGAGCGATATAATTTTAATAATGTTTCTTTGCTTCTTCCCCTGTTAGTGTGTGCTATAGTTCTAAGTAACTGTATGGTTTTGTTGCATTTTGTTCTCAAGTATTTGATATGTGAAATGAAGGAGAGTTTGCGGTCAAAAATTATTCCTAGATACTTGTAGTGTTCAACAATTGATATTTCGGTGTGGTCAGTTTTCAGTACTAGATCTCGGTGGAGCTTACGTTGGTTGCAGAAGTGAATGCATTTCGTTTTTTCTTTTGAAAATCTTAATCTATTCTCCGTGGTCAATTTGTGGAGCTTATCAAGGCATATTTGAAGTTGTCTTTCTATAGGGTTCATGGTTTTTTGCTCTGTAGCAGATCAGGAAGTCATCCACATACAACGCACAGTTTGTTCAGCTATTTATGTTTTTCACAATATTATTAATTTTTATATTGAACAGCGTGTCAGACAATCCACTGCCTTGAGGTACACTCATTTCTTGTTGTTTTTCTTCAGAGAAAACTTCTCCCATTCTTACTCTAAATCGTCTATCTTGAAGGAAGTTTTCGATAAATATCGGCATTCTGCCTTCAAATCCGAGGTTTTTCAGATCTTTTACAATGCCGTACTTGCAGGTTGTGTCGTATGCTTTTTCGAGATCGAAGAAAACTGCCACTAGATGTTCTTTTTTTAATAGAAGCCTCTCTGATGAATATTTCTAATGGAATCAGGTGATCCATAGGGCTTCTGTGGCTTCTGAAACCAGATTGGTTCAAAACAGCTGCGCACGCTGCCCTACTATTGTCCTTGGATCCATCCATAAAGACAGAGAGGTGATCGGGATGATGTTGGAGAATATTGTGAAATTTCTCTCGATAAGTGCTGGGGTGGGTTTTAGTTTTGGAATGTTCATTCAGTTCAAGACTCACTTTGGGAGTTTTAATGATCCAGGGTAGTATTTGTGGAAAAGTGTTGTTATTAATTTATTGGTTTCTAAGTACCAGATCAATCTGACATTCTCCATTCTTTCTAGTGTTTTGCAGACACAACTGCTAAGAGTAATGGGTCTGTAATTTTTTGTGTTTGTATTGTCTTTGAAAGGTTTAGGCATTGGTATAAGTGTAGTTTCTTTCCATATTTTAGGTATGTCATCGCTGTTCCATAAATCATTGAAAATTTATAGGAGGAAATTTGTAGATGGTTCGGGTAATTCTTTCAGGAACTGATTATGTATTTTGTCGGGTCCGATTGCTGTATTGTGTGCCTTGTTGAGGGATTCTTTTAGTTCTGCTATAGAGAAAGGTTGGTTGTAAGTTTCAGTGTTTTTGCTTTGAAATTTGATTTTAACTTTTTCTGCTTTTGTTTTGATAATTTGAAAACTTTTGCTTTGGTATTTGGCGGATGAATTTTGTGAGAAATTTTCGGCCAGATGATTTGCTATATCTTTCTTGTCTGTGATTTTCAGAGTATTGTAAGTAAGGTGTTTTGTAGGAGTATTGGTATTTTGGACAGTTATCTTCTGAATCATCTGCAATACATTTTTTGGCTTTGTGTTACTATTTATTTTGGCAACGTAATTTCTCCATGTACTTTTTTTGGAGTCTTTGATGATTTTCGGGCTTTGACTCAGCTGTTTTTTTAATTTGTTCACTGGTTTTAGAGTTTTCTTCTGTGTTGGTATTAGTATCTACTTTCGTTTTTATACAAGGCTTCCTTTCTTTCATTTCAGTTGAATGCATTCTTTTAAGGTTTTCTTGGAATGTTAACCATTCGTTAGCTTTTAAATTTATCAATTTTTCTATTAGTTTTTTGTATTTATTGATTGATGTGCTATCCTGGGGTGGTTGATTTACTTTTTGTGCTACATTAGCATATGTTTTGGTTCCTATATAGCTTTCAACGATTTTCCTTGCTTCAGGGAAAGGTATATTTTTTGTCTGCTTGATAAACATTATCTCTTTTTCTCTCTTATAAATGGCACAGCTTCTTGAAAAGGCAGGGTATTCCTCATGGCAGTTTGCACATTTTATGTTCTTGCGTTCATTTTCCATACGATCTGGGTCATGTTCGCTACATTTGTCACATATTTGGCGTCCTCTGCAGATTTCTTTGTAGTGTCCAAATTTTTGACATTTGAAACATCTCCGGGGAGCTTGTATATACTGCTCTACCCTTTCTATTGTGTAGCCAATTCTGATTTCTTTTGGTATCGATGGTTTGTTTCTCAAAAGTCAGAATGTATGTATGTGTAATATTTTGACCCCTCGCCCCGGCCTAAAAATGCTATTCCAAGGTAATACACCGGAAGGAAGTGACACAGTCCAACGGCCAGTAATCGAAAGAGATCGCGTGGGCGGATTAAGGCTTATGATATGGGTCAAGGTCAAGGTCCCATTCTGCCATTACAGTCATGCAACGGAAGAGAGTGACCTCTGAACTGCATGACAGTTATTTCCGCTTGATGACGATTGAACATCCGATTAAAAGATCCAGTAGGCGATCGTGTGGGCGTTGAGTTATTATTTAACTCAGTTGAGTTTGGGTCCCAAAGTAGTTGCCAGCAGACTTCCAGAGAGACGAGATGTGGTAGGGAAGGCCACACCCGACCGAGGGGGCACTCGGGAACCCCCCGAAGCAGTTGCCAGTCGAATTCCAGACACTAGAGACCAGATGTGGTAGGGAAGGCCACACCCGACCGAGGGGTCCTCGGGAAGCCCTGATGGAGTGGACCCCAACATCAGGAGAACAAGACACAACGTGACGGTCATAACAGTGGGGTCAAAATATAATGTTTATGTTCGGTCTCCAGCATCCTCTCAAACGCAAAACTTACAAATAAAGAGAGAGGTGAATATTTTTCTAAAGAAGTCTTCCTGTGTCTTCCTTTATGCATCTTAATCCTTCAGGCGTTTTCCTTCATGTGTCTGTCTTTGATGTTGTGTCGTTGTGATGTGTAAATGACTATATAACATATGGGTCTGTATTGTTTCATCATTTCGGTGAATAGTGACCCTTCTGTATTCTTTTATTCCTTGCTTTTTGAAAGTCGTTTCAATCTCTTCCGGTGTTGCTAGTGATAGTTCTTTACTTCTCACAATGCCATTGGAGATATTTGATTTGGTGTGTGGATAGGCATGACATTTGAAATTATGAAATTTCTCCGTTTTTAATTGGTTTTCAGCATGATTTTTGCTTTCCACTTCCACAAAATGGTTTTTAGTTTAGAGTTTCTTTACAGTTTTTTGGTTGGATCTACTGGATATTATTTTTTTCAATCAAGAAAGGTGACAGTTGATCTAATTTTACACCTTGTAATGATTCAATAAGGATGAATCTGGGAAAGTCACTTTCTGTTTCTGTGTCGGAATCAGATAAATCTCTTTTGGATTTTTTGAAAAAAGAAGACATGATTGGTGTATATTTTTCATTGGTCCTATGCTCCACCACCCACCACGGAGTCCAACTTGTGTTGGGAATAAGCCAGGGGGGAAACCCATTTGCTCTGGCTGAGACAGCGATACATTACCAGTATACTCATATCAAGAGCAAAATTCCAAGCCTCTGCCAATTTCTGGTTTTAGTGCCATAAAATTTAACAGTGATCAAACCTCTACTCTCAATACAATTGACTCTTTCTAGCACCTATAAAATAAAAGGGTTGGGAATTTTTCTGCAAATGCAGATTGAATTGTACATTCGGGATAAAAACATACAGGTGCTAGGGCATGACAAAACCGGCCGATTGATCAGATCGGGCCCAATCCGACCGCCCTTCAGACCAAGTAAGGGCCAAAGTGGTGTGTTGCAAGCCATTGACCACTCTGTTGCTTGGTCAATGACTGCTCAACCACCAGGATCCCGTCTTAGCACCTTATGGGTTGAAGCCAACAGGTGGTCCCGTCTGGGTCTTATTGAGTAATGTGTTAACTGGAAAGCAATAATTAGTGTGAATTGTAATTACTTGTTTAATATAAGACTTCTATTTTCAAATACTATGATGTTTACATATATTCTCAACATAAATAATGTAGAAATAGTTTTAAATGTTTCCTACATTATTGTAGAATATTTCTACAAATTGAAATCAGACACAGAAGCCCACTAGTTCAAATCTTTATAAACCATTTTTATTAAAACAGTATTTAATCCTTACTGTTATTTCATTTTCCTATAATTTTGACAAGTGAAAATACAGCAGGAATAGTACCCTCTATTTTCTCTTAAGCTCTTCTCAACCCAAACATTTTTGCTATTGCTTTTTCTGCTTTCATAGGAATCATGAATTAATCTCACTTTAACACTCATCTTTTAACTATTCCAATCATAACTTTACTTTGTCGACATTTTTGGGTTTACTGGTTCAATTAGAATGTACAATAATCAATACATTAGCTGAATTCTTTTTAAAAACTCAGCATAATTTCTAATCAAATTAGAAAAATTGATTTCATGATAATGATTTAGAAAATATATACATAATTTGTTATCAATACTTTCAGATTATCAATTACAAATAAATACATGCCAGGAAATTGCAATATAATTATAGGGCAAAGTTTATCTCAGTTAATGCCCATTTCATGGTCCATACTCTAATTTATTGCATGGCATATGAATATTTTTCTTTTCAATAAACAAGTTTCCAAGAAATATTAGTGATTTCTTTAACATTACTTCATTTAATAATGAATGGTAGCAATTAATTTTATTTATAACAGGAATACTGACAGCAGTTTTACATTTTATTCAATAGATGAACGTTTAGTAACTTAAGCTCGAATGAATTTTTTATGTTAAAGAAAAAATGTTCTTTACTTTCATTAATTCTTCATTCTCTATTTCTTTAAATATACAGTATAATGAAATTTGTAAACTTTTAATTTTAGTCCAGTTTTTATGGGGGGGGGGGAATTATTGCATTGATTGCAATATACCTAATATTAAAGTCAGGCATTATTCAATTTCAAAGAAGGGATCTTTAACATTATTTGAATGTCTTAAAATTTTATACATGTATATATATATATATATATATACCCACATACACATATTTATAGACATCAGAAAAATAACAAAACCAGATATATTTTGGAAGAAATTTATAATAGAAAAAATATATATAAGGTTTTCATAGTAAATACTACACAGAACTACTATTATAAAAACCCTGAAAAGATTTTTACACTTTATGTTAACATTAACTGTTAATTATTTCCATTTATCCTTCTTTCAAAATGATCATATTAAATTATCCTCTAAAAAAATCAATCTCAATATATTTTAATGACATATTAAATCACTACACATCAAAGTTTTCTGATGATACACATCTATGACCTGAGATTGACTGATTGATGAAGGTTACTGTCTGAAGTTTTCACACAGTTCATTTTCATTCATTTATACATCTTTACAATTTCAAATAATATTCACTTCACTGTTTAACAAATTACCTATGTATGTCAAACACATTACATATAATGGATGTAGGTGGCAACTTAGAAAAATCAGAAAATGTCATTTTTATAAAATATTGCAGCAAAAGAGAATGGCATTTCATCACTTAAATGTATGCAAGTATCCTTCGGTTTTGGTTGGGCTCTGTTTTATAACATATCAACCCTTTGGTGTTATTCAATGCTAAATCCTGTTTATATATATATATATATATATATATATATATATGATTGGTAAGTTTGTGGGTAACATTTTCAAATGAGCCAGAACTTATTTGTTTACACACAGTTAAATAGTTTCAAGTATTTTTATCGAACACTGATACTTCTATTTAATATTACATATTCATTTTCACACAGTTACATGGTTTCAAATATTGTTATTTATTGTGTACACACAGTTATATGGTGTAGCAGAAAGAACTTCATATTTTTGTTTGGCGCGTAAATTAATTTGACCATTATGGTCGTCGCATATTTTCACCCAATGAGGTTGACTTATCCTATTCTACCCGGACCATTTTACCTGGGCAACATAATAATGGTGAAAGCCCGCCAAACTCTCTTCCACAGAATTTTTTGAGCAGGACGGATGGACTTTCTGTCCTCTCTCTTCATAGCAGGAGAACCATTATACCATGAGGAAAGCCATCTAACTTATGGACCCTTAAGTCTACACTCCTTGACCAAAGGTTCTGAGTTGGATATAAATTAGATGTATTTATTCCGCCACTTACAGGAACACTTTTATGTCACCTCTAACTTTTGTTATGTCTACAGTGATACACAATTCCACTCAGACATTCAGCTATTTCATTCCTCCTAACTCTATGAGAGATCATCATTCTTCTCTCTCCCACTGCTATCGGACAATGCTTATGGCTGACTACATCATTCCTGTCCTTATTCAGCAACAAAACCTTTGCTATGACTCTTGTGATGCAAATCCCGCACAGACACCTAGCTGCCTTATTCCATCTCTATTCTGCTTATCTATTTTGAAGACATTTATTCCTCACTCCAAAATCTATGGGACTTAGAACTACTGCCTGAACGTCAAATGCCTGCTCATCACTTTTTAACTGTTTTCTTCCCATTACAGCAACCAGCACAAAGGCAACCTCTCAACTCAAGCCTTTATTAAACTTCTAAATTAAAAACTTTCAGTATCTTCGTTCGACTCATATATTTTTTACTTTAAATATAACAGAGAGACCCATAAATGTATACTACCATTTATGGTCAAAGTGACTAGAGAGTAATGGTAATGAAGAAGTATTCCACATTCCAGAAACTGCAAGACTGGAGCATCAGATGCAGTTTAATGTCATATCCAAAACAATAAATGGTTTCAAAGATAGCTATCTACCACTGGTAATTCTATTCAACATTATTCATTTATTTGCACAGTTAAATGGTTTAAAGTATTAGTACATAATACTAATATATCAATTTAACTTTTGTACATCAGAAAGTGGTATATAAATAAAACAGTAAAGGACTAAATACTTCTATTTTACCTAGGGACACTAACAGATAATAACACTTTGTGTCAGAGGGGACCTCATGGGAGATTTGACGAAACCCCCATATGGGTCATAAGAAGGAATAAGCAACGCGGTAAGACATTTAAATAGGTTTATATAAGAAGTGCAAAAGAGATACTAAAGCATATTCCTTTAGTGGTCACTAGTCTTTAAGAGAACAAAGTTAAAATTATTATACACTTATCTGTGGTTGGTGAATGTCCTGTTGACTTTCAGTATATTTTCTGGTTGTGTTTAAGACTGTTTTAAGAGGGTGGTGGACGTTTGCCCTCGGCCTCTCCACATCTGGGTACACAGCTGTCTAGAGGATAGCTCATAATTTACTCATAACCTGGGACTAAAGGTAATGAAGGGGTACTCCACATTACCCAAACCTCCAGGACTGGAGACTTACCATCAGATGGATTACTGACATACCCAGGACACACATTAGTGGGTTGGAGGGCTACCACTCATGTGAGATACAGTTGGCATAGTCTATATCCCCAGTTATCAAACAGGGCAAGCACATATTCTTGCATATTGTTCATAAACATATTCTAAGGAGAAATTAAGCATCAACATATAAATGTTAAATTATCAGAAATTATACTTTCAATTTGACTTTGATTTTCATGATCAAATATATCCAAAATATTAGTTAATATGATTGAATATAAATCATCACTCAATAAGATTAGTTTTCAAAAATAACAGAAGCAATTAAGTAAATTTGAAATTTTCATATCGAATGATCCTCTTATAAAGATTTTTCACTTTTCTCTAAACAATAGATTTGATTTTATTATGTTTTACATAGGCTTCCTTTTTCAAACATAATGGTGATGATAATTTTCAGCCTCTCAACTTACTAGTAAACGTTTTAGAAGAGTTTCCACTTGGTTCAATTTAAATGAAAATATAGTGTGCTTTTCAACCGCTATTACATCTCATGATAATTTTCAAATCTGGGCTGGTCTGCTTCAAATCTTAGTGATATAAACAATTTTATCCAATAAATTTCTTATATGTATAATTATTTGTATTTTGAAAACTAACCAGATATTATATATACATATTCAACCAAATGACTAATTATAAATTGTTTGCAATATACATGCAAATATTTATCTTTTCTTTTACTTAAGCAATGAAAAACTTCATTTGGTCGATTTATATATCCGAGTTATCTGCCTTACATTTGTCCCATATCATTATTAGTACATTTTGCAAGAAAATTGCATAGGTCTAAATTGTTTATTGAATTTTTTCTTAAATCTGTAACAATACATTTTATTTCTTTTGTTTTGAACACATTTACACGGGTGTGCCATTGAAAACTTTGAAGTGATATGATTTTAAAATCTATCATCATTATCTTTTTTATTATTAATTAGACATCCTTTGCATAATAATTATCAAAATTAAATATCATGAGTTTGAATTCTATTCAACAGTCCATACGCGATTTGTATTGTCATTCTAATTTTATATTAATTTCCATTAGCTAAAAAGTTGGTATATTAATAGTTGTATAATGAGAAAACGTACTGAAATACAACAATAAATTTATAAATAGTTGCTTATAAACAAACTTAATATCAAAATATAAGATATGATTTTACATAAAAATGAAGTGTTAACACCTAAGTTTTTAAAAGATTATCAAAAATACCTTGTGTGTGTCCAATAATTCTGAGTAAATTTTTTTTTGTTTAGCATCACATTAGCTTCCAATTCAATTCAGCATACAAATTCTTAGCTGTATAAGATTTACTTCTTAATCATTCACTTATTGTGTTTCTGAATAGCTAAATTATATCTTTTATTTCAGTAAAGAGTTCAAGACACTTGCTCATAATATGGTATAATTTAAGCTTATAGAAATCAAAGCACAAACATCAAAGAAGGTGTTTATGTTAAGGTGAATGTATCACTTCAACAAAATACTTCTGTTTAAAAAATTCATTCGCTTTTTGCCAGATCTCTGTGTTTGCTGGTTGGTTGGGGTTTATGGCATATCTACCTTTGTAGGTTATTTAATGACAAATCCATTTTTATGTAAATAATCAGTTCTATTTCAAACAATTCAGTTTAGCATGAGTACACAGTTTAATTGTCAAACACATTTCTATTTCAAACTATTCAGTTTTTTCAAGCAGTTCTAATTCAGCTACTTCCGTTTAACATAAGTACAGATTTTGTTTACACAGTAATATGTCAAAACAGTTCTATATATTACAATTCAGTTTAGTGTAAGTACAGTTTCAATGTCAAAAAACAGTTCCGTTTCAAATAATTCAGTTTAGCATAAGCATGCAGTTTAAATGTAAGTACGGTTTAATTGTCAAAAACATTTCTATTTCAAGCTATCGCATTCGTCAAAAAATTCAGTTTAGCATAAATATGCAGTTAGATCTATTTAACCCATAGATAGAACCCTTATCAGATGCTACAACTCTGGGCCAGAGTGGACCTGGGAGCAATGACAATAAAATGTACTCCTCATTCCCCAGAGCTCCAGCATTACTGGAACCTCACCATCAAATTGTTTAGTGTCATATCCAGGACACTCGTTAGGGGGGGTCTTACCCCTCTGCAGAGGTGCAGTCAGTGTATTCTACAGCCTCAGCAGACTGGGCAATACAGAGTTAAATGTCAAAAAAGTTTTATTTCAGATAATTCAGTTTAGCATAAGTACACAGTTTAGACGTCAAACAAGTTCTATTTCGAGCAATTCAGTTTAGCATCAGTACGCAGTTTAAATGTCAAAACTCTTCTATTTTAAACAATTCAGTTTAGCATAAATATGCAGTTTAAATAGAAAAATCAGTATTGTGAAGGAAACACGGTTTAGTTCTATTTAACCCATAGATAGGACCCTTATCAGGTGTTACCACTCTGGGCCAGAGTGGAACTGGGAGCAATAGTAATAAAGAGGTACTCCACATTCCCCAAAATTCTAGCATTACTGGAACCTCACCATCAAATTGTTTAGTGTCATATCCAGGACACTAATTGAGGGGATCTTACCCCTCTGCAGAGGTGCAGTCGGTGTATTCTACAGCCCCAGCCAACTGGGGTTTGCTTTTTTTTCCTCATATAAACGTTCTTTATATAATGATTGCTTAATGTGAAAATAACAAAGTCAAATTTATTTTCTGTTTTAAAGTATAGTAGTGATTGATTATCATGAAATAAGGGAACATATATTGGGCCTAAAAAATGTGGTTGTTGTCCCCAAAAGCTAAAATGCATTTCCCATATACCAGAAATAATATATACAGTTACATATGATTAAAAATTCCTCTTAAATTTCTCAGCTTACATTTTGAAATGACAGTCTTCTTTATTCAATGTCCATTACATGTGTTTTACTTAAATAAAAGTTTATTGATAGTAGCCTAAGGCAACATTTCTATAGAACATAAAAGATAACATTTCCCAATTTAAATGACTTTGAAGATAAATAACTATATATCAACATGGCTGCTGATATATCTGCAGCTTGTCTGAAGTTATTCTGCAAATTAAACTAACCTCAGTAAGACAAAATGTTCTTAACCAGTATTTCTTAAATTTAATCTCATTCATTTACAACTTTAGTAAAATAATTGACCAAATTGTCTACCATTTTTCATCATTAGTTTTTGAGATATTTTGAATTCACTAAAATGGACTGAGAGAGGATAATACAAACATTCAATAAATATTAGCTTAAGACCTCTGACATATGTCCATCATGTGTTGAAAAAAGTGTAAAGGGACAGATCTAACAATTGCTAAAAAAACAGAAAATAACAGAGTTATTGTGTGAGAAAAAATGTTCCCTTGGGAGATATCAAATCAGCTTTAAAGAGATCATCAAATGATAAACAAGGTTGCTGAAAATATAACGAAGTTGAAAACTCAAAGCAAAAAACATGACTTTAAGAACTGACTTCCTCAAGATGAGTATAAATTATACTGACTTATAGCAAAACAATCACTTTGACAAGTGCTCAAATCTTTGAAAAACCTGAAATTGAAAGAATCAAGGACAGAATATGTAAAATACTTTGTGAATTTGAATCTGCAAAAAAATAAAAAATAAAAAATAAAAATTATAATGCAACTATGTGAAATTTGGGCCAAGAAATACATGGAAATTGACTTTACAAAAGTAATTTTCAAAAACTAATCAAAAAGTGCATTTGATTGACTGGAGGGCTAGGCCAAAAGATAATTTTTGTTTAATTCACACATGCTAGTGGATTAAAGAAAACAAGGAGATGGTAATGTGTTGAAATAGACTAGAACTGTCAACCAAACCATTATTAGATCATTCAAAATTGATGAAGGAGTCAAATTGAACAGTGTTAACTATTACAATTTTATGAACAAGACTTACTTTGCATTATGGCAATATGACATACTTACTGGTGCTAAAAATAAATGAAATAAATAATACCTTTCTTTAAACGTCAAGAAACAGTAATTTTTTAAAATAAAAATATTAGAATTCTGACTTATTTACATTTTCAGTACACATAAAAAGATTCAAATGTGATTTTAAAAGGTCAGTGAAAAAGTGCACTCTGCACTCCAGCAAGTTGTCAAAATAAGCAAGCAGCAAGAATATTATTTGGGGTCTGTTATTGCATTGACCCATTTAAATTCATCATTATCATCATCATGACATGCTACTAGCACAGATTTCCCTGGTTCTTTCTTGCCATTCGTCTCCATCATCCACCACTTCTAGCAGGTCTTCTAGACTACATACAGAATTTTAGTAGATAAGTTCTAGTTGGTCATCCAACACTTGCATGTTCGTGTGAAGGGGTCCATAGAAGAATGTCACTTATGAGTCCATCCTTACTTCTTCAGCAGTGTCCTACATGTCTTGTACATCATCTTTCGACAGTTTAAGAGATGGGAGGTAGATGGTTGTACAGTTGCTGTTTTGTGGGATGTTGCTTCCAGGATTTGTTCAATATAGCTTGTAGCATTCTTGAGCAATTCCCGTCAAGCTTTTTCTCAATACGCTTAATCAAAGTCCATGTAGTGGATCCATTTAGTACAATTGACACAACCACTGCTTCTAAGAAATTGCATTTTATTTTATTGGATAAGTTCAACTTCTATATATAAATACATTTGATTTGATCCCAACCCTATAAATCATTTTCTAAAATCTAAGTTATTTTTCTAATGCTTTTTAATCTATGATAGAAGTGTTGCAAAGTTGTTTCTAGTTTGCTTTCAAATTTCTCATTGAAATCTCATTCATCATTCAATCACTCATTGTTTGTGAAGCCAAAGTTGTGGATACAACTGAACAACCAATAACTAAATATGTTGGAAATATGATTTTGTGGTGCATACTATGACAACAATAATCAATGGCCTCTGAAGAAGTACAATTAATCACTTTATTATATTGCTATAAGAAGACATTAGAAAAATTCAATAAATGTTCTATGGATGATGATGGTGCTTTCAAAAGAATATCGCAAACAAATCCTTCATTAGATCATTAATATATAAGCAATTGAGTTCGCCCATCAGTCTATGTTGTTTTGGTGTTCAACAATTAATTTTTTCTTTGTTTTTCTCCAATGACTTGTAGGTTTTAATGATTGACAATATTCCTAAAAAGTGTTTTCAAAATTATACTATCATCATCACAAAACTCTCTTCTCATTCTATCAAATATGTTATGCTGCTTACATGTTCTTTGTATTGTAATATTTTGTTATGAATGTCTTCTGCTAATTGATTTTTTCAGTAGAGACACAGTTCATTACATATAAACTTCCCTCTCAATAAAAAATGATCATCATTATCTTTTTTAATTTTTTAATCATAAGTTTGAAAAAAAAATAGTTATATAAAGGCCAATCTTTTTGTTCTCACTAATAATGAATTGGAAAAAAACCTTGAATGTTACTATACTTGGGCAAACTTGTCTTTTACTTGTTTCCTTCAGCTAATTCTAGATGATGGAAGGCTTCCCAGTTTTTCCTTTCATCATTGGTCTTAGATTGTATTCTTTAGTAAAAAAAACCTTGGTTTTACCAAAAATAATAACTAAATGCAACTATAATATTTAGTTGATATTTCAATGATTCATTTTAAACCTAAAATAATTGCAAGGTATGAGTGTTTCAAGTTTTATCATACGTAGTAAGAAAGAAAGAAAACTACATCAAAATTCATTGCTAACACTTTGGTTGGCTGTTTGGTTTGGTTTGGTTGGTTTAGTTTTTTTTGTTGTCTATCAGCATCCTGGGAATGAAATCCGGGAATAGCAATTTTTTTTTTAAATTTAAGTATGGAAAATTTGAATTCATTTCTCTTATCAATAGTGATTTAATAGTCTTTGACATTATGTCATGTGAACATAAAATTGTAATGATTCCAAATTTGGTGAGAACTGCTGCTTTTGAATAAAAGTAAGAGAAAGGCAGATGTGAAGGGTGCAATATAAAATACAAGGGCTTTTCACCTTTGAAGAAGAGTTCCATAGAGAAAGCATGAAGTGACCACTAGATTCATGTCACTCTCGGCTCTAACCTTGAGCCAGACTGCCCAAAGTGGAAAGGCAGACAAAAGCCATATTTACATATTACTTAGACATGATGTAGTTTAACTAATATACAACACTATGAAAGAAGCAAAGAAAGACTGAGATAAATGATAATAAAATCTCATGGCTTCCTTCAATCAACTTCTAGTTCTTCATAATTATTTGAAGTGTTTGTGTCTGAGATTTCTTTTCATAAATTTATGAATATTCTCTACAAAGATTAAAAGAAAAAATGTAGAACAATTTTTGAGTAGAGAATAAGGTTCTGGCCATCACTAGTGTACGAAGAGATCAAGCCATCAAGTCAACTTCTTTATTTATATTTCTTTTACACTGATTACCACTTTTCTTTGCAACTAATTATCTAAGAAAACTCCACCTATCTACTAAGTTTTTGTAGGGTGGGGATGAGATGAGATTCCAAATTGAACAATCAATGGAAATGCCAAACACCGACACAAAACACACAGATCAACAAACCTGATATGGCAGAATAGTGAGACGAGTGATGTGACAACATCATGACAGAATTTTCTCTTTTGTTAAATGATTAGCCAAACTCTAGGTACATTCTTTTTTAAAAAAGGAGTTGGCATGGCAGTGAAATGAAATCTCTAAATGACAAATGAATATTACAGATAACATATACTTATATGTTCTTCTGAAAGTCACAAACTTTTTCAATTTTGTAGCTTTTGAGCAATAAAAGATTTTATCCTATATAATAATAGAATAAAACCTTGTTAGTGTGTACAACCATTACGCTTAGACAATAATCCTATCGGTCAAAACTAGGTTAGCAAGAACCAATCAAATTAGGGATCTTATGAAAAGCCTTATAAGGCATCATGGCCAAAGTAACTATTACTCCCCCACCACCACCACCACCAACTCATCTTTAACACAATAAAACTTGAATAAAAGATAATATTATCATTAAAGTTTTTGAACCATTTAAAAGGAACATCAAAAAAAATTCTTGATGATTTCTTTCAAATTTTTCAGCCAATGGAAATAATGAAAATTAAGGACAAAAACAGTGTTTACTTCTTTGCGACCATTAAATCTTTTGAAATTTAATGTGGCCACATAAAAGTTAGGCATACAGTCTTTTTTAAAATTACATGAAAAATGAAATGAATGTGAAATTTTCATGAAAATTTTGATACTTATTTGCATTTAGATGAATTTATGTTTAAAATAGGTTTTTCCTAAAATATATTTGGGGAAATCCTTTGTTACTTTTATTTGTCTAACTAGGCAAGGTGTTCCTACCCTTAATTTTAATCAATAAGCAAAGGAAAAGCCAATTCTCTCAGACTTCCTTTCAAGAAGCTCCTTTAATCTTTGAATTCTCAAGGAACAAACCTGTCACAGACTTTTATTAATTATTTCTACATAACTGATGAGGATATTTGCACATAGTCTGCATTCAAATGCAGCTTTCTTACAAGTTAGATAGATTATAGAGACTCCAATCATGTCGCTATTTAACTTCCTTGTATTCACTTATTAATTCAATCAGTTCAAGTTAGCTAACATTCTGATCACAAAAATTTAACCACATTCATCCCAATAAACACTGAGATAATGACCACACATTAACTCTCAAAAGAATATAACCATCACAAAACAATAAACACTAAAAAGCCTTTTTAGTAATATTTGTTAAAAAAATAATGAACACAAATAAAATTATGGTTATACACCACCCCATGTAATTCATTGGTTCAAAAAGCCGTGCTGTAACTTTATATTTGACATAAACTGGACATAATGCCTTAAAAATGGCTAAATTTGAGAATGAACAATAACATAAATAACTCACAAAAGAATATACCTATCACTAAACTTTAAAGAACACTAAAAACACATTTTAGTAATATTTGTTAAAGAATAATGAATACAATATAACAACCATAAAGCACTGTACAATGTTTCTTGATTCCCCAAACTGTGACATAATTCGAGTTTTGACAGTGACCAGACATAATGACAAACATTTGTTTACATTTTTCTGATTAAAATATTTCATAATACTGTATATACATTTGAGGGTGTTTTTTTAATCTTGTGTTCTTTTTTGCTTCTTATGTGTGTACTCTCGATACTAACCATCAAAAAAACACAGGAATACCAATCTACAAGACTCATTAAATAAGTTTCCAGACTTTTTTTCGTATGGGCACTTTTATTGATTGTACACACATGAAACTCTAGTCCCCTTTGAAGTAATCTCCTCTGCCTGCAATGCACTTGATGTACCATTCTAACAAATTCTGGAAGGCCTCCTGAAAGTTCTCTTGTGTGAGCGTGTCAATGACCTTCGTGACAGCATTTTTCATGTCTCATAAGGACATCCTCTAAGGTTTTCCTTGAGCTTAGGGAATAACCAAAAGTCACAGGGAGCAAGGTCTGGACTATTGGGAGGGTGAGGAACTGTCTTGATGCCCATCTTGGTCAAATAGTCAGTGACAAAGATGGAGTTGTGGACTGGTGCATTGTTCTGATGGAAATGCCACTGACCTGATTTGAAGAGTGCTGGCCTCTTTCCTAGGAATCTCTTCCTGAATTCCCTTAAAACCTCAACATAGTATTCCTTGTTGACTGTTTGTCCAGTGGGAACCCAGTGCATGTAGATCATGCCAGTGCTGTCAAAAAAAGGGATCATCAAAAGTTTGTGGGTGGATTTGCTCTGTCTGGCCTTCTTGGGTCTGGGAGAGCCAGCATGCTTCCGCTGGGAACTCTGTCTCTTGGTCTCTAGGTCATAGCAGTAGATCCAGCTTTCATCACAGGTCACCAGAGCATCAAGAACTGTGGGATCCGAATTGATCAGCTCGACCATCTTCCTGCTGTCATGACAACGTCTTTCTTTCTGATCTCCTCTGAGCACCCTTGGGACAAACTTTGCGCAAATCTTCTGCATCTTCAGTTCCTCGGGAATAATTGTGTGTACAGTTCCCACACTGACATCAAACGGTGCATTTATGGTCTCTATAGACATATGACGGTCCTTATCCTTGAAATTCTTTATTTGGCGAATCAACTCTGGTGTTCTGACTTCTTTACTCCTCCCTCACCTCTCATCATCCCTCACAGACTCCCTGCCTTCCTTGAATCTCTTATGCCACTCAAAAACTGGTGCTCAATTCATGCAAGATGGTCTAAAAACAGTCTGAAGCATTCCATACCTTTTTGTGGCATTTTTCCAAGTTTAAAACAGAATTTTATTGCATATCGTTCTTCTAAAGTGTCTTCACATCCAAATTGCATTTTTGAAATTCACTAGCTGTGACAATCATGCTTTACTAGGGTGTATTCCAATTGCTGCTGTAGCTGTTCATTTGAAGCTGAAATCATAAAAATTGGTCAGTCATCTTATAAGATGTATAGCAATAACACAGTGAATTTTCAAAAGTTTGACAAATTTAAATGCCTGTACAAAAAAGTCTGGAAACTTATTGAAGGCACCTCGTATTTTACATTTAACGAGATAGATTTATTTTATTAAGAGTTAGTTTGACTTAAACTGTCTTTCAGTAATGACTTATAACAACCAAGAAAGGAAATTCCCTTTTAAAATATTTCTGAATTTTATATGTTTTCTAACTTTTGAAAAGTCTTTAAAAACCATGTGTCAAGCATGTTGAATTGTGTGCTGAATATGTTGAACAGCATGAACATTTTATTGGATTTGTTCAGGAGAAGTCTTTGGCAAAATCCGTGTAATTTACAAGGGTCTAAACTAGTTAAAATTAAGTTTGAATCCTTTTTTTTAGAAATATTTTAATTTAACACACTGAATATTAAGTTATCCCAAGACATTTTGTGTGAGCCTATGCAAAAAGGTGTCCCATGATATATTGAAAAATCATATATTGTATAAGTGATAAATGATGTATTCACTAGATGTGCACAAAACACATATGAATATACCCACTTATCTCAGACAGTTTATAACTGCCAATCTGTGACAAAGAGAGAGCCCCCTCCCCAGGTGGGTTTATTAATTAACGGTTCTAAGGGATTGGAATAAATTTACTACTTAAATGGATAGAAGGGTAATTCCAGAAATAAGTTTGTTTTGTTTTTTTTTAATACAGAGAAAGAAAAGGAATTTCCTTCTTTTTTTTTTTCTCCTTTCGGAATTAAGTTTCTGGGGTTGAGTTAGTTAGTTAAGTGAGGTGATGGTTCGAGGTGGTTGATGGATGTGTTCGTTAATTAAAGCTTACGATAAATAATGAATGGGATTTTGGGTGGTCTGAGGACAAAATCCAGACCCAAGATCTGAGACAAGATAAGTAGGTTTAGCAGACTTAAGTAAACAATGGCTGCAGGAAAACTCAGTAGGGAATCCAAATTTATTTTTAATACCACTTGCACCTGCAGAGTTTCAGAGATTATACAAAAATTCATGGTGGTCAAAGCGATTTACATATTATAATTCATAGGCAGGGCCAAAAATTGTCTATACTCCACCTGACTCCATACAAGCAGTTGGCAGAGGAGAACTGAGGAGTCCAGAGGGAAGACAGCTATTTGAACGGTCAGACAGAAACACCAAACGCCACGAAAACAACTTGTTGAATCTTGCTGGTCCGATCAGAACCAAGAGATGGAAATAGAATCTTTGTGAACCCAGATAATTTTGTCAACCAAGCTGAGAAAACAAACCACAAAGTCAATGTGTCTGTAACAAAAATCCGTAGTTGTCTCCCTTATATCATCTGAATAGATCAGACTGATTTCACCTTTTCTCTCTGTCCCTTCCGACCAAACAAGTGAATCTCGTGTAACCTTTTTTGTACTCTACACATTTTTGTCGTTTCTTTTGAAGCGAGATAAAGACAATAGCCTTAAAAAAAAAAAAGAAGGTTTTATTATAGAGAATTCAAAAGTGTTGCTTGTTTCTTTTTGTGTCCTTGTGGTTGTGACCGGAACTATTTTCTTCATAAATAGCAATCCCTTTCGGCATGGAACCCAGCCTAATCAATTTCCACAATTGGACCATTCTGAGAGAACAGAGAACCATTGTTCAGATCAAAAAATTCACAATGTGACAAATAGTGGTGGTTCCTTCAACTCAACAAAGGGAGCCCATGTGATTTTATTTCGGCCAAAACTGCCACAGAGAGCCGAGATACAGTGGCCGGGCAGCTGAGTTCTACGTCAGAAATCTGTCAACTTATATCTTTCTTTTCATCTATATGCATATTTTCAGTTTGCTGAGCATTAACTGGACCATAATAAAACTGAAATTTGTACCTTCCTTTCAGGATTATGTAAATCAACTTCCTTTTCAAAAATTATATAAACTTTAACAATTGTACAAAAACAAAGAATGTCTCATTCCTATTCATAGAGGAAGAATAAATGTCTTATTAGAAAGTTTTATACTTATGGAAAAGATGATCTTCAAAGGGGTATAATTATAACACTTGCATTCCTTCATAAACAAAATAATATCCAATGAAAAACTATGTAAAATAAAATCATAAAAATATTATTCTTGAGAATATGACTGATATGTTTCAACATATCAGTCATTTTTATTTAGTCAACCAACCAACCTAGCAATTTACCACGCCACCAGGAAGCGACTCACCATTTTACAACCATCAAGCATGGAACCAACCAAGCACGCAACCATCCAACAAGCAGCTAAATAGCTAACCAAGCAAGCAACTATCCAACAAGCAGCTAAATAGCTAACCAAGCAACCAAATAAACAGCCACCGGAGAAGTAGCCAAGCAAGGAACCAAATAACTAATTAATGAAGCAATCAATGAAACAACTAGTAAGCAATGAGCCAAACAACTCAAGTAAGAAAATAGCCAGTCATTTAAGCAAGCAACTGACCAACTAACAACCAGGTAACGAAACTAGTCGAGCAATCAACCAACTGACTAAAAACTAGCCAAAACAAACAAAAAACAAAAAACTAGCCAACCATCTTACAATTAGCAAAGCAAGCAAACACACCAAATGTCAACCACCAAGCATTGAACCAACCATTCAAGCAACCAGCCAATAATCAAGCAATTAATTAAACAGCCAACCAAGAAATCAAATAGCTAATTAATTAAATAACCAACCATCTAGCAACCATAGGGCCAAAAACCATTAAGCAAGTTTACCAAGCAGTCAACAAGCCAACAGCCAATCTATCAAGCTACCAGAAAGCAATAAGCCAACTTACAACCATCAAGCAACCAAATAGCCAACTAATCAAACAACCAGCCACAGCCAAAGCCAAGCAACAACCTATCAATTAACAAATAGCTAGACAAGGAAACAAAGAGCAAATCAATTAAGCAATCAACCGTGCTGTTTTCTTATCCCAATTCATTACACTGGAAAAAAATAAAATCATTCAATGAATTTCAAATAAGTCATATAACAATTTTTAAAATCATTTATTCTGTTCAGGTCACAAAACAATTTTCTATCAATATAATTTATCAGAAGTTTTAGCAATTCATTTTGAATTTTATCTATTTAACTGGAAAGCAATAATTAGTATTAATTGTAATTATTTGTTTAATATAAGACGTGTATTTTCAAACACTTCATGTTAACAAAGTTTACATATAATCTCAACATAAACAATATACAATTATAGTACAAAGTTTATCTAAGTTAATGCCCATTCCATGGTACATACTCTACTTTATTGCGTGGCAAATGCATATTTTTCTTTTCAATAAACAAGTTTCCTCGATATATTAGTGAATTCTTAAACATTACTTCATTCAATAATGAATGGTAGCAATTGATTTTATTTATAACAGAAATACTGACGCAGTTTTAAATTTTAATTTATACATGAACGTTTAGTAACTTAATCTCTAAAGAATTTTTATATTAAAGCAAAAAATGCTCTTTACTTTCATTAATTCCTCATTCTCTATTTCTTTAAAGATACGGTATAATGAAATTAGTAAACATTTATTTTTTGTCCAGTTTTTATGGGGTGGGGATTATTGCATTGATTGCAATATACCTAATAATAAGGTCAGGTAGAATTTACATTCAAAGAAGGGATTTTTTTAGCATCATTTGAATGTCTTTTAAAATCATATATATATATATATATATATATATATAGACACACTTTATGTTAACATTAACTGTTAATTATTTCCACTTATCCTTCTTTCAAAATGATCACATTAAATTATCCACTTAAAAATCAATCTCAATGCATTCTGATGACATACATAATATATTTACATTTAAAAATATTTCTATATTAAATTGTTACACAAAGTTTTCTCATGATACACATCTATGAACTGACATAGACTAAATCATGAAGGTTATGGCTTGAAGTTTCCACATACTTCATTTTCATTCATGTATACATCTTTACAATTTCAAATAATATTCTTATCATTTGATAACATATCAACCCTTCTGGGTTATTCAATGCTAAATCCTGTGTGTATATATATATATATATATATATATATATATATATATATATATATGTATATATATATAAAACAATTCTAAATTTGTAGTTAAGATTTTCAAAAGAACCAAATTCTATTTGTTGACACAGTTAAGTAATTGCAAGTATTTTTATCAAGCACTATTACTTTTATTTAGTATTAATCATTCAGTTTCAGAGTGACATGGTTTAAAATATTGCTATTTATTGTTTGCACATAGTTATATGATTTCAAGTATTGCAATTGAACTCTAATATCAATATTTAATATTAATCATTGTTTACACTCAGTTAAATGGGTTCAACTTACATAAAACTTAGCATCTATTTGCACATATTTACATTTCAAATGTACCAAATTAACACTAATATTTGGATTTAATATTGATAATAATCCTGAGTAAAAGTTTGAATATTTCTATTCGGGTATTTGAATATTTCTATTTGGGTATTTGAATATTTCTATTTGGGTACTACCAAATATGGTCAAAGTGGACTTGAGAGTAATGGTAATGAAGGAAGATTCCACATTCCAGAAACTGCAAGACTGGAGTATAATATGCAGTTTAATGTCATATCCAAGACAATCATCATCATCATCATATCGTGCTGGCAGCACGGATATCCCTGACCCTCTCTCGCCACTCCTCCCTATCGTTCATCGCCCTAGGCAGGTCTTCAGGACAACAACCTGTATCCTCACATAGCTGCTGAATGTACGTTCGTGCTGGTCGTCCTGCTTTTGCGCGGCCGTGTGTGGGGATCCATAAGAGTACATCTCTTATGAGTTCATCACTGCTTCTCCAGCAATGTCCTGCATGTCTGGTTCGCCTAACTTGAATAGTTTTCGTGATAGGGAGCAGGTGGCCGTACAGTTGGTGTCTTGTGGGGTGTTGCTGCCAGGACTTGTTCAGGATTGCACGCAGCATTCTTGTGTAATTGCCATCTAGTTTCTTCTCCAGCCGTTTTGTTAGCGTCCATGTAGTGCATCCATATAGCAGTATCGATGTGACCGCTGCCTGGAAGAAACTGCGTTTCATTTTATCGGTTAGGTCTGATTTCCATATAGTCGATAGCCTATTGATAGCTGTCCATGCTTTCGTTAACCTCGTTTCGATGTCCTTTTCGGTTGATTCGACGCTGCTTCCTAGGTACGTGAATTTGTCTACTAGTTTAAGAGGGGTTCCTTCTAGAGTGGAGATGTCCCCCGTTTGGTTATAGCACATATATTCCGTTTTGTGTGCATTAACATGGAGGCCTATGCTTGCTGCTGCTCGTTCCAAACTATGCAGAAGTGTTTCGGCTTGGTCAGGTGTATTTGCCAGTATCGCTATGTCATCGGCGTAGTCGGCGTCGGTAATTGTTGTTGCGGGGTATCTTCTGCTTCTTTTCTTCGTCAGTTCGAAGCCATTCTCTTTGATTTTGTCAATCGATGTTCTAAGTACGTAGTCTAGACAAATGATAAAGAGATACGGAGCCAGCGTGTCTCCTTGTAGTACTCCTGCTACTATGTCGAAGTATTCTGTGTCTCCATCTGGTGATCGTACTTTTACTTTAGTGTTTCTATAGAGAATCGTTATTGCCGCTACGGTTTCTTTAGGTATGCCGTACGCTAGTAGGTTTTGTTCCATCTTTCCTCTGTGAATGGAGTCGAAAGCCTTGGTAAAGTCGACAAATATTAATGTCGCTTGTAGGTTCTTTGCCCGTACTCCTTCAAGGATTCTGCGGATGGTTAATATTTGTGAGGTCGTGGATCTATTTCTTCGGAAGCCATTTTGGTTTTTTCTAAGTATGTTGTCGATTTTGGGTTCTATTCGGTTTCGTAGTAGGGCATTGTAGATTTTGGCAGCTATGAATGTAAGTGTTATGCCTCGGTAGTTTTTGGCTAGTCCGAGGTCCCCCTTTTTAGGGAAGGGGAGTATGCATCCCTTCGTCCATCTATCTATCGGATTTTGATTGTATACTGCGTTGCAGTGTCGGAGCAGTATGTCGTCGAATTGTCTGGTCTTCCATACTTCCGGGGGAATTTCGTCCAGTCCTGCAGCTTTCCTATTTTTAATTTTTCTGAGAACCGAGTCGAGTTCTTCTTGTGTGAACGGTCCAAGTTTAATGTCTAATTGTTTGCTAATTATTCTGGTGATTGGTTCAGGCGTTATTTTTGGTGGGTTTCCAAGTAAGTTTTCGAAGTGCTGTTTCCACAGTTTTATTCTTTCTTGTTGGTTTGCTGCTTTAAGTTTTGCTTTGGCTGTGTTCTTTCTTCTGCTCACTTCGTTTATTGTTTGCCAGGCAATTCTAGATTGTCTATCTTCCACCGAGTCTCTAATCTTATCTATCTGATTTTGAATGTATTCTGTCTGTTCCTTTATATATATGCCTGCTAATTGATATTGTGCCGTTTTTAGTTTTAAGGCATTTGTGTTTGTTGTGTTTTTTCGATAGTTTTTGGAGGCTGTTTTCACTAGTGCACGTTTTTCTCTCACCGCTAAAGTTTCCCATGGGACTCTATATTTAGTTTTAATTTTTGTTGGAATGTATTTTGCTGCTGCCTCAAGGTGTGCATTGACGAAATTTTCGTATTCGTCGTTTGGTGTACTTTTTTCCGTCTTTTCTTGTAGTGTTTCGAATCTGTTTCTTAGTTCTAATACGTATTTATCTCTTACATCTTTGTTGTTTAATAGGGCCCAGTCATATTGTTTGGTGGTCGCTGTTCGTTTGTCGTTTTTTCGTAGGCTTAACCGTATTTTCGCCGTGACTATTCGGTGATCGGTGGACACACCCTCAAAAGAGGAGTATGCCTCGCAATTCAATGCACTATTCTTCCATTTCTTGTTTATAAGGACGTAGTCTATCTGAGCTTTAGTATTGTTTGCGTACGTGTATGTCCATAGTTTGCCCTCTCTTTTTTGGTAGTTTGTATTGAGGCATGCTAATCTATTTTCTATCATGAAATCTGTTAGATGTTGCCCATTCCTATTTGACGTGTTGTGGAGGCTGTATTTGTTGTTTCCGTTTTTCCCGATTTGTGCATTCATGTCTCCGCCAATGACTAACATGTTGTGTTTCGGGATGCTACGCACTAATGAGGATAACTCATTGTAGAAGGTGACTATTTCATTTTCTTCACTAACATTGGTGGGGCTGTAGCATGAGACGATTGTTGCTCTGGGGTTTCCGTTAAATGTAGCTACCATCATTCTAGGTTGTATTTTCTCTATGCTATTAAGCGTTTTTAGTGCTCTAGGTCCTATAAGCAATCCTACCCCTCCTACTGCGGCGTTGACAGAGTTTTTCCATGCGGATATAGTGGCGAGCGACCATCCATTGCCAGTTTCGGGATATTTGATATCTTCTGTGTGCGTGTATCTGTGTTCTTGTATGCATATTATTTCTATATTATGTTCTTCGGCCGATGCGATTAGCTCTGGGAGGTGTCCTATTCTATTTAAGGTTCTTACGTTAAATGTGGCTATTTGTAGTGTTTGCTTGCATTTTAGTAGTTTTGATTGTTTGAGCTCTGTAGCTGATTTTTCGAACACCGAGGCCAGGGCTCCAACCTCAGCAGGACGCGCCCCTTTTTTACCCGCGCGAAGAGCGATGCGGTTTGTGTAAGTGGTTTGAGTGTGGGTCATGGTTATCTTTCGATGGCTGTTTTATTCTCTTCTATAGAAGCCACTCTTATAGAGGAGCAGCAGTAGTTCCCCGATCGAACTGTCGATCCTGAGCGAAAAGTCGTCAGACTCACGTCCAGGACCCATTTGGGTATTGAGTTTGGTCGTCCATTGGTTTATTCAAATACCTTTACGTACATCATGCTGCTTCCCATGTGTACGTAAAAAAAAAAAAAAAAAAAAAAAAAAAAAAGGGTGGGGGAATTTGTTTTAAGTTTTAACTTAGTTAAAGTCCAACATTAAGGTACTTTCTTAAGACTTTCACTAGTACTGACTTATAATTTTTTGCTGTATAGGGACTTTTCCTGGGTTTTTCATTTTTTTTTTTTTTTTTTTTTCCTACAGTTGGGGACATAGCAGGCTTCAGGAATTATAGAGCTTTTTTTTCTCTTGGGGGGGGGCTGTGGTAGCATTAGGCGTTCTAGGCTTTTTCTTCTAAACTACTGTTAGGGCTTTCTTTACGAATTTTTAAATTATTCGATAGAAGATATTCAAAAACATTCTGCCTTGTTCGCTGACATGTGGATAGGCTTAATATCGAATTGGCTTTATAGTAGAGTAAGCGTGCCTTTATATTTAAAACGCATAGTTTAAGCATTATTTCACAAACAAAATACAGCATAACATTTTGTAAAATTCAGCATTTTAAATTCGAATTAAAGACATACTGACCAATATTGACATATTTCTTCCACTTGGCTCCCGAGTTCAAATGCTCTTCTTCGTTTGGACTTTTATTTACTACTGATATTTTAGGTAGCTTTGGGGGCGGCGGTCTACTGGGGGTGGAGGGGAGAATTCGTTTTTGTTGGGTTTTTTTTTTTTTTTTTCTTTTTCCCTTTCTGAGGGGGGGGGCTGTGGTAGCATTCTAGGCTTTTCTTCTAAACTACTGTTAGGGCTTTCTTTACGAATTTTTAAATTATTCGATAAGACAATAAATGATTTCAAAGGTAGCTGTCTAACACTGTCTAAATTTGAACAATAATTTATTGTACTTAAAATCTTAAATCATTCTAATTCATTTTGGTCATTAGACTACGTGTGTGTGTGTGTGTGTGTGTGTGTGTGTGTGTGTGTGTGTGTGTGTGTGTGCGTTTTATTAGTGATAGAATTAACTAGGTACTACTGGTAAAATAAATCATTTCTACATAGAAGAAAATACAAAAGTTATCTGTGAAGAGTAGATATTAGATATAAATTTACTTGCAAATATTTTAAACATCATCTTTCATTTTTGAAAACTAATGACTTTATGTTAATTGTTTTTATTTATTTCTTGAAGAGACCAACAACCATGTAACTATTTGTCTATGAAGTCACTTTCATAAATGAATTCATTCACTTTTTGCCAGATGTTGGCATTTTCCTCTCATAAACAACTTGTTCTTTATATAATGATTGCTTAATATGAAAATAGGAAAGTTAAATTTATTTTCGGTTTTAGACTAGAGCAATGATTGATTATCACAAGATAAGAGAACGTATATTAAGCCTAACAAATGTGGTTGTTGTCCCTAAAAGTTAAAATGCATTTCACATCTACCAGAAATGATATATACAGTTACATATAGTGAAAAATTCCTCTTAACTTTATCAAATAACATTTTTAAATGACAGTCTTCTTTATTCAATGTTTATTACATTTGTTTTACTTAAATCAAAGTTTATTAATAGTAGCATGAGGCAACATTTCTATAGAACAGAGAAAATAACATTTCTTTATTTAAATGACTTTGAAGATTAATTACTACTAAGTATCAACATGGCTACTGATACATCTGCAGCTTGTCTGAAGTTATACTGCAAATCCAATTAACCTCAGTAAGTTAAAAAGTTCTCAACCAGTATTTTTTAGATCTAATATCATTCATTTACACCCTTAGTAAAATAAATGACTAAATTTTCTGCGATTTTTCATGATTTGTTTTTGATATATTCTTAATTTACAAAAATGAACTGAAATAGGTTAATACAAAAATTCAACTAATATTAGCTTTAGACGTCTGAAATATGTTGAAAAATATGTAAAGGAACAGATCTAACAATTACTGAAAAACAGAATATAACAAAGTTATTGTGTGATAAAACAGTCCCTTTAGATATATCAAAGGAGCTTTAAACAAACCATCAAAGGATAAAGAAGGTTGCGGAAAATATAAGTTGATAACTTGAGGCAAAAGAAATGACTTTAAGAACTTGCTTTCTCAAGAAGAATATAAAATTAAGTGAGTTACAGAAAAACAATCACTTTTGACAAGAGATCAGATTTTTGAAAAACATGAAATTGAGGGAATCACGGACAAAATATGTAAAATACTTTATGAATTGTGATCGGCAAAAAAAATCTAGTAATGCAAATATTTCAATGTGTCAAATTTGGTCTAAGAAATACATGAAAACTGACTTAACGAAAGTAATTTTCACAAACTAAGCAAAAAGCGCATTCGATAGACGAGAGAGCTGGGCCAAAGAATAGTTTTTGTTCAATTCAGACATGCTCATGAATAAAAGAAAACAACTGGGAAATGGTAAAAGTTGTTGGCAACGATAATAGAGGGCAACGTGAAGGTTCCCTTTTCAATAGCTACTATACCAAGGTGTAGGGCACTACTCCTTTCTTTGGATTGCTCCACTTTACCCTTGATACATACCGTATAATCCTGACTGTTAAGGAATGAGATATGAAGTACCATTTTTTTGAATCTCTGGTATGACTTGACCTGAGATTGAACCCTGGTCCTCCAGGCCATTGGTGAACACTCTACCTAACTGGTGAATGGGCCAGTCCACTGAACCATTATTGGATCATTCAAAGTTGATGAAGCAGTTAAACTGAGCATTGTTAACTATTACAATTTTATGAACAAGACTTACTTTGCATTATGGTAATATGATATATTTACTGATGCTAAAAACTTATGAAAAAAAAAAAAAAACTTTTCTTAAAGTCAAGAAACAGTAATTTTTGGAAATAAAAATATCAGAATACAGACTTGTTTACATTTTGAGTACATGTACAGAAATTCAAAAGTGATTTTAAAAGGTCAGTAAAAACGTGCACTCTGCATACCAGCTAGTTGTCAAAACAATCAAAGTAAGCAAACAGCAAGAATATCATTTTGGGTCTGTTATTGCATTGACCCATTTAAACTCATCATTATCATCATGTTGTGTTGCTAGTACAGATTTCCCTGACTCTCTCTCACCATTCATCTCCATTATCCATTGCTTCTGGCAGATCGAGTAGACTTCATCCTGTATCCATACAGAATTTTAGTAGATAACTTCTAGTAGGTCATCCAACACTTGCATGTCCGTGTGAAGGGGATCCATAAAAGAACTTCACTTATGAGTTCATCCTTACTTCTCCAGCAGTATCCCACATGTTTTGTACATCTTATTTGGATGGTTTTAGAGATGGGAGGTAGGTGGCCGTACAGCTGCTGTTTTATGGGATGTTGCTTCTTAAGCGATTCCCGTCTAATTTTTTCTCTATATGCTTAGTCAATATACATGTGGTGCTTGGAAGAAAATGCATTTTATTTTATTGGATAAATTTGACTTCCATTTGATTTGATCCCAACCATAAAAATCATTTTCTAAAAGCTAAATTATTTTTCTAATGCTTTTTAATCTATGATAGAAGTGTTGCAAAGTTGTTTCTAGTTTGATTTCAAATTACTCACTGAAATCTCATTCATCATTCAATCACTCATTCATTGTAAAACAACTGAAATGGATTTAAGATCTCCAAAACAAAAACTCAGTGCGTGCATTTTTGCCAGTTGAGAAAAATGCACAACGACCCTACATTGAAGTTGGACGATTCGGAAATTCCGAAAGTCAGTCAATACAAGTTACTCGGTATTATTTTTGACCGAAAACTCTCTTTCATTCCCCACATACAATATATAAAAGATAAATGTAATAAAACACTGAAACTACTCCGGATAATAGCCCATACAGACTGGGGTGCAGATTTTCAAACATTACTAAAGTTATATAGAACATTAATCCGCTCAAAAATCGACTATGGCTGCTACGTATATGGAGCAGCCAGAAAGTCCTATCTGAAAACATTAAATACTGTTCACCATGAAGGATTAGGACTCATTTTGGGGGCTTTCCGCACATCCCCAGTGGAGAGCCTTTACTCCGAAGCATACGAACCACCTCGAAAACTCAGATTCCCAAAGTTAGGTTGACAATATTACAGCAAAATCAAGTCACTACCAACCAATCCGGCTCATGACTGCATTTTTAACTCCAAACACCACATCCTATTTATTGAAAAGGAAAAGGCCATAAAAACCTTTGGTCTCCGCATGAAGCCCATTCTGGAAAATGCAAATATCTCTATTAAAAATATTCATGATACAGTACAGCTAAATTCCCCTCCCTGGCTACTTGAAAAGTCAGAGGTAATGCTAGACTTAAACAAACTCTCAAAAAAGAAAACACACCCCTTAATATACCAAGAAAAACTCCATAACATCCAAGACAACCTTCCTAATTATCTACACATCTACACAGACGGCTCCAAGGACAACTATGGGACCGGGTGTGGAGCAGTTCTAAACAATAAAACTATGAAACAATCCCTTCCTAAAGAAGCTTCCGTATTTACAGCTGAAATATGTGCAATAAATTTGGCACTTAAAATCATTTCAAATAACAAAGCTAAGAAATTCATTATCTACTCAGACTCCATATCAGTTCTACACTCTATAAAAAAACAAAAACTCGATAACCCTCAAATCGTCAACCTATTAAACAAACTCCACGCCCTAAGACAGAGCAAAAAAATCATATTCTGATGGATTCCAGGCCATAAGGGAATCCAGGGAAATGATAAAGCTGATTCATTGGCTAAAGCTGCAATTAACATACCTCCTGACAAAACCTCCAAACTACCATACACAGACTTGAAACATAAAATCAAACAAATAATCACAAAAAGACGGCAACAATTGTGGGATGAAAATGCTCAAAACAAGCTCCGCCAAATAGAGCCACTTCTGAAAGAAAGAAATGTGAAGCTAGTAATACTAGAAGAGAAGAAACTATTCTTTCTTGACTGCGTATAGGCCACACTAGATTAACGCACAACTTTATTCTAAAAGAAGAACCTCCTCCTAAATGTCCATGCGGAAACCATTACAAAATTAGGCATATTTTAATAGAATGTACAAATCTATCTCGCAGCCAAAAAATCTTTTATAAAGTTAATAGTATGAAGGAATTATTTAAGAAGATAAACCCTAAAAACGTAATAGAATTCCTGAAAAGAATTGGCCTTCTATCAAGGCTGTAGGCTCATAGACCTACAAATTAATTATATAAAAAATCAAATGCTGACTTCAGCAGACAATTCAAGACTGCATATCGTTTCATTTTGATGTCGTTGGTATTTGTTTATAGCGTTCAAATAACTATACGCATAAAAATTATACCAAATAAAAATAATAAAAACGTTTTCGACATAAAAATTGGCATGCCGTAAAATCCAACCAACCAACCAACCAACCAACCAATCAATAAATGTTCTATGGATGATGATGATGATGATGATGATGATGATGCTTTCAAAAGAATTGTTTCTTGTCACAAAGAAATCCTTAATTAGATCATTACAATATATAAAAATTGTGTTCCCCATGAGTCTATGTTGTTTTGGTTGTCCACAATTAATCTTTTGATTGTTCTTCTGCAATGACTTGTTGGTTTTCAACATTGACAATATTCCTCAAAAACATTTTTTTTCAAAATTATACTATTGTCATCACATTCTATCTAATATGTTATGCTGCTTACATGTTCTTCGTATTGTAATATTTTATTATGAATGTCTTTTACAAATTGATTTTTTCAGTAGAGACACAGTTCATTACATATAAACTTCCCCCTCAATAAAAAAATAATTATCATTATCTTATGTATTTTTTTAATCAAAGTTTATAAAAAAATCTATTACTTATATAAAGGCCAGTGTTTTTGTTCATCCTAATAATGAATTGTAAAAGACATTGAATGTTACTCTACTCAGGCAAACTTGTCTTTTACTTGTTTCTTTGAGCAAATTATAGATGATGGAAAACTTCCAAGGTTTTCTTTTCATCATTGGTCTTAGATTGATTCTTTTGTACAAAATCTAGTTTTTGCCTAAAATAATAACTAAATGTCACTATAAAGATTTAGTTGATATTTCAGTGACTCATTTTAAAGCTAAAGTAATTGCAAGGTATGAGTGTTTCAATTTTTATCATAGAAAGTATAAAATAAGGAAAACTTTATCAAAGTTCATTGCTAACATTTCGGTTTGCAGTTTGGTTGGTTGGTTTTATAGCATATTAACAATTGTAGGTTTATTAATGCCAGATCATGTTTGTACATATATATATATTAAATATATATGATTTGTAAACAAAAAGTTTGTAGGTAAGATTTTAAACAAGCCAGACCTCATTTGTTGCCTCACAGTTTCATGGTTTCCAATATTCTATCTAATGTGACCTAATAAATCAGTCAAGGAAATTTATTGACCATAAAAATGAGAATTAACCAAGGCAGATTAGAGAAGAATGAAATCAGGACATTGTCAAATGTAAAAATTAATGAAAATCAATTCAGAAGGAATAAATCAGGAATATGTTGTTTTGAACAGAAAGAGAATGACGAAAAAAAAATATAGAAAAATGCTAAGAGGATTGTTACTCATTTGTCCTCATGAATCAGAAGCTCAAACAGGAGTTGTTTTGACAACAAGTCAGGGTAAGAAGGAATCAGCTCAGAAATTTGACCTGAAGGCCTTGGTTTGTCTATCAGCAACCTGGAAATGAAATACATGAAGAGCAATTTTTTTTCTAAATTCTAATATGGAAAATTTTAAATCATTTCTCTTATCATTGTGATTTAATAGTTTTTGATGTCATGTCATGTGAACATAAAATTGTAATAATTCCAAATTTGGTGAGAACTGCTGCTTTTGAATAAAAGTAAGAGAAAAGCAGATGTGAAAGGTGCGATATAAAATACACGTGATTCTCACCCTTGAAGAAGAGTTCTATGAAGAGACTGTGAAGTGACCACTAGATTCATGTCACTCTCGGCTCTAGCCTTGAGCTATACTGCCCAAAGTGGAGAGGCAGACAAAAGCCATATTACATATTGCTTAGATGTGATGTCGTCTTATTGATATACAACACTATGAAAGAATCAAAGAAAGACAGAGATTAATGGTAATAAAATCTCATGGCTTCCTTCAATCAACTTTCAGTTCTTCATAATTATTTGAAGTGTTTGTGTTTCAGATTTTTTTCCATAAATTCATGAATATTCTCTACAAAGTTTAAAAGAAAGAATGTAGAACAATTTTTGAGTAGAGAATAATGTTCAGGCCATCACTAGTGTACGAAGAGATCAAGCCATTTTTACTTAAACACGTAACCTTCTTTGTTTATGTTTCATTCACACTGATTACCACTTTTCTGTGCAATCAATTATCAAAGAAAACTCCAACTATCTAAGTTTTTGGAGGGTGGGGATAAGATGAAACTCCAAATTGAACAATCAATGGAAATGTTTATGTGCTAAACACCACTGCAAAACACACAGATCAACCAATCTGATATGGCAGAATAGTAAAATGAGTGAAGTGATGCTGAAAAATATTAAAATTGGTTAAGAAATCAAATTTTAGCAATGCTGGAGCTTTTAAAAAAAGTCTCTTTACATCATGACAGAATTTTGTCTTCTGTGAAATGATAAGCCTAACACTGGTTGCATTCTTTCAAAAAAGTAGATAGCATGGCAGAGAAATAAAATCTCTTAATGACAAATAAATATTACAAATAACACATGTATACTTATGTTTGAAAGTCACAAACTTTTTCAAGTCTGTAGCTTTTGAGCTATAATAGCTTTTTAGTAAATTTAAGTTAGAATCCAATTTTTTTTTTAATATGTAAGTTAACACACTGAAATATTTGGTTATTTTAAGTGTGTGCCTATGCAAAAAAGTGTCTCATAATATATTGCAAAATCATATATTGTATAAGTGATAAATGACGTATTCACTAGACATGCACCAATCTCAGTCTGCTTATATCTTTCTTTTCATCTATCAAGATTATTTTCAGCTTGCTAAGAATTTGCTGGACCATAAGAAAACAGAAATTTGTACCTTCCTTTCAAGATTAGGTAAATCAAAAAGACTAGTAAATAAACTTTCGTTTCAAAAATTATATGAAATTGAACAAAAAAAAGAATTTTTCATTCTTATTCATAGAAGAAGAAAAAATGTCTTTTTAGAAAGGTTTATACTTATGGAAAAGATGATTTTCAAAGGTGTATAATTATAACACTTAAAATCCTTCATAAACAAAACAATATCCAATGAAAATCTATGTAACCTAAAAAATCTTGTGAATATGACTGATATGTTGAAACCCATCAGTCATATTTATTTAGTCAACAGTGTTAGATTTTTAATAGCAAGAATTCAATCAGATGCTGCAAGTGAAAGTATAAAAACTGTATTTTTCACTTAGATAAAATAAATCTCTGAAAGATAAAAAAAATTCATGAATACTTTGTTTTCTTCATATAGACCAGACCTTAAATGTAAGTTAGAAATTTAGGATAAAAAGTTCCCTGGAAAAGCAATATCTTAATTTATTTTCCAGATTGGTTTGGTTTGGTTTTTTCTTACGTCAAAAGCAGCACATTTATATGAACCCATCTGACTTTGTGTATTAAAAAAAGCAAACGGATTTTATTTCTTTTGGGACATTTACTTGGGTAGAAAATCAATGTTCAATACTTTGTATGAGTAAAGCAAATCAAATTAAGGACAGAGTGTATCCATGAAATAAAGCCTCATAAATTTGGAATATAAACTCCTTTCAAAACACATTTTATTTTATCAGATAAGTATCAAACATTTTCTTAAATCCAATAATTGATTATTTTGTTGAGTTTTAACATTGTAGTGTTATTGATAATATTTTGCCTAAATACTTTTTTTCATAAAAAGTTCAGGATTTGGTTTGTTTACAGTAATTCAATTTTCATTGTTGTGTGTTTGATCCACTTTGTGCACATGGAGGGATGTAGTAAAAACATGGCAGATGTATGATGGTAGGAACCGAAATGGGTATCCTTTGTAGAGAAAGTAGACTTGGGTTGGATTGCTTCACTTGGACTTTGGATTATGTTATGACATTTCCCAACCTTTGTGATAATGTTTTGTTTTTTAAGTTTTTGTTTGGTTTTATTTTTTCTATTTTTAGTTGATGATGTTTCTCATGTAAGTGAGTTTATATATATGTATGTATCTAGTTATTATGTTATGATTGTATTACGTCTTTTAGTCCTTGAATTTTTCAGTTATCTTGATGACTCTTCTCGATCTCATGCAGCTTTGTAGCTGGTATATTTTCTGTACTGTTGATGTTGGTGGTCTTTCTCTTGGTGTGGTTGGTATTCTGTTGGATTTTTTTGTGTGTTTGATTCTTTGTTTGCAGTTTCCATCGTAATAGCCTTCCTTTTTTGTGTAGTGTATGTGTTGGGTACTGGAGATAGTATCTCCTGTCTTGGTATGTAGATTATGTTTGTGGTAGGTCTTGGTTTGAGGTGTTCCTTTGTTCTTTTGTATACCTTACCTCTGACATTTATTAGGTATGTTTTTGGTTCCCTGATTGATTGTGGTCTATTAAGAACTGTGCCGGTTATCGATATATTGCTTAGTGTGTCCCTTGCATAGATTGGCTTCATGATGTTCAGTATTTCTTTTCCCTGGCTGGAATGTCTGTCATAATTCTGTTTCTGCTTTGCTTGGTTTTGTTCATTTTTTTGGAGGTGTCTCCTTTCCAGAGTGGCAAGATTGTAGCCTCCCCACTTGCTGTAGGCAACATTGTTCTGGGTTTTCTGCTAAACAGTAGTTCATATCAGGATGGCATATCATTATTTTTGGGGGGTGGTTCTATAGATCCATAATGCTGTGTACAGGCACTTCTTTTTCTGTTGGGCCTTCTTCAAGAGGGCCTTGAGTGTTTCTATAGTTCTTTCCACTACTCCATTTGTTTGGTGGTGGTATGGAGAGCTAGTTTTTAGCATTATGTTTGAGTTGTCGAATTCCCTCTTAAACCTTTCACTCATGTATTGTGAGTGACGGTCAGACATGATAGTTGTTGATAATCCATATTTTGTAAGAATCTGGGTGAACTGCTCACAGACAGTAGTAGCTGATGTGTCTGGAAGTGTTATGAATACTGGAAATCTTGAGTAGTAGTCTACCACTAGGAGATATTTACATTGATCTTGCTCACAGATGTCCATACCTATTGTTGCCCAAGGATGTGTGGGAGGTCTGGCTGCATCAGTTGTAGTTTCGGTTGCACTGGTTGATTTTTGCTGCATATGGTGCATACTTTTACCATATTCTTGATGCTCTGGTTTATCCCTGGCCAGAATATAGACTCACTTGCAAGTAAGCTGCATTTTGTTTTTTCCTGGTGGCATGTGTATAGTATTTTAAATGCTGAGTGTTTCAGTGCTTCTGGGACAACAATTCTGTCCCCCTTGAAGATTAATCCACCTTCTAGGATGAGGTTGTACCTGAAGGTCCAGTATTCCAAAAGTGTTGTCAGGTATTGTTTTCTGTATTATGGCCATCCTATGTATATTGTGTCCTTCAACAGGGTTCATTGTTGGCTCAGCTATTAATGCCTCTTTTACCTGTTCTGTGTTTATTATTTTCATGTTTGTCATCATGAAGATGATGTTGTGCTGTTGTGGTGTACCTTTTCTATTTTCAGTGCAGCATACTCTTGAAAGGGCATCTGCAACTGGGATTGTCTTCCTTGGTTTGTATTTGACTTGGATGTCAGATATTAGGCACTTTAGTATGAACCTTTGAAATCTTGATAAGGTCACAGATTGATTTTTCTCAAAGATTTGTTCAAGTGGTGAATAGTCTGTTTCTACTGTTAACTTTCACCCCAGTAGGAAATATTCAAATTTTTGTAAGCCGTATGTGACTGCCAGGCACTCTTTTTCTATGTTGGAGTACCTTGACTCTGTTGGAATGAGACACCTTGATACCATTCCTACTATTTTTTCAGCACCACTTTTGTTGATTTGTCTTATCCCTGCCTCCACACCTAGGATACTGATATCACATTGAAATATTGTTGTTGTGTTGGAGTAACTGATTATCTGTGCCTTGCACAGTTCTGTTTTTATTTCTTCCAGGCCTTCTTGATATTGTTGTTGCCATAAAAAGTGCACATTCTTTTTCATCAGTTCTCAAAGTGGTGCAGTCATTTGTGATAGTTTCACTGAGAACCTATTGAGGTATGCGATCATTCCCATCAGTGTGTGGAGTTCTTTTGCATTTTGGGGAGATTGAATGTCCTTTATAGCTTGAAGCTTATCTTCTGTGGGTGATTTGCCATGTTCTGTGATAGAGGTTTACTCTTTTTTGTTTATATTGGAGTTTATCAGGATAATATCCAATGTTGTTCTCTTTGGTTCTTTTCAAGACTTTGGTCATGACTGTGTCATGTTCCTCTTCTGTTGATACTGTTACCAAGATATCATCCATTATACCCATGACATTTCTGGAAAATACTGTATCCAGGTTTTGCTGAAATATGTCATGAGATATAATTAAGCCAAATGGTAAACGTTTGAATCTGTATCTTTTAAATGGCATGTTAAAGGTTCAAAGCAGGCTAGATTGATAGTCTAGTTCTTCGTGCCATTATCTCTTTTTTACATCAATGACGCTGTAACATTTTTTCCATGTAGTAAGAATAGTAGCTTATCTAAAGTTTTGATAGGGTAGTGCCCCCTTTTTATGTTTGTGTGCAGGTTCCTGAGGGTCCATACATAGCCTGATTTTGGATGTTCCCTCATTGATTGTGGTTATCTGATAGATGATGGAGTTTAACAAATCTGTTGGGCCAGTAACTTTGCCTATGATGTCCACCTTTTCCATTTTTGCCAACTTTGATTTGTAGAGTGAAAGAATCTGTATAGACTGATCGAGGTGGGTGTATCGCTGGCCTGAGATTTTCTATCATTTTTATTTGATATTTCTTCCCTGGGAAACATCCTATGTTGAAGCAGATTTTGTGTTTTTTCTATAAATTCCTTTTTCTTCAGTGTTTCCGGCCCTGTTACGCTGTCTTTTTATCTCAATTAAGTTCACAGATGATTCCTAGTTCTTGTTTCTGCCTGCACCATAGGACAGTGTGCTGCTTGGGGTGTTTTTATGATGTCCAATCTTGTTCTTATTGTTTGGTTCTTATGAAATATTTTTAGATCGGTCACCACAATGTTTGTTATTCTTGAACACTCATATCTCTTCAGTATTGTATTGGTTATCCTTATCTTTAGTTTGAAGGGTAGCAGCTGCATTTGATTTTCTGTTAGGATGCATATGTCTGTATATTTAGAAAACGAGTGTATACACCTGCTGCTTGAGCTTATTGTCCCAATGCTGCTTGATGGTTGTTCTGGTTCATCTTCCTCTGAGAAAGCCTCGTTTATCTGGTATTCTTCCTGGTCTCGGACTTCATGAAGTTATTGCTGCTTTTTTTATGCATGCTTACAGTACCTGAACTGTACTGATCTCACAGGACATTGGTTTCTTTATTGGTGGTTTCTTCCATATCCATAACATTCTTTGCCTCTTGTTCCAGGTAAATTTGTCTGTCCACTGGCCTTATTCTTGTTTTGGTGGGGTTGTGGTTTGAGGATCTGGTCATTGCTGTTTGCCCAGGACTGCATTTGATTTTGTTTATAAGGGTTTTGTCCCTGTGGTTTATGGATAGAACCTCCATCTGTGCTATGGTGCTCTCCTCCATTTTTGCAAAGTTGTATACTTGTTTATAGGTGAGGGTATCACCTATCTTGATGGCACCTCTGCAGACTTGATCAGTTTCTACACTGAACATCAGTGTATACCTCATAATTTTGTCTCATCTTTTCAGGGTACCTAGCCTCCTTGACTAATTGTTTCTCTTTGGTGACAAATTCTTCCATTATCATTTTCCATTGTTCGAGGCCTCTTACGTTGTACCTGATGAGAATTTGGTTATTTTAGGGTTTGCAGTAGTCTCCAGCTTTTCAAAGACTGTAAGGTGGCTGTGTTGTAAATTTCCAGCCCCCTTTCATAAATCCAAAGAAGCATTTGTCTTGCCTTCTCTGCCTCCTCTGTATCATATTGTGGGCCCTTCAAAATCAGCTCCCATTTTTATTTAAATTGTTTGAATATTTTGTGAACGTCTCCTGATCTTATCCAGTCCATCTTTGGAGATGTAAATTTGTCTGCCGTTATCACACGTTATTGTTTGTTAAGTATGAGGAACAAGTTTTTTTTATTGATACAAGAGTTCAATATCACAATGTGTGTGTTGTAATGTATGATTTTTTTACTTACGCTTTTTTTTTTGTTGTTTTCTTCTGAGGCCGTTTTCTAGTTCTCCAGGGTCCTTGTTCAATTAGGGGTGTTTTAATTAATTCCACTTCTGACACTACGTTGTGTATTTTTTCCACTTCAAGCTTGTGGAGAGATGTGGTAAAATCATGGCACGTGTATGGCGGTAGGAACCAGAGGGTATCCTTGGTTTATCTTTATAGAGAAGAGGGAAGAGTTGCACTGGGTTGCTTCCTTTGGACCTTAGATCATGTTATGACATTCATACTATCATTATCACAAATATTTCTGCTTCTATAAGTTGCACAGAGATAATTTTTATATGAAAATTGTCTTTAATTTTTCCTCTTGTTAATGGCATAAACATTATTATAACAATTACATTTCATGCAGATTTGGGAATTTATGTGTGTGTGTGTGTGTGTGTGTGTGTGTGTGTGTGTGTGTGTGTGTGTGTGTGTGTGTGTCTATTTTTCAGGGGTAAACTTTCCATCACACAAATTCTAATGATACATTAGAGAGGCATGAAAATGTTCTACATAGTCTAGTTTAACAATAAACAATGACTTTAAAATGTAAATTTTATTATTGAGTCAAAATATACATATATCCTTCTTTATTTGATATATGAACTACAATAATATATTAAAGATATTTTAACATAACTAAAATCATCCAAAACTACAAATAATATGAAACAAATAAGAAGAATTCATTACGCATTGGCTAATGTTGTTATTATTATAACGATGATGATGTGTTACGGATGATGGGTCTTAACACTAAGTTGGGGATAGAGTCAGCAAATTCCAAGCCCTATCAACAGCGTGATTGTTTAGAGAGAGGAAAAAACAGTAGTAAAATAATGAAATGGAAAATCTTTCCAATCATCTAGCTACTGTCCCGTCTTCCTTCTCTCACATACACACATGGGATACCAACACACACACATACATGAACACAGACTCTCTCACACACACACTAACACAAGTACACTCTCATAGTACTGAATAAAGGTTGCATAGTCACAAAAATATCCACATTTTACTTTAACTTTATCTTAGGGGAAAGAACACCTCTTTATGGACAAAAACAAATTTTTTATTTGAATTCCAAAATAACTTTTGCTAAAGTATTTTATCATTTATTTTCTCGTAACTGGTAAAAAATATTCCTTAAAATTATTAAGAAATCATCTTTACCCACAACTTCAATTCTACATTATGACTATATTAAATTGTTTTTCCTTTCTTTAACTTTTACTTTAGAACTTGCTTCATCTTCAGTATAGCATTTTACCCTATATAGTCTTCATTTTTGTTTCCGATTCTGTTTTTCACATTTCAGTAATCTTAGCATATTATTTTACCTTAGGAAATATATAAATGTTTATACACATTAAACTTTATTATTAGTGAGATTTCAAAAGTTGGATTGAATAAGGTAGTCTCACATTTTTATTACATACTATTTCTTTTTTTTTTAAATGATGAGCAGAAGTAAAACTATTTTGAATCAAGTTTCTATTAAAAAGAATATTCATCTTATTCTCAGAAAGAAAGATGGACTAATTTATGTCTAGGTTTGCTTAATAATGGTGAGACATGTATACCAACTTGTAGAGATAAGTAATTTCTAAAACAGAAGAAGAAACAACGGACCTTAATGAATGGAGAATAAAATGTAACATGAAGAAAACAGTGAAATGAGACAGGGGGAGAAAAAAGGAGAGATAAGCTTTCAAAGAAATGCCATTAATAGTAAGTTCAAGTTTCATTGGGTGCTCCATCTATCAGGTTTTGTGCCACAATCTATTGCAGCTTAATGAATAATTAACAGGAACAAAAGGTATGGAAGTTTGTAGCAGATGATTTGGTTATTGGATTTTTATTTCGTATCTCTAAACTAGAAATACTTTTACTTTAAATGTAGTCAGAGATATCACTGCCCCTAACAATCCTTCCAATACATTAAAGTCAATATTTATTCAAAAAGAAGAAATTAGAATATTAGAAATATTAGGCCTTTGATGGGCAAGCAAAACAAGAAAGTAACAACTCAAACAAACACCAATTAAAGAATTTGTAAATATTTAAAGTTTTATGTAAAAAGATTTAAATAGTTATCTTATAATGAAAGTGTTTATAGACAGTTAATTGTTTTTTTTAGTTTTAAAATGAGCTGGTTTTAGAAATGTTGTCTTGTACACATTAAGTCCATTTAGTGGATCATAAATCCGTGAATTTACATTCAGATCGAGCAGGGATATTTTCCATTCAAAGTTAATTTTTTTTTTTTTACTTTTAGTTTTTCTCTACATTTACATGTCCAAAGTAAAAAAAGCAACTGACATAGCAAAAGTCAAAGAAAAATCATTTAGCTATCATCAGATATTTCATGCTCTTATAAAAGAGTGGCATTTCCGAGACAAAAAGTGACGGCAAATTTCTTTATTAAATTTCAATTCTTATTGCTATTAGCCATTATTATTACTATTATAATTTTACATGTATACATATTTACATATTTCTGCACATTTCAAATTTGGGCACATATATTTTCATGACAAAATAATTTTACACCAATTTCTTTACGTGACTATTACAAGAAAAATTGAATTGATAAAAATACGATAATGTTCAATCCTTAAGCAATAGGTAGGATCATCTGTTATTTACTAAGCTAAGATAATTTGTTGCACAAGGCCAGAAGTTTGGGGCACCCACTGAGACTTGAACTGACTATTAATGGTTTGCAAGTCTATTTTAAAAACCATAACACTAAAGGAGTATGGTAGGTGTTCACTGTTACTATGAATATGAACTAGTTATTTAGTAAGCTTAGCTGAGTTATGGCACAAGGCCAGAAATATGGGTCACATAGTGAGACTGAACGTCTCAAATTAACGTCTGCATTAATATACCAGAAAATTTAACAACTGACACCAGAGTAAGTAAATAAATGAATACACAAAAACTTTTAAAATATTATCTTAGCAGCAAATACAAATATAACAATAATAACAACAGCAAAAAGGATTTTAATAAAATTTTCATAAATTTAGTTGAAAAAATTCTTCTTTGAAAATTTTGGAGGGATTTTTTTTTAATGCAATTCACATTTCAGCAATTTTGTTCTTTTTTGTAATGATTTCTTTATTGAATATACTTGAAAAAATTGTAACTCAATTCTGTTACTTTAAAAAACATTTACCTGGTTTTATGTTTGTTTATTATGGAAGATTTAATTTGGAAAGAAAAGAAAAATTAAAAATAACAAAAAAAGAATTTTTTTTGGTGCTTACTGTTATATTAGGTGTTTTGTTTTTGTTTTTATTTAACTTTTAAATTGCTTATCAAAGAAAAGTTCAAGTGACTTGATTTAATTCATGTCCTTTTATTATTTTCTAAAATATAACAAATTTAATGCGTTTTTTTATTTTGTTGTTAGCAAAAATATTAATTTATTTCCTATAAATCATTTTGTTCAAAATATTGTATTCATAAGTAAAGAAAACCAAAATTATGTCAAAATACTTACATTTTCTTATAATAAAAATTCCGGAAATCTTTCTTCTAAAAAATTGATTTTTTCATTGTTAACAGCTGAAAGATGCTTCTTCCTGATGATGATTTGAGTGACTTTGCAATCTAACTTTGTCTTGGGCAATTCAGAAATATCTAATAGGCTGTAATTATTTCAATGCATTAAGTTGAAGTAAATTTCTTCTTCAATGATAGATGTGCACCGATCAACCAAAACTTCAGTCAATTGTTTAGTTCACCTCACAGAAGAGAAAAAAAAACAAGATGTCAGCATGTTTCATCTGCTTCTTAGGAATTTCTTTCTCAATGTTTTTGATGTAGTTGTGGAATTCCAAAAATGAATTGACAATTCTAACAAGTTTTTATCAAACCTGGAGATAATGAGAGAGGTAATGAGTTAAATTGATTGATAATCTGTGAGTTATATGGATAAATAAGAAAGATTTTCAGAATTAAAAATGATACATACCTACATAATGAGTGAATAAGATAAAAACTATTCATTAGTGTGGATCTTCTAATGTAGTTAGATTTAGTTAACTCTCCATGTGGAAAAAATTTAAAGAATTTTCAGATATTTTAAACCGTTAATGGATTACCATAAATTCAACTTATACTCTTCCTCAATTAAATTGTGACTACTATAGTAAAAACAAAAATTACAAATTAACAATGATTTCATTCTCTTAAGTGTCTTGAATCGCAAAAACTGTTAAGATATAACATTTGTTTAGAAGACAGTAAATATTTCAGTTCTAAAAGAGATTTTATTTTTTAACAATTTCAGGAAATTATATAAGGATGAGAGTGACTGATTTAACAAATATCTGTCAAGCAATATTTTTATTGAGCAAACATTTTGTTGAGCATTTCAAAAATAAAATTAAATGTTTTTAAGAAAGATGGCTTAATTCTTCAATAGTTTAAAAAGTGGAAAAATACTGATACATTGTTTATGAACAATGCTAGGCCATAGAAGTGTATTGGTCTAATATTCTTTTGTCCCTATTGCTTATTCAGCTTTAATTTGCTTTTTTCCCTCCCACCCCATTTTGGGCCTTGTGCCATTTTTACGAAAGCTTTTACAATAATTTCCAAAAGAAAAGGTAAAGCTTGGAAAAAATGTAGAATTCTACATATTATGGAAAAGTGTCATAATACTTTAACTAAGTAAAATCAATTTGAAAACAGGGAAGCAAATGAAAAATTGGAATATGAAAATAAAATTGAAAAGTATTATTCAATTTATTCTACTAAACTGTTCATTTAAAAATGCACATATTTGATTTAAAATAGTAATGTCTTAAATCTCAGCTGTATTCTGTGTTGTTTAAATAAAGAATGAAGACTTATGCGACTTAATTTTGAGGAAAAACTTTACTTTTGGAAGACGAACTTCTAAATTTGCAAAAGAAAAACCCAAAATTGCCCCCCCCAGAAAAGAAAGGAAAAAAATATCCAAAACACCTCAAATGTAGTCTAACACGTGCTAAATACGAAAGCCATAAAAGAGTTGACTCCTCCTCTCTCTTTCTCTCTCTCTGT
Source organism: Sepioteuthis lessoniana (assembly GCA_963585895.1). Lineage (NCBI taxonomy): Eukaryota > Metazoa > Mollusca > Cephalopoda > Myopsida > Loliginidae > Sepioteuthis > Sepioteuthis lessoniana. The sequence continues at coordinate 392,376 of OY757936.1, forward strand.
CACTCTCTCTCTCTCTGTCCACCCAACTAGATGACCATGATATAGGAGTGGAATCTTTAATATAAATACTATTAAAATTAGTAATAATTCAATCCTTCATTTGTTGAAATAGTATGCATACGTTGGAAGTGATTCCGTTTCCAGAAGTTTTTTCACAGAGGTCAGTAAATTTATTCTACTAAACTGTTCATTTAAAAATGCACATATTTGATTTAAAATAGTAATGTCTTAAATCTCAGCTGTATTCTGTGTTGTTTAAATGAAGAATGAAGACTTATGCGACTTAATTTTCAGGAAAAACTTTACTTTTGGAAGACGAACTTCTAAATTTGCTAAAGAAAACCCCAAAATTGCCCCCCACAGGAAAAAAAAAAATAAATAAATAAAATTAAATTAAATTAAAATAAATAAATAAATAGATGAATAAAAAAAATAAAATAAAATGACGTATAACGACGCTGGTCGAATGCGTTAGTATACAGGGCAAACAGAAATAGAACTTTTTCTTAAGCTTAGAAGTCTTATTGCACACCCTCAGTTAAAAATTAAAAAAAAAAAAAAAAAAGCGAAGTCAAAAATCGAATTCTACCTATAAAATAAAAACCTGTCAGGGCCGGAATCAGATGATAGGCTGAAATATACCCCAAAATTTCCTTGAATTCTAAGACAGCAGTCCTGGACTTTAACTAAATTAAAACTTAAGGTAAAAAAAATTTTTTTTTTTTTTCTACCACGTACACATGGGAAGCAGCGTGATGTACGTGTGAGTCCTGCGGCTTAACGCTCAGGATTGTCAGTTCGATCGGGGAAATACTGCTGCTCATCTATAAGAGTGGCTTCTATAGATGAGAATAAAAACAGCCATCGAAAGATAACCATGACTCGTACTCAAACTAGATCCATAAACCGCATCGCTATTCGCGCGGGTAAAAAAGGGGCGCGTCCTGCGTTGGAGCCCTGGCCTCAGTGTTCGAAAAATAAGCTACAGAGCTCAAACTCAAACAAAAACTACTAAAATGCAAACAAGCAATACAGATAGCGACATTTAACGTGAGAACCCTAAATAGAATAGGTCAACTATCAGAGCTAACTGCATCAGCCGTAGAACATAAGATAGACATAATTTGCATACAAGAGCACCGATACACGCACACCGAAGATATCAAGTATCCCGAAACTGGAAATGGATGGATGCTGGTGACTGTATCGGCATGGAAAAATTCTGTCAATGCATCGGTAGGAGGGGTGGGAATACTTCTATGACCAAGAGCGTTAAAAACACTGAACAGCATAGAGAGAATACAACCTAGGATGATGGCCGCAACGTTTAATGGCAACCCCAAAGCAACAATTATCTCCTGATACAGCCCTACCAATGTTAGCGAAGAAAACGAAATAGTCACCTTCTACGAAGATCTATCATCCCCAGTACGTAGCATTCCGAAACACAACCTGCTAGTCATTGGTGGAGATATGAATGCACAAATCGGGAAAAACAGACACAACAAATACAGCCTACACTACGCGTCAAACAGGAATGGACAGCATCTAATAGATTTCATGATAGAAAATAGATTAACATGCCTCAATACAAACTTTCAAAAAAGGGAGGGGAAATTATGGACCTACACATACGCGAATAAGAGTAAAGCACAGATAGACTACGTCCTTATAAACAGGAAATGGAAAAACAGTGCGATGAATTGCGAGGCATACTCCTCTTTCGAGGGTGTGTCCTCCGATCATCGAATAGTTACGGCCAAAGTACGACTAAGCCTACGAATAAACGCCACACGTAAAGCGACAACCAAGCACTATGACTGGGCCCTACTCAACAACACAGATATTAGAGATAAATATGTATTAGAATTAAGAAACAGATTCGAAGCACTACAAGAGAAGGCAGAAATAGGTACCCCAAATGACGAATATGAAAATTTTGTAGAAGCACACCTTGAGGCGGCATCAAAGTTTCTTCCAACAAAACCTAGAACTAAACATAGAGCCCCTTGGGAAACGCTAGCGGTTAGAGAAAAACGTGCACTTGTGAAAACTGCCTCCAAAAGCTATCAAAAGAACCCAACAAACACAAATGCACGAGAACTAGAAAAGGCTCAATATCAATTAACAGGAATATATCTAAAAGAACAGGCAGAATACATACAAAATCAGATAGATAAGATTAGAGACTCGGTGGAAGATAGACAATCCAGGATAGCCTGGCAAACAATAAACGAAGTAAGTAGAAGGAAGAACACAGCAAAAGCAAAATTGAATGCTG